>CM048914.1:7864462-9094462 GCA_026686955.1 Epinephelus cyanopodus
TCCATACGATATTTGGGAAAAACATGATAGTTGCCATGGTAAAAATAATTGTGTAGAGCCAGCCCGTTCTCTTTCCCAACTCATCAAATACCATTGCTTTGCCAGTGATGTCGGCGTCAGAGACAGAAACGCAGACACTTTTATGTCAAATTGTTCTTCAACTGTCTCCATCATTCTGAAACCACAACACAGCAAATGTTGTGGATCACTCATTTCACTCCTGCCACCTAAAAAGGGCAAAAATTGTCTGATGTTACCATTTTTCAGTGACAAAAGTAGCACAAAAATTTGGCTCAACAGTATTATTTAGACCTATATTTGTCATACTATGCTAGAGTATGAATGAATTCTACAATTTAATCCATCCCATAATAATCTGAGCTGCTGTGATTGCAAATCTAGGATCCCGAACAATGCCAAGTAAAGAACGGAATATTAGGCCAACAGAAGAGCACTTACTCAAACTTGGGAAACAATGAAGGATAAACAATATTTATTTTTATTTGTATGACACAAAGTTGAGGGTATTTTAAAAATCCTAAAAGATTCAGGTCTTTTGAGAAAACATTCATGGCTGGAGCCCCAGAGACCCCCCTGCTCCGCCTCTGCCTGTGACTCATCTAACACTGTGTTCTCTAAGGTCACCTTTACACCTTGGGTTTGGTCAATTTGGTCCGGACCAAAAAATAAATAAATGATGCATTGTTGCCTTGCAGTGCTGTAGAATTAAAGCAAGGGTTTGTTGCACAACTTCACCTTTTTCCAAGGTTAATTGAGAAGAGGAAAGTTGTAGAGATGAGACTGAAGCAGCACTTGAAGTGCTGTTAGAGGTCTAACAGTAAAGTTGCTCTGTACATTACAAGTGCTGCTAAAGTCTTATATCTAACTTTAGCTGATCAGGTTTATTTTCCCAGTGGGTTATCAAATGCTCCCAGTTTTGGGAGTTAAAGTTAGTTCATTTTTCTCTACAGGCATTCTCTTTTTCATCTTTGATCGGCACGAGGCTCCTGTTCAAATCATCGGTACAAAAGACGAACAACAGATTTAGAAAATATCTAGGAATTTGATAAAAAGTCAAACAAACAAGTATGATTATAATAATATTCAATAAGAAGATGACTTTTAGAGAGAATAACTTTAGAGAACGTTTTTGTCTCTATTAAACCTTTCCTTTCTTCACTCACTCACTCTTCTTTCTTTTCTTTCCTCCATTGTTGTCTCATTTCTTTTTCATTTGTGTCCTTTGTTCCTTCCTTTCTTGATTGCTTGCTTTGTCATGTGATCTGACTGGGAATCAGATAGGAGGAGAAAGAAGGTTTTCACGTGACAGCTCACCTAAACTCCATATTTCCTCCTCCAAGTCTTTCCTCGACCTTGTGACCTTTCCCTCTGACGTCTGAGGAGAAGTGTAACTGAAAGAATTAAAGAGTGTCGTTATGTGTTTTTTTTTCTTCATGTGAGTCTTCGGCTGATGGCTCCTCTGGTGGTGTTTCATCGCTGCATCCTGGGATCCTCCCGTCAGTAAACGCCTCCGGGGTCGACCCAGACGTTGAAGTAACGGCCTCTCCGGCATCATTTCAGCCATTAGAGCTGTGGACTCAGCCTTCGCTCAGAGGAGACGGCCTCATTTCCTCCGCCATCCTCCTTCTGGGAACACGAGGAGCAGTTTAAGTGATTTCTCTCTGAGCGTCCCCATAAGTGCAGCAAATATCCCCCTTTAAACCCTGTGAATTGTAAAACATGATACTCTGATGTTTCCTCTTTTTTTTCTCCGACGCGTCTTTTTAAAAAGCTCAGCGATCACCGCCCGCCATCCGAGGAGATGGGCTAATTAAATTGGTACTTTTTACAAGTCTTACTCAATAAATCTGAATAAATTAACAAGGCATTACTAAGGCTGCTACATTAAATTTGCATAGTGCATTTAATGAATATGCAACCGCGAGTGGAAAGGTCTGCCACTGTGAACCCCGGCGAATTAGCATAACTACTTCCAGCATGTTTCTTAAATAATGCTCTCATTTGCACATCACTGAGTTGGCTAATTCTGGCTTCGGCGAGGGCGGCCCCGTAATTAAAGAATCCCACTTTAATTTTTAATGAAGTTTATGTTACATCAATCCTGACAGTAATGAGGGGGACGTGGAAACAAAAAGGCTGCTAATAATTAAATTCACAAACCAGTTTGAGGGATAATAACTCCTGAGGAGAAATTACATGACTAATTATTAATTAAATATTCATAGTATCGTACAGCAGAGGCAGCAGTGATGGTGGCGGCTCGCTGTAAGCAGCCGCCTCCACGCCGGCGGAGCCCAGATGCCAAACGGCTTTTATCTGTGAAGGACTTGAGAGGCTCGTAACAGAGCTCCAGACTGTCATTAATTATAATGACCCCTTAAACAAAAACAGGCTGTAATTGGTCGTTGTCTGTGGCGCTGTGATGTCAGCGGTGTGGTGGCTTCACACAGTACAAATCACAGAGAGGTAACACAAGATTGAAGCAGACTTTATGCTGCAGAAAAAGCTCCAACTTATCCCATCATTTAGTCTGTTATTAAGCCTTAATTGTAACTGACTAAGCGAAGAACATTAGCCATTGGGGTGTTTTCTGAGGTAATTTTCCTTATTCTGTCTGTTTATTTATTATACTGATAACTTGACTTGTGAAATATTCAATAATTGGACAGTTTTCTAAAAGACACCATGTAAAAAGGAACTACCTGCTTACATGGAAAGGCTAGCAACTCATAGACATCTCAGACATAAAAAGGAGACACTACAACACATTTTTTAAGCAAACGAAAAAATTTCTAGAAACTTTGTCTCCTTTCAGAGGACAAGCAGGTGATAAACCTGCATTTTATTTTGAAGGACCTGTGTGACATGTAAAAACCTGTTTGCAGAGACACAGCAGGGTAATAACCAACTAAAAGCCTGTCAGGCGGCTGCTTGTGGATAAAGTTATGTGTTGGAGTGACCTTTCACCTCTGTTTAACAGCAGTGGACTCAATATGAATCCATTTTAATGCAGCAGCAGTGAATTAATGGGAGGATCTCTGAGGAGGTGGAGACCCCGGCTGTGTTTGTCTCTCTGCCTCACACTGACTTTACTCTGAGAATACTAATATTGTAAAAGTCAAGTGCAGTTGATTCTAACATAATTTCTGAACGGATTTATCTCTTTAACTAGTTTGTGTACAGGATGCCAGTGCACCGGATGTAGACTGTGGCTATAAGCCTGCAATTGGCTGACTGTGTTGGCTGGCATTTTCCCCACCTTCTGCTATCTACTTGTTACCATTTTCCCTCTGCTATCTGAAACACGTTTTGACAAAGACTTGGATCCTGCAATAACGCATGCCTGTTTTGTTCTTTCTGTGAACTGTAAAGATCTACAACCAATAAAGATCACCTCAGGAAAGCCCAGACGTCCCCCGTTTCGCAGGGCTCACATGCCTGATGATGTTCTGTTTTCTGAAATGGCCAGCGAAATTGATTTGCCACATCTTTAGAATACCATCATTTTTACGACAGGGGTCGGATGTCTGGCTGTCTCAGCTCCACACCAGATCAGCAAACTTTCTGTTGCCACCGTTAGTGGAGCTGCTCTCCTCCCAGAGAGTATGACCAGTTAGTACAAGCTAACACATTCCCAACAATCTTACACTATTACAGAAACGGTGTCAGTAACTCTTAATAACTGTTAGGTAATGTTAGCAATGTTATGCTAACAGTTAGCCCTTTTACTGCCTGTGTTCCTCTTGACACTGTTTTGCAAGGGCACTGTCACTGTAACTTGGGCGATGCACTGCTCACTGCTCGATTGTTATTGGCTCAGAGAAAAAAACAACAATCCAATCAATTCCTATCTAAAAAGGGCCTATATTTACTCAGGTATTGTACTTGGGTACAAATTTGAGGTACTTTCGATAGTCAGCTCATACACTACATAACATTAAAAATGATGATGATATATATGAAATGTGATATTATAACATACTTATGGCTTGCTGAAATATTTCTCACGGTCCTCACTATTCTTACAAACTGAACAACAATCCATATTGAAAATAATAATTTGTTCCAAATGCTCCACCTCAACCAGCTACAACAATAAAATCCTGCTTTTACATTAATGTATCAGTAATAATAATGTAATGATACACATAAAAGTATAAGTCACAGAAGACTTTTTTTTTTACGATGTAGTATTACTTTTACTGCTCCACCACAGGTGTTGATCTTTATTAAAATTTAAAATTATGGAGCACTTTTACCACACAAACTAAAGGATGGATTGACGAACAGCTGATACCTAGCCAGTTTGGTATTTTATGCGCTATAGCTATAAGTATTGCTGTTCATTACGACTGAGTGTAAACATGTGAAGTCTGTGTGTTATCCAATTTTTGATGTAGAGAGGCGTCAGACGCTCGGTGGCCAATCAGAGCGGACACTTGCTGCCATTTCTAAAAGTTAATTTGAGAGGTAATGAGTGCTGAGCTCACGCTAATTCACCAGCGCGCTCTGAAATCCACAATCTGCAGGCGGAGGAGGTGGAGGAGGGCCATCCTGTCTTTTCTCATTACAGACTTGTGAAACATTCTCATTGCTCGTGTATTTAATTGAGCTGCAGAAATGCAACATCAGGAGGACTTGGGGATAAATAAGGAGCGTTCCCATTGGTCCCACTGAGGAGCTATTGATGTTCCATAAATCCCAGTCAGGAGAAATTTAATTGAGTTATACCACGCTGAATTACCTTGCATCTAAATGGCATCCAGGTCCAAGCAAATGGAATAATTAGGCCCTGGCCAAAATGTTATGGAGTGTTATCCCGAGTGACGCGGGGCCGCGGATATTCATGGATGTGATGCACTCGATTGGCTGCATTTATGAAGAAGCATATGAGATAACAAGGCCGAGCAGGGAGCACTTCATGAGTTCAGAGTCAAGATGCTGAAAATAACAGCTGCCTCTGTGGAGAGACGCCACACACACAGCATTCACTCAGGATGTTCGTCCAAAGCACTGTGTCTTATCTTCAATATTACAAATATAACCACCTTATAAACATGTTGTTAATTTCAACTTTAATAATTCATCATATTTAGTTTAAGTATCTTTCTTCCAGATGTTTGCAGCCTCCAAAACCCCAAACTATCACACTGTTGTGTCTAAAAGCTTCTTCTTCACTGTGGGAACAGTAGTGGAAACAACCAGACCATGTTAGCTGTTCTAGCTTTAATTTATATCACATGACTTTTATCAGCCGATGGATTTCGGCAATTAATTATGGAATGTTTGAATTTCTATATAGAAACTTTGATGAGAGGTCTTTAAATACTGTGTTCAAATGGTGTTTACCATGTTTACAAGAAGAGCCCATACAAACACCCCCCTCTTGTGGTATTCACTTGACACGTCAAGCTGACCACCAGCTATCGGTCAATTTTGAGCTGTCGTTGAGTGTCCACGACTCTCAATGGAGCGATGTCTCACACTGTTGGCCCTGGTTGGCGTTAGTCGCCTTTTTTTCCCACAAATTCAGCTGTTTGAACCGGAGTCAGCGACTGCAGAGCCTGTCAGTGGATAAAATCATTCGGACTGGCAGCTCAGCTCCGCACACGAGAAGAGATACAGAAGTGAAGAGAGTAAACAAAGAGCTTCAGTCAAGAGGGAGTGAGACCAAAACAAACAAGTTAAAAGTTAAAAGTTAACAAAAGTTACACAAGGTAAGATCATTTTTTCTTAAGCCACTGAGCTCTTTAGCAGAAATGTTTTCTCACGTTTTTGTTGTTGTTCACTGGCTTACAGTAAACATGTTCTGTTCTTTCAACACTGGATTGTGTTGAATGTTGAATATGATAACTTGCTAACAAGCGTCAAGATGGTCTTTCAGTCTCCCTTTTTGAATGACAATTACAGACTACTTCCGTCTGCTGGTATGGACAGTTACTTCCTCTCATGCAGCCACAACAGGTATGTGCTCAGCCATTGGATGAAGTCTTTGATGTTGTCACGGGCAACTTTTTGGCCGAGACACAGGCAACATAAAGCGACGTAGCATTCGGCTTTCTTTGCTGCAAGTTCTCTGAAGTCAGTTTGGTGTGTCTGGGCATTTAAATGTACATTTTTGGAGACCTCCATGTTCACAACTTTGTGTACACAATGTTGTAAGTATGAGCTTACATGTTCCATTTGAAAGCAGTGTTCAGAGAAAGGGAAGGTTGATCATCAGCAATTCCTATGACAACCAGAGAAAGTTAACTTCTAAAGGCAACCTAATCACCAGAATAGGTACTTTTCTGTGGAAAAAATAAATAAATATGTGTCTCATATGTAGCAGATATGTTGAAACTTTACATTTCTTTATCTTTCTTTTTTAAATGTTAGGTTGTTACAGTGCTGTGGTTAATGTAGGGTTAGGCACAAACACCACCACCTCCAGGGTTAGGAAAACATCATGCTTTGGCTTAAAGTACACAGATTTGTCAGCAAACACAAGGCTGGAATTGTCACTAATCTCCAACAATGGTCTTCTACTTGCAAGCCTGCTTAGCAGCCGCCTCGCTTTGGTGACATGCCACCCACAATCCCCTCTTCCTCATGTAAACTGAGCTACATCACTTTTATATTGATATTATACCCATGAAACATAAAGATGTAATATATCCATGGCTGGAAAAAATGTACAATTTAAACATTTTATTCTGGTGACTGGGCTGCTTGGAGAACTAACTAGCAGAGACACTGAACACATTGTGATTTCATACATCGTTACTGTAGAAAAATTCATTACAGTTCCTTTATATTAGTGTACAGTTGTTTCCAGATACAAAGATGCAGATTCCCTCTCTGCTGTGGTCGGCGTGTTGGCAGCCTGGTGGAGTAATAATCTCTTAACGAGTGCCGACGCCTCATTCGCTGCTCTTCACAGACGCTAATCGCCTCCCTAATTAGCAGCTCTCCTGAAGACTGGCGCTCGTTTACTAATCAGCCTCCAATTTGCTTAATCAGCGGTTTAATTGAAGTAATCGCCTCCCGAACGCAGAGAGCCACTCAAGCGTGAGTAGATACACACCTGCTGAACCCACAGACCCTGCCGGTATCAAACCAGCAATGCTGGCAGCCTTGGTGCCTTGCTTCACAGATCCAGCTAGAGCACAGCAAACATCAACACAACACAACACAATCCATCTATGACATAAAATTTTAATGTTAAGTCCACATAGATGTCAAAATGACTTTGATTTTTAGGTTCACTTGACACAAAACTCATCCCTTGTGAGCTTGACATTTTTTTTTACGTTAAATTAAAGTTTTTGGTTAATTTGGCAATAATTTATAAAGCCAATTCACCCTGATTAGTATAAAGCCAATTCACAACACTATTAATATGCACTTAACATATATTTACATACATATATTTTTCTTTTATTTTCTAACAATATCATCACGTTTTGATCAAATTAATGTTAAGTACAGCTACAATGATCAGTCCCTTGATTAGCTGATTAACAAAACATTATTAGCAGTGATTTTGTTTTTAGAAAAAAGTAAAAGCCCATGTTCTCTGGTTCCAACTTTTACTGTTTGAATATTTTCTTATATTTGATTGTGTAGCTGAATATGTAGTCCTGTGTCTCTGTGTCTGCTGGATGTGGAAGCAACTGTGTGATAACATGTGAATCTCATACTTCATAAGATGATATGTTAACTGTTTTGTCACAGCTTGCTTCAGGAATGCAGCTTTAACTTTTCCCATCAATGCTGATCTTGTCTTTGGTGTTTGGTAATGAGTCATGTGACCACTGAAAGTAAAAAATGGACAAATAAAGTGCAGATGTTCAACTGAAGCTTCCTGATGAAGACAGTGCAGGCGGCTGAAAGTGGAACTGTGTTGGATTAGTTCATGAACAGACTCCAGAAGTGTGTATGATGCCCGCTGATCTCCTGACAGCAGGAGGGAAATAACAGTGCTACCCAGGAGGTCAGGAGTGTGTGTACTTAACCTTTGACCTTTCCTCTGAGTGTTTAATCTTCAAACATGGTGACTGGAGGAGGCTTGAGGAGTTTATTGGTCAAATCCAATGCCTTGAATCATTTTTCAATCATTGCTTAATGTGACGTTTTTATGTCTTAAATTCACATTTGTTGTTGGTATTCCTTTATATTCAGACAGCCTGACCACCTCAGGTTGTGTCAGTCTGTTTCTGATCGTTTTTATCAAGTAAAAACCACTTAATAATATTTGACGAATGCGGAGTAACAACGGGCTGAGCTTTGATGTCCACAGGCTTCTTACACCTTGGATTTTTTAATAATCTTTTGTTCTGATGATTTAAAGTCAAGAGCTTAAAAATGTAGCTCTGTGCAGAGTGATGAGGAAACTGTAACCTTCCTCACATTAATAAAACAAAAATGTTAAATATTCATCATGTACATCACGTGGTTTAATGTCATCTGAGCTTTGACTGGAGCTCTGTCACCTCATCTCGTTTCGTCCTCTTCTTCTTTCGCAGTGGTTTAATGTTGTGTTCACACTGGGCATGAGTAAAACATGTACATGTAAAGTGTATATGTAAAGTTAATGTAAAGACACGATAAGACATGAATTCCCACCAGGTGGTGGGAACGCAATAATGGCACTGCCTGGAGAATTCTCTCCATCAGCTGTTTATCTCCATCAACCAAAGAACTCATATTCACATAATGGAAGTGGACAGAAACTAGCATTTAGCAGTTTAGATTTTATTTTGACTTTTTTCTGGAAACTTGGTTAAAATTTGTCCTCAGGATAGAAATCCCCTTTTATTCCAGCAAAATTTGTTGGAGTCGAGACTTGGGTGTTATCTGTTTTTTCATACCCTCATACTTTCCTTACATTTCACCGGGGTATATGGAATATGATGATATTCTGAGGTCCGACTTTACACCCAGGAGCCCACTGAATGTGAAACTGACCGTGTAAAGTTATTTCTAAAAAGATTGCAGTTTGAACAGCAGAAACTGTACATTTCCTGTGAAAACAGAAGTGTATTTTGAAAAGATATAATGCATGTAACACAAGTAATTGACAGCAAAATTGAATTGACAGCAAAATTGAAAAGCAAGATATTTGCTGAGTTCGAATGAGAACAAATTGGTTACCCCCACCGCTCACAGTCACCATCTTTCTCATCTCAGCTGCCTTTTCCACCAAAAAAGACTGACCTCTGGTGTTGTGTGTTGTGCACGACGATACATCACCTCAATACAGCATCTCTGAATCACTTTAATAGAAAGAGGAGTGTGAATTATAACAAGGATCTCTAAATAAATGGACCTGCACTTGTATAGTACTTTCTAGTCTTCTGACCATGCACTCAAAGCGTTTTAACACTATATCACATTCACCCATTCACACACACATTCATATACTGGTAGCCAAGGCTTAAACGTAGTCACACTCCAATGGAACAGCCATCTTGCCTAAGGATACTTCCACATGTGGACTGGCACTGGTGGAGCTGTGAACACTGCAGTCTGTTGATTGGTCAATAGCAGACGCTCACTCTGTTCAGGGCTGAGTTGTGGCTGGTTCTGAGGCTTATGTAACCACTGTTCATACTGTGGTTTTACATAGATTAGTTAATAATGACTATAAAATGAAAGGATGTTTTGCTGCCGCTTGTGGCAGCTGTAGACTAGGAAAAAAAATTCACTGAGCCGAACTAGGGTGGAATGCTTACTTTAATGTTTATCAATGCATGAGCTGATGATGTGAATCCATCAGCACATCTTAAATTTCAATATGACAACTTTGACCATTCCATTAGTTGTCTCTCTTGGATGACACACTCTTTTAGTTATGAGTGGATCTTCAAGCCTTTAAAAATATATATTAATTTGGACCGGATTATTAAAACTGCATATATTCTCATCCTCGTTTGAAAAAAAAAAAAAAAAAGAGTCGTGGAGAACCCACAGTTTTAAATATCCCACGGAGAGAGACTCCCACTGCAGCCTGTTCTATTTTATTCTGAAAATGTAAGAGTGCAACCCTGTCCTGTGGACGATAAATGAGGTGCAGACTTTCCTCTGTGTCAGTAACGAGGAAATACAGTGAGTGCTTGATGGAGCAGTGAATGACAACAACCCTGTCCACATTAAGCAGTATCGTCTGTAGTGAAAACACAAAAGGGGCTTAGGGTCTAAGTACAATGTCTAGAGTTACCTTTGGCGCCAAAGGTACCATACTGAAAGTATTTGGGGGAAATGGGGCTTTTGAGCCCACAGCTGTCTTTGGTTTAGTCCCACCGATGTCTAAACGTGTAGAGAAAGTTACCAGACGCTATAAGAACATTTGAGCCACAGTGTAATGTGTTAGTGGTGTTTGGGGGGCGGGTCTCTTCTGCTCCTCTATCAGCCCCCCCCCCTCCTGTATCCCCTATGCCCCTCCATATTCAAACAGTGTAATTGAGTGATTTACATTGTTTTGAATTCTCTCCCCCTCCTGATAAATCAGCAGCTTTATTGGAGGCCACCAGCCCCCTTATGGGAGGGGGGGGGGGGTGTGTAGGCGGCGTGCTGGGTGGTAACGGCCATGACACATTCAGTGGCACCCATTCATTTATTTCATAATAAGGGCCCGGCCAACCTGCAGCGGTGGCAGCAGCAGCGGGGGGGTCGTCATTAATCCGTCACAAATTGGAGCCACGGCGGTGCTCGATGAGTCGACACCAAAGGAATATTTAAATCTGTAACAGAGGAAACACACACAGGTTCAGGTTATTTAGTTTGATGTTTACTACCTGTACACTGAGCTCATCATGGTATGTGGTTACCAGTGTTTACCGACATGATGACATGGTGAAAAAACAACAAACCAAAGACAGTTCACATGGATCTTAAATTTTTTTTCTCTGTCATTTTAAAATTATTGTTACAAGAAAACGCAGAAGAAATCTTTGCAGCAGTGAAATTGAGAAACCGCTCTAAGACATTAGAATTTTGTTGAAGTGAAAAAACAAACAGGACAAACTGGATTTTTTCCCTCTGAGTTAGTGAGCACTGTTCAAAACCAAATACTGTAATTTCTTTTAAAAGGTAAAAACACAGACGTGTTTTCCTGTGAGCCTCCAGTTAAACCTGAATCTCCTCAACAGGGAGAATCAACTGTGATGGGTCAGCTGGTGCAACCGAGTTTTTTGTCTTTCCCGTTTCCGGTGTTGCTTGTTTTTGTTGACAGTGAACGTCTGAATAATCTGCTTTTCACTGACTACATACATGTTCACATGTACCATGTACATGTGTACAGGCATTACTTTTATGTTGCATGTTCACATGGTAAAATGTCCAGATTGCGACTGAACAGATGCAGGAACCATCAATTTGGCCAAAAACATCTTTGACTTTAAACTTTTATCAGACATCAAAACACCAGCGCATTGTAGTACTATATGATGAGACTTTAGATGTTATTGTTGACTTAATTGTCCAAGGAGGGAATCTGCACATATAAACATATGGCCTCAGTGTGGCAGTTTGTTCAGGGCTAATTTGGCAGAAGGGACAAAGTTGATGCAGCCACACAGCAGTGATGTGAAGAGTGTGTGAGCTCTGTTACTGGGGTGTGAGAGGAAGGGTGGAGGACAGCGGATGACTCTGATACCGCTAGGTTTGTTCGTGCTGGTGACAGTCAGTGAGCTGAAGAAGCAGTTCAGTAAAGCAACAACAGGAGGTGAAGTTAGGGGTGACAAGGAGTCTTTGCTGTCTTCATGTAAGAACATCAGTGGTATGTTGGTGGATAAAACTGAGTTTGTCAATAATGAGTCCAAAATACTTGAACATGATTTTCATTTTGTAAATTTTGGTCCCATTCAGAGTGAAATAGAAGATAAAACAGGGTATGCTTTGGGGCGAGGCTACCTTTTGATTGACAAGTCACTACCATGACAATGTTCTCAGATTCTCAGCCAGATCCACACCTCGCTCCTCCACAGCACCGCCCTTTTGTACAAAGACAGTCACTCCTGGCTCCAAAAGTCCAAGATGGCAATTGCCCACACACCAATGGGTGATGTCACAGTAGCTACATCTACTTCTTTATACAGTCTATAGAGCAAAGAAGGAAACAGCGTGATATTGTTTAGAGTTGCATGAGGTTAAGTGACCTTTTGTGGTTTCAGCTTAGCTTCGCCAAACTCCTGCCTGAGTGTAAACACCTGTTTGGGTGTGCAAGGCCTTCAAGGATTCTAACATCTGTCTGCCTGTTCAACACTTTGGTTCAGAGCAACATCTGTTCACTACCACTGGTTATTTTTACATGAAAATCTGCTGTTGACTCTCATGTTCCCCTGAGGATGTACTACAACTTATCAGCTCTCCATCTGCCTCCAACAACGTGCAGTGCTAAGTGTGTGTGTGTGTGTGTGTGTGTGTGTGCTTGTGCTCTGCCTCCTTTCTAACTCTGGGTGCAGCTGAAGTGTTGGGGGGATGATGAGGAGCGTGCTGAAGCACCCCAGTCATTGCTACTGCTCTGCATTTTAAAACCCCCAAAACACACACACACACACACACACACACACACACACACACACACACACACACACACACACACACACACACACACACAGAGAGAGTTCTCACCACTGCAGCTCAGGCATTTGCTTCACCAAACTGCAAGAGTGTTTCCTGATCTTTAAAGAACAAGATATTTCAGGAAAACAAAATTATCAGCACCAGATGTTTGTTTGTTACTGACAAAACTACGCATCATGCATTATCTGCTCATCTTTCTCTTGACATTGATCCGATCCTGTAAAGCGACAGATCGTCCTCACAAACCAAAGAATGCTGACATAAGTTGGTCTTTTGGTCACAAACTTTGTGACCATTGTGAGGCCAGTGAGCAGCTGTTACATGGAATTAGACTTGTTGAGACTTGTTTTTTGATAAAGACAAATATTTACGACGATTTACATCTTCTGTAGGGACCAATGGGCTCGGAATTGAGAGATAGGAGTCAGAAAGTATTGAGACACTGGCTAACACATTGTTGTTTTTGAATCCAAACATGAGATTTGTAGACAATAAGAAAATAAAATGCTGAATGAGTCCAGACCTATAGACTCCTGAGTGTTAGACCACATTTAGTCAACTGTAATAGTTTTAGTTTGGATTCTTTATGGGAGGTTTTTGGGTTTTTTTGTGCCACACAAAATGATGTGAATGTTTTTCTTAACTCTGACAACACTTAAATAGTGTCCATTATATCCATCTCACATTTCCCAACAGTGCATATCTGCTCGATATAAGACTTAAACATCTTTATTGTTTCTGCACAGTCCTCCTGAGGCAACTCTGTCTGCTAGAAGTGATGTTTTTATAATTTGGATATATTTGATGGCATTTTGAGAAAAAGAAAATTCCTTTATCATCCTATCCTATGATATCCTTTATCATCTATATGTTTCAGCTCTGCTAGATACATAATTCCTGCCTTGGTGATGTTGATCATAATGGTGTGTGGCAACCAGAGCTGAAACGATTAGTCGATAGCTGGAAAAAAACAAGAAATGATAAATCTAGAATCTAATCAAAAATCTGTATATTTATGAATTGCAACCCCTTATGGCAACTCTGGCAACCCAGTTGCCAGAAAGAAATGTTGGCATTGTGCGTTTCTATCAGTAGACTGTTCTCATTACAACTTGTCAAATACCACGGCTTTGGCAGTGGTCTTGGCATCAGACATCAATGTAAAAAAGCCCCTTTCATGGAGATATGATGCACCGCTGGGTGGTGTTATAAACTGACGCTGCCTGGTGGTGCATCATACTGCTGTGAAAGGTATAAGGAGCTGAAAAGTTCCTATAGGACAGGAGGGGCAGTTGATGGATCCAACAAACCCTGGGCTTTCAGCCACAGGCCCGCTGTTCGCTTCCCATGTTTGTTGCCTAAACTTTGTTACACAAGGAAATACGAGGCATTTTACACACACACTCTAAGTCTATTTTGAAAAACACAGTACACATCTAACAAGCAGAAACTGTACATGTCTTGTGAAAACAGACGTGTATTTTGAAAAGACATAATGTAACAAGCATGAATTGACATCATATGTAGACATGAAACTCCACAGATCAAGCAGTGATATGTGACGCGTTGGGATGAGAGCATGTTTTCTGCAAAACACAAACACGTTACATTTGCACATTTCATATGTATTATATCAGCGTTTCTCATGTGAGTTAGTGTATGAGCTGACTTTGTCATCAGGAGGTGGAGGCAATGGTGGATGTGTCACCTCAGCAAGTTTCCTTACCAAGCTGCAGGCCATTGTTTATCAAGTTATTTATCGAGTCATTGTTGTGTTTCAAGTGGATTTTTAGCCACCAAATGTGGGTGTTTTATAGTGAGCTGTCACTGTGTTTCCAGTGGGGATAGTGCCATAAAAAGCAGGTATGTTCAGCAAAAGATTATGTTTTTAGAGCCTTAACCTAACCACACACTAAGGACAGCATTCTTGAATCATAAAGAGATGTAGAACAACATACACTACATGATAATGTACAATTGTAACATATCCATGCTTTGCAGAAATGTACAATACCAACATTTGTTCTGATTGGGTTGCTGGTGTGGTTAAAGTTTGGGAAAGTTTGGGTAAGACAATGCAGCTGGAGCTCTTGGTGAAGTTCTGTAAAAACTGTGGTGTCTCTGGTGTGATGATCCAACCCTGTCCAAATATTACCAGTTTATTCTGTCACGTTTTGTTATGTTGATCAGCAAAATTCAGGCAGCAAAATATATTTCTTGTTGCATATTACAACTAATTATGGTATTTAAAAGTTTTAATTGTAATATGTTGTAATTTTCCAGCTATAATCATAATCAAGTAAATACAAGGATGAGGAAGTTACTAATATACATTTGAGACTTTATTTAGATTTGTTGTTGATTTTATTATTAATTGGTACAAAGAGGAGCTTTGAGGAAGACTGACATAAAACAACAGATGTTTAATATTAAGAAGCCAAAGTCGGCTGTGGGTCTGGAAAAGGATCTGAGTCTCTAGACTTAAATTCACTCAGTTGCACCATAAACAAGGTCACATGACTTCCTAGTTTATTACTGAATATTTTGTCATCCTGACTTTGGTCTATTCTGCAATTTATTTCCTGTCTGTCTGTTCTGGACTAGGTATCCTTCTCTGCTGCTCCTCCAGAGCTTTCTCCCATTATCTTTTAATGTCTAACTTTTTGGGGGAGTTTGTCCTTTTCTGAATCGAGGGTCTAAGGACAGAGGATGCTGTACAGATTGTAAAGCCCCCCTCATGGATTTGTGACATTGGATTGTATAAAATGAACTGACTAGACTTGGCATTTGACTTTTGTGCTGCAATTTTTCCAAAAAAAAATAAAAAAATGAATGCTTTCCTGTGGAGACTGGAGGTATGAGGTTAGGTGGAGTCATATCTGTGTTTCATCACCAACTCTAACACTCAGCGAGGAAGGTTTGAGCCAAAAGGACATATCTGTCATTGACACTGAGCTCTCTGAGAGACCTCACTGCATGTAGGACAGCACTCAGGTGTTTGTGTATGTGACAAGTAAACTCTGCTTTACTGGATGCAGTACAATATTAGCTGTGTGTTCATCCGGGTGTCCATGGATTCTATAGTCGTGTTTCGTCTGACTGCAACCTCTGCAAAACAAAAAACAAACATGTTCATACATTCTGTAGACGGTGACGTATCTTCATTTATGTTTTCTCCTCAGTGTGTTTGCTCTTGCCTGGCATCACTCACACACACACACACACACACACACACACACACACACACACACACACACACACACACACAGAATCCTCCTGCTAATTAATTGACAGCTTCTTGAATTGTCATAACTGTTAAAGTTTAATGTACAATCTGCTGTTTATTATTGTTAGTATAATTACAATTTTGTTGTCATTACTACTCTTAGGGTTTGTGAAGTTCATGCAACTTTATTTACTCCTGTGAGGAAAAGTGTGTGCAGCAGCTCACTACCAACAGATGGACAAAGAAAACACTGCTAACCACAAAACTAAAGATAATCAAAAGCTATATGCTCAAAACATATTAATACACTGCTAATCTATAAAATGTGCTCAGAAAGTTCTGATGCTGTTTGACTCCATTCATCTTTGGACAAAACTCTGCAGGCTGTTTCTGTCCTACAGCATTAAATTATCTAGCTTAGGTTTTAAAGAAAATATACATTCATAATATTAGTATTAATATTTCTTTTTTACTATAAAGATTACATAAGGATGATTATACTGATATTGTCTTGCTCTCTGATTGGCTGCAGTGTAACCAATCATAAACCTCTGGCAGGATGACAGAGAGGCTTTAAAATTTAAACTCTGATCTTCATTTCCATAGCTGGTGTGCAAATATTTACATTAAATGTAAAAATCAGTCACTCGCCCCCCTCCACGTCCTTCAACTGTTTCCCCTTTGTTTGCTTGTTTGTTTGTTTATCTTACTAAATAATGGGTGTATTGGGGGGGTGTCTTCATTTATATCACATTAAAGATCAAAAGTGATACGATTTTTAAAAAAATTAAAATGTTATTGTTATTATTATTATTAGTAGTAGTAGTAGTAGTATTATATTCTTCTTCTTTTTTTATAAAGGGCATCATAAAGACAAAAGCAAAACATATCACAGGAGCAGTAAATGATTTATAATGTTTTCATATTAACAATAAAGAAAACATATTTAAGCCAACACCAAGCTAAAACAAACTGCAGGTGAAGTTATATGTTATATGTTATAGGCTATATGAAAACAGATAAATGTTACACTTAAAGTATGTAAAGAAAAATCTTGATAAATTACCACATTTTCTATAAATTGAAAAAAAATCAGTTCAGTATAAAGGTACAGGAAGAAGATTTAAACACATAAACTGAGAGAAAACTGTCACTAAGAATTAACAATTTTCTTTTAATATAACTATTGTTAATCTTCAGAAACACAAAAATCGTTTTTTTCTTAAATGATAAAATAATTGCAACATTCTAAAATAATGAAAACACCATATGATAATGTAGTGGAAATATGACAGAAATAAACTTACAAATCTACAATAAAAAAAAAAAAAAAACCCCGAAATGCATCCGATAAAAATATTTGAATGATAAATAATCTATAACAAAAACAATAATTATAATAATGATAATGACGGTATTGTATAATTGAAACTCTCTCTGATCTGATGAACTCTTAATTGAATATTTCTCCCCATCGTCGCTCGGCTGCGGAGTTCAGTGTGTGTGTGTGTGTGTGTGTGTGTGTGTGTGTGTGTGTGTGTGTGTGTGTGTTGTCGGAGCGTGTCCTTGCATCCTGAACGCTCTCCGTCAGATTATCAGCTCACAGGTCAAAGGTCAGACGTGTGAAAGTGGCTGTTTGGTGTCACCCCCTCCTCCCCCCGCCCCTCCTCTGTGTCCTCTGGGAATATTAAAACCTCGGGCTCCTCCAATTTGAATCCTCCCTCAGAAACACTGACACACAAACTGTCTGCTGCCGTTTGTCACCACTCATTTATCTCATGTCATATGAAATACAATAAAACATATGCTGCCCTTTGGAGACAAAAACAAAACGAAAAAATATTAAACACAAATATTACAGCTATTTTTTTTAAAATCACGTCACAATGATGTTATAATAATGTAATAATAACTCAATTAGAGAAAAAAACAACCTCGGATTTAATGTTTGTAGTTTTGACCATTTTGTTTTTCTGAATATGTTGGAAGAATAATTCTGTCTTTAACTCTTCACTGTTTATTAATTGTTGTCTCGTGAGTCAATGAAATCAATCAGTCCATCAATTAACTAATGACTCTCGCACATAATTAAATTGCTTATTAAACATTATCAGTGTAATAAATTAAGTCTGTCACATGACACGCATTGGTTATTTATTGTTGCGTGATAGCGATTATAATTGTAATCATGCTAATAATAAAGCCGGCAAATTTCCATGCTTACTTTGATTTATAAGAACAACAATAATAATGATGACAATAATATAATTTTGTCCCGCGTGTGTGTGCACGACATAAATTGTCCTTAATAAATGTAATTTTTTCCACAACAGAAAAACTTATAAACTGAAGTTCTTTAAAGTTCGCAGAAGGTAAACTCGTGTCGCTCTGGATAATAAAATGCTGACTTTAAAGATGTCTAATAGTTTAAACTAATAACTTGTTTTGATTTAATTATAAAATACTGATAATACCATTACAAAAACTACTAGCCTACTAATAATAATAATAATTGAAAGCAAAACTGAAAAAAAAAAAAAAAAAAACACTGAAGGAAAAAAGTATAAAGTGTCTGAAAATAGGCTACATAAAAGAACTGAAATGAAGCTTCATCAGTTTGCTGTTATCCCTAATGATGGAGTGCTTTAAGAGTTCATCAAAGACATAAGAGCAAAAATAGACATTTATATTTAGCGATTTAACAACGTATAACGAGTTAATTTAGTCTTAATTACTCCATCTGTGTCTCAGTCCGTTATTTAAGGTAATATTTAGTGGTAAAATCAGCGGCTGGAGGAAATTTAACATGTTCGGAAAAATTGGGAGATAGTAAAGCAAATTTCAAGTTTCTTTTAGAGGGTGTTTGCTTCATTCAGTGTGTAATGCCTGTAATGAACATCACTGAAGACCGATTTGGGAACGCGCAACAAAGAAATGGAGTTCACTTAGCCTAAATTCAGCCATTTAAAAGGCCGTTAATTTATCACGATGTGTGTGCGTAAATTAAGCGATCATTAAGGTGTTTTAAACATGTTAAGAAATGATTGTCCATGTTGAGATTTTTTTTTAAAAATCCATCTTTATTTCATCCTGACGATCATTTGATTTGGTTGCAGCAGGCTGAGTGCAGCAGCTTCAAATCTGCTGTGAAAGAAAAAAAACGACATAAAACAGAAACAAAGCAAATTGCTATTAAGCCGCTCAAACAGCAGCTCTCAGCGGCTCTATTTGTCAATGCAAATTGGTGAGGGGCACCCAACACCCCCTCCGTCCACACACACGAACACACACACACATACACATTGTGCGTAAAATGTTGCCAAACACATCAACATACCTCCACAGAGCGCAGCGCAGCTCCGTCACAAACATCCCGGAAATCAGGCTTCTTTGCTCGGCGTTTCTCGACTCTTTTGCCGCCACTTCTTCAAATGAAAATGACTTGTGTTGGCTCAGTGCGTCCATGTAAATACGTGTAAATGAAACCACATTGTGCCCCAGTTTCCCCCCGAGTCCCCTCCCTCCCCCTCCTCCTCCTGTCTATGATCATGTGATGGTGAAGAAGTGGCCCATTAATGAAGCTCCTCTCCGGGGGTCTTTTCTGCTCCTGTCACCGCCGTCCAGCCCACAGACGGGACAGACCGAGAGAGGGACATGGAGGAGGCAGCAGCAGCCGCTTAGCGCAGCTCAGCAGCGGGGCAGGAGGAGGACGTACACTGCGCTGCACCTGCCGGGAACCCGCGGCGGGCAGACAGGGTAGAGACGTGGAAGCAGCGATTACTAGAACTTTTCCTCAACTTGAAGGCGGAGTTGTGGCTCCAGCAGTGTGCGTACAAGACGGGACCATGTGTGCCAAATACCAGGCAAGTTTCTTTTCGTGCGTAACGCTGTTTTGAAGAGTTGGAACTGTTTGGACAAAGTTTGTTAAAAGTGAGGCGAGTCTGTTCTGCTCTCTGCAGACTGAAACTAAACTTATACCGGCCTGGCCCGGACCGGCCCGGTTCAGCAGAATAATGCCTCGCCCGGGGAGGAACACGTACAGCGACCAGAAGCCTCCATATTCTTACATCTCCCTCACGGCCATGGCAATCCAAAGCTGCCCTGAGAAGATGCTCCCCCTCAGTGAGATTTACAAGTTCATCATGGACCGATTCCCGTACTATCGGGAGAACACACAGCGGTGGCAGAACTCTCTGCGGCACAACCTCTCTTTTAACGACTGTTTCATTAAGATCCCCCGCAGACCGGACCAGCCCGGTAAGGGCAGTTTTTGGGCTCTACACCCGAGCTGCGGCGACATGTTTGAAAACGGGAGTTTTCTGCGGCGCAGGAAGCGTTTTAAAGTGGGCGGCATGCAGGTTACGGACCCGCTAGCACCCAGCAAGCCGCAGGATGCCGCCCACTACCTGCAGCAGCAGGCCAAGCTGCGTCTCAGCGCGCTGCACGCGCCGCGCACCTCCCGCAGATGCCGGGCGGATACAACCTGAGCTCCGTGTCTCAGCCGTCCAGCTTCAAACACCCGTTTGCCATCGAGAACATCATCGCCAGAGAATACAAGATGCCCGGCGGGCTCGCGGCCTTTTCCACCACCGGGTACCCGCTCCACAACCAGCTGACCCCGGCCTGGCCGCACATGTACGGCTCCGGGATGATGGACACCGCGGCTCCCATCTCCATGGCCAGCGACTACTCGGCCTACGGCATGCCGCTCAAGTCCATCTGTCACGGACAGACTCTGCCCGCCATCCCGGTGCCCATCAAACCCACGCCCGCTTCAATGCCGGGCCTGCCGGGCTGCCCACACACATCCCGGCTTTCCTGGCGAACTCTCCCCAGTCTCTGAGCCCCACCTCCCCGCAGACAGCCACCGGTCAAAGCAGCCCGGCCGCGCCCGGAGAGGCGCTGTCCTCCCCGGCCTCTGCGGCGTTGCAGTCCACGGTGGCGGTGCACTGACGGGAATCTGACTTTGTTCTCTTTTTTATAAAGAAAAAAAAAACTCTGCGAAAGGGAAAATGACGAACTTCTTCAACTCCAAAGCAGTGTTTCATCTCCAGGACACAAAGTGCGCGAATGCGAGGATGTGCGTTAATTATTAGGATATTCTGTCGGTTTTGTTTCTCTGAAAAGAAAGAAATTCATCCATCAAACGTGAACATGTTTTCCCCATCTTGTGAAGAAACAGCAGGTTGACCTCTGGCCTCCGGCAAACAACACAAATATCATTAGGAAAAACATTAGTTTGAATTTCTTGTGAAACAACGTTATTTCAGAATTATGACAGAAACAAAAATCATTTAGACAGTTTAATCTGTTTCTCTCCACATTCCTTCACAGCAGACTGACTTGGTGTTACCGGTCGGATCGTGTCGTGACAAATTATCCGGATCTTTTGTGTTTGAAGCCTTTTCTTCTCAAACTGAAAGAAAGCTCTCAGATTAATGACTCTTAAAGATTTGTTTCCACTTCACTTCAGCCTCTTTGCTGTTTCTTTTCTGCTCCCGAAACAAAAGTGAAACTTAAAGGCAAGTTAGTTTTTCAACTTGCAGGATTTTCCTTCCAGAAGTTTTAACGCAACAGAGCTCGAGAGGAAAATCTTCATAAAAATGCAAACAGCATTTAGTGAACCAAATAATTACCCAGCCGTTTTTTTCCTTTTTGTATTATTATTATTGTTTTGTTTTTTTTGGTAATTGATATGAACAATCGCAGAGATAAAAAAAAAAAAAAAGATGAAATAAGACTTGAAATCATATATTTATGTCAGAGGTTCAGCATAGTTTAAAAAGAAAACCACTGGAGATATCTGACCATGAATGCAAGGATCTACTGTCTCTGATGCACTTTTTAAAACATGAAATCTAAATGTTTTTATTCAGTAGCTGACAGCCGTGTTGGTTTAATTTAAAGTTTGTTTGTCTTTTTTAAACGCTGTGGTGTTCAAATGACCCGCTGTCTGTGTATTTGTACTGCTGCATGCTCCTGCTGTCTGAAAAAGTAAAAGTAATTCCGTGTTTGTGAGTTTCTTGGGCTGAAAGCATAAAGCATGAACATGAACAACGGGCTTTTTATTCCCTGCGCTCTGTCTGCTCATCCAGATCCATTAAAAAAACCTTCCTGGGAAAAAAAAACATCAAAAAAGCAGTGGAGGCCTGTTATTCACCTGCACACACACACACACACACACACACACACACACACACACACACACACATTGAGTCAGTTGTATTCAATTTACAAATCGTTATTTTTTTCTGGAATATTTTAGGCCTACATTTCAGAGATTTCTTTTAGGGAAAATGTAACTTTTCACTCCATTAATCTGACATCTGAAGTCACAAAGCAGATTAAGATTTCAGATTTATCATGGGATTACGTGATATGTCTTTTGTCTGGTAAAAATATTGCATCTTCAAAATGTCCAGTTTTCAGGAGCTCTGTTTATGCTTGAAAACCGCTTGTGACTTTCAGATATTCTGGTTCACTGTTACTTCAGGTATCATGAAACTTTGACCACATGTCGAGATGTGCTTCATGTTTTTCTAAATTAATAAGAAAATTCAATTTGACCAAAATCTGAACTACGGATGTACATTTTCGATTTGTTCTAATGATCTCTAAAAAATAAACTAACTATAAACTTTTTATATAATAAACATTTATTTTTACAGTTGGAAAGCTGCAATTTGTCAGCATTAGTGATTGATTACATTGTGATAATTATATGTCTATATTCGTTTTGTCCATATTTCCCACCTGTTGGAGAAATTTCTCAACATGTAGAGACAAGTGCTGTTTGTAAATCCTTCAGCTGATCTGAGAGCTGGAAAATCCCCAAACTGAAGGTACAGCATATGTACCAGACACTGACACTGTCAAATATTTGACATTAAAAATAACAGGCCCTAAATAATGGGCCGTAAGAGTTGCTGTAAACTATGACTGAAGCTGCGTACTGTTTTAAAATGACTATAATGACATATTCTGTATGTTCACATATTAACTGTAACAGTGATGCAGCACAGGAGAAAGACATTTTCACTTGAACAGATATTGTTCAATTTAATTTGTAAAATGTTTTAAATAATTATTCAGTAGTTTAAAAACAGTGTCTTCAAATATTGACAAAACTAATTTTAAATGCACGTTCACATTTGGTGGAAACGAAATTGAAAAAACTCCAATCTCTTAACAAATCAGTGTTCTCACAATGTTACAGAAGCAGCAGAGACTGTGTGGTCTTGAGTTTTCCAGCAGCAGCGGACACTGCTGAAACCGAGATGCAGTGGTTGAATGTAAATGCCTATACTTATGTGCAAATTTGAGGTACTTGTACTTGAGTATTTCCATTTCAAGATTTAATTCATTATATTTATGACAGCTTGTTAGTTAATTTTTACTTTTTGATGAAACAATGTATCACATTTTAAAAGTTCATGTGTTTTGCACATTAAATATATCATGCTTTTCAACAGTATATAAAAAAGTTAAAATCATCTCTACCTTGATCAACCACAGCCAAAACATACTTATTACACATGAATGCATCAGTAATCTAATAAAAACACTCCCAGGTCATTTTTTTTTACCACTATGAGTACTTTCACTTTTGATACGTTAAGTACATTTTCTGATCCTACTTTCATACTTGTACTAAGGTAACATTTTCAGCGCGGGACCTTTAGTTGCAATAGAGTATTTTCACAGTATGATATTAATACTTGTACCTGAATAAAGGATGAGTATTTCTTTCACCACTGTAAAAAAAACCCCGCATCATTTCAATAGATTTAAAGATGACTTGCAACTCTCAACTTAAAAAAAAAAGAAACTTAACTCAGTTTGTCAGCAGTCAGTGTTAGTCTTTATGTCCAACATGTCCGGCAGCTTCCCTCAAAATGTAACTGACAAAACAAATTAAAGTGTATGTAAATATTTACAAATGACTTTACATCCTGTCTCAGAGCAACTCCAGATTTAAAACACGATGTGATTGTTGAATTTTTACCTTTAAAGTTACAAATTCTTTACTTTAAAGTTGACCTTTTCCCTTCACAGTGAGCCGACTGTATATTGAGTTTATTGGTAAGCTGCAGACTCTCAGAGGTTAATGTGTGTGTCTGATAGCATCAGGTTTTTCTCTTGGCGTGTCTGCTCAATTTAATCGACTCTCCGTCGCAGTTTCTCTAAACGCTGAAAGACGACAGACAGCTCTTCTGGAGAGAGAAAGGCTCGTCTGAAGAGCTTTTTATTCTTCCAGAGTGACGGAGGTCTGGTGTGTAAACACTGGCCGGTTTGTGGAGAGCGGTGAATTAGCAGCAGGCAGCGTCTGGGCGGCCGTAAGGGATTAGCCAGTTAACACTTCCCTGGTGCCAAACACAATTGTGCGCCGTCAATGTGTATAGGTCTTTGAGTGTGTTGCCGAGAGACGGCGACTGTTACCGTAAAAATGTCAGTTTGTGAACGCTCCCCCCCTCCTGAGCTTTGTGACCACACACAAGTAAAACAAATGACATTTAAACAGGAAAACTCTGCCTGCTGTTGTTGACATTCCTGCTCAGAGAAGAAGAGTGAAGAGGAAGAAAACTGAAAGACTTAGAAAAAAAGTTCAACAGAAGAAACAGTCTTACAATCAAATATTTACTGAGGTAAAAGTAATCAAGTGTTAGCACTAAAGTACACTAAGGTATTAAAGGTACAAGGTGGAGGAGGAGTAAGGTGATGAGGAGTTCAACCAAGACGACAGCTGTGATGGAGTGGATTGAGGATGATGAGGTGAAGAAGGTAGAAGAGGTGGAAGACATGAGCTGATGATGGGTGGGTTCAAATGTCACACTGTGGAAGTCTGAAGGGATAAAGTCTATAAACTTTATTGACTGATTTACAATAATTCCCCAGGGACTTAAACTTTAAAGTCATGATCCTTAAAACTTTAATGAAATGAAACCCCGTCTTTGATTCTATTTATGGTTGCCATATTTCCGCAGCATCCTACAGAGAGTAATGCAATTCATAACCCACATGACCACTGCGCTGACAGGAGTAAAGACAGAATCAGTATTAAGAGCGTTAGTCCGCTTCAGCGCATAGGCTGTGGGGGATGGATGGATCAAACACACGCACGACTTTCCCCCAGACAATCAGTGTTTATGTCCCGTGTGAAACTAAGTGAATGTTGATCATGTTTTTTTTACCTGACGTTAACCTACATAACTTGTCTGAACTTCACTACAAAACTACAAAATCGAGTACAAAAGTATGTGACCACATATTCAGTCCATAACTTGATGAGGCCCAACCATGTGTCTTTTCCTAAACCTTATGTAAATAACTGTACTTGCCTAACCCATATGTAACTTTACATTAAGTACCGGTATGTAAGTTTGCATTAAATACTTAATGTGACAACAACCAACCTGTTTCTTTTCCTTAAGCTAACCTATATAATTTTACCTTCCTAAAGCTAGCCTACTTTACGTTAAGTTGGTGACGTGATGATGCCCAACCATGTTTTTTAAACCTAGCACACATTAATTTACTTTCCAAAACCTGACCTACGTAATGTGTCTTAGCCCTAAACCTAAACTATGTAACTTAAGGTCATTTATGTAACTTAATGTCAAGTAAGTTACGTCACAACACCGAACCATGTTTCTTTTCCTAAACCTAACTTAAGTATTACTTTCTAAAACCTGGCCTACGTAACGTGACTTGCCTAAACTTAACCTACGTAATTTTACATTATGTATATAACTTGATGTTAAGTACATATTGTGATGACATCCAACCATGTTTCTCTTCCTTAACCTAGTATAATAAGTCAACTTTATTAAAGATAACCTATGTAACTTTATGTTAAATACGTACCTCCATGATGCTGCCAGTGGGATGCTCCTTCATTTTCAAATATAACACAAACCCTTGCATGTGTATTTCCGTAAGATATCATACAATATGAGCATACACTCACTTAAGGCATTCAAATTCAGTAGTTACCTCTCTATGTAGAACTTCTTTATTGTTGTTGCTGGGAGAACATGCAAACACAGAGGGGTCCTAGCCGCCTAGTGGAGACCACAAACCTCCTTGCTGCGAGGTCACAGTGGGAACCACTGCACTACCATGCAGCCCCAAAACACACAACACTTTATTTCATACATTGTTATTATAAAAATATTTATTATGTGCGCTTTAAATCCTACATGGTATTTCTTTAACCCTGAGGTGTCTGCATGGAAACATTTTAAAAAGTGGCCCTGAAGCTTCTTAATGTTGCTGCTGTTAGACAACAGCACACCATGATGTTATCTTGTAGTTTCAGTGGAGTGGAACCATACAGGATACTATTCAGGTCTGAAATATCACAAACGCAATTAAAGTTAAATATCAGCTGGATGTCCGATGACGGCAGCGCCCCTTTTGCTTGCTGTAAGCTGAGCTGTAATTAATCACGAGCCCCTCGCTGCTGTTTGTGTCCGTTAATTAGAGACTTCAGGGAGAGGCGTGACAGCGAGGTGTCCTCTCAACAAAACACTAATTAACAAACAGTTTCCTCACCGTACGGGCGGCCCTGTGCAGAGAGATCACACTGAGGAGGAGAACAACAAGAAGCAGAGAAGACATGATGATGGTGGTGATGATGACATGCTGGTGCACAGAGCACCCCCCCCCGCCGGCCAGACGGCACATGGGTTATTTACACTGATGAATGAATTCATCAGATGATGAAACGCTGTGAAACAAGATGAAGATTTTTACTCTCTTCAATAAGACATGAGAGTCACACTGCGGGAGGTGAGATAGACAGAAGGATGACTCAAGTTCAAAACGACTGACATTCTCATCAAGAAATGTCTTCATAGTACTAGAGCTGAAAGAACAAAAATTTATACATCTGTGAAAGGGAAATTCTGGGCCACCTCAGAGTCCACAGTTGAAGTCCACCAGAAACAATGTATTCACATCCGGTTGAACCAGCAGATAGTGGGACAATTTCAAGAGTGGGACTGTCGTCAATGAGGAGTGGAAGGATAACGTTAGCAGTGCCATAGCATCATTTGTATGTTTGAGTGAGTTCCTTTATCTTTAAATTGACAGGGACTCAACAGAGATGAGATCTCCGGTACGATTGTGTGGAAAGATTTTTTTTTTTAAATGGAGGGAGAAAATATCTGTTTTAAAAAATATCCACATACGTGTAGACAGGACATCTATCCAACTCCCACAGTAATTATTTACATTCTTTCACTCACATTGTGATACAGAGTGATGATGTAAAGTTCCATCTCATCCCCTCACTGAATATGAAGCTATTTGGTCCAGTTTCTGTGTTTACGTTGCAGTGGTCACAGTGAGCAGCAAGTGTGCAATGAAAATGTTGTGTTGTGTTGTGTTGTGCTTCATGTTGTTGTCACTCTTAATAATCTCCACAACCATATAAAGAGGTAGCACAAGAAGCACAAACTGACCAATCATAATTCTCATTGTCTTCACGTGATATGTCAGTAGTCGCTGTAGCTCTGATCTCGCTTCTTTTTTTTTTTTTTGTGGTAGCACACGACAGCTGTGGTGTAGCTATGAAGCATGCACATGTCACAGCTGTAGGTCCAGTTTAGGACCGATATCAGAACTCAATACTAAATAACCCAGTACCAAATAATATCAAACAGGGTTCCCACACATTTCCATGGACAAAATTTCGCATGACTTTTCAAGGACTCGTGGTTAAAAAAAAAAAAAAAAAAAAATGTTGTTGCCAAAATTCCTTGGTGTTATTTAAACATATCAGATTCAAACTTTATTGAAATATAATTTCAGCTAGCTGGCATACTTAAATAGAGAAACATACCTGTTAAGTCAAACCTCAAACATTGACACACATTAGAGCTACATCGACAGCTACAGAAAATAAATTGCCATCATGTTACATTACATTACATTACGTTACATTATCCATGGAAGATTACTGTAAGGATTTCATTGCATGCAACAAAATTCAATGACTTTTCCAAAACGTTCAATGACTTTTTACTAATTCCATGACTTTTGCGGGCCAGGAAAATGTGATTGTGAAATTACATAACTTTTCCAGGTTTTCCATGACTGTAGGAACCCTGAAAAACATTCTCACTCTGACCTCGTCACATATCGACGTTTGGTCGGACTTTCCATGTATAGATTTGACGTGCAAGGTACCCTGGGTGCGATGGTTGTTAATGTTCTGGGAAAACGTATCAACTTCAGCCTGTAACATGCACTGTCTGTTTTTAAAATACACTTCCTTCTTCACAAGAAATGTACAGTTGGCATACAGTCACTTTCAAAATAAACACACTATGATAGTACAACACTGCAAATTTAATTTTTTTTCCTTCAGCAACAAACGCACGTGGTTATTTTTTGCCAACACATGCATGTGGTTGCGTTTAGGAAAAATGAACAGGGTTTGGCTTTCCAATCTTGCAAAGCAAACAACGGCTTCCCAGGTGAAGGTCGATGGTTGTTGGACCCATCTACCACCCCTCCTGCCCACCTTACTCAGATGCCTTAACTGTCTTTGTTGTCCTGCTGCGTTCCCCCTGATGTTGCCGTGTGCCATTAAACATTAACAGCAACCAGCTGCATATCATGCTGATGTGAAAGGACGGCGTTTAAGTCGGTGTCCGACGCTGGAAGTCACTGACCAAGTGCTGATTTTCAGCAACTTTGGAATAAGACCATGTTGCTCCTTTTAAATGACAACTGCTATTGATTCTTTTTGCACTGGGGGTCTGATCCTGAACCATCAACCAACCACTCTCCTCTGCCCATTTAACTCAAGCACATGCAGCAGCAGCTAATATCCAGCTCCAAGCCATTCAACAGTACCAGCAAACTCACACCGTTACAGCTCGACACTGACATTAAACCTGTTGATAACTGTTAGCCATATGATGCTAACAGTTAGCCCTGTGACTGTTTGTGTGTGTTGCATGGAGCTCACACTCCTGCAGCAGCAGCTACAGTCCATACAGTTTGTAATGTGGTGATGTCGAGCACGGTATATTTGACAGAATTAGCAGTTCAATGTGCTGAGATGCCAACTGAATGAATCTTTCATTAATTAGATGGTGACAAACACTCCAATGGGATGATCCTGTCTGCTGGATGTGGAAGTAAGGAGCTATTTTATCACGTTAGCAAACAATTTAAAAACATGTCAGATGTGTTTTCAGCTTGTTCCACTTCTCTCCAAGTTTAAGTCATGCATCTTGGAAAATCCAATAAAACCCCCAAATTTTACATCTGAGAAAAGCAAAATGACCTGTTTAGCCTCATGGCCTTCTTGGATTACTCACCTTGTAAAGAGACAAAAATGGGACAAAGAAAAAAACATTTGTTTTGGATCAAAGATAAGCAGTGTCTCCAGGGAATTAATGTAAATCAATGCAGTGTCCTTTTAGTGACACAATATGCGTATGTGATTTTATGCCTTTGGTTCATACACTACGACAGTAGAATCCCAGCAGAGCATTAGGAGGCTTTAGACACTGTCCTCCACATCGTGATTAAAACTGAGTGAAAGGGGCGTCGGTGGCTTAGTGGCAGAGCAGGCGTCCCATGTACAAGGCTGCTGTCGCAGAGGCCCGGGTTCAACCCCAGCCTGTGGTCCTTTGCTGCATGTCGTTCCTTCTCTCTCTCCCCCTTTCACACTTGTCTGTCCTATCAAATAAAGGCTAAATATGCCCCAAAAATATCTTTAAAAAAAAAACTGAGTGAAAACATGTATAAAACAGGTGTGGCAGCAATCATGTTATTTTATATTTAGAAAAGAAAACATATATTGTATCACTTTTCACAGAAGGAGATCTTGATATTGTTTTAGGAACTGAAGGTACTATCTGTAAGAATAAGTTGATGTGTCACATCATGTTCTTATCAGATCAGAGTTATCTGTTGAACTAAAGCTCCTGGTCCTGGTCTGTCCTGAGGTGTTGATTGACCCCTCCGCGTCCTGATGTGGAAGCTGGTTTTCCTTTTAAAACTGATCTAAACCCCTTCAGGGCTGATGTGGCCTTCTTTTCCCCAGCTGGAGGAACATTTAGCCTTTAGTCCTTTTCTTTCAGTAAATGTTTCTTTCCTCCCAACAGTAATCTACGACACCTCGTCTATCTGCACATCTTTTCCCTTAAAGCACTGGGCTGCTTTTTGGCACCTCAGCCTCTCGTGGCAGCTTTGAAGTGGCGTTGTTAGGTGTTAGTTTATGGTCGACTGCTGCAGATAAGATTCCTGAATGGGCTATAAATTAAAGTTGTGGCACAGAAAAAAAAACAAAAAAACAAAGCTGGAGGCGAAAATACACAGAGGTCGTTAAAGCTGACAGAGTCTGTTATCACCTGACACATTCTCCAAATACAAGAGAAGCTCTTTAACAGCCAAACAACAACTGTAACCTGCTGCACAGAGACCTGCAGGCAGCTTTTATAACACCAGCTAATGGGAAAAAAACAATAGTATTAAATCCTAAATGCAAACCAATTTCTGGTGGTTTATTTTGTTTTTAAAGGTCTTCTCTCGCTGAGTCAAGGTGAAAAAGAAAATTCCCTCATCTTGTATGATTCAATTATAAAATTTAAAATATCAAATAAAATTTGAACCGAACACATTGTTTTGGGACACACTCAAAATGCACTGGCAAGCAAAATTTAATATACACTATGTGACCTAAAGTATGTGGACAGCCGTCTCCATACTTGAGTGTATTTCTGGACTGGGTCTGTTTTTTCAGACTTGCAGACTTCAGTTGTACGTAATGTAACATGTTTATTGTCTTCACGTAAAGTCTGTTAGGGCAGAGACTGTAAGCCACCAATAGACAGACCTTAAGTCTGTTTCACCTGTTGCCGTGGAAATGACAAGCGACAACTAGTCATGTACACGGTGATAGCTGCTGTCATATTTCTCACGCAAGTTGATAAATAGTGTCTGCTCATCTGCCCTGCAGATAACTAGATATAAATCACATGTATAGGCTTTTTTGTGACTGGACAAAATTATATTCTGTCATTTCTATACCACTTTGTGGATAAGGACCAGACCATGACTGAATAAACTGGGTACTACTTACATTGGAAGGCCTTCGTTTGTTGCCTCTTGGCCAGTTTTTTCAGCCTTTATGTATGACATTAAACTGTTCCGCTTTTAGCCAATAGAGTCGGCTGCAATTATAAAATGCATTCTGATTACCTCTAAATATGACTTCTGTTATAATGTGATTTAATATTATTTCTGGCCTGCGTGGTTAAAACAATACTTTAATACAATCATTGTTTTACACATCTATATTAAGTTTGGTTTTTTTAGTTGGCAGTTAGAAAAATTACAATGTCACATCTGTATTGCAATGAATTGTGGGTAATTCAATCAGTGCAATCTGGTGAAGTGTGCACCCCAAGTGGACTCTCCAGAAGTCTGCAGAAATTATGCTTGAGGCCCCTTGTAAACTGGAGGAATTGTGGATTTGGACAGCCCAAAGTACTTGCCGCTCTCCCAGGAATGCACCCACAAAGTCAGTGACTCTACAAGTGCAGTGACGTCTGGACATTTGGATTCAAGTTTTGTGTTTGTCTTATTTACTGTTTTAACACTACAGATCCCTCGTGTGAAAACCCAGCTCCATGAAGATATGGCGTTCCCAATTTGGTGTGGTAGAGCACCTCTGGGAAGACAGCTTGTCATCAGTGTTGACCAGTGTTTAGTAAAAATAACCTCAAAAATGTTTTCTGCTTTGATCTTCCTCCAACTGCGTGCTTCCTCAGAGAGAGTTTTGGTTGGTTGGGAGCAGTTGACGAGGTGTGACTGTGATACACGTGAACTGGACTGAACATGCTTCATACCTGTGTGGCTGAAAAAAAAATCAATACCTTCTTTCGTTCTCACAGTTTGTGTCTGTTGTATTGTATGGCATATGTCATAGGTTCAGAAATTGTTGATGTTAAATTAACTTTTTATATGTCACTATATTTTTAGACAGTGTTTTGAATGAAGTTGGTAACAGTGAGAAGTTCTTATGTGTCCTGTTAAATACATATTACCTAATTAATAAGAATAACTTTAAAACAGTGACTCATTATTTTAAAACACATAGCTGGTATAAATCAGTGAAGTATATGCAGTACTCTCTGCTGGAGTACAATCTGCAGTCATTCTGTGAGTTCAGTAGTTCACCGTGACAGTTTACGGCAGCGTTGAACCCACCTGACGGCTGCAGGGAGAGACAGCCAACCCCTCCCCTCTCCGACCCCTCCTCACCATGCACAGGTGCATTATGGGAGGGTGGAGCTGCCTGCCACAAACCGTTTAGAGGGCACAGAGGAGGAGGGAGAGGGGAGGTAAGTTAGTGGGCGTGTGAAAAGAAAACGACACTAATTCATTGGCAATAAAAGCTCCCCCTCCTGTTCCCAGGCAGTGCTGCCCAGCAGTGCCCAGCTAATACCCCCCCCCCCCCCCCCCCCCCCCCCCCCCCCCTCCCTTACAACTAATTGTCAGACATGTGGAGGAGGAACCTGCCACTGTGCCAGCAGCCTGCGACCACCGCAGCTAATAAGCATCATATAAACAAACTCATAAACAATGAGGGTCACAGAGGAGTCCCAGTGGAATAAAAACTTCTATCAGAATTCTATCCATCCTTCAAGAAAATAACTTCCTTGCACTGGACACTAGAGGCACCATACATATACTTACACATCTATGGACACAAGTCACATGCAAAGTGGAAACAAGGTGTGTAAGATTTGATGGTGTCAAGTGGTGGACTGTAGATTACAGCCAGTTAAAAACTTCTCCCGGTCAGAATTCTGTCAGAGTTCATTGTTCAGGAGGTTTTTTATCTGGAGCTGAATTATCCACAGAGTGCCCATCCTCTCCAAAACAAACGGACCAGGCATTGAAAACTGCTAAAAAAACACTGAATACAGCAGTTTCATGTCACAAATCAGTGCATCTTCGATGCTGTGTGGCATCTCAGAGACGACAGCTTGCCCACAACACGCTATTGTGCGTCACTCCTTTTTCTTTTATAAGATATGTGTACTTACCTTTTGCTGATCTAGAAGTTTAGGGGGCTTTTACCGGGAGCTGAATTATCCACAGAGGTCTCTTCCTTTCTGAACAAACAGACCCCTTGATTAAAATTGGTATCGCAGTTTCATGTAACAAATTCATGTATTTCCGATGCAGTCTGGCATGTCCCTGCGGGCCACTAGTCCAACACATGTTCATGTGTGCTCACCATTTTTGTCCAATAACATAAGATCCAGATGTTCAGGAGGTTTTGGGCAGAAGCTAAACAATCCACAAAGGTCCCTTCCTCAGAAAAAACCTGCCCTAGTGATTTAAACTGCCCAAACACTGAATGAAGCAGTTCACGCTACAAATCAGTATAACTGAGGTGTTGCTCATTGCAGATGGGCTTCTCACTCCAGTTGGTGACGTGAAAACACAACAACGCGAATGGCCCTATGTGGAGTCAGTGTTTTGAATGTCCGTTCTGGGCTACTGTAGAAACATAGCAGTGCAACATGGCGATCACCATAAACAAAGACCCGCTCCCTATGTAGATATCAATAGCTCATTCTAAGGTAAGAAGAACACTACAATTCTTAATTTCAGGTGATTATACAGTGAAGAATATACTAATTATTTCATATTCTTCAGATTTATTATGGATTCGGGTAAGTCGGTGGTTTGGGTCAGTCACTGAAACCAGTGGAAGAAATGATGGACACAAATAAGAACTATTAAACTGTTTGTGTTAATAATTAATTTCTGTTGAAGCCCAGAGACTCGTGATTTGTCGGTGGTGCAAATCAACTAATACCTAAATCAAACATTTCATTTATAGATGAATTAGTCCTCTAGTAATTCAGTGTTCTGTTGAAATACTAGTTTGGAAATCAACATAAAGACCCAACTGTGCTCTCCAATTTTCTGTGTAACTACTGCATGAATTCTTGGCTCTTTATTACAGACTTAAATAAACTGAGGTTCTTGCCAACACCTTCTAGCCTTCAGCATTTCAAGGAAACTATAAAAAGTATCAGCTGAATATGTATTCCTGAGAAAATTATTTGGAAACTATTGCATTTTGTGCAATACAACATTGCACCACAGACAGTTAAACCAGGTCAAAATTCATGTGTTGACCCATTCAGACTGACAGCAATACAGGTTTATCCACACACTCACACACACACACACACACACACACACACACACACAAGGGAAAGCCTTGTTATTTGGGTCACACATGAAATCAAACAGATTCACCTCTAGCTGAGACAAATGATTAATTCAGATGCTGGCAGCCGGTCGGCATGGCGACAGATTGTGTTCTTGGTGATCTGCCTGACGGCGCCGAAGGGAAACCACGAGACGAGGCTCAGCAGAGACACAGAGACAGAGTTTAGCCTAGCTTAGCTCAAAGACGGGAAGCTTAGGGAATGCTAACCCCTTAAACAACAATGTCTTGTTCTGACATTGCTGCTTCTATGTGTTGTTATGAAACAAAATTCAACATGTAAATCAAACAGACATGGAGTCGATTTTTTTTCCTCTTTTTTTGATGAGGCTAGGCTAGCAAATTCCCTCTGCTTCCAGTCTTTGTACTGAGCTAGGCTAAACACAACCTGGATTCTAATGAAATAGATATCTACAGGATCCATCTGAAAATTATTTCTCTAGATAGCAGAATGTTTCTTTAAATGTGAAATCCATTTACAGTAACAAACACAAATTGATGCACAGTTCAGGTTAGCGAATAGTTACATTTAGTCTTCAGTTTAGTTCAGGTAATAAGCAGTTTACCTTGCAGCTCTGCGAGTTTGGTTACTTTTACCTTTGTCTCACTGACACCTTTACTGTCGATCGCTAACTGCCTCCTTTAGATCTCTCAACTTCACTCACCAGCAGTGATTGATGTCAACTCTTTAGCCTCTTTAGCTGCTGGCAGTTAACTTTTCCAGTGTTGTGAAGCTCTTTTCAATTTGGAGCAAGTCAATCACCTCATTCAACACCTGGAGCAAAAAACTGGAATTAGAATTTTACGTCATGACACCATTGTCCAATCAGTTCTTGGTAAGACTCATTAGTCAAGTGACGTCATCAGTGACATCAACAATCAGGAACATTTTTGTTGACTTTGAAGTATGATAGAAGCTGACGCCTGCTTTGATGTTTGTTTCTCAGGCAGCAGTGTTAACACCCTGAGAGCAGCGTGGGTCAGCAAGTCAAAGTTCCTTCGAAGGTGAAAGATCAATCAGTTGTTTTCTGACAGATCTTCTCCTCTTCCCACCTAAATCTCTGCACAGCCACTGCTGTTGTCAAATGAAGAACGAGAAAAAGTTTTAATGCAGCATTTTGATGCAATCAGTTGGGTTTTAAAGCATTTCATGCACCAGAGGTATTGGAAAAAAATTGTCAACCCATGGGGTACTGCAAGTGATCTTGAAGTCCTCAGAGTTTGATTGCTTAAGAATAACTCCAACAGCAGGGGCCAGATGCATAAAATGTATTTAGATTCACAAATAAAACTGTGTGTACTCACAGTGCAGAAGACAGAAATATACATACACATTCTTTTGTCAGAGTTATAAAGCTATACATATTAGGCTGGGGCAGTAACTATTTTTTCATACTTTTGTAGACAGAACAAAAAAAGGAGGGGGCTTATGCTGTGTTCCCACCAAACGCGATGAACGCGATTTAATCGCTCATAACGCGAGTAACGCGCCGCCCGTAACGCCCGAGTTTCGACGCCTGACCATTTTGTTAATTCGCGTCATCGCGTCATTCGCGCGAGTAGCGGGGAAGCCGGCGGCTGTGCTACCTGGAGCTAAGCTAGCGCTAACGTTCATAGTACAACCATTCTGCAAACTAATTAAAGACACATATTTACAGAACTTACCAAGTAGACCAGTCTCCTCGGCGTCTTTCACCCAAGCCTGCTCCTTTTTGTTGCGGTCTGTAGAGTAGACACGTAGTATCATATAGCTCCGGGTAGCCACTGACGACCATGGCAGAGATAACCACCATCGCCGCTTTGTACCTGCTCTGGAAGTCCCAGATGCATCGGAGGACCAAGCGCCGTCTTTTTTGGGTTCACCCGATCCTGCAGAAGCACAGCCAGCTCGGCGAGTTTCACCACCTCCTCCAGGAACTCCGTCTGGATGATAGCCGCTTTCAGCGGCACTTCAGGCTGACTGGGGCCCAGTTTGAGGACCTGTTGGCGAGGGCTGGTGCCAGGATCTCCCGGCAGGACACAAAAACTACAGGCGCTCCATTTCAGCTGCGGAGTGTCTGTCCATCTGTCTCCGGTGAGTAGTTCATTGCTGTGTCAACAAGTGGACGTTGTTGACACACGCCAGTGTCGTCGGGAGAATCTCAACGCTGATTGGCTATCGCGGTATCGCGTCACGCGAATTCGCCTCAAAAGTTCAATATTTTCAACTCGAGCGATGAGGCGTTGGACGCGAATTTCGCGTCTATCGCGCCGCGTCCATCGCGTCATCGCGTTCATCGCGTCGCACTAGACGCGTCCATCGCGCCGCCCGGCGCGATTTCGCGTCTAATCGCGTCTTTGCATTGACTTTGTATATAATCTTGATGCGCGAATTTGCGAATTCGCGTTTGGTGGGAACACAGCATTAGAGATTAGTGAGCAAAGACAAAGGACTACATGGTAATTTTTGAAAATTGTCTAAGCTTTTTTTGTTGAGTTGCTTCTTAGCAAATGCTCTGAATAATTAAATTTTTGTATTGTGTGGTACTTTCCTGTAGACCAAGTTTGCCTTTAGCTGCCTTCCCATTAGTTAGCTGGCACAACTATTAGCTAGGGTGACCAGGTCCCATTAAACCAAATGTGGGACAAGGAGTAGGTTTGTGAGGGACAATGAGGGACACCTGCCCCCAGCGCGCCCTTTTCTCTCTCTAATGGGTGTAAGTACTCAAAATAAATACATTAAATAAGTAAAATGACCACCCAGACTTTATCACTTGGATAACAGAAGTCGCAACGAGTCCAGATTGACTGGCTCTGCAGTGATGGTTGGAAGCTCAACAGAGCAGGAACAGTAACAAAAGTCTCAACTCACAAGTCCAGGGATTCAGGGAATGAGCGGAGGGGGAAGGAAGGAAGAGGGAGAACTTGCAGTGATGGTCAGGAGCAGGAACAGGACAGTTCAGTACTCTGGCGCCACCCAGGATTCTCTTTTCACACCTTCACACCAGCCTCTGAAACTCTGAAACGAGTGTCACTAGCTAACGAGTGTCATCTGTTGCTATCAAGGAGGTCGAAATAGTTAATGGGTGGGCCCTAGCGCTTAAACGCACGTGCGGTGCTACTATGACAATAAACAGAGAGCCCACGTGGGCCGACCACTGCATGCAGCTTCTTCTCATTGGCCTGGGGGAATGCTAGTGCCGGTGACAACCAATCATGTGGGACATGGTCTCAATTTGCTTGACGCCTGAAAAGAGACAGAAATGCTGTGCAGTCCCACACAATGCGGGACGTCTGGTCACCCTACCGTTAGCACAGTTGTTACGGGTGAAAATTCACTAGTTGCAAAAATAACATGATGCAAATATTTGCTTTCGTTTTCGGTTCTGCAGAAAACTGCCGCGAATTTGTAGTTTTCACCAAAGTCCGTACATTTAATAGAAACACACAGCATTCGTATTTCTTTTAATGCAAATTTCCCAATGAAATCACTTTTGGATGGAAACATAGCTCGTTTCTGTATACTGAAACCATTTCCCTCAATGGAAACAAAGCTTTTATTTACTCTTATTTTTAAGATAAGAAACAATAAATTTTGAAGACAGTAAAGCCTCCACTAAAATAACATTTTAAGTCTAGTGTGTGATTTATCCTTCAGGGATTTATACTTTGAGAGTTATCCAGGTTTCATATGAGAAGAGGAAATCTCCGCTCGTTGCTAGGCTAATCTATACAATGTAAAATGCCATAGGCTTGTGCTAATAACGTTAGCATGTTGTATTTGTTTTGGAGCACGTGTTTAGTGTGACAGTTGTATTGTCAGTGAATCTTGTGAGTTGTAATGGAGCCAAACTGTGTGCCGTTACCTTTGTTAAATGCTGAGCGTTGTCCCAGGTTTGATATGACAAGAGGAAATCTCTGCTCATCGCTAGGCTAATCAATACAATGTAAAATGCCACGTTAGCATGTTATATTTGGGAAACGATTTAGTACAGGACAGTTGTTTTGTCAGAGAACTTTGTGAGTTGTAATGCAGCCAGATTGTGTGCTGTTGTTGTTGTCCCTGGTTTTATTTGAGAAGAGGGAAAGATCACTAGTTGCTGGGCTAATTTATACAATGTAAAATGCCTTAGGCTTGTGCTAATAACGTTAGCATGTTGCATTTGTGGGGAAAATGTGTCCGGATCTAACACAAGTGTTTGTCTGTGAATGCTGCGAGTTATAGTCAAGCTGATTTGTGTACGTGTGTTTGAAATTGTCTTTATTAAGCCATGTTTAATGTGTGTTTTGAATCAACTAAACTTTAGCCTACAATGCTTCACAGAAACCTCCACCGCTGAGTAGTATTTTGGAGGTGTAACTGCGCACACACCAAAGCAGAAGTAAAAATGCTCACAACGGCATGGGCGATGTGCGTAGGCTACGTGCGTTGGGTCTACGCACAACCATAAATCCGCTTAAAGAAAAGACACTTGGCATGGTTGCATTGTAATGATAGGATAGTTAGCTATGAAGCTAACCTAGGTCCTGAGGGTTGAGGTTGAGAAGATAATAGTTTAGTTGTACAAAATGAGGAATATGTGCACCAAGGTGGGTATAAACAGCACACATCATTATAGTCCAGGGTATGAATATAGCATCCACTTCTAATTAGGGGTGCAAATAGCATACATTGCTTTGCACCCGGGTGGATGTAAATAGCATACAGTACACTGCTATTTACCTTATTTTTCACGGAAACACGGAGGCAAAACAGAACGCAGCCAGCTTCCGTTTTTTTTGTGCGACACTTCTGGTCCAGCACTCTTGACCACTGTGTAAATGGGAATCGCCTTGTTGTTTACCTTGTTCAGTTTAGCTAAATATATGTCACATTTTTGTCACTATATCACCGTTTAGACTAATCTGATGTTTGTAAAGTCTATAAACACAATGATTGAACAAACATTACTATTTCTGTGTGCATGTTTGTAATAACATGGTTATCGTAGATTAGCTGGGCTAACTGTTAGCCATTAGTGGTGTCTGTAATAAGGCAATAAAACGGTCCATGAAAAAAGTATTTTTTCCAGCGGATGTCTTAGTTACAACATGATTGAGCTAACTGGAGTAGTTTCATGTTGTATCCGACAACAGGAGGCTTTTAACAGATGACATCCTGATGTTAGCTTTGCTGCTAGTGTTAGCTGTCCCTGTCAGCTGCAGCCACTGATACTTTCTAGACATCATGATTTCCCAAAACTGAATAAATACCACACATAGCAACACAAAACTGCTTTGCTAGCTCAATCATGTTGTAACGGCTGGATGATTAATGCGTACATGCTGATTCGGGTGCTATCAGAGCCGATCCGCGCATCACTATGGCTTAATGATCAACTCAGCCAATAAAAACAACCTGTCCTGTGTTAGGAGTGTATGTCGCTGACAGAAAGAAAGAAAGAAAGAAAAGGAAAAAAGATAGAAAAGCAGCCTACACCTCACTTCTCACAGTTGCGCACACGTTTGGCTGGCATGCAGAAGCACCGTCTGTGTCGAGGGTGCGAGCCGCAGCTTCAGCTGCTCAGGTAGAGAGGCTGTGTAGCCCGGTGTGCTTTTTCACTGATCTGGTTCTGCAGGTTCTCTGCAGATACACTGGAGGCGGGGATCAAGCAGTTCGTCTCGCTTGGGATAGATTGTGCTTTTTGGGTTCATAGTTTTTGATTGACTTGTGATTTATTCACGTTTAGAGGGAATTCATTTTACCGGCACAGTTATCTATAAAATACACAGACTAACTAACTAACTGATTAACTAACAAAAACAATTGAAAATTGAAAAAAATTAGCTTGCACCGTTAGCTCCGGTAAAGGAAAGCGGCTGACCGGAAGTCACGCATAAAAACATGGAAGTTAATCACTATTTACTTCCGGGTACAAATGGCATCCACTTCTAATTGTACCCCGGTACAAATAGCAATATGTTGATATTTGCACCAGGGTGAAATAAATGCACCTTTGATTGACATTTTATAGAAAGCTGTAGACTGCAAAATAATGACAGTGAAATTGGCACACAACTTTATAACAACGTGACCTGTCTCTCAGCATATATTCAATCCCTCATCATATCACCTGCAGCCATCTCAGGCTTGGACTGTATAAAGATTTATGACGCATCTCCACTTACCCCCACTGTACAGAAGTGAAGCCAAAATATCCATCTTGCCATCTTGTTTTAGTGACATCATTTGGAGCCAGAGTCATTCTCCGTGGTAGGCTATCAAGTTTCCCAGCCATACACCCATCCTACCAATTGGGAGCAGCGCCACTGGATGCGAGCCCACTGACTGGCTCATGCAGTTAATCATGTTGTAAAATCCAGTTTTATATATTATTAGTTAACCAATTAAAACAAATATAGCAGCCTGATAAAAACTACCTTAAATGGGTGCCGAGTGGCTCGGTGGTTTGAGCGGGTATCCCATGTGCTGGTGCATTGTCCCTACTGTAGCTGCAGAGGGTTCAGTTCTGGCTTGCAGCCCTTTGCTGCATGTCATCCCCTCTCTCTTTCCTTGTCACACTTGAGATTGTCCTGTCTATTAGGGGCAAAAATGCAAAAAAAATTATTTGATGTGAACTTTTAGTTTTTAGTCTTGCCCATGTCCCATCCACTGACATGGAGAGGGTGGGCTTTATGACCTGTACTGCAGCCAGCCACCAGGGGGTGATCGAGATGTGATGGGTGATGGGAGCTGTCATATCATTCATCTTTAAATACAGTCTTCGATCTCAGCTAAAGTCTGAAGTCTGCGTGAAGTACGCACATTATCATCGCACGTTCTTCCTCAATCAATACTTGTTTATGTATGGGAAAAGGCATATGCATGGTTTCTGTGCACACACATTGTGTATACATCTGGTGGTTTGTGATTTTAGGGTTAGTGGGTGGTAATGATGGGTTTGGGGTTTGTGGGTAGTGAGGGTGGGTTGGGTGTGTTGTAAATTTGGCCCAGCAACCACAAATCAGTGTCCAGGAACAGGCATGTGCCATCAAAGCTCAGGCCACTGTCCTTTTTTTCTTTCCTTTACTTTCTTTTTGTCTTTTTTTTTTATGGCCCGCCATCCTGCACCTGGAGCCTTTTTATCAGGTGAAGGGGATGATCTGCGGCCGCACACATTCACATTCACATGTACAAGGAGAAGATTAGGCCCAATTCAGCCTCCTTTCTTTCTGCTGAGTCTGAAAGACACAACGAGGGGAGGGAGCACTCCTCTGATGGTAGAGCAGAGAACAGAGGCCATTGTGCTTCTCCCAAGAGCTAATTCACAACTGAGTCCTCTTAATGCACTCGTGAGACTCTTTTAATTGTCTGAGTTTGCATTCAAATGGGGTTTGTAGCTTTTTAAGTATAGTGTCTTTTTGAACATGTAATTGAAACAAGACCTGTTTAAACACTTGAACATCTCTAACCTGCTCTGGTTACATGTTGTCAACGCTGACGAATGAATGCTGACCAGAGGCATTTTGTACTTGAAAATTTTGTGTTAACTGAGTGTTAACAAATTGTATTGAGTTAGCTGGTTTATTACAGTACTTTCTGCAGTTCTTTTAAGGAACGTCTTACAAATTCATCACAACTTAATTAACCATAACTTAAAGTATTTCAAGGAAACTACCAAAGAAATTATAAGTAAATTGCATGCCTGTAAATAAAGATGCGTTGATGCGAAAAGTGAGCATCGCTCTGCTTCCCTCATCAAAAAGCCTACGGGACCTTTTTTATGGTTACTGAAGCCTAAAAGCAATAGCCAAAAGTAAAAAAACAAAAACAAAAAAAACAGACGTATGACCTAGCGTCACCACCATAACAAGACAGTGGCCTTGTTCGGCGTAGTGCAGCTCAGCATGATGACATTCTGTAGTCTAATTGTTGGCAACCTTGTCTATTGACACATAAAAACGTCATGAGTGGGGTATTTACTGATGTATTTAATGTAGTAGAACAAAAGATGATAGTCTCTTAAGCTTGTGTTGACCACAAACCTTATATCAGGCATCTAACCAAAAACCCATTAAAAAAAACATTTGACTTGGAGACAAGGGAACCATGAGTGGTTAAATGCTACCTCATTTCTGGGTTTAGGACTTATTGGCACACTCTATCTGTGTGGAGAAATAGCTTACCAAATCTTTTATTTATTTATTTTGTTGTCTTAGAAGTCGTCAAATTGAACTGAATGTACTGAGTTTAGGAACTGAATCAGCCTTAAAATACCCACCATGTGTAATATTTTAACTAAAATGTAAAATCAACCCAATATGCTAATACCTCCCATTTTTTGTCTATTGAGCTCGGTTCACAAACAGTTTGGATCAAGTTAGCCATCAGCTCAGGTGGTTCTCATGCACTGTTTGTATGTTTAATAATGCACCAAAATTGGTACATATCTCACATAATGATAAGCCACTAATTTGTACATAACACACGTACTTTGGAGGGCTTTGATCACGTACCAATACGCTGATGGGAGAGGACATACTAAAGAAGGAAGCAGTCCTGAGTGGTCCAGTCAGGAGATGAGTTGGGTCACAAAACAGGACTTTTCCCAGGAGACCAGGAATTCTTCGGAACTTTGTGAACTTTGAGTCATTTCAAGGTACGTCCTCATCTTGTTTCTTTTCCTTAACTTAAATAACTTTCCTTGCCTAAACCTTATTTCCATAACTTTACATTAAAGACGTAACATCATTCTTTGGACACTCATGCATAGGGTGACATATGAACCATTGTACGAGGATATGTTGAGCAGTTCAGGTTAGTTAATGGTTTTATTTTACCTTTGATCAGCTTTAAACAGATTAGTTCACAGTGACCTTAAGTTTTTGTTCCTTTTTAGTTCATGTTAGTTGACTCGTGGGCTTTATCCACTTTAGCAGCCAAATCTAGAGGCAAACAGATTAAACCATTCTTTCATATGAGTCAAGATAACGTGTCTAAACAGACTGTGTGTGAATGTGGACGTAAGAGAGTATAAAACAATTGAATTTGATCCTCAGTAAAATCTCCTCTTTAACTATTAAATCACTTATTTCAGCATTGAAGTTGGACTGAAGTTGTGTGTTAGTGAGGAAATGTTAATTGTTGGGAGATAGTCTGACTGGCCTCTCTGCTCTCATCTGTTCTGCAGGAAAGTTTTTTTTTCCTCCACACTTTTCACAGTCAAAATCGGTAAAACTAACAGTGCACTTCCAGCCGTATTTGCTCACAGCCATTCAGCTCACCACAAAGCGTAGTTCAATCACTTTTTTACACAAGTGGGACTCACGTTTTGTTTCGACAAAATAAACTACCGGAGCCGTCTTTTTCTTTCTTTCAGCCTCCTCGCAGCTTTTATTTCACGGCTGCCCTGAGCCTCAATGAGAGTGTCAGCACTGAAGAATGCCTCCTCCCTCCTCCTCCTCCTGCTCCGCTCGCCGGGATTCAGCCGCCGTCCAGCCAGCTGACAGCTTCCCCACCACATCGCCTGGCGACTGAAGGGACCACACACACACACACTCCATGTCCTCCATGCCTGGGTAATTCTTCTTCTTGGCTTTTTGGGAGGGTGAGACTGTTTGCAGCCACAGGTCTTTTCTCTCTGGCAGTTTTTTACCCTCAAGGACTTCCAAACAAATTTCAAGCATGAGTGTGAAAGCTGTCGAGTGTTATTACACAATGAAAATGTCCCCTTTTTGTGTTCCAGGTCAAAACACTCATATCTGTATGGAGGCCACAGCTCAAAAATGCCTCATTTCCACGCTGTGGTTCAACTCGACTCACGTCGACTCACTTTCGGTACCAGGTCCTTTTATCTACCTCATTTTCCACTGTTAATAACCCCTCGACAGAGTTGGGAAGGTTAACTTTGAAATGTTATGTGTTACAGACTGCAAGTTAACCTGTTAAAATGTAATTAGCAAAGTAACCATTTTCCTTTGATTACATTTTGTTTACTTTTCTAAGAAATGTTCTGAATGAGTAATAATTGAAAAATTGAATGTTAAGCTTTGAAAGGCATTCTTGTCTGAAGACATGGCCATGGACATGGACATGGGTTGGTCTGTTGGTTGCAGGGAAGCAGCTCAAAATTTGCTCATTTGCTGTTGGTTGCAGGGAAGCTGCTCAAAATTTGAGCACTTGCTGCCAAATGAATGAAGCCTGTCCAAGAGGTGGAGACAGATCCTTGTAAGCCTTCCTACCTTATTAAGTTGCATTCAGCTTTGTCCCTATAGCTTTGCTGACCCACCTTGTTCGGAAATATATAAAAATAAGGCATTCCTGCACAGTGAACAGAATTAATATTATATTCTACATACAAGTTTAGGGTTTTTTTTTTAACCAAAACCCCCCTTGTAATCACAAATATTTTTGTAGTAACTGTAATTTAGGTACATATTTTTCCTCAGTAACTGTAAACAACTGTGTAATGCTGTTACATGTAACTAGTTACTCCTTAACACTGCCCCTCAGTGAAGGCAGGATTCTCTGCTGATCACTCAAACGATGCTGCGTGAGACTGCTGTGACATTATCTTCAACTTGACACTCACCAAATCCTTTCAGCAGTGACCAAACACAGGAACCTCTGCACGTTTACAATAAAGCAAGTCTAAGTCTATTTGTCAATTGTATTTGATGGAATTTTGCAGGATGCCATTTCTTAAATTCAGGGTCTAATAAATAAGAAAATTGTGGATGCTATTGGCTTTAGCTTGACTATTTGAAAATGGTGGGCTGGTTCACATTAGTGGAATTAGTGTTCTGCAGTGTTTTAACTCCACCTTCTAGTATAACGTATTCTCATAGAACTGTTCGTGTGATATCCTACAAAAAAATGCATGCACAACAGTTTGTACAATAAAAGTAACTGTGGTTTGGTTTAGGTAAAGGCACATTCTTGGGTGTCTTTAGGTTTAGGCAAGTAAATTTACTGAGGTCAGGTTAAGGAAAAGAAACATGGTGAGGACATGCATTGCTTTTCGCAGGAAAACGTGAAAAATTTGTGACAGCAGCCTGTCTAGTAACATCTCAGCTGGCTTGGAAACTCAAACGAAGTGGTATCAAAAAAACAGTACCAGGTACTATCCATCACATTTGCTAATGGTGAACCAGAAAAGAGCAAGTTGAGATGAGTAGAGCCAACAATACAGTGGAAATGCGGCACATGTGTTACTCTTGTTCATGCACCATCTACAGTATAAAATGCTTTGTGAGATGTAATATTTTGTCAGGACTACACTGTTTTAGCTCCTATGCTACAAAGTAAATTTATATATTTTTACATTTTCACTGACCTATTTTCGTGCAGCTCTAGGCAGCCATTAGTTTCCATTAATTAAAGTCTCAAGAATTTTTTGTTGTTTTTTATAGTGTAAATAAATGAAAAGAATCCAATTTAAAGGTAGAAAAAAAATGAACAGCAACATGGTTTTTAGTAAATGGGCTAAAAATCGCAATATGGTTTTGCATGACAATGTCCTAATTAGAAGTGATGAAATTCAAATGTTTTGTGTTGTGAATGTCTTGCCTTTTATTTTCATTTCTGTTGTCTTCTCGCAGACAGACAGATAGCTGGCCAGCCACATTAACATGTGGAAACATGCCGACAGCCCCACCTCTGTTGCCACTGGTTCCTTGACTGCTCTGCTGTGCGGACCTGTGATTAAAACTGTTAGCAACATTCTGTTGGCGGCACGTTCCTGTAGAAACATTGTGCCCACCCTCCAGGTAGACCACAGCAATGTTTCCACAGCAATGCTGTTGGGTTGGGACAATATTAGCTGTGATGACTGGATGGGTGGTGTTGCTAACGCTGCTAACACTGGCTAGCTCCTAACAGACCTGGTTGATGCATGGTGCCGTAAACTAAAGAGCAGCAAAATTAACCTATAGACCAACATGTGTAATCAGTCAAAATTATTTCTGGCGATTAACCAATAAGGGTTGTACCTTGACCTTGTCCTTAGAGCTGGATATTTTTTGAAACATTTTAAAGGGCAAGTGTGTAAAATGGGTTGAAAACAGTGACATCAGTGGTCAAATTCTAGATTGCAGGGCTCACTCGCTCACCCCTCCCGTCGGGTACTGTAAATGATGGTGGCCTCGTAGGGACAAAAAAGGAACAAAAGGAACAAAAAAGTTTTTCAGGAGTAGGTCTATCTAGCCACGGTTGTATGTTTATTTAGAATCTAAACCATGTTACGATATTGTAATGAATCCCTCATGAGCAGGAGACCAGAGTAGCGTTGGGGAAAAAGGCCTGTTTATTTGAGCACTCCAGAAACTCTGGTAACACTCCACTCCGTCCCAAACTCTGACTCTTAGCGTAACAGACACACTTCATAACTTTACATACATAATCGTTTACAATACTGAGTGGGGACCCCCCCCCTTCCCCTCTCTGCTCCACCAATCTCCAGCCTACACACTGACTGACAGCGTAGCGTGTAAACAGAGCTCAGCTGTTTATTTAACCTAGCAATATCTCCGGACTGCAGCAGCTGCAATGAACAACTTTAAACGCGATTTTGAAGAGTTTCTTGTGGCGCCAGAGCCATACCTGTTTGAGCCGGAGCACACAGATGAGGAACTCCATGTGTTTGATGCTGAGCGGGCGAGAAGAGAGGCTGAATGCACAGAATGGGATTCGGTGCTACTGCTGCCATTGTTGGGGATATACGTATATCACCAGGAGGAAAAACACCGCAGAGAGTGCATCACAAGGAGTGAAGTTGTGTCTTCTTTTCCTCGCAGATGACGGTTTGGGTTCATTCTCTCCTGTTGCGTGGTAAGTGTGGTCCATTCGCAAACTTTATAACTAAAAAAACTTTTCACTTCTCTCTATCGACGAACTTCTAACACTCTCCTCCTCCTTCTTCCTTCCTCCCGCTGTCTTCGTTGGTTCATTTATACACGCAAAACGCGTTCTCTGGCTCGGTCTGCCGTACATACATGGCGGCGCAAAATGGCGACCTCTCTAAAGCAAGGCCCTTGCTATATATATATAAAAGCATAACTATAAGGCTACGAAAACCAAACAAATTTTATTTTATAGTGATTATACACTTGTATAAACATATTAATGGGTAGAAGATTCAGATTCAGATTGACAATAAACCATGCCAAATATTACACACTGTCCCTTTAACATTTGTGCTGATATAAAAACTGAGTGTAGGACCCCATACCAATTGATACCTTACTTTGACATATAAATGTGTTTTTCTAGAAAAAAGGGAGAAAAAGCCAACAGATTACAATTAAGTGTGAAATAAATAAATAAATACAAAGCTGATAAAGCTGATGTCAGCTTTCTGTAGGCCCTATATGTCAGTTTTTGATAGTCTGTCTTACTGATACATTTTGGTTGATACCATGAAAATAAACAGGTTGGACACCTAATGATCATATTGTTGCTTGCAGATGTATTTTCTCTTCTACTAAATTTAAGGAGTGTGGACACAAAGTATACCTTTAGAAAAAAAAACTTGCAGATTGAATCTTGTGCTTTTCAGTATGCAGTATCTCTGACTGCTCCATACAACATACCTGTAAATCAGACACATTAAGCAGCTGTTTCATACAGTTGCTGGTAATGTTTTCATGTGTACACTAGCTGTTTCCTGCCTGTTTCTTAACTCAGGCAGGAGTTTGTGTGTTTCTGCATTTTTTTTGTTTTAATTGGACTCTGAAAGCAGTTTAATTAGTTATTGGCTAACAGGCTCCAATATCCAAAAACAAACTGTAACTGTGAGTGGTTAGACATGTATTTAAAGAAACCAAAGTCAGTTATGCTGCTCATGTTTATTCTAGTGACAAAAGAGAATATGGGTAGCTGGGGAATTAAAACAGAAATATTCAGTTTATTTCAACTAATTACACTGTGAGAATAGCTCAACCAAATGCAACATTTCTTCTCTTAAAAATACTGTACTGCAAAAGAACACAACTTTATCCAATCAGTCAGCTCTGAGTTCTGTGTGGAACCCCGCTCACCAGTAAGAAAAAGAAATGGCAAATGAAATGACCCAAGCTGCACTGACGGATGACATACGATTTAAAGGTAAAGAGGTAATAGTGAGCCCTGTGATAGTCTGGCGACCTGTCCAGGGTGTACCCTGCCTCTCGCCCGATGTCAGCTGGGATAGGCTCCAGCCCCCCCGCGACCCTCAAGAGGATGAAGCGGTTAGAAGATGAATGAATGAATGAGGTAATAGTGATCCAACTACTATTAATGGTCATGTTGAGGTCTTTGAAAAAGTAATTTTTGCTTGATTATCAGAACAGAAGGAATAGGTAGAACCTGTAAGTATAAAGCTGCAGTGTCCAAGATTTCATCTTGAAATATGTGAAATTGCAATAGGAGCTGATTTCCATTTTGATATTTTACAGATAAACCGTTAATCAAGGAACTGTTTGGTAAATTAATATAATAGTAGTAAAAGTGAACATTGAAGATGCTGTATGTTACTCCGGATAGAGATAGTTGATACCTGAGTCTCATTCTCAGTCAAATACCAACAATTCTGGTTAGTGGTTCAGTCCGACTGCCAAACCAAAGCATCAGTATTTGATGACCTGGGAATAAGCGCTTATCAATCAACTATCTTTCTCCAGAGTTACATACAGCACTTTTGATTGCAGCCCAGATTTTGACGTTATCTCAAAATGATGTCCTTGCATCTGATCATTTTGATTTGATTTCTAAAATATTGAGTATTTCTTCTTTTTTTCAGTTAGGAAGTAACAATTAAAACTTATCATCTTCTAAATATGAATGAGAAAGTCAGTATTTTGACATTTCATTATTATTTACTGTAACTTTTTAATTAAGAAATTCTTATACTACTTGGTTTTACTGGTTCTGCAGGTCTGAGTCCTAAGCTCCTTTATACCTCTGCAGCGACAGTCAGGCTGATGGTGATGTCCATCCATCTGTACATTGTACATAGGTTACATACCTACATCTGTACCTCCCATTCATGTGGACGTGATGTCTCAAAAGGCCTTGAGGGAATTTCTTCAAATTATGGAGCAAACATTTACTGGTACTCAAAAAAGAACTGAATGGAATTGGGTGGTCAAAGGTCAAGGTCACTGTGACCTTACAAAACATATTTGTGGCCATAATGCACAAAAATTGCATGCTTATTATGACAAAATTTCACACAAATATCTAATAGGATAAAATGAAGAAAGATGAACTTGTACATTCACAAGGTCAAAGGTCGACTTCACAGTGACATTATAATGTTCTGCAAAAACATTTTTCCCACCTTATGGGTATTAATTTAAGGATCTTTGACAAAAAAGGTTCAGAGCCCCTGGTATAGATCTTCTGTGTGAAGCAGCAGTGTTTTAGAATGCTTAGATTCTTTGCAGCAACATTCATATTTGAGAAATTGTCTGCTTTAACAGCTACATGTGCGTGTGGACAGACGGTCGATGTAAACTGTAACTGTAACTTGACTTGTTTGGCAGAGGCATACAACCGTGAGGCAATAATTCTAATTAATAAAGTCCAATCAACATTTTAGGGGACAACAGAAAAGATGACATGACACAAAGCACCTTCTTATATACAAAGCAGTCAACTTTTTTTTTTTTTGCTGGCACCTGAAACAGTAAATCATGTTGAAGTGGACTGAAAGAGAAGAAGACTTCAGGTTGTGACATGGTGTTTTACCTTCTAAATTTTACCTCATCCTGAAACACTGAAGATGCTGATCTGAGTGACATTTGGAGCACTGATTGATTGCAGGGAGGTCTTATAAAAATTCATGTTTGACTCCTCGTTTTTCTACCAAATATGACATCCCTGTCCCGCCTCAATTGGCAGCCGACTGACTGACGGGGTTGAAAATAAATCGGCTTGGCTGCCACCTCACAATCAGTCTTAAAAGTTAAACAGCCATAAAAGGCTGCAGGAACTCTGACCTTCACAATCTAACCGAGCAGGAAAAGCCAATGATGTGTACAAGGCCCCGCTCGGCCTCGGCAGATTATGATAAAATATGTCTCAGCGTCACGAAAAGATAACTGCACGTCTCCCTGTGACAGATACGGGCCCGCTATTTTAATAACTGCCCAATTTCTGTGGCACTAAAATGTTTTACTGTCGGCTATAAAGCATGCAGCGTGTGACACAGGAAGCACGCATCGTCTCTGAACACTTCAAAGTAAGATGGACCATGTGAAGCCGCAGAGGATTTAAACCAGCTGATCCAGAGGTAAGTGCTACAACATCAAAACATGTCAACCTCTGCCTCAGCTCCACCTCAGCCCCAAGAGATTTGTTGCTTTTGATTTTTGGCAGCAGCTGTTTTTGTATGATTTTAGATAACATTTTTAAAACCCAGATCTTACAAAAACGTTTTCCGTCATTTGTAATATTTCCCAACACAAGCTCAGTCACGGCTTTGGTTTCCAAAGACTCATGACTCTGCTGCTACGTGTAAGTGGGCACCACCATGAGACAAGACTTAAAAAAACTGACTATCTGAATGAATTTTAGCCACCTAAAATAATCAATATCCGTTTAATAGTCTAATGTGTAGTGGTTAATGGTATACAGTGTTAAGGTTGCAGATTGCAAAGCATGTAGGAAAATGTGACTGGTCCATTCTGGTCTACTGTAGAAACAATAGGGCGGATTCCATAGAAGAGGACCGGCTCTGTTTGTAGATAAAAATGGCACATTCTAAGGTAAGAAAAATGTAATTCTTATTTTCAGGTGGTAATGAAAACATGCTTGCATATATCATATTCAGTTTGAGCCAATAGATCCCCCTGAATCCTATAGACTGGACCACTGAGTGTATTTATTATATTTAGAATTTTTTCAAGGCTGCGGTAGACCAGCAACTTTCTTGTTCTAAGAATTTGACTTACTGTTTTGTGGAGTCTGGTGGCTTCACAGCAAGGTAAAGTGGTAAAAATATTCTACATATGTATAGCTTACACTTAAACTAATTTAGATTTTTTGGGTGGTTAATTACGAACTAATTTTATGTACGTCATCATCAAAAACATAATGCTGGGTTTTTACCATCTCATGCTTGTGAATGCGATATCTAAGGAGTGCCTTAAGCAAATTTCCTCAAATTTGGCACAACTGCCCACTATGTTGTGCCAAATTTGACAAAATTATGATGAAATTTCACACAAAGGTCGAATGAAATTAAATGTAATGATGACATTTTATGTCCAAAAGGTCAAAGGTCAAATTCCCAGCGGCATCATAATGTTGTCTGGCCATAACTTAACACCATATTTTAGGAACAGAAGGGGAGACATTTGGTCAGATACTGAATTGGTGACACTAATCTTGGGTGTCCACCTTTAAATGTGTTGAATGTATGGATCCTCTGCACTGCCAGACTGAGGATGTGTGTGAGACATCCATGTTTCCTCTTAAAGTATCTTTCTTCACAAAATATACTGTATGAGTCTAGACAGAAATGTATGTAAACTGCATCTTAAATGGTTGGTGGAGGCATACAACCACAAGGTAATAGTTGTAGTTTTTTTCATAATTACTATCATTATGTATTCCTATGCAGCAAGTAAATTGTTCTTTCCCAGGCTGGAATTCTGTTTATTTGCATTGTTACAAATGTCTGGAGTAATAACATATACCAGTTCCTGGTGTTCCTCCTGCAGCCCCCTTTCCCTGCCTCATCTCAGACTGTGAGTATTTGGCTGGTTATTTGAGTCTCATGGGACACCCCAACTCTCCTGCTCCCCGTCATCAGCAGCATCTTTTTTAAAACATGGCCGCTGCTGCCATGTGGGAGGCTGCTCTCTGTTTTATTCACTTTACACAGTGGTTCCCTCTTTGTGCTCATTAAATATTTAATGGGGAGTTTAAGCGTTTGCTGGGATTATGCTGCTGTCTCTAGGGAGTGGGCTGCATTGTTTCTCTCCATGGCTGCTAGTTCACAGTCTGTCTGTTTAATCTGCCATTTACATCTCACCGTTTTGTTGTATATTGTCAATGCGCTGACAGTGAATAAGCAGATGGGTCCTGATGGGAATTCAGCCTGTGATTTTTCTGTTTAGGTGATCATACACAGGAAAAGATTATAGGGCAAATTATATCCCAACATTTTACTGTGTTCTGAGTAATGCTTTCACACTGTCATAAATTACTGAATTAAGTGCACTTTAAAAATAATACCTGAAATGACTAGATCACTTTTAGATCTCTTTAAGTAGGTTTTATAGGTTTTTGAGATGGTTCTACATGTGATAGAACTTTTTAACAGCAGAGATTTTGACTTTTCATAGAAGGAAAAGCACATGTGTATTTAATGACTTTGATGATGGCTACAATCCACTTAGAGGACGTCTTGGTGTAGTGCATGCTGGCTCACTGGAATAACTTGCTGGAAAACTTAATGGAAAAAGGTCAGTAAAGAGGGTTTAAATGTCTACAAGAAGATTCTTGTCTTTCAGGTGGTTCTGTGAGTGGTTTCTGATGTCTAAAATGAGGTTCTTGGGGTCCTTAAGGAGGTTTTAGGTGTCCTTGATGGGGTTCTTTGGGTGTTCAAACAGGTTTAAGATCTTTGAGGCCATTTATGTTGTCTTTAAGATGGTTCTTTGGGTGATTAAATGTATTCTATTTGTTTACAAGAGGGCTCTTGGGGTCATTGAGAAGGTTCTTTGGGTCTTTGAGATGGTGAGTGATTAAACAGGTTTTTTATTTATTTGAGTAGGTTATTGTTGTCATTTAGGAGGTTTTAGGTTTCCTTGATTTGATTCTATGGTTGTTAAACCAGGTTTTAGATCTACTTTCTTTTGAGGTTTGAGGGTTTTTGAGGAGGTCATAGGTTCCTTAAGGAAGTTGAGGGTTCTTGCAGATCTTCTGTGTGTGTATTTGGTGAGGTTCTAGGATTAAGGATGTACACTGTGAGCTTCCTCTGTTGCAGTAAGAACTATGTGAGTAAAAATAGATGAGATTACAGGAGCTGCTGCCGGCAGAGAAGTCTTGTTCTCTCTCAGACTGAGAAGCTGATAATGAAATAACTCAGAAATCCTTCAATGTTCCATATTGTATCTCACAGAGATCTGAAGTCTTGCTGTGTCCTTTGTGTTGGCAGGTTTTTGTGTTTACATGTGTGGATTTGAACCCAGTTTAGCAGAGTGGTTCACATGTGACTGGCAGTCCTGCTGTCTTTGTAGTGGCAGAGCTCTAAAAACTGACACCCCGAGGGTCTCGGGGGCCGGGGGACGTTAGTATTGGGGGACTGTGGGGCCACGCCTTCCCGCCGCCATATGCTCGAGATAACAAGTCAAACACAGGACTCTTTTCTTGGCTCATTAAAATGTTCGACATTTGGCAGAGGACAGCTGTGTTTTCCTGACCTATTTTTTCAGTATCGAGGCATTTCAATGAATGTTTCACTTTAGCCCAGATCCATACTGTGTATTAACAATGAGAAGCATTAATGCTGACTGCGCATTATTTATTTTTGTCAGTTCTGGGACCAAACAAACACTGACAGACTTATTTTATCTACTCATTACATGCTCTTAGGCTTTTTGTACTGGTTTATTATAGATGTGTTTGTTGATTTTGTTTTTTTCCATGATCATTTTACTGCTAACTAACATCAGTCACTAAACCAGCTGTCTAATGCGTTGACAGGCTAATGTGTTGCTACAACATGCTAGCAGTTAAATAACTGTCTCTGGCTCTCTGTGTGTTTACGAAATAAATTACAGTGTTGTACTTCCTGGGGACCTGATATTCACTAGTGAGACCTTCTTGGAATAAGGGATAATTGACTAATATGACACTTGGTCTATAAAGTTTGCATTTTACTATCAGTAAGAGTAGCAGTCATTATCATCTGTTTTGCTGTTTTCAGTTTCATACAATTAATTTACAATTTTAAAAAAAATCCCAAAGGTCAGCTGCTTTCGACAACCTTTAGTTGATGTTTGTTGCAGTTGTTGCAAAGCAATACATGTGCATGCATAGTGAGGGCTAAAGAGGTGTCCTATATTCAGGCCAAAATAGTAAGTGACATAGAGGGAGTACTTCATTGGTTGCAGCATTATGTTTTTGTAAAGTTTTTCTAAATCTATTATTGTTTTGCAATTTGTGGGACATTTCTTACCAAGATGCTTATTACCTTTTTTCACAAGTTTCTGAAAGAAATCAATTTTCCAGGGGTCAAAGGTTAAAATACTTGCAAAAGGCATCTGAAAGCTCCAGGTTTTAAAGGGTTAAAGATAGAAATACACACACACACACAAAAACAACATCTTGGAGGGAAGAAATTGTTGGACTGCAGCATGATGCAGCAAACATCAATATATGGAGATCTTCAGACTAAAGTCACTAATACAAAACACCTGACCCCACAATGCAATGACATGGTAAAAGGCCACACCTTTCAAAGTCCTCACCTCTCGTTTGTAACACAGGGGCCATGTCCTTTAAAATGTAGGCAGTGTTCCTCTGTTAACATCAAATTTGAGTGAATTTATGATTTATGATAAAAACCATCTTAACCGAAAATCTAAACTTCACATCAGTTTGTTAAATATTACCAAGTACCAAGCGGCAGTCTCTGGGGCCCCAAGTGCCAAAAACTGCAGTTCTCTGAATGGCCACTTAAGGCTGACTTCAAAAGCCAGTCAATCCCCACAGACCCCCATGTTGAAATACCCAACTTCACAGCAGCAATAAATGTTTATGTTTACAGAATGTTTACATGTCTACAAAAATAGTTTTGTTCTATAGCTAATTTCCCTCTTTATGAAAACTGCATGGGATGAATTTTTAAATAACTAATCCGTTTACATTTTATTCAGGTTCAAAGTTATACCTAATTAAGGGCAGGCCACTTTGGGTGACTGCTGTCTGCTAATGGTGTCCTCAGCTTCTCAGTCAGATCCACCACTCACTACTTGACAGCTCCTGCCTCTCGCCCAAATATGGTCACCTCTAGCTCCAAAAAAACCCAGATGGAAACAGCCCATAACATCAAGAGCACCTACATTAATTATTATAACCTGAAACACAAGATATTATCCCACTCCAGTAAGACTCCACTGAATGAAACTGATGAAAGATCATTAGTGCTGGTGGGACCCTTTGGTTTCTCTATGTGGGGATTTACATTAAGATTTACATTCTGAGTCAAAGTTCTAGGAGTCCTAGGTGGAAGTTTGGTTCAGTGATTCTTTTGACTCCTGATTAATGTTTATTATTGTACAGAGCTTAAAAACAAAAACAACTATAGCCTCCAGAGTTACTTAAAGGGATTTGAAAATCTCCAGGTTAGAAAGTTTCAGTGAATGTGATGGTAGAGAAAGTATCCCGTGAGTCTCTGCCAGTATATTTAAACAGTTTTGAAAAGTGAGACTTCCTCCTGGGACGTTTTCCCCCCCAACATATACAAATAAATACAGTAGCTATTTATTTATCAGTTTCTGTATATGTTTAAACAGGTTTTATTTTTCATTTAATTTCTCCTAGTTAAATCAAAGGGTATGGCACAACAGCTCTACATGAAATGTGTCCTGAAATAGCTTTTGTTATGATTTTACTTCATGCGAATAAAACTAATTTGACTTGACTCACTTCTGTATGTGCTACTTATCTTTATTTATTCAACTTATGCTTAAGATGTCTTCACCATGTCTTGTTCCTGCTCCTGTAACCCCTAAAGATAAAAATCTATTTGCTGCCATCTACCTGTATCAAGAATAAATAAAAACAAAAATACAAAACAAACATGACTGAATGGAATAGTCTGTCTGTCTGTCTATGGTATTATTATTAATAATAATAATAATAACACCTCCTCCTCTCATTGTCCCGACGGAGCAGCATCTCCTTTTATTACCCCGCAGGGTCATTTACAACCCCGTCCCGTCTATTCATTGGCTGAGGAGATAATCCTGTGATAAATCCTCCGCCGTGCCCTTCACAGTTGTCATAGCAAGACCATAAACAGCATTTATAACAATCTGAGGAGGAGGAGGGGGGGCGGCAGTCTGCTTAGCATGCAGAACAGATTAAGATAGGACGGGTCTGCTTAGAGCCACTGCTCCATCCGTGACAGACAGACGGACTCATGGGAAATGTTCCATCGCCGACCCGTTTATTCTCAGTGAGAAATGAGCTGTGGTGACGGCTCACTCAGTGGAAAGAAATTTCCTTTTTTTTAAGAGTAAAAAAATGCTCTCCAGAGGAAAAAAAAATGTTTAAAAAAATTATATAATACAATTTGCTAGGTGGAGAAATGCCATCAATTTGTACATAGGATACATATTTTAGGACAGTTATATGCAATTCAAAATTTTTGAGTAAATAAATGTATATGAATGCATTAAGGACAGTGTTTGTGTTACTGGAATAAAAGAAGCACATCAATGAGAAATTCTGAGGTTTACTAATATAAAACAAAATATATATATTGATAGAGCAACATGAACTAAGAGATTTTGACACTCCAGTTATGATTACCATCATCATCATTGCCTAACTTTTGTCTTACTTTGTACAACTGTTCCCATAATACTTTTGGGAGATGTAAACAGGAAGTATAATGCCATGGAGTCTGTTGGATGTGGGCTACAATTTTCTTTCATTAGTCATACTATTATGTAGTCAAACTGCCTCCATGTCAAAATAGCTATTAGCAGCTCCTGTTTGCAGTGTACCCATGAATGTACAGACTACTATTACTGGCTTTTTTTGATACTGAATAAACATAAAAATGTGGCGATTCTCAGGTCATTTTTCTATGATTTCTAAACAGATTTATGAACATTTATTCATGGTTTGCGTTTCATGTTGTTTAGGGTTGACTGTGTTAAGACTCTGAGAAGACGAAATGGCAGCATGTTAAAAATAGTTGACTTTGCTTAAAGCTACAGTAAAACCTTTAATATTTTTATTACTATTATTTGTGTTTTTTTATTTTTAGTATTATTTGACTTTTAATTTATTAGATGTTTTTAAATGAAAATATTGAAACATGTTGGATTTGCCTGGAGCCACAGTGACACTGCCAAATCAACAAACAACTACATAAATAACATTTATAGATTGTGTTTGCTGCATGTAATTTCAGCTTTACAAACTAAAAAAAAAAAAGAAAAGCCCCCTATCAGTGGTGGTACTCCCCCCTCCCAATCCCCTTTCGGCAATTTGACGAGTTGAGCCGCCACAGCACTGTGATGGCGTTTAGCCAGCAGCGTTCGGGCTAAACACTGCCAGAGGACTCTTCACAGGTACAATTAATCTTAATTAAAGCTGGGTGTGACAACACATGCACTACACACACACACACACACACACACACACACACAGAGTCCTCCCTCGCCATTGTTCTGCTTCCAGTCTGGATGAAAGCAGTAGAGATGAGTCCTGGTGAAATGAAAGAATAAATTAAGTCAGTGAGCTAATGAAGTTCTGAGAGCTGTCACATGGACAGACCACACAAAACACATCAGCAGATCAAAACCAATATTACGATAACAGAAAATCACATTTAGAATCACATTTAGGTCAATTAAAACCACTACATCTTGAATGAAGGAGGTACATGTACCCAGGAACTAAATACAGTGAGAATTTCATGGTGGAAAAATATACTATTACTAGTAAAAATCCGGCAGTAAAAGTTTTTACAAGTATGAAAAACAAAGGTGACAACAATACACAAATGTAGTATAGTCGCTAAATTCATCCAAAAGTAGCCATAATTTTATTGTGCTTTTGATGTTCTCAGTATCATAGCATTTAGCTTCGGTCAGCTGCTGGTGGTGCACGAAGCAGAATTTTAAACTCTGATTGGATGTCTCTTGCCGAAATGCACCCTGGGACTCGCAGTAAACGTATTCCTCGAAGTTCAGTTTTTGGTGCTGATGACTCAACCAAGCTGTAAAGAGCTCCAACTGTCAGTCACTTAAAGTGTATGTGGGGAAAATTCATGGGTCTTTTATTTATGGGCCCAAGGTTGCCCAAAATGGCTCCTCACCTCCCAACTCTACTGTAAAGCTCTGGGAAGATCTCTGAAATTAAGAACATTGGACAAATATTCAGTTTGCTGTTATTGTGTTGAACTGGCAATACTTTTACATAATTATTTCAAATTAATTTAATGTAAATAAACTACCAAAACAAACCCCTATGTAGATTTTCCCTCCATCCATCTTTCTTTCATGTAATCATTCAGCTGATATAAAAGCATGAAAATGTTGAGTCGTTTATCTTCTAATACCTCAGCGTATTTTCCATGTGTTTACTTTCACTGCTGTAAAATCTGTATTCATGCAAAATGCTTTACCCATAATACATTTTCTACTTTGAAGTAAACCGCTTCTTCCGCAGATAAAGTCAAGCCAAACTACATACAGACTTATCTCCTGTCATCCATCCAGTAGTGACATGTTCATCCTCTGTGCTGCAGCCCTGCTGACTGTCTGCTGACTGCTCTGTAAAGAAAACAAAGGACAAAAAAGCAATTAAGTCCAGTAATAAAAGCCCAAGTACCATAACATGCTACATTAAATATCTATTGAGCTCCATAAATTAACAGCAAGCAGCTTCTCAAGCAGTTTGTCTCATTGAGGTTGTTTACTGGAGGAAAAAACTTGGACTGTTGACTCTGCTGCAGCACTCTGGACTTTTATTGACCGCAAGCAAACATTGAAATGTATGGAAGCCCATTTGGGCCAAAAATTACTAAATTCATGAAGAGGATGTATATGGGTGCAATCCGAATTGCATATCTTCTCACATTTAATAAGTACTGCAGCTGCCGTTACAAAGTTCGTACTGTCAACCCTGTCTCATTGCAAAGTCGTCATATAGTGGCGCTTGGGGAGTGACACAGACGAAAAAAAGCTGTCCTTTCACGTCGGCATGAAACACAGCCGGTTGCTGTGTGAAATGCAGTTGGACAACAACATAAGTTAAGAAAGGGAAAAGTCAGAGTAGGTCGGGTGGGTGTGTCCAGCACCCACCAACTTTCACCCAGGCCTGTGTTTGCTTCCTGTTTGAATGTAAAGCCAAACCATGATGTTGTTGTTTCTCTAAACCCAACCATGTGCTATTGTTACCTAATTCTACCCACATTTGCGTGTTGTGGGGAAAAAAAACAATTTGCAGTGTTGTACCGACATAGTATATTTTTGAAAGAGACTGTATGCAAACTGTGCATTTCCTGTGATAACAGAAGTGCATTTGACAATAGACAATGCATAACAGACTGCAGTCGACACGGCATCTGTTAACAACAAATCTCTTTCAAAAAGCCTATGACGATGCTGCTTACCAAACATAATATCTCAATTACACTTTGCTTTCCAGAGTTTAAAAAAAAAAGATTATACCCTGAATATTAAAGAAAGATGGGAAGCAGAGGGCAGAAGAATGGGACAGTATCTGCAGACAGCGATGGTTGATGGCAAGCTCCCTCTCTTGGAGAGAATTCAGCTGGAAAAATTTGACTAGTTTCTTCTGTACTGCAGCACAAACAGACTAACCATTCTAATCAGACTGCCTGCCGTAGTGCAGTGGCAAACCATTTCCACATGTTCTGGAATCGTCCCTCTGTGGCTCCATTTTGGAGAAGTGTCCACAGTGTCCTGGAAGCAGTTTTGAAGCTGAATCTGTTGAATCTGTTTTAATTTTCAAACCATGTACCTTGGCGATTAAGGAGAGCTACATCGTGCAAAGCAAGATAAATATTTGTTGAGGGGGTTCTTAGTGGCATGTAAAATAGGCTTTGACAACAAAATGGCTTAAGAAGGATGTACCAACCATGGTAAACTTAGTTTAAAATATATGCACAATGGAGAGAATTACATTTAAACTAAAAACTCAGATTGATATTTTTGATGGGAATTGGTCAAAATGGCTTATCTATGTGTCAACTATAAGGCCTGAGTTTGTGTAGAAGTAATATGTTATGGGTGTGTTTCCCAACCTGAAATAATTCCCTATTACCCTTAGTGCAGAATCAATATAAGTTGTGAATGTGTATGAATATGGAGGAGCATGTTTATACATGTGTACATATATGTGGATGTGTGTATGCGTACACATGTGCGTTAGGTCTGTACCCAAATATTCACATATTTGAATATTTGTTTCTATGGGTAGGTATTAGAAAAATTTGGTATTCAATATTCGTTTTTTTTATTTACTTTTTTTGGTTTGTTTTTTTTTTTAACATATTTTTTTGGTGCTAAATGTAGTCTTTTTGTTGTTGGTAAATGTAGGTTATCAATAAAAATCAAAACTTTTAAATTGCATTGTTAAAAATGTGAAAATATAGTATTGCCTACCAACTGAGCTTGTGCACATGGCACGCTTGAGCACATCCCTCTGAGGCTGTGGATCAATGCCAAGTTTTACCACTTTATCACTATTCCCTCTAACTTGTAGCTATTTTTTCATTATCTTTTGAAATTAATATGAATTATGGAACCGTTTTTGTCAACGTTTGTTTCCCCCGTTTTGTACAATAAATTATTGTTTAAAATTTCTTTTGGAGTGCATGACACAAGTGTGTTTTGAAAACGGCCGCAGACTGTCACCTGCTCAACGCATCAGTACCTTCGGATGCCATGACAGTAATAGCCAATGACGTCAAAATATCATTTACAGACCGATTTAACAGACAATCACTGCTTCCTGACCCACAGGTCCATTTGCGGGTCCCGCAGGTTATGGGTCGACCCGCGCATCACTACTCAGCTCAGTCTATAAGGCTGTACACAACAGTAAGGCTATAGACATTATATTTTATTCAGGCCGGCAGAACCAGCAGCGCCTGTGCAGTGTCTGCCAGCAACCAATTACTTGCAGAGGCTTCCTACAGCTTGCTTCAATGGTTCTGATTTAATCAGATGACAAATTAAACAGGATGACTAGCCAATGTGAAAATCAAAAGAAAGCATAGAATAATGTACTGAAGGAGACTGTTGTGCCATCACATTTTTTTGTGGTTTGAGAGCAAAGATCTGGTCGCCACTGTGCAAAGCTCCGCAATACAATTAGGTCCAAAAAACCCCCGGAGTGTTAAAAAATATTCGGGACAGCCCTAATGTGCATGCATGTGTGTGTGTGTATATGTATGCCAATGTCTTTAAAAGAAAACTCAATAAAATGTAAATAATGAAAAAACAAAATAAAGCAAAACAAAAAGCAGCCAGTCAAGATTGAGTGAATAAAGGAGAATAAAGTATTTATGGTATTCACCCAGACCATGGTATATTTGAAAAATAATTTCAAATTGAGAAGAACTTTACTTATAAAAGAGTCACAGAACATGAATAGTACCATTGACATGCATGTTGATGGTATTTTTTGAGTAATTTTCCTGAAAAAAAAAAGAGGTATATCAAGCTAAGACATGTAGCATCTCTGATAAAATACTGAGCAAAAGCAGCTGAAGGTTCAAAGGCTTAAGAAACTAAGCGTTATATATAATTGTTCATCAGCATTCCTTGAAGTTTTCACATTTACTGCCTCACTCCGGTCAACTGTAAATATAAAATCCCACAGCAGCTAATTTGATTTAGTAATGCATATTTGTGTAATCTACATTACATTTTAAGACAAAATAATATCTCTGTTGTGAGATACACAAAGAAAATTATGATATTCATCATGTACCATGATTATGTTTGCACTCCCATTTTTACATTTTCATTTTGTTTTGTTTTTTTCATTTTATTTATATATACCTATCATATATATTTCTTTTTAATATTTATGATGTACTTATTTAAAATCTTACTTGTTTTTGATTGTTTGATTTTTCAGTTCTTCCATGAAGAGCTTCCACAGTGCAGTGATGCTGTTTGAAGAAGTTTTAAATATCACTAACACGTGTGTTTGTGTATGTATTTTATTTATTTGTGTTTGGTAGTGTTTGCTCTGTCGTCTCCTTCAGATAGAGTCTTATTGTGATCTCGTTGTGATGGCGGTGTATGGTATTGAGGCTGTTTGATAGTAAAAAGCGTTTATGTTTGTTTTGGCATCCCAGTGGAGGAAAGGCAAGGAGGTGGAGGGATGATAGTTTGTGACTCCTCCTCCTGGGAGTGATGAAGGCAGCAGACTGTGGAGGGACAAACACTGAATGTTCAATCTGATTCATCTTTATTGTCAGATGAGGTCTTTATTACACACACACACACACACACACACACACACAGTAAAACCATATGTCAGACACGGTTTCCTTTAAAAGATCTCTGACTCTGTACTTTCTCCTGTTTCAAACAATTACTTCTAAGCAGTGTGTAAGATTTATGGGGATTTTGTAGTGTCTAGCTCTGAGGATTGTAGATTGCAATCACCTAAATCGTCTCCTGGTTAGAATTCCTTCAGTGTTCAATGTTCAGGAGGTTTTTCCTGTGAGCTGAATTATCTGCAGAGGTCTCTTCCTCTCTTAAACAAACAGACCAGGTCATTTAAACTGGTAAAAACACTGAATAAAGCAGTTTCATCTTACAAATCAGTGCTGCTGCTACGCTGTCTGTTTTGTTACATTTGCAGGTGCTGATCCATACATTCAGGAGGTTTTTCCTGTTTGCCTAAATGTCCGTAGATTTCTCCTGCTCTCCAAAACAAACAGTCAAAAAACAACAACACAGAATGAATTTGTTTCACATTGCAAGCTAGTTTCTCCGACATTAGTTGGCTTGTTGGGCCGGGCATATCAGCACCTGCTGATATGCTCACCCTTTTTCAACTGTTCTTATTTTATGTACTTTGTTGCTTTGCCATCATCTTTGATAAACCACATCTACCAGCACAGAAGCATTGTGATTCAGTCTATTACTGTAAACTGACTGAAGCCATAGTGGAACAGATAGCTAGACAGGAAGTGATGTCATGATTTTGGCTGACCATGGTGAAGAAGCCAGCCAGACTGCAGGTGCTTCTCAAAGTCAAGGAAGGATCCTTAGATGGCTGAATTTTACAGAGGCTTTGAGGAGTCTGACTGAGTCCTTACTTAAGAGAATTTTCAAGGATGCATGTGTGTATCCTCAGTGGGCATGAACTACCCACAATACTTTTTGCATGATTTGCCAGTGGAGCTCGGCTTTTTTTTTTTTTTTTTTCTCTCGACACATTCAAGCGCAGTACTAAAACTACTTTCTACAATGTTTTCTAAGTATAATCCAGAAATACATTCTTCCTAAAATTCATGTGACCCTGAAAATATTTCTAACATTTGTCAAACAACTTTACAGAGTGCCAGAATTATCCCAGTGCCTGGGGGCACTCCCTACCCTGTTCCAAAGTGTGTTCACCAAAAGCTAGGAAGGAGTCTTGCCTTGCCTCTGTAGGACCCAACTTGTAAGGATCCTTCCTACCAAGAAAGGATCCTTAATTTTGAGAAGCATCATGCGTCATATCCACATGATCCACAATCTTAGAGTGAATAGATTTAAACTGCCAAATATTCTATCAGGTTTCGACAATTCTTTAACTTCAACAACAGTTTGAAGCTCCATGATTGGATGTTTGTTGGTGAGTGATAGATATAGTCAGATGCTTTCTAAGACAGCTGTTCATCTTTTGATAATTCAACCTAAAGAGTTTCATTTTTCATCAGTGACTTGATGAAGAGAGAGGACTGTTAGTCATCAACAGTGAAGATGAGAACATAAAACTTAATTTTTAATTTATAAGCAGCTGTCCTATTCCTGAGAATCTATAGTCTACCAAACACTTCCAATGGCACAGCTCACAGTAAGGCCAGCTCCATTTCTATTGGACTAGATGGCAGAAATCTGAAGTCTTTTGATTTTTTTCCCTGACTGACATCTGACAGTGTCCGCTGCTGTAGCCAATACATTTAAATAATCTGTCATCTTGTGTTAGCTCCGTATGTGTGAAACTGCCGCTCTCAGTCCTCCTGCACAGTAAACAGCCTGAGCACTGTTTGGTTTCATAAATAATTTCACTCAGCTGGGACTCAGATTGTTGTTGGTGTGAGGACGTGTTGTTTACCCTTCATTGTGTGTAAAGCTGCCGCGAGACACAACAGGTGCCTGTTAGCCGCAAACGACGAGCCTGTCGGTCTGTACTCAGGGCTACAGTGATGCCTAATCTTCGGCTTTCCTCCCAATGAGAAGCACAAACTCATGTGCCTCCACAATGCTTCTCTCCTTCCTTTTCTCCACCATTCTCTGCTTCTCTTCCTTATTCTCCCCTCTCCTTTTTCTCGATCCATTTTTCTGAAACAGACTCTTCTCTGAGGGAGAAAGGGGAGGAAAAGAGGGAGAGACAGATGAAAGAAAACCAGAGTAAATTAAAAAAAAGTTAAAAAATGAGAACAAAGATGTTAAGAAGAATAAAGAGAAGGATGGAAGCAGGGAGTTATTAAAGGAAGAGAAGAGAGAAAGTTAAAAAAGGGTGAGGACAGTAAGGGAGGACATGGGTAAGGAAACAAGAAAGTAAAAGTGTGGCAGGAAGCAAAGAATGATTGAGAAAATAAGAAATGTATGAAAAAGACAGTGTGAAGGACAGGCTGAGGGAGGGGGAGGTAGATGAAGAAAAAGGAGAGAAAAGTAAAACAAGGAAGCAAGTGGACAGGAAGAAAGAAAACGAGTGATAAAATATGAAGAAGTTTTATGAAGGATTAGGAGTTGGGGAAGAAGAGCAGCAATGGAGTAAGAGGACAAAAGGTAGGAGACAAGGAAGCAATGGAGAATTAAAGGGAGGAGAAGAAAAAAAGGGCTCAGATGTAGATATCAGAAAAAGGAAGGAAGAAGACAGAGGGAAGGAAGGAGGAGAGGAGTCCAGGGAGACTCCTTCACCCTCTGCATCCAATCAGCTTCCCTCCTCAGGCATTAACATGCTTAACGAGCCGCTCCGCCCGGCTTCAAACAGCGAGGGGAGGGAGACTCATTAATTCTGCAAATGTGTCTAATCGGCATCCAGCTCCACCTGTTCACATGAAGAAACATTAACCTGAGCAAGATGGAGCAGAGACAGGAAGTGACTCTCAATGACTTTTCAACACATGACTCAGCAGACATGGCAGCTGCTCGTCTGTGCTCTCCCCAAAACCGCAACTTTTAACTGTTTTATTTTAAGTTTTAAGTGACTTAAGTTATTTTATTGGACCTCAGTGGTTTTTAAGTATCTCCTTTACGGGATTTTATCTTTTATTCACTTGGATGTCTGAGTATTAGCGTTTTTAACAGTCTAACATTACCCAAAATGGGCCTCTGCCGGTAAGTGTTGATCCCTATCCACCGCTAGCCTACTGTGGAGTGTCTCTCTGTGCTGTCACTACACGCTATAGCCTACCAAAGACCTCCTTACTGGCCACAGCTGTGTGTTTTCCCCCAGTATCCACCATCTTTGGACAAGTCATGCCTTCACTCACCTCATCTCCAGGATGCGAAGGCTGTCATCACCAAGCTGGAGGGCAGAATCTCTGTTTTACACCAGATCCGAGATGAAGAAACACTTATGGACTCCATGTATGCTGGCGCCGCTGCAACCATAGTGGAGACAGTTTCTTCAAATGACTCTGTTGTCATCCTGGGAAAAGCGCCTGCTGCTGTGTCAACTGAGGAACTTGATGAGACTGTCTCCATGGACCCCGCTGCTGCCCCCGATGTTTCCACTGACCACTGGGATCACCTGGGAGCCAGGCCGAAGGTCCTGCTGAGACCCGATTCCACCTGGGTGAATGGATTGCTGCTGGCAGGGGCAGGCATGGTGGAAAGCTCCTTGACCGCCCCCATCCACCTGGAGCCCGCAAGATGTCCACGTCCAACATGTTTTCCAGCCTTGAGGAGCAGGATTATCATCTGCCCCATCCTCTCTGGTCCCTCCGCGGAGCTGCCACTCCCACTTCCCCCCTCCTTCCTGCCCGGTATTCCCATTTCTCTCGTTGTCTAGCCTCAACGACACACCTCAGCAAAAATACCCCCTGCCCCAAAAACAAAAACAACTCCCTGACTCAGCCCCCTTCGGAGTTGTTTCAGTCCTCTGACCATAAAAAGTCACAAAATCACCCCTCCACACCATCTTCATCTGGCACTAGACAGTCCTCCCCCCATCCCACTACCCTATCCTGACCTCCCCCGTGCCCCTACCGTCCACTCAATACGAACAAGCATCATCAATTAGTGCTGGCTCCCTCTCGCGGAAGGATGTCCAAACCACTAGCTGCTCTTCCTCGCCTTTCTGTTTTTGTGAGCCAGCAGTTATTACCAGTCTCACTAGCTCCCCCTCCAGGAATTCACGTTGTATTACATTCCCCATCTGCACCATTTAGACGAAATTCTATTCACCCAAATAATCTTATTAATATTAAATGCAACTCAGTGCAGCCTCTGCATCCCCCCTGTAATGTTTGCCCCTCACCTGCTAACCCCACAATCTCTGCCTCTGATGAAACATTTAATCCCTCACAATCTGGTGAAGTCAGGTCACTGCAGGAGTTTCGGTCTTGTGACGGGCTGAAGTTTTTACACTTGAATGTTAGAAGTCTATTGCCAAAACTTGATTATATTAATGTGTTAATAATTGAGACTGCCCCAGCCCCAAGCGAAATTTTAAAGATTTAGTGAGCAAGCAATTCTTTATGACTTATCTCATGCTGATTTACAAAGGGTTGGCCTAATTCAAGATTCTGAGCTGGCTTTTAAGCATTTTTCACATATTTTTAATTCTCTTGCAGATAAACATGCTCCCGATAAGAATTGTAGAATAAAAAGTCGATCTAATCTCTGGTTCACTACAGACATTACTGAAGCTCTTCAACTTAGAGATTTAGCCTGGTCAAAGGCCAAACTCTTGAACAACCCTTCAGACTGGCTACATTTCAGGAGATTGCACAATAATTGCACCAAAATTATAAGAAAGGCTAAATCTGACTACTATTTATCTTCCCTTACAACCACTCAAGACAATACTGCCAGCTTTTGGAATACTATCAATTCTCTAAAATCTAAGCCTAGCTCAACTCTCCCCGCTCAAATGAGCAGTGAAAATGCCTGCATTTTAAAAAAAAAAAACAGATATGTGTGATACCTTCAATAGCCACTTTATAGCCTCTGGACACCTATTTGACAGTTTGCCTAATAATATGTTCCAGTTGACCTTGTTCCTGGTTCTGCATCTGGAAATGCACCCAATCCTTCCTCTCCTTCTGGCAATTTTTCACTTAGATGTATAAGCAATGCTGAAGTGCTCTTAAACAAGAAATTTACAAGAAATCAAAAGGTGAGGATGATCTTGACCCATATCTCCTGCGTCTGAGTGCCAGCATTATCGCTTCACCGTTAGCTCATATTTTTAACTTAGCTTTTACCTCTGGGAAAATCCCAGCAGTGTGGAAAGCCGCACAGGTAGTTCCATTACTTAAGGGTGGTAGCTCAAGTGACCTAAATAACTACTGTCCAATATCAAAGCTATGCTGCTTGGCCAAAGTTTTAGAATCCATAGTAAATGCTCAGCTGTGGGTTTTCCTGGACTCACACAATATATTCAACCACAACAATCAGGATTCAGGCCAGGTCACAGCACTGCCACAGCTACAACACTTGTTGTTAATATTATAAACGGCCTTGATAATCACCAGCACTGTGCAGCTCTTTTCGTCGATCTGTCTAAGGCATTTGATGCGGTGGACCATAATATTTTATTAGGCAAACTATCATCCATTGACCTAGACAGTCTATCTATCAGCTGGTTCTCTGACTATCTTTCAGGTAGAAGACAAGCGGTAGTTGCAGATGGTGCTAGATCCAGCTCTCTTTCTTTGGGCAAAGGTGTTCCACAAGGATCCATTCTGGGCCCACTTTTATTTGCTCTTTATATTAATAACATTTTACTCCCCTCACCACTTTGTGATGCTCATTTTTATGTGGACGACACAATTTTATACAGTTCTGGCCCCACTCTTAAATCAGCCTTTGAAAGCCTGCAATCTGCTTTTAACTGTTTTCAATCATCTCTTAATTCCCAGAAGCTTGTCCTGAATCCCAGTTAAACTACAGCTATGTGGTTTACAAGGTCGCAATTAAATGAGTCCTGTCTCAGTATTCAAACCCTGTATGGTGAGTCAATTGAAACTGAGCTCTTTTCTTGTCAAGGGAGGAGGGTGGCTGGTTGATTTTTATTTTTATTTTTTTTTTATTTTGATCCCCCCTATGGTAATCACTTATTGATGCTGTTTTTGAAGTATGAATAAGTCAATAAGTAATTTATTCCATTGAAATATCAGTGATGTATTATGGAAAAGTGATTTGTCTTTTTATAAATGACAAAAGGCACACAAGGCGCTGAAGGATGGTTCGCCCAGGGCATAAAACTAGCCAGGACCGCCTCTGACCGTTTGCCATGGTACCGCTGCTGGGCAGGGTGGAAATAAGTCCTGCAGAGTTTCAGAGGACCTGGAGAATGTCTTAGGATAGTAATAACATTATATAAGATAATCATATTGCAAAGATAATATATATAAGATAATAACATTAAAGACAAAATTAAATTGCAATACTTTTTCAAAACTTTATGATTTTACCTTTCTGTACATTTTGTATACAAATTCAGTGAATAATTTTGCTTGTAAGTGTCTATTTGCATCACGTTTATTACGGAAAACACATTATTTGATCAATTTAAATTGTCCTCCTAAAGTTCTTTGTGTGCTCCTTACTTTTTCAACTTAGGAGCACATGTGCATTCGGGCAACCGTTAATGTCAGACCCTGACAGTAGTTTACTTTGACTCAGTCCCTACATTCACTGTCCTGCTGCCACAAATATTCAACAGACCACAAAATATGGTTTAATCTGCTGCTGAAACTAGTAGCCTACCCAACAAGTGCACTATGTCCTCCTGTTTGAGCAATGCTACAGCAGCTCTGTGAGACTATGATTAGACACGGTGGTGCTTGGAGTTAAATGCTAAAGTTAGCATGCTAACATACTCACAATGACATTTGTACACAATTCAGCTACTTAGCACTAAACACAAAGTACAGCTGAGGTTGATGTGATTGTCATTTGTGTTGCAGGAGGTCATCCTGATGGAAGTGTCTGAAGCAGATTTCAGTCCAAATCCTTCCTAAAGTTGTTAAGAGATATTTAAGTCCCAACCAAGGTGGTGGACCATCTTAAAAATAAAATAATAATAAATAATAATAACTGAAATGAACTTCATAACAGAATTAAAAAATATGAGCAAGGGTAATATGCCAATAAAATCTTAAGCTCAAATTCCTTATTCTCAGTTTGTGTTAAAGCAAACAAAAACTAATTAAAGTAAGTGAACAGCAGTAATCATTGAATCAATCAGGGGTCATTTAATGCATCTTTTCACATTAATAATCCTGTAAACCTGCACAAAATGCCTCTAAAATTCCCTCAATTACTGCAGTCACTATGTATCAACCCTTAAAACCCTTGATACAAACACTCACTGCTGTTACAATTTCATGAAGAATTCATCTGAATTTAATGAACAAATTAAGGACATTTAACGTGCAAAATAACATGTTTTGGTTCATTCGTGGGGCACGAGGGGGATGAAGAGAGTCCCGTCAGCATAAGAGCACAGATCAGGAAGATGGAAAAGGGGAAAAAAACAGCACATTACAGAAGAAACAGTGAGAGTTGAGAGTGTGAACTCAGTTTGTCTCTGAGCTCCAAAACAGCAGCCAGCATGGTGCCAATTAGCACGGAGCACGCTAACATACGCCCTCCTGTAGTTTCTGATTAAAGTGCATATTGATGGTATAAATTATCTCCCTCTACAATAGATAGCTGGGCATCTATATGTAAATGTTTAATTAACCCGTGGCTGAATCGCCGCACCGGTCCAGAGTGGAGGTTATTAATCTGATGATGGCGGCCATAACGCCGGGCCAACACCGCCAAAATGAGCCGTCTGGACGCGGTGGCAGATTCATCAGAGACGCCACCTCATTTCCTAAAGTGCTGTTTGTTCTCAGTGATGAAGTCAGCACCACATCACTCTTTAAGGTGGACTCAGATCTGCTTAATGGTTGTTCTGGCTGAATCTCTCTCTCACAGTTAAAAAGGATCTCTTGTATGTAAGGATACCTGTCTAACTGTGTCCACACTGAGAGGAATCACTGTTCACAAAGTTCTGGAGAAGGTGAAAAGAAATATTCAGTATATAGAATTGTTTTTAGTCAAAATCAGCATTTACCAACCTGGGGCTAGAGACCCACAAGGGGTCACAAGATTAAGCTGAGAGGTCACATGTTTAACAAGATAAGAAATAAGGAAACAAACTAATTACGCTTATAGTTTGGTCACTTTTCTCTGATATATACATTGCACTCTCTTCTGGTTTGTTTTTTTGTTTTTACATTTGAGCTGGTCCCAGCTAAGATGGCTGATTCACTTTAAAGGCTCACTTTGTCCAACAAATCCTCATACAATGGTTTGTACCTTAAAATAAGTCAAAGTTCACTTGGTTTTACATGGTCCCAACTCCTGGGGGAAAATAATGTGTCTGTCCTATCCACCACCCCAACCTGACTCCATATGTGAACCTTTGCTCTTTATACTACTTCTTTCTCCACAGCACATTGGTCACCTGATCACAGCCTTCCTGACTACAGTACATGGGTTATGCATGAATAACTTGCTCATGATTTTGTGTTTTACATGAATTGTGGTGCATTGCTTTTTGTAGGTATATGCACAAGCAGTGCATGAGAACAGCCTGCTTCATCATACTATTTTCATGTTGTCCAAATAAGACTACAAGAAAAATGTTGCTTTTCCCAGGAAATATTCCTTTTAATGCACATGTAATGTTAATGCATAGTATTATGTAAATACTTAGTCTAATATTACAAAAATGGAGCATCATCAGGTAATCAGAGCAAAATTTAGCCCCAAACTGGGGGTCTCTTCCCAAACGAAGTCATGAAAAAGTCTATATCTTAATTGTTGTACTACCAGGAGTTGTCTTGTTTGTCTGTGTCAGTGTTTTAGTCTAGTCCTGTTATTTTGATTAGTTTTATATGTGAGTTGTTTTGTGCACTGTCACAAATATAAAGTTCTTGTGGTCCTTAGGAAGGATAGCTGCTGCAATGCAGTAGCAAATGGGGATCCTAATGAAGTAAACTAAACTAAACCTAACTAAACTAAACTGAACTGTGATTTGCTCCGCTGCTTCAGAGCTGTGATGTGATTGGCTGATAGTGTTAATCACCATGCTGTCTGATCTATATTCCAGCTCACCTGCACTTTTACACTTGAACCAAAATACACCCGTGCAGTAGGGTTGGGTAATATGGACAAAAATTGATATCTCAGTATTATCAGGCTGAATGGTGATAAACGATATATATCTTGGTATTTTTTATGAAATTGGTTAAATATTCATTTGCGAGTCAAAGTCACATTTGAGATGTCACAAGCACTTTTATAAACACAGTCTGATCAAAATTAAATGCAAAGATGGGGATATTTTTTCCCTGTTTGAAAATTCACAGCTGCACAACATGTCAATGAAAAATTTATTTAAAATAAACAGCAGGGCTGAACGCTAACTTTTTTGCACGCAGCAAAACGAGCGACAGAGGTTTAAAGGTTTGCAGCACAAAACACAGAACTATGACATGAGTATAGAAGTATCAAGTAGGCCTAAATCCATTGCAGTTTGGAACTATTAAAAATCTTGTGGGGGGGAGTTAAAAAGTTGTTTTCCATGACTTTTCAAATGAATCTAGAGCTGGAAATTGATTCAAATATTCTTTATTTATTTAGGCTATTAATCATATTTATGCATATAGCACTAACAGACAGGCCAAAGGAGGGAAGGAGCAAGAGACATTGTCCACGTTATACGTTTTATATAAGAAACATCTGCCTTGTGGCTGCATCTTTTTAAACATATCTGTCACCTGCATCCAGACTAGACTAATTAACAAACAGATTGAACAGAGTAGCAGCACTGTGTCTCTCTGAGTGTTGCTGGAGAACTTGTGAGCAAGTGAGTGGAGTGGAGCTGTGTGGACAGTGTGAGAGAGGAGAGATGCACTGGCGTTGTTTTTTGGAAGAACGGCATTATGCAACTTGACCCTATATTGATATAAACAGTGTTGTCTAAATCTATATCTTGCTTGAAAATATATCGACATATGGTACATAGTAGGTATATCGCCCAGCCCTACCATACAGTCTGTCGCCTGGAAGCTCAATGACCACTCAGCATGAAACTATGACAATTCAATATTTCATCATGACATCAGTCAACAGATTCTCATCTCAACTCATCAAATATCGTCGCTTTCTCAGTTGACTTTCATGTCTAGAAACGATAAACTAGATATCCTACTGCGTCGCTGACATTCCGAGATTTACACTTGTTGCATTGTGTCTTTTTAAAATACACCTCAGTTTTCACAGGAAATGTACAGTTTCTGCTTGTTGGATACATACAGTCTGTTTCAAATACACTGACAGTCAGTAAAATGACCCGTATTTATGTTTATTTCCTTGTGCAACAAAAGCATGTGGTTAGTTTTAGAAAAAACACATCTAACATTCACACAGGAAGCAAAGTCCGTGTTTGTTGATGGATGGTCATATGACAACATTCAAGTGATGTGGACCAATCACAGTAAGAGTAATCTGACCTTGATTCTCTGTGTGCCAGTACCGTAAAGTTGGACATATTGAGATATGACACTAAAATAGAAATGTAATCCGTGAGCTGATTGATGAATCCAAAGGTTTAAATAGGTTTCATTTGCAGTCTATCCATCTATCTAATCAGCATATTTGGTGATTATTCATTGTATCAAACCCTCTAAAATCCCCCTGAAAGTGATGTTTTCACATTTTCCCATAAAAACATTGTCTGACTGCAGCTTTCAATATTTGCCATATCACTGTCGTTAAAAGGCAAATACCCTGTTGACACTTTACTCACAGAAGAAGCTCCATGAATATTTAATGGGCTGTAATATAAAGACTCTGAGTGCTTGTGTATCAGTGGAACAGGGTTGTTTACAGCCTGTGGAAAACAAAAAAAAACAACAGGGAACATTAAAGCTAACCTCTGAGCCGTCAGACGCTCCGGCTCTTCAGTTAGTTCATTACAAGAAGACAAAGTGAGCGACAACAGAGCAAATAAACAGCAAACAACAGTGATGCTCTCACAGACAAAACAACTGACAAACACAAGAAGGTTAAAAAGTGCTTTAAGGAAACAGCAGCTGCAGGTAAAACACAGGTGAGCGTGATCCGACTAGGAAAACTATTTTCTAAAGGAGACAAACAACAGGTTTTAATTTCTGGAAGTGAGTGAGCATTTTCTCTGTGTACCTCAGTTTCTCCTCCCTTAAATAAACTGAAACTGAGCAAGTGTTTGTCAAAAGAGCAGGGAAGATTTGGAAATGAATAACTCCTGTAGCCGGAGGTGCTCTGGATGTAAAATGGGTGCTTTACCCCTGAGAGGGTATTATTTTTTCTCAAATAACAGAAGTGTTTTGAGAATATTTCGAAACTTGGTTCATGGACAAATGTGTTCAGGTCAACTGCAGAAATGAGTTCATAAATATGAAGTGATGAAAGGGATTTGAGTCTGCTGTGTTTTGAAAATTTGGTTTGAAAGGTAAGGTTAATAGAATAGTGACTTTGTTGAAAAAATGGATATTCAACACTTTCACCCATTGCTGGGCTATGACAAAAGACTGTTCTGAAAAGACGTTTGTAATACTGTATTTTCTGTGTTTATGGTTATTTATTTCATATTTCTCTTGCAATTCCTAATTAACTAGATAATGATGTTATGTAAACAGTATTTCTTTTAATAAAAGCATTGATAATGTTTTGTATGCATAGTATCTATATGACTGATTGGTAAATAGTATTTGAGGAGGGTGATTCAGCCTCAAACAAATTGATGAAGGTGAGATAACTGAAATGCTTTGGTGAATAAAGTCTGCTTCAGTACAAATTTGGGGTACAAACTTAGTAAGAGTAACTGCAATGCCTTCCTCTGTCAATTTGGGAGAAAATACCAGACTAACTAATAATTGCAGGGTTTTGTTATTTGTGACGTTGGGGAAACTTTAGAAACTTAGTGAAACACTGGCTGCAATTACATGATGACTTCTCATTCGGAATTAAATAAGTCTGAAGTTTTTCCAGGTAGTTTACATGGGAAATATTCATTCTGAATGAGGGTTTACACGATAGATCAGTTTAATTGCCTTTTAACCGCCGTTATTCAGGTCCGCGCAAGGTTTGGGCAGGCAAGGTTTCTGATTGGACAGGGGGCGGGGCAGATGTTACGTGTTCATTTACCGGAAGAAAACACTGTAGTCCGCGTTCCGGTTAACAAGATGCTTGGTGACGCCGTTCTTAGTGCCTTTTTTGGGCTTGTTTTAAATATTCTTGAAGCAGCAGTACGACAACAACCTTGTTCTGCTAATGCTTCGTCTGTTGAGGAGAAGAAGGAAGGTAGAAGGTCGAAGAAGGGAGATAGAAGACCGTGCTGTGTTGAATGGAAACCGGTGAGTGCAACAAGTCTGACTGCTCTATCTCAGTGCGCTATATATGTCATTGCGCCAGAAGGGCAAGGAAACGAGCATGCGCAGAAAGACTGGAATGAAGTTAAAGAGGAATGAGTGTATACAAGTGTGAGAAATTCTTTCATTAGAATTAGAAACGGAATATTCCAGCCCCTTACATCGGATTGAATTTTCAATCGCATTGGCCATTTTCATTCCGAATTAGGTGTTTACAAGATCACTTTTAATGGAGTGAACTTTCATTCTGAATGAAAAGGGAATTAAACTGTCCATGTTAACGCACTCACTGTCTACAACAGATTCTTGACTATTTGTCCCAAATGTAATACATTATTCTTTTCATCGTATAAAAAAATGCAGCTCTGACTGTCAGCAGGATACATCAGTGCCACTGCCATATAGGAGAGGCAAGAGTTGTCTGTACAAGTGCAAGCAACAGGGGAGGTGTGTTTTATTTAGCCCTATAACTTCTATGTTTTTAACCGATTGCAATGAGTAATTTTAATGATGATGGGCTAATGATCTATGTGAAGTAGATTTTTTAAAAAAAAATTGCCTCCAGTTAATTATAATCTGGATATTTAGACTATAATCACTGCTAGATGCTTAATAGAGGAGAGGTGTGTGTGTAAGGTTTACATGAATTGAATTACTTAACTGGAGGACAACAATATATTTGTCAGGAGGAATTGTAAAAGTATCATTTCTGCCTTTTCCATGGTTAAATACTATATAATCTAATTTAATGTGGAGGTAAACATCTGGGTAGACCACCTGGTGCTCCTACAGTAGGTTACATAAGTTACATAACTAATACTGTAATAGAAAATATGTTAAGCATGATTGCATGTATAATACAGTAATATAACGCGTTTGGTATTTAGAATAGCCTAATTCCCCATTCAGCCTAGTATGTTTCATTTTCCAAAATTACTTAGCTTGTGTTTTAAATCTAATTCAGGTCCTCAAGCTTCCCTCTACTTTCGCTATCAGTGCAAAATCAGCTAAACTGTAACATATTATAGACAGGTATAGTCAACAGAATCACAAAGCCTAAAAAACACATACCCGTAAGTTACATTTTTGTTCCATTTCACCTTCTCCACTAACCACTCAACAATCACGCAGCACTGTTATATTTAACTGAGCTAATATTTAATTTATAGTGGCTCTCAAAAAAAAAAGTAAGGACTGGAAGCACTTTTTCCACTAACTTCCCATGTTAGATAAAATGGTTTAGGAGAAGACAATTTAAAACTAATAGGCTGTTCATGGCTGACATTATATTTATGTACAGTATGCACTGTGTCCTAATCTGTTAACATTCCCTAAATCTACTAATTTAGCGAGGGATAATCCATTACCATGCTTAAATGCACATGTTAATTTAGTTAAAATGTGCTGATAATATAAAATTTAAGTCTTTAGACATCTTACCCTTTTAATGTGCATGACAGCCAGTCTTTTCTGCTGTAGCCTAACTCCACTGTGCTGCTAGTATGTGCTACTTGTTTGCGGGAATTATTGAGAGGCTCTTCAGTCCACCATTGTTGTGAAAAAAATGATCCATTGGAGTGAACAGAGATGACACAACTCTTTATTCAAGGGCTCTGGCTATTGCTAGCCTACTCAGCAAGTTCTGTTGGCTTGTTTTAGACTCAGGGCTCTCAAGTCTCACACTTTGAGAGTGTGACACACGCATTTGAACCTTTTCACACTCTCACCCGCCACACCTGGTTTTTCTCACGCATAAAAAAAGTTATTATGATAACGCCCACCAAGTTACACGCTAGTGGAACGTGTTGCAGGATGCTGTGGGTACCGTAAAGCTCAACAAGCGCTTGCCATGCTCCAGCCAATGAAAATAAGACACAGCTACCCATCAGCCAATCAAAAAACACAACATACAGCCACTTATTAGCCAATCAGAGAATAGCATTGCTGTATCCGGGTGAGATACAGGTGATCTGACTGCAGCAAGAAGAGGGTGCACACACAAACAGGGGTGCCTTATCATATGTGTACAGTAAGTCATCTCATCATTTGGTTTGTAGCCTACTGAATGAAATTACTTGTTGCACAAAAGGAAAACAATGAGAGCTTATCTCAGGGAATATCAGCTTTTACCTAAAAGTTTGACAAGACTGCATGTCAAATTTAGCCAACAGAATCCCTGTTAACAGAGTGCTGGTGGTTTAGTGACTCTAGCCTGTGGCACCTTGCTGCATGTCACTCCCTCTGTCTCTCTCCCCCTTTCACGCTTAACTGTCCTGTCAATTAAAGAGGCAACAGACAGCATCTTTTCCTAAATAAAGTTATATCATTATGAAAATAATGTGGGTTGCGCAGGGTAGTGGCCACAGTAAAATCAGACTATCAGTGTTTACATAGGTTACTTAGTGGCTTTGCAATAAGCTTCTGCCACTAGTGCCGAAATTTCGCAGAAAAAATCTGCTTTACAGCAGGAAAAGCATCATGTATTGCGAAATTCGTCGGTCAGCCCATCAGGGACTGGAGCGTCCTTATGAGGAGTTGGACATGAGATAGGCTAGTTGAGTCACGCGCGCAATAGCAGACGGACAAAGTTTGGAGACATGTGAAAAATGGCCTGGCAAAAGAAAACGAGCTCCTCTGTCTGAGGAGGCAAAGAAGAGCAAAAATGAGAGTGATAAAAGAAGAGGAAAAATGAGTAAACCTCAGTCAGGCGTTCAACAGATGGAGGGAGCTCCGTGACCAAACTGACTTCAAAACCGATGTCCAGCTAGCTTTCTTTCTAATGGATCAGTAAGTAACACGGCTAAATGTTAGCTAGCCGAGAGAGGACTGTACTGTACTGGCTGCTAGTTCATTCCTAGCTGGCCAGCATCGCAAATCGCCACAACCAGGGACCAGGTAGCAAGTGTTGGTCGGCTGACATCCTCGTTGCCATTGTACGGCAGCCCTTGGACAGTGATACCCCCCTCCCTCCCGTCTGTTCTCTTCTCACGGAGGCAGCAATTGATGGGCATCACCCAACTAAGTTACGCCCAGCTAAGTGAACACTGAACTTTGTGGTGCTGCATTGTTTTCAGGCATTGGTCAAATTGAACGGACATTCACCCAATCACAGACTGTTGTCCGCGACCGGCCGCCGGCCCGCAAAGTTACGTTAGTCGGAGCTTTGACACACAACAGAGAGAAGAAGGAGGCAGAGATGCTAAAAAGGAAGAAGCAGCAGCAGAAAATTGACTTCTTTTTCAAGTGAAATTGTCATGTAAGTGAATGCAGAGGAAACCGGCTCTCCGTCACCCCCTCAAATCAACATCATCTCTCTGTCGGCGGAGACCCTGCTCTCCCCCGCAGCCCGCACCACACCACACAAAGGAACTTAATGGGGAAAATTGTGATGAGAAACTTACTCTTTTTGGCGATCTACGGTGGGCTCAGGACAATCTTTTCGAGAAAGTTTTCAATCCGGCCGTTAAGTGCAGAGGGTTTTTTTTCCTCTCCCAAGAACCTCGTAGCCTAGGCTACAGTAAACCCACCGTAATAACTCCGCTATAGTATTAAATATTACATTTTGTTATTAAAAACGTGTAAATTATGATACCGGACCTCCATTGTGAGGCTTGACCTTTTTTATAAACAGTCTATGGACTTGACGTAAACAATGACGACTTCTGGCCAGTCTCTTGACCAATCAGGTGCTACTATTTCTTCTTCTTTTGTTTTTTGATGGTAGCATCCAATCAGGAGCAGCCAAAAATCAACTTGAGGCAAGATAGTTTTCTGCCAGAATTGAAAAGAAAGGAATAGCCTAATAATCCTCCATGATAAAATAAAGATAAATTGATAACTGTTGATATATGTGTTTTTTAAAAATAAAATTCTGTGAAATTCAATTCCCGGTTAATTTTTTAATTTTTTTTCTTTTGTTTTTGTAGTCATATAACTTTTAATCTATTCATGTGACATCATTAAATGATGTCACATGAATGAATATGTATGCTGAAATTTTCAGCATACATATTCTGATTTTCCAGGTTGTCCTGAAAAAGAAAGATATTCATTACTTGACTGTACTTGAAAGGGTTGAGATTACACATATTGTACATTAATACAAAGAGAGATTATATGAGACCACTTATTAGTTTTGTAAATATTGGCTATCGTAAGAAATGTGATAGTTAGGTTCAAATTAATTTGATAATTTGGCCATCTAATAAAGATAAATGTTATGTTGTTGGTTGTTAAAACCAGGAACAGGTCACCGCACTCACGACCAAGCCAGGTGCCAGAAAACCACATGTGAAATAGTGTGAAAAAGAGGATCTGCACACTTGGATCAATGCAAGTATCTTTAATTCACCAAGCTTTCGGTCCGAGGACCTTCGTCAGGGTAACAGTCTGCACCTGAGAACAAAGAACAGTCTTATGTGGTTGATCAAGGCGGTCAGCAACACCTGTGCTGTGTCACTCCTGCTTAGATGGGAGATGTAGTTCAAAAGCAGGGTGTGTAGTCCTCTCTGCACAGCAATAGATTTCGGGTAAACGGGAAACACTCTACAAGAACCATGCGCAGATAACAACTAGACAATAGAGAAAAAACAGAGAAAAAAAATATATACACACAGTATAACAAATAGAAGACTGAATCTATGCATACCCCTAAATAAAGGGTTGGGAGTGGAGTGTTTCCTGTACTCGAAATCTATTGCTGTGCAGAGAGGACTACACACTCTGCTCTTGAACTACATCTCCCATCCAAGCGGGAGTGGCACAGCACAGGTGTTGCTGACCGCCTTGATCAACCACATAAGACTGTTCTTTTTCTCAGGTGCAGACTGTTACCCTGACAAAGGTCCTCAGACCGAAAGCTTAGGCTTTATGCCCAGCTCCACTACTTCCTGAACTTAAACCAGCTGCTTTATTTCCTGTCTTACATTATTGGACAAACTGATTAATCCAGGTGTGTCTGACCTCAGTACTAGTCACAACAATGGTCAGACACACCTGGATTAATCAGTTTGTCCAATAAGGTAAGACAGGAAATAAAGGAGCTGGTTTAAGTTCAGGAAATAGTGGAGCTGTGCATAAAGCCCAAGATACTTGCATTGATCCAAGTGTGCAGATCCTCTTTTTCACACTGTGTTGTTGGTTGTTAAAAATCTAGATGAAGGATGTTTTATTTTATTTTATTTTAATTGTAAAGAAAATATTAAAATCCTCAATGACAGATTAGTTAAAACAGTAAGAGCAATAAAATATATGTAAATGTAAAGTAATGTAAATTTCAATGCCATGGTTCTGTCTTATTATAATTATTACATGTCATGTTGGTCTCAGGCAAGTACATCGGTCTTGAAACCCATCAGGACACTCCACAAACAAGCCCTGAAAATCTTAGACAGAAAATCACGACAGTATCACCACTGTGAAATCGTTAACAAATATATAATGCTTAGCTTTGATAATTTAATGTTGTATTCTGATGTCAGTTTAGTACACAAAATAATCCATAATGTTGCTCCTCCCCCAATGAAAAGTTCTGTCAAACTCCGTTCTGAACACACTATCAGAGCCTCAAGATCTGTCTCAAGTGGAAATTGTAACATCCCTAAGCATAGCTCTGCCTTTGCTCAATCTGCTTTTTCTTTTAAAGCTGTCAAATCATGGAACAATCTCCCAACCAATCTGAAACTTTGCACAGACTTCAACGTTTTTTCCCATGAAGTCAAAAATGGAACCTAGGGAATCAGTCCTGTCAGCGTTAATCTTAAGCCTAAATTATTTTTAATTTTGCAAAAGTATGAAGTATTTTAATAACTGTATGTTACTATTTCCACCTGTTATGAAATATGTTTGAATGTTTATGACATGTGAGTGGGTGTGTAAAAAACTAAACTAAAGCACATAGAAGACCAACAAAAGAATGGAACAATTCCTCATCAAATACAGGTTTATTCTAAGTTTACATAAGAGATTTCAACACTTCCATGTTCATGAATATTAACACTGAGTTCTATATGTAGGATGTTACAGAGAAAGGGAGGTCCAGGAGTCAGGAGGACGAAGAAGAGCATGGAGACAAAGAGGGAGAGAATGGAGGAGAAGGAGTGGGAGAAGACAGAGGAGAGGAAGAAGGAGAGAACGAAGGGGGAAGGAGAGGCAGAAAAGAGAGGACAGGAAGAAGGAGAGAACCGAGGGGAAGGAGAGTGAGAAAACAGAAGAGTAGGAGAGGGAGAAAACACATTAGAAGATGTAGAGGAGGGAAATGCTGTGAACACAGGAGAAGAACAGGGAGATGGTGAGGAAGAGGAAATAATGGTGATGGACATCTCTGCATCCAAACCAAATCAGCCAGATTGTTACAACCCAGCTCGCAGGGGAAAGGGAAGCAACACAAAAGAAACCAGATGTTAAATGGTAAAGCAGTTTATTGTAACTCAAAATAATGGAAGTCTGGTTAACAAAACTGAAAACGAACCAAGGAAGAGGGCCGGTGGGTGCTGTTTAACTCAAAAAACAAATATAACAAAAGGAGAACTCACTCAGAGTCTAAACCACAATCTAACTGGAAATAACAGGGAAAACAAACTATCTAATGCAGCGTTTAAAAAAAACCAACAGCAACAAAACAGCACCCCTGCACCTAGTGTTTCTATACAGGCTGTTATCTATATGGGAGTGCAAATGTTTGGACCATTCAATAGGAGGGCAAATTCTACCAACCTGGCCACACTTCAGAGGTTTTACAGTAATTTACAAAAGCTTATGACAAGCTACAAATACTCCATACTGTCCATAGACACCCAACAAAATATATCATTAAACAGTCTGTTGGAAAACATATTCTTACATTTCAAACACAATGGTACACCAGATTCCCATGGCTCCATTTTAGTCCCCGTGTAGAAGGTGTGCTATGTTTTTGCTGCTCCAAAGCATTTCACACAGATACTTCACCACTGGCAAAGAATGCAGAACCTGCATTTATTTCAGCAAGCTTCAAAAACTGGAAAAAGGCCATTGAGAGATTCAGTAAACATGAAAAGTCTGATTGCCACAAGACAGCAATAACTACCTATCTGTATGAGAACAGATCAGTTTAGTGCCAACTAGCCAGTGTGGCTGCATCAAAACAAGAAGAAGCAAGGGAATGCCTCTTAAAAATAATTGGTGGTGTGCAGTTGTTGGCAAGACAGGGTTTAGCTCTCAGGGGCCATGATTCAAGTGAGGGAAATTTTGATCAACTACTCATATTTAAGGCAGAAGGAGACCCATGCCTTTCCAGGTGGCTGGGAAATAAAAAGGATGTTTACACATCAGGAACTATTCAAAACGAGTTCCTCAACTTGATGAGCACCTTCATTGTCAGGGAGATATCTGACAAGATTCGATCAGTTCCACCCTTGCAGTTCTCCATAATGAAGGATGGCACAAGAGATCAGTCAGGAAAAGAACAGGCATTATGTTTGAGGTATGTTGACCATGATTTGGTTTCGCATGAAGAATTTATTGGCCCGTATGAGGTTTCACTGACCACTGGAGAAAATCTGGCAAAGGTGGTGAAGGTTGTTGCGCCTCAACTTGTCCATTACTGGTTTACGAAGCCAAGCATACGATGGAGCAGCGAATATGGCTGGTAAATACTCAGGAGCACAGGCCATCATTCAGAGAGAGCAGCCACTTGCTCCATATGTGCACTGTGGTGCACATTGTGTGAACCTCATCACCCAGCAAGCCTGTACTGCCTCAGCTGTGATTCGTAACTCCATGGAATGGGTTCATGAGTTGGGAATTTTTTTTGGCCAGTCAGGCAAGCTTAAGGATATCTTCCAGGGCATTGCAAAAATGGAGGAGGTGCCACAGCAGGCTGTAAGACCTCTTTGTCTCACATGATGGACAGTTCGGACAAGAGCCATACGTGCTGTGCTGAGCCAGTATGAGCATGTATTGCATTCTTTGAGTGAGATGGCAACAGGTCGTTCAGATGCAGCAGGCAGAGCCCAGGGCTTATATGAAAAATTTCAGCAGGGAAATGTTGTTCTTGGCCTTTTGCTTGCTTTAGAGATAACAGAAGAGTTGGAGACTCTCAATGTTTCTCTCCAGCACAGAACACAGACTATAGATGGCATGCTTTCTGCTGTTGCCTGTGTGAAAGAAACCTTTGCAAAAAAAAGAACCCCAGAGTGTTTCCAAACTGTTAACAAATGTGAGAGAGACTCAGTCTAACACCAATTGCAGCCCCACGTCACCATATGCCACCTCAGCGCTATACTGGGTCTGCTCCTGCACATGTGCATTCATCTCCCACTGAGTACTATCGAGCAGAGTACTACAAAGTTCTTGATGTGGTGGATGTTCAGATCAGAGAACGATTTGAGCAGGAACGGAGGAAAATGATAAAGAAATTGGAGCAAGTCCTCTTAACTGGAGAGATAAATGATGCTGTGCAAAAGTATCCAGAGCTCAATGCAGAGAGCCTGAAGGTACAGCTTACTGTGTTCAGAGCAAAGTACAACTTCCAGTCCAGCAGTGATGTTGTTGGTATCCTTCAGAGGATGTGTTCAGAGGTCCGTGGCCTCTTTGATCAAGTTGAGACACTCATCAGACTGCTTATTGATGTGCCAGTGTCGTCATCTGAGGCAGAGAGAGGGTTCAGTGGGCTACGGAGGCTGAAGACATGGCTCCGGAGCACAATGAAACAAACACGGCTGAACAGTGTGGCCGTGTGTCATATTCATAAAGAAAAACTGGACATAATGGACAGGAAGGCAATTGCCAGAGAATGTGTGTCCCACAGAGACATTAAGAATTTTTGGGGGCCCCCAAAATTAAAAAAGAATCCTTGTTAATTTCAGCAGCTATTTTAAGCACATACTGATAATGACTTATTTGAAATTTGAATACTTTATAAACTATCATACCCAAGGCCTGTCACATCGGTGCCCCCCGTCACCATCCAGCAAAAATCTCATTCTGAACTGAGATCAAAACTTGAGAGCCCTGTTTTAAACAATGTAGGAAGATGAAGCGAGATTCAGAAATACTCATTTTGAGTGCCGTAGTGCACTCTGGCACAAACTGGACTGTTTGTTATTTCAGAGATGTGTTGGAATGTACCGTCTGGTTATTCTGAGCACTGCACTGTAGGAGTGGCAAACGCACTCTTGACACTCTGACTGGGGAGACAGAGCAGCAGAATTCTGATTAACTTAAAGGAATAGTGCACCCAAAAATGAAAATTCAGCCATTATGTACCCACCCATATGCCGATGGAGGCTCAGGTGACGTTTTAGAGTTGTACCTCCTCTCCCCTTGGATCTCCACAAGTGATGTGAGGACTCTAAAACTTCACCTGAGCCTCCCTTGGCATATGGGTATGGGCGCCTAACTTTGTGTAAAAGTGGGGGGGCAAAATATGACCTGAGTAAGGATGTGCGAAAAACCAGAAACAAAACATATTCCAATAAATTAATTGATTATGAGTCTCAATGCTATGTCGCAGGACCAATTAATTTAAAGAAATGAGACATTCAAATACAATTTTAACAATTTACAAATTTGATTACAAAGGCAGAAGTTACTTTTTTTTCAACTGTCCAGAGCAACATAACGCTGGAGGGCTCTGCATTAACGCTGCAGGTCTAGGTCCCAATAAACCTAGTCACCCTACCTACAGTTGTGACCAATGCAGTGTTAATGCAGAGCCCTCCAGCGTTATGTTGCTCTGGACAGTTGAAAAAAAGTGTAACTTCTGCGGTGTGACATTGTCGGTTTGTGAGGGACAATGTGGGACACCACCCCCAGCGCGAAGTTTAGTCATCAGAGACTAAATACATTAATCATAAACTATTTGTAGTCTACTGTTTATTAACAATTGACTGTTTTGTTTATTGAAGTATTTAGCAACACAGAGACTTGTGGTCAGTAGGATGTGAGGATTCTTATAATAACATCTGTAGCCTACAGATGTGGAGCCCGACTGTATCTGACTGAGCCTTAATGAAAACTGTTGTCTTGTATTTTTCTTCCTGAAAATATGAACCTTATAGTCAAACAGTTTATTCAGCCTGTGTAGCTGAGGAGACAGGTTAAACTTATATGATGCTGATTTACAACACAACTGAAAGAAAATCAGTTCACGTGAAATGTCACCAGGGGGTGATCTGGCTATACCCCTACAATGTAATGTAATGTATGTAAGTAATGTCAATAATAATAATTGCAACTGTGCAATAATTCATCTACAATATACACTGTTTATGCTGTTATATGACTGGCACTAACTTTATCTTCAGGATGCATACTACATATTCACAGTGAATGTAGGCCTACATAGCCACATATCCAGATTTTATATCTTGCATTATATTTTACTTGTACAGACAGGACTGGTGAACATGCATGTCATTTTTGAGCAACAGGTGCTACAAAAATCCAGGTGATCAGTCAAAATCATCATTTAAAAGTTTTTTTTGCGAAAGAGGAAAGTCTGTCAGTTTATCTGTTACTTCATTTACTCTTGAATGGGCTGTAACGAACAGAATTTCCCTCTGGGAATCATTAAGTATGTCTGATTCTGATACATCTATTGGACTCACCTGAGAAAAATACTCAGCCGTTCTGATGGGCTTATTGTCTCTCGCCAGTTGGTCTGTTGCTTGGCGATACTCTGCCCCACCATTTGCAGAAGATGCTCGAACTGACACTTGTTTAACCAAAAGTAGGACTGGAAGCGCTCATCATCCAGACACAGCTCGCTAAATAGATGATGGTATTCACCATACTGTTCCCTTTTTTTGAGGATCTCATGCACCCAAAACCTCCACTTTTTGGGAGGTTGATTCTCTTAGTCGAACAGCAAAGCAATGGCAAGTGCTTTACGTTTTGTATCCATTTTGTATCCGTCCCCTAATGTTAACTGATTCTGATGCTCCTCAGTCTAAGGCCGTTGCTATAGCGTCCCTAGCAACGGAGCAACAGAGCAGTGGTGATACCTCAAGAAATAAACACTGCAGAATGTTGATTGACCAATCAGAATCAAGTATTTAAGAGTGCCATGTTCCAAATGGAAATAGAACACTCTGTTTCTTTAACCAACAAAGCTCTTACTTAAGTGCAGAGCGTCAGACCAAATTAACCAACGCACTGTCAGTGTTGCTTGAAAAATTTAACACTGACCAACGGGACCAGACTGGCCGACCGTATGCTCTCACTCAGTAGATGGATGATCTGACAGGATTGCTTTAGGTGGGATGGGTGGCTGTGTGGTTACTATGCCAACTGTACAAGGAGGACAACACTTGAACTGTTTCCACCAGTTTGTTTTGCTATCAAAGCTAACATTAGCTAATGCGCTGAAAGGTTAGTGTTACATTGCATTCCAGTATTCCTCTTTATACCTCCCAGCTTTCTGGTTGGGTGGACATGCTAATGTTATTCAGCCCTACAACAGTAAATACTTTTTCACTAACCTGATATGAAGTGTGCGCTGCGCATGTGACCATTTTTGGGGTCCATGTCATTGGTCCAACAGCCCATTAGTTCGACATCCCATTATACCGACTGTCCGTGGTGCTGAACGGCTCGCGGCAGACGTATGGGGCGCCACAACCGGCTCTGGGTCAGCTGGGAAAGGTGTGAGGCGGAGCAGGCTCACAGCTTATGTGTTTGTCACTTTCTTTTTCATTTTAACCCACCATGATTTTCCTGACCCTAACCAGGTGATTTTTGTGCCGAAACCTAACCAGACCTTAACCACAGGGCATCATGATGATTTCGGAACGGACTTCGGAACAATGGGTTTAATATGGTCGGACCAATGGGCTGTTGGACCAATGGGCAGTTCCCCCATTTTTGATGATGGCCTCTGTCCATCCTTTTGTCTTATCACAAAAACATAGCTGTCTTTGTTTTTGGTGAAAGGCAGTGGTGGCTGGTATGTGATAAAATTTAAGTTTTGAGCCATAACTCCTTCTATTCTGGCTTCCAATTATACAACAAGGCATCATTATAATGCCGGCCCTAAAAGGGTCTATAGACCTTTTTACTATTAATAAACAGTTTGACGTTTTTTTGGTAGGTGGGGCTTAGCTGGAATTTACCCTTTGTCAATTTTCCTAAGCACCTTTGGAAACGTACCATATGGTTATCCAGAGCACCGCACAGTGGCAGAGCATACGTTAGGCACTCTGTCTGGGTACTAGACAAAGCTAGGCTAATGTAACTGGTAGGCACCTCCTGGATGGAGATGGGAACCAATCTAAATGCCTATATTACATATACAAACAGTAAATAGTGGCCTCTCTAAAATTAGCAGTAGTTACCATAATCTGCTATGATCAAGGAGTTAATAAGCAGAAACCATTAGCTAGCTAGAATGCTAGCAGGTTGATAAGTTGTCTATCTTCACATATAGGGACATCTCCACAAATATTTATCCATGGAAAATGTGCTGAATTCATGTCTGACTGAAGTTTTTTTACAATTCCTCATGTTGGTGAATTATTTTAAGCTGTAATGTTCATGAAAACCTCGTACAAACTTCTCTGTCAAGAGTCCAGCAGTGATTATATCCTAAATACAAAGATTCTTTTTAACTAGAGACAAAACTTTTTCTACTGCATGTAGAACCCATATAAAAATGACTCTTTGCAATAAGTTGAGAATTTAATTCATTTATTTATTTTTAATCAAGAAAAGCTGCAGCTTCCCTTTTTGCTTCCATTTGTTTACGGGCTATTCTTGACTCTCCAAGATGGATGTGCTGTTAACCCATGATCCAGTGGCCAATGAGGCAACTGTATCTACGAGTTTGTCCTGTGTGTTGTGGTACCGGCTTGTAGGCCTAAGAATTGACAGACCTGTCAGCCAATAAGACAAGTTTTTCCACATATTTTCCTGTAATCCCTCCCTTATTGGTCTCATCTTGCCTCTGTTTCATTCGAGGAGGATGCAAAATGACAACACTGCTGTTTTCTTTAGTAACTATTAACTGCTCCAACTGGGTTATTATTTGGAGCTAAAGAAACAAACCGGGCTACACCTCTGAATGGCCAGGTGGCTTTCACTTTCATCACACAATGAATTTTACTTGTAGCCAAATTTAGTATTTTTTGTACATTTAGGGCCGGATCTACTAAGATTTGCATGTACTAATTTGCCTGCGCAATCTAGAATTTTACATGTGGGGCTGAACCGCGGTTTGCGAGTGATTTACTAAGAGAGATTGCGTATGATTTAGAGTAATTAATTAATTAACCTAACTTGCATGTCTCTGGACTGTGGGAGGAAGCTCGAGTACCCAGAGAAAAACCACGCTGAAGGAGGACATGTGAACTCCGTACAGAAGATCTCCTCCACCTTGGGTTTTAAAAAGTCCAACCCAGGTTCAAACCACAAACCCTCTTGATGTATGGCGACAATGCTAAGCACTGCACCATGTCACCAGTGCAAAAGAAGCTGAAAAGCTCTACAGAATATTAAGTCAATTAGGCTGCTCTCACACAGTGGTTGTACATTTTCTTACAAAAAGTAATGCAACAAAATGTATACATATCCTATGTAATCATGAGCCAGTAATACCGGAATAATCTACGTGTTTGGGAAGGCTGCGATCATGTGACCATCCACTCACAGGAGTAAGGATGGGGCCTTTTTTTTAAGGTACATCGTCACCATGTTACTTTTCCTTAACCTAGCCTTTGTAACTTAATGCTAATCTAGTAACTCAAATGCTGATATGTAGGATATTATACGAACCGCTGAATTAGGATGCACTGAGTCGTGATCCACTGTTGATGTAAAAGTGATCATTAGTGCGGGTTGGCGTTTAAGATCATGGATAAGCAATACTTTAAATCTGTTTTCATACTAATAACTATTTAGTTGCAGGCTTGTCCTGTTGTTTCTGAACTAAAATGTAGCTCTACAACATGCTGAGGGCTGAGGCCTCACAAATCACACAATTGTGCTATTTTAGTCAGATTTAACATGTCGTATTGTCCTCATGACATCCTACTCCTTTCTGTCTGTCGTCTTTTATTTTTCTCAGTTATTAAAAAGTCATTAAATGTGTTCTCCAAAAAGTCTGCACTGACGTTGGGTAGATGTACAAAGATTAACAGACTGTGATGTCTGTTTCCTGTGTGGTGATGTGGATGTTTCCTGTCTCCTCCACAGTGAGAACTGACACGCAAAAAGATGTTTAAAACACTGCAGAGTCTAATCCAGCTCTGAACTGACTGTCAGAGGAGTCGAGTCTGATTTCTCTGAGAGAGACTCATTATTCCTCTGTCAGTCTGTCTGTCTGTCTACAGGAGACAGACAGATCACAACAGACGTGTGGAAAATCCTCTTTCCTGTTCTTCCTCTGCCTCTGTCAGACCCGACCAGGAGAGGAAACCGTCGTCGTCCTCCCTCCCTCTCTGCAGGAAAGTGACAGCCGTCTAATTGGGATTAATCAACTGGCAGCTCCAGTTGAGTGGCGGCGTCGCGATCTGAGAAGAAATGGCATTGACCCAAAGAGAGAGGTGTATACCGCCCCGGGGCCGGCGCTTGTACCGATTCATCTTCCTCAGCATAACATTATTATTCCCAACTCCACCACAGGAGGAGAAGAAGAAGAAGGAACATCTTTAGGATTCCTGGGTCAAGAACAAAAAGCCAGAGAGGGAGAATAGAAACTGAACTAATCAAAAAAGAAAGAAAAAGAGCAGCACTTGACAGTTTTTTTCCCATCGAACATGACAAAAAAAATAAAAACGAAAGACGCTCTCGGAAGAAGAAGCGGCGGCAGCGCTACATTATTCTTTTTTATTCTTTCTCTCGCAGCCATCGCTTTGAATTACAGAGGGAATCTTTTTGCTGAGAGTCAGGCGTTGAAGAGGAAAAAAATCAAAAATTCATCTAAGAGACTTTCAGGAGCGGAGAGAAAGAGAGAGGAGGCGAGGAGGAGGAGTGTTTTGTGCTGGAACCAACATTTGCAGAAAGTTCCAGCTCCTTAAGCAATTATTAGCGGTGATAGTTTGACATGTTCAAGAGTTGTCAACAACTGGCTTTAAACAAAAGTACAAAGCAGAAATAAACACTGCCCGCGGTGGAATTAACTTGAGGGACGTGCAGGGTCGATGAATTAAACTGTGCTGCTTCTTCTTCTGCTGTGTTACAGCCGAGCGTGGCGTTCGTGTTATCAAGAGGCTGCAACGCTCACACTGCATCTATATGGAAAGCAGAGGAACACTGTAAAAAATGTTATTGTGTTATTTAGTCAAATCAACTGATCCGTCTATCATTAACTCCTCATCAGTAGTATTGATTGCACTCAAAATTACTTGTCAGCATAATGACAACCATTTTAGGAAGTTTTAATCATGACATTGACTGACTGCTGAATTCACACCAGATTAATTCAAAGATTGATCTGCTGTGTTTTATGTTCAAGGCATATTTCACGCACACTGATGAGCTGACTCGGTCTGAGCACAGTGAGTTTCTTTGTTGGATTTATTTTTTCAAATTCAGTGAACATTTAACAAACTGGTTTGTTGAGCTCATTCCAAATGTACAGACAACCTAATAATTTTAAATAGAATTACTGTGATTTTTTTTTTTAATTTTTTTTTTTTTTACAGTGCAGAGCAGGATAATGTGCAGTCGGAGCAGCTGCTTGCATCATTTCCATCGACATGTAATGAAGCGACCCTTTGCTCCCCGGGGGGGTCGTTCATTCACTCTGTTGTTTTCAATCCTGTTTTTTATTCCGACTCCATTTACCAAAATGTATTCATCCTCTCTGCTGCTCCGCTAATTAGCAAAGTGCTTAAGACATAAAAGACGAAAGTTTTATCTCTTTAATCTCTTATTCCCTTGTAGTTCTTGGAAATGAAAACACTGCTTGTTCTTTTTTATTATTTTTTTTCATACAGCCAATTACAAATAGCAGCTGAAAATATCCGTGTAGATCTGAGTTTTGAATTTATTTATTTTTTATCTGACTTTAATTAATGCAGGAAAAAATATTATAATGTAGAAGCAGAGTTTATGAGGATAATTAATTTCTGGATTTAGGAGGGAAGAAATCTAATAAGCTGAATGACAAATAATGAGCTGATGAGCTATTGTAGCTGGATTTTATTACATATTGTGGTGAGACTTAACTGACAGCAAATCAGAAATCTGGCACCCAACCAGGGCAAAAATTATTTTTCCTGAGAGTCTTGGAGTTTTAGAACCCAATTAAACTTGGTCCCTTTATGTGTCTGTGTGACTTGGAAATCTAGCTGATCTCTAAAAGTTGATATGACATGCATCCAAGAAGCATTTAACACAGACTGAAATCTGATTGTTCAGACCTCTGGAGTATGCTTAAGAGTAGGCTATTTCTAGCTACATGTTGAATGTGTAGATACAGCCATCTCTCCGAAACACATAGGCCTATGTAATCTTCTCTCCTCTCATAGAGTAACTGTATCAGTAAGCACTGTAAAAGTATTGTCTGTCTCCTCTGTGATAACAGCAGCTAAAGTTTGACTAAAATGAGCTGTTTTTTAATCTCATTAAAGCAGCAAGGGAAAAACTGCTCCATTCATTTCTACACACACAGTACAATCAAATAAAAGATGCACTGTGCTGCTGTAGCATTTATCTATATAGAACCAAAGAAAAGGGGCCCCTCAAAAAATTCAGATATATGATTGAATAGCTGTAAGAGGTGAAGAGAAACAGGTTGTTATTATTACACTGGTTGCAGGCTGGTCCTGTTGGTCTGTCTATTCTTTCTCTGAGAGGATAAGGGGAGCTGTCTCCTGTCAGTGGTAGCCTATAACTGTAAATCATATGTAATAACTGCCTGAGGTTGTTGTTTATTGGATGATTTCCATGTCATGAAAATACCTTAGATATATATTCAAGAAGAATATTAGCTCACTCAAATCAAAGTCCAAACTGATATATTGTCTGATTATTAGTTCATAAGGTATGTGAGCTAATACATGGGGAAATTTCATGTTTGAGGTTGTTTAGAAGAGGTCACCAGAGAGCACTAACAAGTTTTTTTTTACACTGTAAAATTTTTCAGACACTTTCAGTCATTTTTCTTAAAGAGCAGGGGCACACATCAGGGGAGGCTAACCAGGGAAATGTTTGGGCCCCCCCAAAAAAATTTTGGAGAAAAGGGCATCCAATGGCCAATCATTTGGCAAATTTTGCAGTGACAGTTATAAACACCAATCATTTCATAAATCAGACACTACTTAATAGTGGATGTAGCTACCATGATGTCATACATTGGTTTGTGAAATCCCATTATGAAGCTTTGAATTCCTCACGTCTGTGAGGATCTTACTTTTAGAAGCCAGAGTTGAGCGTATTTGGGAGAGAGGCTGATGTTGTTGTCGAGTGAGAGGTATATCTGACTGAGAAGCCGAGGACATTACTGACAGACAGCCTGTCACTCAAAGCGTCCCACCCATAATTATGCATAACTTTGAGCCAGGTGAGTTATATTAACAAAATCACTCCCTGTGCAGTTGTCATGAAGGGGATAATAAGCTATGGAGAGGAATACCGCTTTTTCTACCAGGCTGTAAACATGTTTATTTCTGCTGTGAAGTTAGGCTTTTAACATGGGGGTGTATGGGGATTGACTGGCTTCTGGAGTCACCCTCAAGTGGCCATTAGAGGAACTGCAGCCCCAGAGGTTAGGGTACAGCGTTAATTTGGCAGCTATTTTAGATTTATTCCTAGTATTGAGATAAAATTGCGTATTAGTTTTAGTCACATTTTAGTCCTTCATAGTTGTAGTTGACAAAAAATCGAAATATTTTAGTTGACGGTAATTTGTGACATGTTATGCAACTTTAAGTCATTATTTTAGTCAAGATGTTCGTTTCTCTTTAAACTAATACAATTACACTAATAGTGGTACTGGACATTGGAATTAGGTTGACAGGTTGTATTAAAATTTTTATTCAGACATAATTTTTCTCTACAAACTGCAGCACACAAGCATACATGTACTGATCATCATTTGAAAAGCCCAAAATCTCTTTGCTCTCAAAAACTGTGACACCCCAAATGACTAATCTGAGATAACTAAGATTTGTAGCCAAGTTCACTGTAAACTCTGACTTATTGATCTCACTGTTAAGAAGCAGAAAAATAACTGTAAGTCTGCAACATTAGTCTGGAGGTTTAAATATTGTCCTCACTGAGTTGGTGATTAAATCTAAACTTCCATCTCTGTCAGAGAAAACTGATCTGAGTTCAGACTGTTTACTTATAGCACAGCTACACTCACAGATAACTGAGCCTCCTACCTGCCTGTCATACAGCATCAGACCATACCTGCCTGTCATACAGCATCAGACCATAGACATTCTTGAGACTGTCTGGAACTGAGTTGAATCTTGCGGCGATCAACAGATGTGAAGTCCAGCAGCCGGTGGCCTCTTGGTCTGCTGCCGTTCATTGGTTTACAAGCTGAGCTAGCTGCTAACAGCCAATGCAATGAACTAAATCTATTCAACAGCTCCACAATCCTCAGTCTCCATAGTTGCAGCTATGTCAGTAGGCTTTCACATCTACATATTATGCACAATATATCCTACAGCATCTGCTGTTGACATTCCAGTACACTGCTACCAATGCTGGGATGTCAACAAAAGTACATGGTTCAGTTTAGGCAACAAAGGCTTGTGGTTAGGTTTAGAAAAAACATCACGGTTTGGCGCTACATTCATAAGGGAAGCAAACAGCTGCCTCCTGGGTGAAAATCCAGGGTTCGCTGGAGCCATTCACCATCCCTCCCACACGTCCTACAGGGACTTTCCTGCTCCTCATATCACGTTGTTTCTGGCAGTGTTTCAACCTGATGCCATCCAGCTACATATCATACCATTGCGAAATGTGGCTTTTGGCATTAGTACATATCCTGAAATCACTGACAAAGCGGTGGTATTCAACAACTTCGGAATGAGAATGGGCTGCACATGCACACACAGCTACGTATTTTCTGCCGCATTATTTATGTATATAAAGTATTTCTGATTACAGCTCAAAGTTCACCAACTGCTAACGCTGCTCTGATGAGTGTGTTTGCAGGTTAGCAAAAACATACTGGTGTTAATTTTTTACTGTAGTTACAAAGTAAAATTCATCAGACTCAGTGTGCAAGGTTTCTGTGTAGTGATTTTTATCGGCTAACAGATTTAAAAAAAATAAAAAAACAAACAAAAAAACAACATACATTATGAAAAACATGGACTTGTTGTGCAAAGGCCTTAATTTTGTTCATGAAGTCTAATCTCTAATAACATTTGATGACAGCACTCTGCCGAACTTCTTGTCCTAGAGCTCTTACAGTCTGCAGCGCCCACACAGTTTACATCTCCATCATCTAAAACATGGCAACTGTTCCTACATCAAGTAAGACTGCAGACAAGAGATATGTTCTCACACACACACACACACACACACACACACACACACACACACACACACACACTCTGAGGTGGAGTGTGTGTTTCATGTGATGAGCGCTGCTTTAATCCCGTCAGGTCGTCTCTAACAGCGCTCTGAGAGGGAAGGGGTTAATCCAGGTGATGCCAACGCTGAGCGGAACAATTCAAGATCGCTGTCTCCACAGCGTACAGGAATATTATTAACAGGAAGTCATCGACCAGGCGGTATCTTCTTCTCACTGCCACTGAGGTCTGGATTAATCCCACAGACCAGAATCAGAGAGGAGTCATTATCGCAGCACAGACTGCCGTGTCGTTCTAGACGTACTCTGCTGGCTGTATCTCAGCCTGTCGTTTCTGCCTCTCTGCACGCCAACCTTCGCTCTTCATAATCCATTATGCTGTGATCGAATGCACACTGTTGATTGATTCAAATGTGTATTAGATCAGGGAAGTAGGGGGTAGATTTAGAGTAATGGAGTCTCAGACCTTGTTCACTCAGCAGATGGATGATGGGAGCGTCAGCGGGCCGTACATTGCGGCCCGGCGCTCCATCAGTCCTGACGCCGTGATGAGATAATATTTGAAGTGCGATGGATGTACACGTCCTCTCTCTGTGTTTCCTCTTTTTTTTACCCAGACTGCCTCTGTGTGCCAATCAGCTGCCTGTTATTTTCTTCTTCAGGTGAAGTCGGCGGGTCGTGTTGTCGTTGGCGGTGAAACGCTGCAGGATGTGACATTAATGAGGTTCCTCTCACAGGTTTTATACGCTCTGGTTCTCATATCAACACACACTCAAACACACCTTATTTTGCCTGAAATGCACAATGTACTGCAGAGAAAAGAAGAAGAGTTGAGTTGACACTTACGCCATCAAAATACAGGCACAAGTTGAAGATAATGTTTCCTCAACTTTTAGATCAGCTTTCTTTGAATTAACAGAAATGAAAGACAAAATACAGCAAAAAAAGGCGTCTTTGCAAACTAGTTTATTTTATTTTGCTAAAATTAATCTTTGTTTAGTGAACGTGTTTACTAACTGTAAACGACACACACCAGGTGTGACATTCTCCTGCAGCTTTTCATTACCAAGTTATACAATTTGTTCGTTGTTTTACATTTTGAAATTTGATTTGTTTTTTTCTTCTCATCTGGTTATTCATGTTCTTGCCTTGCGTAGTTGGTCAATCTCTTCAAAGTTTGCAACTGACAGTTTTTGCTTAAGTGTGAAGGAAACCGTATGTGGTTTGAATATTTTACTCAGTGGGACATGATAAAATTCTCCATCATTGTATAGATAATTTCTTATCACATTATGGCAATAAAATATATTAGGTAATCAAGCAAATGCTAAAATCCTACAAAAAAAAAGTCACCCAAGTGGTCAGACACTGAAGGGATATCAACCAAGAGGTGAATGGTGTCGCAAAATCTTTGATGGCTGACAAATCAGGCTGGTGACATAAACTATACATAAACTACATACTACATACACTAATGGATCCAAATTTGTACATATCCCACATAATCATGAGCCAGTAATTCATGCATGACCCACATATTTTGGAAGGTTGCAATCATGTGACCAATGCGCCAATGGGAGTGAGTGGTGGATTGATTGAAAAACAGGACTTTTCCACTGAGACAGGCGTTCAGAACAGTGTGAACTTGAACTTTGAGTCATGTCAAGGTGCATACTCATAATGTTTATTTTCCTAAGCCTAACCACAGGGACTTTACTTGCCAAGATCAGTGTTTCCCAACTCGTCCAGCCACAGGGTCCAGATTTCTCCTTTGTCATTATTTCAAGGTCCACACAGTTTCATTATGTTCAGTATCACACTTTGGCCGTGTGGTCAAGCTAGTTTGCTGTCTCTGTCAAGTAGCTATTCGTTTAGCCTAGTCACTCAGTGTACAGCAGGAAACAGCACTTGTACTTCAAAACAAAGTGTGTTTTTCACAAACTTGACACGTTCCCATGTCACTTGCAGTCCATTCAGAATGGACCTGCGACAAGCTTTTGGATTGCAACCCACCAGTTGGGAACTATGGCCTAAACCTAAAGATGCCTAACCATGTTCTTTTCCTAAACTTTACATCTATAACTCTATGTTAAATATGTAAGTTTACGTTAAGGATATGACACCATTCTCGGGACACTAATTTGCAAGATATCATATAAACTTAGTTTCGGGGGCTTATTAAGAGTGTTGTGGTGTTTATATTGAATTCATTACATTTTATTACAAAGACATTTTGAGGACCTTTATCACATTGAGTGTAATTAAGTTTAGATAATTTAAACCTGCACATAGGCTTACAGAAGATATTTAACAGTTAAGATCTGTTTTGGCTCATAGTGCACAAGAGAAACAAGACATCTAGATTTATAAATGGAGGATAAATATTGATTTAAGCATTTACAGGGATTAGCAGGCATCTTTCTCTTCCACTGGTAACACTGTAACACTGCAGCAAAGGCACTTAAAGGTGAAGTTTTGATTGGTGACATTGAGTCCTTCATTAACAAAACAGCAACAAACCAAACAGGCTGCTTTCAAGAGAAAGAAGAAAAACGCAAACATACTAACCCAATCAGAAACTGGATAATAGACTGTACGCTTAGAATAACTTCAGCTAATTAAACTATTTTGCTGTGTGAGAGTCAGAATTAGCCAGTTTATTTCATGGTGCCGCAATTTCCTGATAATTTCCTAAAAATGACAAATAAGATTTTCTTACGGAGGAAAACAAAACTGTTCAGGATGTTTAGACCAAAACAACATCTTCATTGCTGTCAGGAGGTAAATTAATATTTGTGGACCCAGAAAATCAACCAGAGTCCCAGTAAAGTGTGAGCAGGCAGGTAGCGTCTCTGCCTCTCAGACTTGGTTCTGCCATCTATCAGCAGAGCTAATTCACACCCAGTATAAACCAGTGCCGCCTGAAAAACAGCCATAATTTTGTCCGTCCTTATGTATTTATCAAGATGAATAATCAAGATGAAAAAGCCCCCCGCCCAGGAGCTGAGAGCGGAGGATCCTTCACCGCCGATCGCTCCGCCACATCAATATTCAGACGATCAGCGGCCCATGAGTAAACAGAAAGAAGCGCTGGCCTCGGCATATTTAAAACGCAGCCATTTTAACGCGGTGGCTATTAACTGATCTCCCCGTTATTTATTTCCTTTCCTTGTTATTAACGCCGGACGTGATATTATTCTAATTATATCAGGCCCAATCAGCAGTATTGCCTGTCTCTGGCTCATTTCCATTAGCTTTGTCTTTCACACTGTGATACTAATTCAATGAGACATCAAACATTTAAATGGAGCCGAGATGCAGAGGTCAGGAGTTTTTTTTCTCTTCTTGCCTCTGCACTCTGTTATTGCTTTGCTGTAATTGTGTTTGTCCCCCTGCCGGATGACTAATTGTGCCGAGCTGCCCGTCCCATCAGATGAACTGCACACTAATATGTTAGTTTGCTCTCTAATGCTAATATGTGTTTTGTTGTGGACGAGGCTCGGCTGGACTCAGATCACAATCCAGGTTTCTGTCACACACACACAGATTTACACAACAGGACAGGTGGAAAAAAAAGCACATCAGAGTTCTGAAGAACAGCAGAGCTGCTGACACGGAGACGACCATGAGAACAAGACAAGAACAAGACAACAGGGACAAGAAGAAAGGATAACATAAGAGAAGACACAAGATAACATGGAGAACAACATGTGATGACAGTGAGACTTCAGAACAAGAGGACAGGGACAACATTGCAGAGCTGATGAGTAGGACGACATGAGAGGACAATGATGGTGACAAAAAGAGGAGAGGGACAACACAACAGGGAAAGAGGAGGACAAGACACAATATGAGATGACAGGGAGTACAGCAGGACAAGAGAAGAGAGACGGCAACAGGACAAGACACAATGTGAAACAGTAGAGGACAACACGAGATGACATGGAGTGCAACAAAAGGATAGAGGGATACAATGGATGAAACTAGAGGACACAGACTACAACATAAGACAGTGGGGAGGACAACAAAATGAGAGGACAGGGAAGATTACAGCAAGGACAACACGACAACATTATGGAGGGACGCATAAGACGACAGCACAAGAAGACTATGAGGACAGGACTGTGGGGGGCAATAACACAAGACAAGAGACACAACACAAGAGACGTGATGGAAAACATTACCTATGTCAATATAAAGAGTTTTCATCTTGTCCTCCATTTCATCTCAAGTTGTTAACCATTTCACTCAGTGACATGAGCGGGTGAATGACATAGGTGTGGTTCTTGGATAACAAAGAGCTGTTTTTATTGTTTCATCTGTTTAATCTTTTTATGCAGCCATGTTGGCCATGTCTCCGTTGTTTACCCTATAAACGAAAGGTTGGATTGAATATTAATTTGTTTTTGTTTTTTTCATTTCAACCCAGTAACCAGGAAAGATTTTTGGCATTGTACGTTTCTCTAATGATGGTTATGTTACATTTAATTTTTCAAACATTTCACATCAACATTTCTAAAGTGCTGTAGTCCAGATTGAATGTACATAAGCTGGAGGAGGACATGGTGGCTGGTGTGACACCTGGGCAAGACAGCTGACAAGGAGCACACAGTAGAACAACGAAAGCAGGAATTTTTTAACGAGAGTTTGGGAAATTATTAGCAACCAAACCACATTTTGAGCCAAAACATGTTTTCATAACATAAACAGGCATTAACATAGACAGCATAGTGATTTTTTTTTTTAAAATAGTCAGTAGGTATCCAAAACATAATCATATGCTTTTTCTGTATAAGCTATAAAATCTATCTACTATTAAAGTGATTTAATTAAATGATTAATTTCTTACTGTCTTTGATATTTTTGTCAGATATGTGAAGATGATTACTGCTTAATACGTACATTGATGTTGTCCAATGTCAAGTCATTGTGTCAAGACAATACACGGATGATAGTGTGCACTGAGGCCTGTCGTAACTTCTTTACGCCACTGAACGTAAAGATATGTAAAGTTTTAACATAATCCTCTACACACAAAAGGTACAGATGTAACGTGTCCATAGTTTGCAGAAATGTACAGGGCCAACATTCCGGCAATTGGGTTGTTCATTTGCATTTGGAGATATGACACCTGGCTCAAGAATGCTTGTGGCTCCAGGGTTGAAAATAAGATATAGAAAAAGATGATTTTGTTTTAGTGTCAGTACTAAATCATAACATACTTCAAATAAGCTCTAGTTGTCCTAAGTGTTGGTGTGACTGGTCCTTCATGTGTTTCGGCTACAGTCATGGGACAGAAAACTGAAGTGTGTGGGTGTTAAGGAGGTGGGGGGAGGAGTCTTGATAATAGTATTTAATTTATCACTTAAAGTGGTGGGCGACCTCTGGGCGTCCCGGTCCCTCCATCACCTCCTCAGCTGCTCCCTTTAATTGTTGGAGCCGAGAGAGTAAATGAAAATCAACTGGCCTCATAATGAATGGAGGCCATTACTGTGTTTAAACCACACACACACACACACACACGCACACACACACACACGCACACACACGCAGCAGCAGCAGCAGCAGCACAAAGGCCGGCTGAAGGTTTCTCTTCAAAGTTTCAAGAAATCAGTCAGACAGAAATCAGGCTGTTACTGAAAGCAGAAACCTGTGATCCTGGTTAGGTTACATGGAGGCATCAGGGTTCTTCATGTAACATCTCTGAGGCTACATCCACAGTCATACTTTTAGTTCTAAAACTTTTGCTACATTTACACCAAGCATCCACATTACCCCACCATGTTAAAACCAATGAAACAGAGACTTTTGAAGACACTGCTGACCCCGTTTTAGTTTGAAAACTCCTGAGTTCTGTTTAGTCCTGAATGGCAGACACCCACATTTGCTTCTCAACTGGGTCTTACCAGTCAGGATGTGTCCTTCCTTCTGTCCTAAATTCTGCATTTTAGGATGCTGTTACTGCCTTCATGCATAGCAGGCAAGCTATTATTCCAGCAACTGGTAAGAATTTCCTTTCCAGCAGCATGAGCAGCCCTGTGTATAATGTACAGTCAGCTTTCTGTCTTTCTGTCAGGTGTGTTAGTATCATGGAAATATAAGGAGAAGAGGCAACGTCCAGTTAATATCTATGAATGTTACTTAGTGGCACATAAAACTAAAATAATTCAACTACTGGGTGTAAAATCACCAGACCTTACTGCATTGTGGGGCCCATAGAGCAAGTGCTCTAGCCTCCTAGCCACTCAGTATTGGACTTGTTTATATAACTTTTGTTTCTTTTTCAACAAAGCCTGCACACAGGTTTATTTTGCCTCCATGACTGATGACTTCATTCAATTGTTGGGCCCATGTGAATAGGCCCTTAAGTTCCGACCCTACAGAGAACAGAGAAGGGATAAAATAAAGGACGGTTGTCTATCTCTACACAAAAGGAGGTGTCCTTCAGGCAGCCATGCTTTATTAGAAAACTGTCCACGGTATCCACATTAAAATGAACACTTTGTAAAAAAAAAACAATGTGTTGAGTTTAAAATGTACCTTTAGTTTCTTAGCAGGACAAACCAAATTCCAAATTCACCACAATTTTACTGTCCTAGCATCAGAAGATCTAAAAGCAAAGATCTGAAAACCTTTTTCTTATTTTGGGTGAAGTGACCCTTTAAGAATAAGACGGAACAGATTCTCCATCATAATTTTGCTCTGCCTTAACCTGATGAAGGGTATAATGAAATCAAAAATGTAATTACTGCCAAATACATTTATCAGGTTCAGTGGTGGAATGTAACTAAGTACATTTACTCAAGTTTTCAAAGAAAGTAAAATGAGGTACTTCACTTGAGTATTTCCATTTTCTACTACGCTACACAACACTTCTACAGTAAGCTACTTCAGTACAGTTAAGAGGCAAATAGTTTTTACTCTATGAAATGTATGTGACAGCTGTAGTTACTTTTCAGATTCAGATCAAGAAAACAAAATGTAATCAAAATATCATACACACACACACACACACACACACACACACACACACACACATATATATATATATGTACATGTATGTATTTAGGCTATATATATTACCAGCTACAATATTATTGATTTTAAATGCATCAGTAATTACAATAAAATATTGTAATACACATTATTCTAAAATGGGCAACTCTACAAAATAATACTTTAGAGGTAAAAGTATATTTTGTCGCCAATACAAATTTTAAATGCAGGTTTTGACCTTTAACAGTATGTCTATACCATGGTATTACTACTTTACTTAAATCGAAGATCTGAGTACTTCTTCCACCTCTCATCAGATTTCTTGTAAAGACAGTCACTGTGGACTCTGTCTGTGTGTTAGTCAGTGGTCTGCACGGGCACTGTGCTGCATTGCTCCAAGGTTCAGCGATGAGCTGGCCGGGACAGATTTGTGGACGAGCGTCTTCATACAGGACAGTGTAATGAAAAGCCTCAGAGTCTCTCTGTGCTAAAGAGTTCATTACGCCCCGTCATCAATCCTTCCTCTTTCTGAAGCATTACATTCATCAGGAAAATTAAAAAAGTGTCATGTCTGCAGTGATTTGTATTCTTCCATCAAAAACACACACCGTCGAGCTGCTTCAATTTGCATATTCTCAGGATGTAATAATAACTCATTGGGGCCTGGCTCAGCCTGCACAGAGCCGGGGATGAGATGAAGTCTCTCAGCAGGACCGGGTGGAGAAGACAGACCAGGGAAGATTGATAAAACCACCGAGACTGGAGTCTAAGAGGAAAAATAATCCCCACAAACTACGTTAAAAACTGTGACTAATTCATGTTTTTATATTCCTGTCTCCTGGTGTGGTGTATGCTCGTTTTATCTGTGGATGACTGTTCAAAAATAGGATGCTTTCACATTTAACCTGTTTGGTTTGGTTCAAATAAACTCTGGTGTGTTTGTTCATTCAGGCTGTATGAAATGAAACACTGCAAAATGACACAAAGATATCCTTGAAATCTGACAGCATGAAACATAGATGTCTCCTGTACAGACTAATTGATTCTTAGTGTTGAGTTTTGTTAGAGTTCAGCTGGACATCAAACACCACATTAAAGGCTCTGAAACCATTGGACCCACAAAGGTAATTATATTTTAGTAGTGTCAGGTGTTTGTGGGCATGTACAGGCTGTTTAAGGGGCCATATACATGCTGCCCTAAAATCCATTGTCCTCAATGTAGATGTGTGGCAGGTGTGCTCAAATGCCAGAGTGACCCCATCACAGCACACATACGTCCCTTAGCACCTAACTTTCAGGGCTGCGCCCTGAGATAAACTGAGTTCAACTTTTGGAACACAGCGGTGTGAACCACATGTCATGTGATGAGGCCCAACCAATCAGAGCCAACAGATAAATTTCCCTTCTACCATAAATATTGTGTGTTAAATATGAAAAAGAGGTTGATCATTTCAGTGCAGAGACGTACATACAAACAACGCCTGGATCAGATCAGCTCTGCACTCAGGATTTCAGGTAAATAGGCTATGATATGGTGCTTGTTGACCTCAGACGCAGCCTGCCACTTGAAAGCTGGTACAGAAAAGGCACAAGAGTACCACCCAGCCCCTGACCTCATGTCTTCCAGGCGGTTTAAGACCCGGCATGACATCTCAGAGACCCTCTTGTTAGCTTTTTCACAAATTACTTGTTTTACCTTCCATTCAGTTAAACAGTGTTTTGAGCCTCTATGGATGGCAATGCCAGTCAGTTGATCTACCTTTGGTCTATTCTGAAATATCTCAACAACTATCAGATGGAGTGTCACTTCAGTTTGTACAGATATTTGTGTTCCTCAGAGGACGAATCCTACTTTTTCTTTAACTTATCATCTAGCACCACCATGAAGTCAACGTTTTAATACTTTAGTAAACAACCAAATGGTTGCAAAATTAATGACAGTCCTATCAGCCTCAGCTGTAGGCTACTTTGTGTTTACTGATAATTAGCCAATGTCAGTATGCTAACACACTGAAATAAGATGGTAAACATGGCTAAAATTTTACCTGCTAAACATCAGCATGTTAGCATTGTTATTGTGATCATGTGAGCGTTTAGCACAGTGCTTTCACCAAAGGACCCCAGCTATAGCTGAAATCAGAGTTCTAGATTAAATAAGCTAATGTCCCTCCCCTTCCAGTCACTCCCATGGGACCTTATTTCAGAAAAAAATATGTACAGTAGTTACATCCAGAGACAAAGAATTTTTTGATCCTGTTTAAATCATGCCAGGAATGACACACAGGATGTGTCAATGTAACCACCAGGATATACTCACATGAGCAACACGTTTTGCTCATTCTTTAGCTTCCCAGCTAATAAAAAGACAAGGAATCACTGGATAAAATCATAGACTGTATAAAATAAAGCATACAGCTTCTGTGATGTCATTGGTTTGTGGACTCCTGTTTTAAAGCCTCGAGTTGGTATTTTGGCCATCGCCATCTTGGATTTTGGAGCCAGAAGTGACCATACTTGGACAAGAGGGTGAAGCTGTGGAGGAGTGAGGGGTGGATCTGAGTCAAAGGCTGTGACAGGTATGTCACCCAGGCAGCCCTGCCTTGAATATGATTAACTTTAAGCCTAAGTAAAATGTAAATGTGAGTTATGTTAAAAAAAAAAAAAAAAAAAAAATCGCCCTTACAGTTGCCATGAAGCTTGAAATTAGCTATGGAGACCAAAAGTGGTTTTTGTACCAGCCTGTTTATTTTTGATGTAAAGTTGGGTATTTTAACATGGGGGTCTATGGGAATTGACTTTGTTTTGAAATCAGCCTCAGGCAGCCACTCAATGAACTGCAGTTTTTGGCACTTCTGCATTGGCCTGGGAAGGAGGAGCTGGGGATTGACCCACCAATCTTTCGATTAATTGATGACCCTCTGATCATAGACGCCCCATCAGATAACGCTACATTTCTGTGTGGAACATAGCTATGTTACGTAGCTAGCTGGTGACGTATATTGTGCAAGAGATGTAGTTCATTGAATGGTTTCACACAAAACTAAATGATACTTCAACAAACCTATCACAAACTGCTCACAGAATGGACTTTTAAATGGACAAACATCATATGTGTAATTTGTGGCACAAACAAACAGGATCAAAAATGTATTTGTCACTTGCCATCTAAATTAAGTCCCTTGGGGGACACTGTCCCATGGGGAACTTTGCCTCTTTATTCGCATTGCTGAATCACAGAATTAAAGACAAGTTGCACAGTCTAATTCTCCATTTGGATGTTTCTAACAGCAGCGCTCTGCAGGACTAATGGTAGACTTCTCGTCTAAAGCTGTAGTTCACTGTCTTGGACCTTTTGACTGTTTATTAGCGAAATAGAATTATTTCATTGTTTGCTCTGACGATGTAACCAGAATCGTTTCAAGTCCATCACAGTACTGAACCCAGCCCACAGGCATGTTCTGTATGTCTTCTATAATAAATCCTACTGGTGCTGTGGGAGCCTGAAAGTGGGTGGGTGTCTTGTGGTCACCCAGAGGTAGGTTGGGGTGGGGTAGATGAGGGTTATTATGTGGATGATATATGTATTGGAGAGGAGGATCAGAGATGGAGGACACAGCTCACTGAATCCATTTACATGACGGCTTTGTTAGGAAGTTCAGTGACAGATGACGCTGTTTGATCTGCCTGACAACAGACAACACATCGCTAAATAAAAATATAAAAAATATAAAAATATTTAAAAAAAGATAAAGAAAAGAAAAATATTATTTTTTTTTTTTTTGTTCTTTTTAGGTTGATAGGTAGTGAGAAGATAGGTCAAGATGTGTGAGAGATAATCTACTTCCTCCATGTTAAAGCGCTGGACATGCAGAATCTGTAAATGTAACATTTCTGTACATCGTGGAAAAGGTTATGGCAGAAAAGTCAATAAAGCCAAAAAAATCATCAGGTAAAACTCAGTCAAGTCATAAGTGCTCAATAAAGATTCTGTGGTGTACTCACAGTCAGGTTTCTGGCCCAAGTACCTTCAGGACTTTATGATGTGCAAGAACTGTTAAATCTGATGTTGGAAAGCACTTGTATCCTCAATTCACAGGTCTGTTTGTTCAGTCAGCATATGTGATATGTAAAGGTCTCGCCACATGCTGGATGAACACTCAACACTGTCGAAGCAGTGTGAAAAATACAACCTGGTCTTGTGTCATTTTACATTTTAACATTTTACATTTTGATTTTTACTGCTGGAAACTGGGCTGTCTATGCAGTAGAAGGCACAAATACTTCTGAGACTGGTGTGTTATGACCAGCAAAAACAGAGAAAAAGGGCTGAGGATGGAAAGCAGAATGCAGTCACACCTGACCAGTCAATACCAGTGGGTGATGTAAATCAAGCTGCTTTTCCAAAAATGATATGGCAGCCAGCTGGTAACAAACAATCTCATATTATAATGGTGGATGAATCCACATTTGATGCTTTAGTGAGTATTTTTGGCAGCAGGATGATGTGTGTGGGACTGAGTCAAAATAACCTACAGTGTGTGTATTTGTGGTAATGAAGGAACATGCCACCCAGTGTGTTTTGTGTATAATGATGTTTTTTTGTTTTGTTTTTTAATACAGAGCAGAACGGTATACATTGTAAATACATAAATGGAAACACACTGAACAAGATAGCGCACAGTGCAGCACAACCCAGATGTGTGATGATGTAGTCTATTATATGACACAACAGCCTTCAGTAGATATTTTTTCTGGTGATGGTAGTGGGGTGGTGTGGATCACACTGTTTGTTCGTACTTTTTATAGCATGTTATCTGATCGTTCGGTCATAATCTGTGACTTTTTTTCCCCTAAAACTATAAATTTAATCTTGTAATATTTCAACTTTATTCTTTTAATATTATGACTTTATTCTCATAGATTTATGACCTAATTCTCACAACACACCTCGAATTCACTGTGTACAGTGCCTCAGTGATGGCAAATGATCTCATCAACATTTATTTGAAGGTTACTGATGAAAGTTTACATAAGGTGTCCATATTTTGTCAGGTCATCAAATACCGACCACTTGTCATGCCCCTCAGCATCTTGTGGTTTTAGTGTATAGTTGTCAAAGGGTTGCAGTTAGGTTTAGGCAACAAAGCTACTTAGTTTTAAAAAGTTAACTAAAAAAACGTTTTGTTTCTTACATATCGTAATGTGACGTAAAAACCCCAGGTGAGTGATGTCAGTGCACAAAGATCCATATGTAAATTTTGTAGCGTTATGGTAATTTAAGATTTGTGGTTTCACACGGAATATGGACTGTGATCTCCTGGGTGATAGTTCGGGCTTGCTTGACCCATCCACCTACAGGACCTGGGGTCCGTTTCACAAAACGGGTTCAACAAACTCTGAGTCTAATCCTGAACTCTGAGTTGATCTACTCTGAGATAGGAAGCTCTGAGTTTCCGGTTCCAGAACAGCTGATTTGAATCAGTTTAATCAACTCGGAGTAGTTTCACCTGGAGTTAAGTGCGTGCACCACAACTATAAAAAGCCAGCATCAATGGAGCCCCGATTCAATTCGGATTACGTTGTAAATGTAGATGATGGACTGTGACGTGAAATGGTACAGCTCAAAAAGATAACTGTGTGGAAATGCTAAAACATCTATGCGCGGTCTGATAACATCTCCTGACGAATATTTAATTCTCTGTGCAGTAATGCTGCACTTCATCCAAATGTCATTTTTAAATGACAGACGCAGAACTAGGCTACGCCAAAACTGCTGACTGAATGAATGAGGAAATCAAATGGAGTGTGTGGCTCTGAAAGAGGGCGGAGACAGAGAGAAACTTGAGGTTCATTGAGAAAAACCTGGTCCCGACCAGGTTAGGTTCACAGTCTGTTACTATGGTAACTGACCGAGAGCTTAAGTTACCTCTCTCTCTGAAACAGGCTAGAGTTACCTCTCTTTCTCTGGTTTGAGTTACCTCCCTTTTTGAAACGGAAAACTCAGAGTTTCCCTCATTTCAGGGTTAACAGACTCTGAGTTTTCACTAAACCTGCTTTGTGAAACGGACCCCTGCTCTTTATGCTACCTCAATTGCTCTCAGAATCAAGTACTGCTGCAAATGGGTTTACACTGGATTTACTTAAAATCTAACAAACACGCCAAGGATGCCTTTGGCGTAAATATCACATCCCAAGGGGTGTGACAAAACATTAAAGCATTGATGTCCTGGAAAAGAGAATAGGCTCATTTTTAATCGTATTTGGACAACAATGGAGCTCTGATGTGCAGAGGAGGAGGATATATGAGGGTGTATCCTGTAAACGCCAAGCTGAAAACAGTTGTTACATTTACCTCTTTTGGTTGAAATTTAAAGACAGATCCAGCATCAGTTAGATGTGGACACTGAAGGTTTGATTGTATAATTAGCTCTAATGAATCAACGTCTTGACATATCTGAGGATCACTGGCCTCATTAGTTTCTAAGTTACATGTAGGCAGTTGAATCTATGCAGAGGTGTACTTTGTGAGCTTCTTCTACTCTGTTTTGATTCATTTTTCTGTGTAATCTGAATCTTTCATTTGGGGAGCTAATCAACTCAGCGCCTACAAACAACATCAAATAGTGAAAGACAAGCATTTGACTGGAGCGCTGGATTCAGTCTGCCCCTGCAGTTTGTTTTGAAGTGCTGAACAGTAGCCAACGGCACGAGTGGTGAAATTTTCTGCTTCCCTTCGTTCACTTTAATTTTAATGATGCTCTTCCTCAAGCTTAAGTAAAGTCTTCCACAGTGGGCGCTAGAGCCAGAGAGGGTTTACATCCCCTTTGAAATCAGATGTAAGTATATATTTAATTTGGCTGCTGGATGGCCGCAGGCACACGCAGACACAGAGATTAATTGGCACAGCATTATGTGCCCTTATAATGTTGCTGCACCTTCATTATCTGCAGAGTGAAAGATTTGACTCAAATAAAACTTTGTTTAAAAGACAGAACTCCTCTGTGAGTTTTCTGCACTACTTACCTGAAAGTTTCTTGACTTTCTCCCACTTGTCAGAACTCAGAGTGTCAGCAGCAGTGCACACTGCACGGCGGGGAGCGATGATTCCCTCGGTAAACTTCCAGCGGATTGCTTTCCATCTAGAATGTAAATAAGTTGGTGTGAAATAAATAATGTGTACAAGTATATCTCATAAATGCAGCAGGGAGATTTGCATACTCGCAGGCCACAATTCACTGAGGCTTTTCACCTCGTAATCAAACTCTACTCTCTTTGCTCCCAAATATGTTCAATAAAAGATTCCACAAAGGGTACATATGTTTGGCTGTTTGCCTCTCTAGCGTCATCTTTGTATGTTAATGGGGAGAAAAGTACACTTTACAAAGGTTTGTCGTTTTTCCGGCAGCGCTTGGTGACATCTCTGGGACGCGTCAGCCGGATCCTGTTTCAGCAGCAGCAGCAGGGACGACGCAGGGCAGAAAGAGATGAAATATTTATGCTAATTGTTGCAAAACTTCTCACAAAAGAAGACAAGAGGCATGTGATGAGGAGCTGTCAAGCAGTGCTGTCATAATGACAAGCCTGAAACCCATGGAGGGGAAGGAATCAAAGACTCGTGCACGCAGCGCTCGGGTCCCGGACGGGGCGCGCAGAAGGTCGGAGCCCCTTTAAAAATATTTATAATGAAGGGCTGGCATCAGGAGCATGTCAGGGCGAATTAGCAGACACGGGCGTCACTGCACTGATTCAACCCTGCAGGCTAACTCTGCTTCTACCTGACTCTTCAATCTCTTTCAGCGTCTCTCTGTGTCTCAGTCAAGAAGCCAAGGCCTGACATGAAAGTCAGGATGCAGGCCTGATAAACTTTGCATATTCCCCAAGAACAAGAGCAGAAGAAAAGAAATGACAAGATTAAACATATGCAACTCAGTAGGCGAGCATAAATAAAAATTTTAAAGTTCCAGCACTTGGCTTCATTTGCATTTGGCTTTGGAGAGCAGAATGAAAGGCTACAGTCACAGAGAACAAGAGCCGTGTGAGAAATTCTGTCTTTGTTTCCACTCACAAACAAGTGTTTTTGGCCGCTGCTTTTCCTTCATGTGTGTAATGACGATTCAACAAGCTGCGACTTTCATGGATCCTGTTCGGCAGGAAATATTTGTTGTGTTATCTGCCTGTGTCAGTTTTTAGTTTTCTGCGAAACACAGCTCTCTCTTTTGTAACAGGGGATCCTGCGAGCAGAGCATTAATCTGCGTTTAGCCAGAGGAAATGTGCCGTCGCGGGGCTCGTTCCTTGGGCGCTGCTTTGATCAAAGGCCCAGTGGAAAAACCTCCTTAAGGGCGAAGAGAGAAAGGCGCTTGATCTCTGCACTTAATTAGCGGCCCGCGTCTTAATTGTTCATTTTACAGAACGGGGGAGTGTGTATGTGGCAGCTTGGTGTGCTCATCATAATTCATGACTTGAAGCCTTGATTTGAGCTGAAAAGCCACTAAATGGTTTAACTGAGAGTCTTGTGAAATCTGTTGGTTTGCATTATGCATGAATGATTTGTTGTAGTCTTTTTATCTTTTCAATTTTTTCAAGATAGCTTCTTCCCTTGAAAATGATTTTGTTTAGGTGATGTATGTTGAGTTTTTTCTTGTACAAAACTGTAAGTCCAGCTGCTGCTGAATTGTTGTTCGGTGAGTAAGTAGCCAACTGGTTTACAAAATAATGGCACTGTAGCTCTGCTGATTGGTTGGAGGTGATGGTGACATCAGGACTTACCACCGCCGCCAGCCTGTGGTGTCGTCCAAATGAGTTGACAGAGACAGAAGAGTGTTTCTCTGTCAGCTTGAGATGAAAAAGAAACGAGGCAAGACCTTGTGCTCTCTGCTCCCTGAGAGAAAACAGAGCAACTGTCCTGATCTGCAGTTTCTGCTCATCACCATTAAAACAAAACCTGAGGCGTGATGGAGCGGCTGGGGCGTGACCGAGAAGGGGGGACACCTACCACCCATCATCCCCTCCAGGGCTTCCAGAGGGGGCTGCCAGATAAAGCTCTGCTTACAAATTATTTATTACATAGCACAACAATAAAACATATTTATTGGTTTTGGATATGGAGAATAATATTCTTGCAGTTTTTTTGCTTTTAACGGATAAGGCAAGGGATGTTTTATATTTTCATTTGTGTCACTACAGGTTCATGTTTACATACCTAGACCCTGTATGTAAAGAACTGGATAGAGTTCCAGTCATTTTTGTGAAAGTTGCTCAGTGGCGAAGGGGACCAAAAAAGTTCAACTTCCCAGGTGTGAAATTACCCAGATCTTCCGCATTATTGGGCCCAGTGGTGTAGTGGAGGGGATACGCAGGTGTACAAGATATACTCACCTTTTTTCTGGCTAGTGACATTATACCCACCTATCAGCCAAAAAGCTATGGGAATATATAAGACAGTATCCCTACTTTCTTATCAGTAACCTACCCATCTATCTAGTAGTACACCCACCTCATTTGTCTATCACTGCACCACTGATTGGGCTCATAGAGTGGAGACTTTGCTGGCTGAGCGCCCAAGTTCCACCGGCTAAGATGGCTACCTCTATTTTAGCTAACTTGAATGGGAATAAAATGATACAATCACGCAGCTCTTATGTACTTTTGAAATGGTATCGGATGGAATAGATCAAATTCCAACAGTGAATCTAATATTTTTCGCCGGGGGCTGGGATGCTAGAAAATATTGTCACTGATTTAGAGAAGTCTCCTTCCCAATGTAAGTTTATGAGAAGTCTTTTTGGGGCCAATGGCATCACATGATGGACCTAGATGATGCTGTCACACAGACTGGCCACTGTATCAAATTGGTTTCACAGTCGAGCACACTTCCTGGGTGCCTGGTTCAGACTCAAAACCAACAAAATGTCTAACTTCCTTTCTGTCTCTCAGCTCCAAGTCCATTAGTTCCTTCTGAGGATGTAAATCCCTGAAAACACACAGTTTCATTTCTTTAAAAAAAATCTCATTACTTTCCTAAAACAGCTGGTTACCTATGCTTTAATAGAAAACAAACAGGAAATAGTGCATTTGTTGAGAACTATTTTCAGTGGTAAGTTAATCTACATTTGGTGCTGTGATGAATATTTGTGGCAGCAGGATGGTGTATTTGGGATTGAGTCAAAATTAACTACAGTGTGTGTGTTCATGGTAATGAAGGAACATGTCAGCCACTGCATCAGTGTGGCTCATTGATGTGTTGTTGGACAGCAGTGGAGCTCTATGGCACAGAGGAGAAAGATAAATCAGACCTTGACAAACACGTTGGTGGATATACTGTAGTCAGGGTTGGTTTGAGTCACACGGGAATTGATTACAGAAGAAAAAATATAGAGTATCAACAGACTCCTTCAAACACTAGAGACTTAAATCCAGAAAAAGAAAGATCGTGTATCCCTCAGTTTGTTTCAAGACCATTTACTGGATCTCATTTTTCAACAGATTCTAGGAGCTTGCTCAGTGCTTAAGGCCCTGGATACTATGCGCTTTTTTAAGACACTGAAAACTTTTAGCTTGTTTTTTTTTTTTTTTCCTAGCCTGACTATGAAGGGCCGTGTAGTGAAGATTTAGCAGATATGAACATTTTATGAATATATTGTGTCTGATAAATTCTGTCTCACTGTCTTCAAAAACCTCTTACCTTTGCAGCCGGGAGGTTAATTAACCAGCAGCAGGATCACAGAACAGCAAAAAACTCCAAAGGTGAAATATCATCTGTCATCAGCAAATATACTTTCTTTAAAGAAATATTTTTGAAATTTCCCTGTGACTTTTGGACTTCAGAAACACTTCAGATTTTATGGTGGATTAATCTTAAACTCATATCTCTCTGTTATTGTATTTAATAGATCCTCCTCTCCTGGTTTCACCTTCAGAGTCCTTCACATGTTGTTTTTCGCCGTCCCAGCACTGGCGGTCAGAGGAGGAGGATGTCGGCTGACGAGTGGCAATGGGCAAACGAGCAGCGGCTGTAATTATCTCGCCCGTCTGCGGCTCCACGAGGTAGGAGAGGCTGACATTTGGTTCATGTTGGAGTGGCCGTCGTAGTGATTTCTGCTCACCGTCTGAAGGGTCAGGGAGTGTGAGAGAGAGGGGGATGATGGGATTGAAAAGGAAGGCCGGTGATGGGATTATGGGAGCGTGACAATTGAGGATTAGCTCTGCTTTAAACAAATAACACTCGTGCAGGTCAGCAGATCAACACTCAGTGTGGAGAGCTGAAAGACGAGCTGCTGTTGACTTCATTAAGACGTCATCTGTCTGTCTGTCTGTCTGTAAAAAACAAGACTTGACAGTAAATTGACATGTTAGAGTTTAATGTGCTGATCAAATGCAACTAGCTAATGAGTGTTATGTTTGCTCTTTATAGAATAAAATTTTTATTACCTTTATATAATTTGCTTTATTCATTTTTTGTCCACTTGGGGCAGCATTCCAAGGTGTTAACACAACACTGACATCACCGTCTTGTAGTTTTATGCAGCTGCCACTCAGTGCCATATAAGAAGACATGTTTCTGTACTGTAAGTCGGAGTGCTGAGAGTGCTGCAGCACCTCTGCCTCCAGGAGGCAGAGGCGGTGTTTGTCTAATTTCAAGACATCTGTTCTCTCTTTGGGGTGTTGGTTAGATGACATATTTTAAACATGTATTTAACCTTTATTTATCCAAGAAGTCCCATTGAGACTGAAAATCTCTTTTACAGGAGAGACCTAGCCAAGGTAGCAGCCAATCAGAACACATTAATAATGCAACAAATACAATATATGTAATACAAAAATCCACAATAAACCAATAACTATTTAAGAAAAACAGGCACGTCTCTGTCACCACATTCTTTATGACTTATGATTAAGTTCATCGATGGATATAAGTGTTTTTGTTGTAAAATTTTTAAGAAATAATCTGCAGTCTCCAAATTTTAGCCTACAAGTGCCACTGCACAGTTGCTGTGTACTCCAGCAAACTGGATTGAACTCTCTGCAGGAGTCCCTGAAATCTTTAGTTTCTTTGATTTACTTGAAAAAACCTACTGTCAATCACTTCAATGTGCGTAGAAAAAATAGACTCATACTTATCACAGATACTTGTGTCCTACATACATAGCCTATATCCCAGTGGGAAATGTCATCAACAGTGTGACAATGAACCCAGGTTTCTAACATCATTCAGGTGTGTGATTGCCTCTACAGAATGAGGTGAAGATTTTACTGTAACAGACTTTCCCTTAGAATGTCCTGACTGTGTTACCTTCCACAATCCGGTATTTATTGTTATTCAGTATATAGTTATCATATAGAGATGACAATGTCAGTCATTCTGGCGCTCTGCCACTGGTTGAGACCATAGTCTCTAGCCTATATGAAGATGGACAACACGTCTCCACTTCCTCCCAATGCTGAATGATAATGAAGCCAAAATATCTCGGAAACGGCACTGCAGTCTTTCACTGGTGACATTACGTGAAGCCTGTATTTGTGAAGCAGCGTTCCAGAAGTGTAGCTGTGGTATCAAGTTTCTACCATATACTCATATGACCAAAGCATGAGCAACACTTCACCTGATTGCGAGCAAATTAACGCTTGAATATATGATGTGATAAGAACTACCTAAAATGACAGAAACCATCTGTGGGAAAAAGGTTATTTGATACGTACATTGATTTTTTAGTTTGGCCTTTGTCCCATTTGTTAACATGAAATGGAAGGGTGTATGACCTATACTGCAGCCAGCCACCAGGAGCGATTGGATGTTTTGGCTTCAGTTTTGGGGGCTGTCATGTTGTCCATTTTTATATACAGACAATGGTCAAAAGTGAAATATCTCACCAATTATTGGATGGAATGTGATTTATGTAGATTTTACAGACAAGTCATGGTTCCCAGAGGATGAATCCTAAAGACTTTTGATGATCCCCTGAGCTACCAAGATGTTGGCAGTTTTAGTTTTGAGTGAAATGTTCATTCATGTTTCCTCAGGATGAATTATAATAACTTTGGTGATCTTCTGACTTTTCATTCAGCACCATCACAGTAAAGGTGTATTTAGTATTTACATGGATGATTCATTGTGGTGGTCAATTGCTTGCTGTCTCTTTTTGTCCTCAGAATGTCTTGCCTCTGGCGTCTTGCCTCTGGCATGCCCATTCAGCTCAAAGGGGTCTCCAGCTCACCCCCTGGTGTGGCAAACAGTGGCTAAAGCGTCAATGCCACCAACCCCCTAGTGTGACGTCAGTGCTGACCATGCCTCCTACCACCTGCCTAAACCACACCCACATCTACAAAACATTCATTAAACTACAAATAAAGCTAACAACAATCAACAGATTAGCATTATCATTGTGAGCATCTTAGCATGTTGATGTTAGCATTTGTCTGTAAGTGCAGCCTCACAGAGCTGCTTGCGTGACAGCTGGATAGCATTATCATAGCATTGAGACAATGTAACTTGTATCACAGATGTCATTTAATGGTTCCTTGGGAGGGACTGAACGGATTAAGAGCCTCTCTGCATCTCCAACGTGTGCATTGTACTAAACTTTAAAAGCAGTTTTTAACTAACAGTAGCTGAACACAGCATCAAGCAGCATCCCAAGTGAGAGCAGCCTGGACTAAATAATATCAAAAAAGTCTAAAATGTCTGAACAGTATCAAAAATGTGGTTTGAAAAAATGAAAATCTAGAGGATTCAATTTAACAATGAAGGTAACCACTGAAAACGCTTATAAGATTAGTATTATTAAGATTATTATTATTATTTTAAGATTATTATTCAGTCAGATTCAATAATGATGGCAACAGCTTCATATCTGTGATTGTACGTGTTCAGATTCAGTAGATCTGTCTAGATCTAATCCCATCTGATTCACGTTCACCACCGTCGTCCAGCCTTCAGTTCCTGCTCACTGTATCTTAAAAGAAAAGAGTGAGACATCCTTGTGAAATCAGACCGTCTTCAAAGCTTCTTCACTGTCTGTCTTTTGCAGACGTTAGGCTTCATTTGTCATTGTGGACTGTCAAACAAGAAGCTGTGAGACTTTGCTGCTGTGAGCTGATGCAGAGAGACAGCTGATGTGTCTTTCTACCTGTCCAACAGGAGATGATATAATGATATACAGTATATCTGCAGCTAGAGAAGCGTATACGAAGAGTTTGATCAAAAGGACAGAATCACTGATTTTTCCCTCACTCAAAATGGTCCATCCTTCTGTGCAACACCTTGGTCCAGAGTGACAACACATATTCACATCTACTGCAGTATAGCAGTAGCTCAATCTATGAGGATTTGGCTAGGGAACCAGAGGATCACAGGTTCAAGTCCCTGCACGGACAAAGTATAGACTGGAGACTGGTAGCTAGAGAAGTGACAGTTTGTATCCTGATTACTTCTGAACTGCTGTTAGCAAGGCACCAAACCCCCAACTTCTCAGGATGCCTGACAAACATAGGATATAACCAGAATGCTGTGGTGGCAGCGGCGGCGGCTGTGGCTCAGAAAGTAGAGCGGGTTGCACATCTGAAAATCTGCAAATTGATCACCGGCTCCCCCAGTCCACATGTCAAAGCATCCTCTTGCAAAATACTGAACCCAGTGGTTGCTCCATTGGTGTGTGAATGGTTACTGAGTAACAAGTGGCACCTTGTACAGTAGCCACCAGTTTGTGAATGTGTGTGTTAATCTGTGAATGCATATGTATTGTTAAAGCGTTTTGAGTGGTCAGAAAACTAAAAAGGTGCTACACAAGTGCAGTCAATTTACCATTTATTTCTACAGTTTACTTCACGATTTTCACAGCAAAAGATACAGTAGTTGTTACTGTGTGAACTCCCTAGAATTGCATTTTTTGGTCTGTGAGTACTATCAACTGCTGCGCCGAATTTTTCATGTCTGTCTTCAAATTCTACAAATCTGTTACTCGAACTGGACGTCCTGGACTGAATTTTATGTCTTAATGATGCCTAAAACTACGCATCAACACTAACACAGCCTCCTAAATCTTCTGGATGGATGGATGGACTAGTTAACCAAGCAGTTGGAGGTTTGGTGCTTTGCTTAAGGGTTGTTGTTTGTTCAAATACGAAATATGATTAAAACCCAATCAATATTTTATTTTGCCATTTTCTTACCTTACTACAGGGGGTGCAACTTTTTTTAAAATTATTATTATGAATGAGTTTATTACATGAAATAGGGGGAAATCCTGTTTCCCGGAGTTGAAGAGATCTTTAAGCTCAGCAGACCAACAAACAAAGATACACAGTTGATCCTGAATACTGTCATCTGAGGAGCTAGATGCAGATATTTTTTTTACATTTCTGCTTGTAAATGGACTAATATGATATATCAATCATCAAAATAGCTACAGAGTAATTACCTGTGGATGAGGTAAAAATTCAGGTGTTGCACCAGAGCAAGGACAGAAATAAATACAAATAAATCAAGAAAATAAATTATTATAAGTATTTTTAAAAAAAAAAATCAAACTAGAAACTATACAAGAGCAATTAAAGTCAAAATTACAAGCCAGGCAGTGTGCACACACACACACAGCACACATACATGGCCAACACAACTGGATCTCCTCACCTAGCTGCTTGTCATCTCAGGCTGCAGACAGACAGACAGACAGACAGACAGGTAGACTGACTCACTGCCAAATGGCCGTCCAGCCTCCAGCTGCGCTCTGTAAAGGCGGAGCAGACAGATGCACTAACACTCAGTTTGAATGAAGAAACACTGCTCCACCCGTAGCTGACAAAAGGACTTCCGCCTCTGATCCAACAGGTCAGCTGTTGGACAGATTCAGTCAAAGACTACGGCCACACTCATCTAGTTAAATCTGAACATTTATGTTTTTTATGTTGATATTTTATACGATCAGTCACAGAGATGGTAAGAAAAGACAGGAAGTTCTTAAATGTAATGTATATTTACACACACACACACATATATATATATATATATATATATATATATATATATATATATATATATATATTTCACATTTTTCAGGTCACGATATCAACGTTTAAACTAATCTGATGTTTGTAACTCCATAAACACAATGATTGAACACACATTACTATTTCTGTGTGCACATTTTATAATTATTAACATGGTTATTGCAGATTAGCTGGGCTAACCCCATAGCTGTTAGACGTTAGCCGTTAGCAGTGTCTGTAATAACTGATTGAGCTAGCAAAGCAGTTTTGTGTTGTTATGTGTGGTATTTATTCAGTTTGGGGAAATCACGATGTCTAGAAAGCGTCAGTGGCTGCAGCTGACAGGGACAGCTAACAGCAGCAGCAAAGCTAACATCAGGACGTCATCTGTTAAAAGCCTCCTGTTGTCGGATACGACATGAAACTACTCCAGTTAGCTCAATCATGTTGTAACTAAGACATCTGCTGCGCTGGAAAAAATATTTTCAGTCAGTGGAGCCGAATGGACACTCTCTTCTTAAACAGTTTGGTTGTTTTTGTCATTTCCACCTGAATGATCTGCTGTCACTAACACTTGTGCAGCAGGTGATCTGATTGGTCAATAGTTACCTTCCTCCCAAATGTTTAACAAATCACTATGTGGCTCACCAGCATGCTTTGCACTTCATGGCGAGGAGAGGCAGAGGAATACTGCAGCGTCTCTCTTCTTAATGATCATCCGATGAATCTGTCGAGTCATAAATCTCTCAGTCTTTTCTCTCTTTGCACTGTATTTAATCTTTTATTGGTAATAAACATAAAAGCTGCACAACAGGCTAATGTTCACATCAAGATTATTACTAAATGATAATAAATCTGAAGAGGTGTTACAGTCCAAGGGGAGTTTCTTCTGGGATAAAGGGTTGTATTTGTAACAGCTGATGTGTTTGGTGGCTTCACACTTTGTCATTTTGAACAGAGAGAACAACAGACTCTGGATCTGTGGAGAACAAACATAAAGCTGTAGTTTACAACTTCTATAAAAAAACAAGTTTTTGTCATATTTGCTAAAACTGGTATGCTACTATATTTAGACAGCAATACCTGAGACAGATATCTGTGAAAATAATTATGTTCCTCCTCCACGTAGTACTTCTTATGGCATTTGCAAGAATGCACCGCTGCAGAACGTAAACAACCAATCAGAGCTGAGGAATCTCTAATGCAGACGTTGATCATGTCAATCACTGCTGGTGAACTGTCAAGATAGACAGCGCTGATCAATCCAGAATCCAGATTCTGTTACTGCATTGCCTATTTCTCTTCTCAAGTGTTTTCAGAAACATATTTTTGATAATGTTAAGCTGTAAGATGAGAAAGTTTGTGACCTGGCTGCCATGTTCAGTCCCTCCAGGATCTCCCAGCAAAATAACCTTGAATTTGCAGCCAAAAACCCTTGTCTGAGTGTCACCCAAAATTTGCGGCCAATTTTATCAAAAATTGTGATGAACATTGCACAATTTTTATGTAACTTTTTGCGGGAAATTGCAGCAAATGACAAAAATTACGGCTAATGACAAAAGGAGAAAATAATTACTACCTCCAAAAAAATAAATCATGTAATCACTTGCTATAATAATCATATTGCAAAAATAACTGCAAATATTTTTCATAGGTCCCTTCTTCAGTTTTATTTAATTAGTTAGTTAATTAGTCAAAACATGGACGTCCAATAATGTTGCAAAAAACCCTGAGTGAGTATTGTAGCTCTCAAACCACACAATATGACTGTAAAACAACATGTAAGCTACATCTTCTGTAAACATAACATTTTAATGCATTCAACACATACTGTATGCATTTAAACAGTGCAAATTATTATGTCAGTAATGAGCATTTCTCCATACTGCAATGCCATTAGCGCATTTGATGACGTGTCTGATGACGTTTCAAATGACGTCGCATGCGCAACTACTTCCGATCAACACAGAAAAATCGCGGGACTTTTAAAAAATTGCAAGCCCCTGCAAATATTGCGGACTTTCGTTGAACTTGCGTCAGTTATTGCGATCGCAAGATTGTGATTGTCTGGAGGGACTGCATGTTGGAAACAGTCAAGCTAAAACAAAGCACCGCCCACCGGCTGAGCAAACTTTCTTATTTTACAGGTAAAAAGTAATGGTGTTTAGACATAATGCTTTTCATAGATTCCCAGTCTCATGTACTACTGCTAGGATATAGTAATAAGGGGTGGGTGACAACACTGTTATCTGTATCTGTTCATCCAGCTGGGTCTGTAACGTTATCTGCACTGGGAACAAGCCAAGTTTGAAACAGAGTTGGGTGTGGCTTAAACTGAAAATGGGTTGGGCTAAACCAGAAGTTGTTATTTTAAACCTAATATTGATATGGTTTGTTCAGAGGTTGCTATATTTAATATTTATTCAAAAACTATTAACAGAACAATTTTTGTTAAAAGGCTCCCTGTTGCTTTAAGACTGTGGGGACTGATAGGCCAATCAGTGGCCAGCAGAGGGTGCACCTCTTGAATTCCACCTAGCAACACAGTAGTAGGAGACAGGCTTGCTAGCAGTATGAGAAGTGTCCAGAAAGAGCTGCTAAATTAATAGCAGTCGTCAGTCTTATGTCAAGGGGGAGTTGTCGGTCTGTGGAACCTAAACCACAAGTCCTGCCATCACAGTCAGAGTAAAATAAATCTTAACTGCAATAAGGCCTGATTATTGGACCTGCTACCTGTAAAGGTAAACCTAGAGTTCTGACCGGACTCTACACAGCAGTTTGACCTATCAAACAACCACCCAACACATTCACTCCTTTTCAGTGTTACAACTGAGATTCAGTTCTACCCAGTCTACCCAATGATGATTTCCCTCATCACGAGTGCAAAGACTGACACATTTTGCAAAAAAGATACTTGAACTCTAAAATTTGGCTCAAGACTTGCCTGTTTACACTTGCCTTTGTGTAATTTTATTGTTTCTGTTCACTATTGTCATTTATTTTGATTTTATGGTGATTCATTCTGTACACACACACACACACACACATATACATATATATGTATACATATATATATATATATATATACATATATATGTATATAGATATGGATGATGGGCTACAAGTTGTTTCTTTGTCAGCCTAGATGTTGGGTTTCGCAGCATCCATATATTCCACAACCTCTGCATGTAGCCCCTCTTCCTGGGGTTATTTGTATAGTAGCATTCCAACAGTTCCATATTCTCTGCTTTAGGACATTTATGTTTTGTTCCCGTAGCCCATTTCTCATCAGGTTGTCGCGGTTACTCAACACCTGACGGACCTTGTTGGCACGAGCAACGTCCCGCTAGTATGACTCTCATGTTTGTGGTTGAAAACCTTGCTTTGCATCTCCAGATCTCAAATAGTTAAGTCAAGTCAATTTTATTTCTATAGCCCAATATCACTCATCAGTGCATCATGGGGCTTTAGAGTATGTAGAGTATAGGACACCCTCTGCGCTTTGACCCTCAACTCTGGATCCATTAAGAAGAATGAATCTGGGAGGATGTCAGTTACAGTCGTTTAATCTATTTATAATATAAAAACATTGATTTGTGCAACTTTATTTATTTATATATTTTGTTATAACATAATATTGCTGCTCGTTTTCTTCACACTTTTTTTTCAATCTGAACTGATGGACTCACAGCTTGACTCCCTCCCCTCTCTCTCAGTCTCAAAAGCAGAGTCTATGTTTTTTTTTTCTGCAGCAGAAATGCAAATTAGCGACTGTTGCTGGAGGTAAAATTAGCATCTTTAATTAAAAAATTAGCAGCAAACAAACAATACAAAACATACGAACGATTAAAGGAAAAACAACCTGAAGGAGCAGTGGATGAATCTTTTTATCTGACTTCCACTGGATTTAATTATCAAATATGAATTACTGTGAGATTACACAAACACAAACACACATCACAAATATGTGTCTATGCGGGTCTGCTGGGGAGTAATTAATAACCAATATTTTCACATCAAATACTGACTTTGATCCAACAAACACTGATTCATCCTCAGGAGGAAATCTAACTTTATTATGAAAATGGGATTTTTTATTTCATCATCACGCTTTAACTTTTTTTTTAATTTGCAGAATATAACTTATCAATAAAGGACACTTTTTCAAGGAATCGCAGGCCTGTCACATGCTCTCAGAGTGAGACAATGTTGTACTTGGACAGACTTTAGAGATTTGGTCAAGAGTAGACTGGGGCACACAGACTTGAGGCAACAAACTTAATTACAGGAATAATGTTTTGACGGCTGGCGCATCTTCATCAGTCTTGACTCTGACTCTTGACTTGAATTTAATCTCCAGTATACCATCATAATTTATCACCCACCTGACAATTATATGGAAGCCTCAAGAGGCAATGTGAATTCGTTTTTTTTAGTTGTTTTGTTTAGTTTTGTTTGTCTTATTCTCTCCTACAACAACAAACTTTTCACCTTGCCTCTCAGGGCTTTGGTTCGTAGACCTTAATGTTTAACAATAAGATTATTACTAAAACTTTTCTAAAACTTTTTCACAGAGCTTTTTAGTCCTTAACATGAAAAGAGGCCTCATTGCTGATCTTGGGACTGTAAGATATTTTCGAGTGACACAGATGTTGATATCACCCTTAATGAATTCAGGATCGACTGCAAAGATTTCTCTCCTGTCTGTTCATCTGACTGCTGATGTTTCTTGCCCTGTGAGACTGACAGTCAGAATTACAAATAAAAACAAAGAGAACGAGATTGATCAATTACAGTCTTAAATCTCACCATAATTTAAATAAGAAATTTAGTCTGACAACCATTTATGAAGCTTGATATTTTACATCATCTTCTGTAGCGAAGGACACATGTTAACCTTCATGACAGTCAGTTTTGAGAGTTAGGAGGTCAGATTATTATTACTTTTAATCCCACAGTTTTATTTTTATTTATTTTTTCCCACACCCACAAGTACTTCTGTCAGCAGTTTGTACGGTAAACTGCTGGCAGAGCAGAGACTTGATTGCTGTAAGACCTAACGATTTGACATCAGGTCTCGAGTTTTGGACAAATGTCTTTACATACTTGCTTATTTCAGCCAGTTTCCACCACCGTGTGTAAAACTGCTCTGGAGACTTGGACTCTACCCAAAACACTTAAAACAGCCCTGTATGATGTGACAGAATTCCATTTAAAGACAATCCCTTCACTATAAATGATTTTAAGTAGTTTTGTAAGTCTGGCATTTTCTAATTTTTGTTTTTTACTTGGAGGAAAATAAAATGTGTCCTCCAGACCCTGAAGATGAAGATAAAAATAAATTCTTGTTAACAAAAAAATACTATTTTTTAATCATTTATCATGTTACTATTTTATTTTAGGTATATATCTAGTATATGATGCAACCGCATGAAAGCTGAATCTGAGTGGAGCTGCAAGTAAATGTCTTACAAGGTGTTTTTTTTTTTTCACTTTCAGAGGAATGCTTTGACTTACTGTGTTACTGTGACTTGAATCTGTGCACCAACGTCCTGCAGATGTCTGAGTGTCACGCTCGTGGTGAAAAGGCAAATAAGAAGCAGCCTGCATTCCTGCAGTGATACCATTACAGTGCCTTAAATGCTTTCTTTTACAGGTGCATATACAGAGCAGTGAGTGAAACACTTGTTATTTTGAGTGTGTCTCTGGTGCCCTCTAGTGGTCATTTGCTCAAACAACGAAATACACAAAAACTGGTGAAGAGTAAAAGCTATGTAATAAACCACTTCTAAATTACTTATTTTTGAAAGAATAGTTTGCGCAAAATGTCTTTTCATTCATTTTAAATGTTACTCTTAAGGTGAGACTCACTTAACAGTCAGACTAAGTGCTTATTACAAATATTATGAAATATATTTATTTTTAAAGTAATTCTTGATTTTTTATTTTCACAAATTCCCTTTTCCAACCAACATTAAATCTGGAACAATGACTGATTTTTTAGGACGACAAGGTAATTCTTATATACATATACTGGAAACTTCATTGTGTCACCTTAATGCATGAGAACAACTGATGAGATAAAGGATCACGTCATGATAACATATTATTCTCATAGTTTCTACACACAAAATGATTCTGTTATTACAACATGTCACTTTATCTTTTTATTACACATTCTTGGTATTACACAGAATCAATATCATGGCCCCTGTAGGTGTGTTGACCCTGTAGACGTGTGGCCCCTGGAATTATAGGGCTACTTGAAGTCTGATCCCACTGAGATGTTGCGCCATTTGAAGTTCTGGCTGTGGAGACCCTGGAAGTTGTGGTCTCATGTAGGTATTTGGCTCCTGTGATCCCTTACATTTTTTTTGGTAATTTTTAATGAATTGTGACCCACTTACAAACTAATTGTGCTCTCTTACTTAAAACCAGCTTAGTATTTCTGGACTGCACCTTTTTGTTACTTATTGGTTGACAAATGTAGAGTTCTGCATGATATTGCTGAGCTGATCTTTAGATCATTAGATGGTCAGTCAGCACCACCTAGTGGGCAGATAGTAGAACTCCATCATCTCATGTGTTACTTCTCTGACACTGGCTGGGTCTCTGCAAAAGCTTGGAGTGGCTCTGACATTAGTGGTGGGAAGTACGGCTCTTTTCAAAGATTCGTCTGTTTTGGCTCAGCTCCCTTAGAAGAGCCTGCCCTTACGGCTCCCAAATGGCTCTTCATGCAGTATCACTCTAAGCCTTTTATTTTAGCCTAATTTAGCAAATATAAACGGCTTGTGTGTTGGTAAGTAATTGTTCAGTGTTTTCATAAAAGCCTACTTTTATGCATTTTTTTTGTTACAAGAAAAATTGGACAGTGTCTCTTCTCCAGTTGCACGGATGGGCGGGCGGTTCTTACATGTCAGTGGAGGTTTGTTGTTGACCCTGTTCTAATGGATATTTTCATTTTATAAATTCTGCACTCAGCTTTGCAGTATCCAGTATAATACAATACTCCCCCCCCTTTCATAATGGTATGATCCTAGACTGTCCTTGCAAGTGATTGACCGCATGGTGTCCCCATCAGAATAAAGACCTGCCCCTGCCTGCATGAAGCAGCAGCTGAGCAGCTACAGATCGGCTCTTCTCGTTCGCTACACATAATCGGCTGTTAGAACTGGCTCGTTCTTGAACTACACAACACTATCTGACATTACACCTGACTCTTACTCTTTATAAGTGTGTGACAGCCTCCTCAGTTCAAATACACAGCAGACTGCCGCGGGTGAATGAGCAGCTTCTTCTCTCCAACACTCGACGGTGGAAAGTGTCTATACATTGGCCTGAAGTGAGTTCAGCAGGTGAGAGTCCTATCAGAGGAACCTGTAAATGTTTTATGAACAAGGTCATTTTGATCTCTTTGTGTTGTATCAGTGTTTGACTGTGAGCTATAAATGTTTCTCTCTGGAATTCTTCAGATTTTTCTCTGAGGTTTTGGCTCTTAGAGGATGCATGGATTACTGTTCAAAGTCCTCAGATAGAACCAACAGCGGTCTGAATGTAATCTGAGCTCACATCATCAGTGAAAAATGCAGGACATGTGAAAAGAGGTCATACAAATCAATGTGTAGTCTTTAGCATTTTGCATCTAATATGACCTGCCTGGGCTTGACTGGAAATCCAAACTTACTTGCAGCTTTTAGCGCACTTGTTTGCACTTGCCATGTTTATAACCTGTGTTCTAACTTGCAAGCTAGGACCACTGATTCTCCAAACCCTTTTTATTATTTGTGGAGTTAATAAGTAATAAAATACTGAAGACATAGAAATACATAGATGCAGGAGTAAAACTATAGTAACGTACCTTCACCACAATAAATACAAACTAGTCCATACCCATTGAGTGCACAGTTGCCCACGTACAGTTTCACATGGTGTGTGTTTGGGATACAGGTCATAGGAAATTGCAGATTAAATAGTCAGCTGAACCCATTAAGAAGAGCAATGTATTCAGACAGACTTTTTGTGAATTTGATAGTATGATTGCTTTATTGAAAGAACAGTAGTACCATTGCCAATTGTGGGATAGTTAGTGGGCTAAAACTGTACATTATTGAGGTAGCATGTTAAAAGGCAGATAGTTAAAGTCATTGCCTTATAGAAGTTTCCCAACTTTTGCCAAGAGGGAACTTTAGATATTGGTCCCTAGATTATGTTCACCGAGTTTCATGCAGATCGGTCAAACTTCCTAGGAAGAGATCGATTTTAAGTGCTTTTCCAGAAATTAAAAATGGCAGAAAATCTATATAACCAGAAGTTATGGGTTCTTGAGGCAAATTTTTTCTAAGGAGAGGCATCTCTGTGCAATTTCATGTCTCTACGGCATATGGGACATGAGATATGCCCATTCAAAGTTTGCAATTTCAATCGGTTGCTATAGCGCCCCCCTTCTGGCCAATTGATGAAATATTGTTTCATTTGCATCCTCCCATGACCCTCTACCACTGTGCCAAATTTCACATAGATTGACCAAGTCAGTGAGGAGAAAAACATGGAACAGACACACAGACAGACACACAGGCACACAGAGTTTTCGTCATTATATAGTAAGATGCATCAGAGTAAAAGTATACATTTCATCCAGGACATGTAGTGGAGTAAAAGTCAGCACAACATAGCGGACTGGTCGTAGACCGCCATCATCTCATGTGTACTTTCTCTGACACTGACTGAATCTCTGCCAAAGGTTGGACTGGTTTTGATGTCACTCCTGACTCAGTTCAAATGCAGGATGCCGCGGGTGAATGAACATCTTCTTCTCTCCAAGTGTTTCCTTGACACATGAGGGTGGAAAGTGTCTGTACATTGACCTGAAGTGAGTTCAGCAGGTGAGTCCTACCAGAGAAACCTGTAAATGTTTGATGAACAAGATCATCATCATCTCTTTGTGTTGTATCAGTGTTTGACTGTGCGTTATAAATGTTTCTTTCTGTGAAATTTTCTGTGGAAAAGTGAAGGTAAATGCTGGTAGTATAAAAGCAAGCAGTTAGAATTCTGAGGATTATGAAGTTAATTTCTTCCTTACATGTACATCCATCCATCCATCTTCTAACTGCTTCATCCTCTTGGGGGTCGCGGGGGGTCTGGAGCCTATCCCAACTGACATTGGGCGAGAGGCAGGGTACACCCTGGACAGGTTGACAGACTATCGCAGGGCTGACACATAGAGACAAACAACCATTCATACTCACATTCACACCTACAGACAATTTAGAGTAATCAATTAACCTAGTACCCGGAGAGAACCCACGCTGACACGGGGAGAACATGCAAACTCCACACAGAAGGGCTCCCACACCCGGGATCGAACTAGCAACCCTCTTGCTGTGAGGCGACAGTGCTAACCACCACACTACCATGCCGCCCCCTTACATGTACATACACTTAAAGAAAAACAAGGTATTTTCGAAACTTAAAGGATTTAAATAAAACCTTTGTGAATCCAGGGCTGACACACTGCAGCGGGACAGTCAGTGCACAGTTACTTGTCACAAATCTTTATCTCATTAATCATTACTCGCCCTCACTGCTTTTTGCATTTATATGCTTCCACCATGAAGTCAGTCTCATTGTTGAGTGGAATGTAGTCACTAGCATGATGCATGTTATCTTACCTGTACCCTGGGAAATCCAAACTTATCTGCAGCTTCAGAGCACTTGTTTGTGTTTGCTATTATATGATTAACCTGTAATGTAACTAGTGCTGATTGGCCAAACTTTCCAATTTTGTTTTTGTAGTAACAAAGTGACAATGGGATGTAGAAATCCATAGTTACTAGAGTAAAACTGGAGTATTCCAATACACAGAAATGTATAAGAGTAAAAGTATACATTTCATTTAGGAGATGTTGTTGTGTAGTAAAAGTAAAAGTTGACAGAAATTAGCACAAAATTAATTACTGTAAGTATTACTAAAGTCTTGTTACTTTGTTGCATTGCGCCACTGATGAGAACTGGTGTGTCCTGTGATGAAAACCTTGTTGTAGTGACAGAGTGCATCCCTCCCAGCAGGTGTGGATTCTGTGATGAATCAGTGTGAGGACAGTAAAACCGCTCTGTGTGGAGAATTTAACAACCAGATCAAAGCTCACAGGTAAGATTACGATCTCTTACTGTCCATGAATAACAACATACATCAGAGTACAAGCACAGGCAAAAATGTCTTGTTATAGAGAGTACACACCCTCTTTTCTTTTACAACATGCACAGTATGTGCTTGAGATATAATTACTTGCTTTCTCTTATATTACTCAACACAAAGTATCTTAAGATCAATAAACTCCCACAAGAGGCACTAAAATGATGCATGAAAAGATTACACAGCCACTGGTGCAGAATAAACTACAATACATGTGTACATATACACACACAAACTTTACCACACAAAACCAAAGTCTAATTCACTCAAAATGTCACGCAAACTCTCTTGGAAACCTCTAAAAGTTATTACAGCCATGTTAACTTTGATTAACAAAGGCAAAATATCTGAAAAAGGCTGAATCATAATCATGAGAATGTATGTCATGCTTCCTCAGTGAGAACTTAAACGAGAAAAACACCGGAATTCCCCGAATATGTGGGTGGAGACAGTTGATCTCAGGATCTCAACTTATAGAGCAAAGATTAACACACTTTTACATCTTAAATAAAACAATGAGGAAGGCAGTAAAAATGAATGCAGCATTTTAAACATTTCAACCATGTGACCAATTTTTACTGTTTTACCCAACTGAATGATTTTAGTTAATCCCTACAAACTCAGAAATGTATGTCTTTACCTTATTACAGATGTCAACATTAGGATACAACCCATGAACTTTCTTGGCCTACTAGTCACATCAGCCACTGAATTACTGACTCACTGTAATTAAGTTTTGAAAGTAAAAGCACAAGTAAATACTGGTATTAAAAATGCATTTAAAAGGATTCAAAGAAAACCTTTGACTATCCAGGGCTGACACACTACAGTGGAACAGTCATTTGTCACAAAATTTTACTTTCTTGAATTATCACTCCCCCTCTCTGCAGTGGGATGCCATTTCCTGCTTCCATCATCAAGTCAGTCTCATTGTTGAGTGATATGTAATCGCTAGCTTGTTGCATCTAATCTGACCTGCAGCCTAGGCTTGACTGCCAATCCAAACTAATCTGCAGCTTTGAGACTACTTGTTTGCACTTTCTATTATGTGATTAACCTGTAAGCTCGGACCACTGTTTCTCCAAACCCTCAGACTTTATTTTTGTAGCAACAAAGTAATGATGAAGCTTAGGACATACAAAAACATACTGTAGACACAGGAGTAAAACACTTTTACTCCAATAAATGTAAATGTATTGGAGTAAAAGTATAAGGTTCATGTTGTGAGAAAGCTTTGTATAAAAATAAAAAAAAACACAACGGAAGCTCTCTTCCACCCCATAAAGGCACAAAATAGTTCAGTCGCGCCTTCACTCGGATTCTTCTCTATACTGGGCTACGGCCAGGTAGCTCATGTTCTTGTCAGTGCTCTGTGTTTCTATGTTTCTAAAATATTTCAAACTTAGTTTTGCATCTCTGGGCTGTAACTTCTTGTTACTAACTGGCCAACTTATACATTGATAATGATATATCTGCAATAAACTACACTTGTGCAAATGCTTTTACCAAATTTGCATAGATCAGGAAGAACCACCAGCAGTTTGATTACTAATCTGAACTCACATCATCAGTGAAAAATGCAGGACATGTCAAAACAGGTCAAACAAATCAACTTGGCTGTGGTGCCTTTTATCCCAAACATAACCATCTTTCAACACTGAGGCAGGCGTCGTTTGGCTGGAAGCTATTTACACAGCCGTTCTGTCAACTGTCGCAGAGGCTGCAGAGTCCTGACCTGCTCAGTGTATCTGATGGAAAGAGAAACTGATTCAGTGTTTTCTGCAGTATTTGTGAAATCTTAGAGAGAGCAGTGACAACCAGTGGTGGATGAAGTACCCGAAAGCCATACTTAAATAAAAGAACAGATATCTTACCAGAAAAGACTTTGATAGGAGTTAATGTCACCCATCAAAGTATTACAAGAGTAAAAGTCTTGAAGTGTCTGATATTTACTATACTGTACTGTATTTACTGTATAACTGCTGTGCCCACTAGTCACATCAACCACCTAATTACTGACAGGTCACAGTAATAATTAACTTCTGATAATAAATGTCAACAAATACCATATCACTGATTAGTGAGCTAACAGAAACAGAATCTTTCATCAGATCTCATTTTGATAAACAGAAGAACATTACTCATCCACTGTCTTCTTACTGATTTTCTAAATGCCTCTAAATCCTTTAACCAGTCTAGTCAAAATTCATCTTTTTAACAGACCTTACACTTTCATTAGTCAATTGTTTGTTTGTATCAGGATGCAGAAGCTGAGCCAAGACTCTCCTGTACCCAGTTGTGTGTCCATGAAGAGTGACTGCTCTATGGGTCGTTTTGTTGAGTTTAAAGTTGGACAACCTACTGATGGAAGGTAAGAATTTTAACTAACGTTTAAAATCTGACTCTCTTGAGAGGAGGAATCATGTCTTGTCCAGTGCAGTGTAAAGAAAGGAGGCCATATCCTCTGTTGTGTGCAGTTGGCTTTTTTCCTCCCTTTTTGCAGTGTCTAACAAATAGAGGGCTATCTCATGCCACAATTACGCAACAGCCATCTTTTCCTGCCATGAGGGATTTGGTGACAGACTGGTCTTTGCCTTGTGAAGCAGTTCCTGCAGGGGATATGCAAAAAACACACCAGGTGATGTGTGCCTCCTCCCTGCTATGGCACCGGTGATCAATATTCGAGGCCTCTGTGAAGAATCCCTTTGAGCCTCTGGAGTTCTCGTCAGTGAAGGTGTTGTCATTCAAGACATCTTTGCTGTTTGCTTTGACCTCAGCTAAGAGACTGTGTGAACTGAGCAACTTGTTGGTGCACTCCAGTTGCTTGCTTTTGTGGTGACCACAGTGAGGCTACTCTCAGACCAAATCCCTCCTTTACTCCCAAAAGCGTAAGGATTTTTTGTTAGGTCAAAAGCTGTACAGTAAGATTATTTTTGTCTTCAATCCCATGAGGGGGTCAGGGAGCATATTGCATCAGCTCTTTCTAATTCGTATTGGGACGTTGGCATGTTATGTTGACTCCTGGCGGTAGCTTCACGAGTGCATCTCCCAAGCCTACAGGCAGGCAGGGACCCTCCCTCTGTGGTTCACATACACTTGACATGTGGTGAGACACTGTCAGCAGAGTTGTTCACCAGCGTAAGTGCCAATTACATATGTACAGTGGCACTGTGGTCTGTTCCCTGCCTATTCATACTGTTTTATCTCTTGGACATGTCTCGCTGGAACAACACAGGACTGGTGAAAGGGATTGGTTGTATTTCAGCTGCGTTGCAACTGGCTCCCCTCTAGTTTTCTTGCTTCTTTATGACCCGGAGAATGTCACTGTGGTGGCCTAGGTTATAAGGAAGTAGGCAGGCTACAGTGACTAACCTTTAGCTGATCAGAATCAGTTTGTCTGGGTCGATGTTATATTGCGACAGAGCATTCATATATCAGGCTCCACCCACTATGCTCATTGAGTCCAGTAGCCAGCCCCACCTGTGTGAGATAGAACAAAGGTTACCATATTGTAACCCTTGCTCTATTAGCACAAGCGTAGCCTTCTACGTAGGGGCCTTGTCATTCCTACGCCGCTCACTGTGGAGGGTGTAGGATGCTGACAGCATCATATGGCTCCTTTACATACTGTTGGCTCCACACGTAATCGGGAAGGCACATCTTGATTGGCAGGCTACATTTATGCAAATTTCAGTGGGTGAATGTGTGCTTGTGATTGGAAAAGGGTATTTTCCAGAGAGTCCAGTATGCCTGTGCTAATAGAACTGGGAAACAAAATCAAAACAAAAATACAAAATCATAACCTCTGTATCTCACTATGTTCTGACAATTTTTTCGTTTAGTAAAAAGTTTGGGTGGCCAGTCCAGCATTTCTTTGGTTTTTACCACATGTGTCTGTCTCCCTTTTGTATGTATCAGACTGCAGCAGCAAAGACCAGTCTCTTTTGAGACCAGCTGTGTGTCCACGAGGAGTGACCAGTCTATGAATATCCCTTTTGTGTTTAAAGTTGCACAATCTTCTTATGAAAGGAAGGCATTTGATATCCAGAAAGCCCATCACATCCAGGAGCAGCATTTACTTTGGAGTTCACGTTGACATCATGACAGAGCATCTTTAACAAATTCTGTGCAGATTTGTGTCATTGAATGTCTTTGAACTTGATCATTTGTCCACAGAGTTCAGTGGGAGGGCTTGGAGATTCCCAGTGATCAGTCTGTCCAGCAGCATCAATCAAAACTGGACTCCATATTTATGGTGAGTACGGCGCTCTGTTTAGACCAGCAGGCCTTCAAACTAACAGATGAATAACATGCTGTGCTCTACCACTTCAAAGTAAGATTTTCAGCTTATTATTCTGTTCCAGCTGCTGGAGGAGGACATCATCGCTTTTTCAAAGACTGAGCTGAAGAGGATCCAAAGGGTTCTGAGTCCAGATTACCCATTAGACCTGTGTGAGGATGAGGAGGTGTTAGACAGTAAAGATGAAGAGCAGAGGAAAAGCAGCAGAGAGGCATTTCTGACAATCACACAGCACTTCCTGAAGAGAATGATGCAAGATGAGCTGGCAGACTGTCTGCAGAGCATTAAGAGGTTTTAACTGGTTTAATATGATGGAAAGAAGAAATTCAGGCAACATGAGAGAATTTTCAATTTCAAAAATCTACTGTAAATATGCTGCATATGTCTGTATCAGATCAAAGGCTGTTCGTTATCCACTAATGACCTGAATAGAACACTATACCACCAAATTCTCTGATTTTGTGTAGGGTTCACGCACCAATTCATTTTGTTGTTTGTTTTTTCAGGAACTCATAGTGCAGTGTGCCAACGTAAACTTAAATCCAACCTCAAGGAGAAGTTCCAGTGTGTGTTTGAGGGAATTGCTAAAGCAGGAAACCCCACCCTTCTGAATCAGATCTACACAGAGCTCTACATCATAGAGGGAGGGAGTGGAGAGGTCAACAATGAACATGAGATCAGACAGATTGAAACAGCACTCAAGAAAAAAGACAGACCAGAAACAACAATCAGATGTGAAAACATCTTTAAAATCTCACCTGGAAGAGATGAACCAATCAGAACAGTGATGACAAAGGGAGTGGCTGGCATTGGGAAAACAGTCTTAACACAGAAATTCACTCTAGACTGGGCTGAAGGCAAAGCCAACCAGGACATACAGTTCATGTTTCCATTCACCTTCAGAGAGCTCAATGTGCTGAAAGAGAAAAGGTACAGCTTGGTGCAACTTGTTCATGACTTCTTTACTGAAACCAAAGAAGCAGGAATCTGCAGCTTTGAAGAGTTCCAGGTTGTGTTCATCTTTGACGGTCTGGATGAGTGTCGACTTCCTCTGGACTTCCGCAACAATGAGATCCTGACTGACGTTACAGAGTCCACCTCAGTGGATGTGCTGCTGACAAACCTTATTAGAGGGAAACTGCTTCCCTCTGCTCGCCTCTGGATAACTACACGACCTGCAGCGGCCAATCAGATTCCTCCTGACTGTGTTGACATGGTGACAGAAGTCAGAGGCTTCACTGACCAACAGAAGGAGGAGTACTTCAGGAAGAGATTCAGAGAAAGGGAGCAGGCCAGTAGAATCATCTTTAGCATCAAGACGTCACGAAGCCTCCACATCATGTGCCACATCCCAGTCTTCTGTTGGATCGCTGCGACAGTTCTGGAGGATGTTTTTAAAATCAGAGAGAGAGCAGAGCTGCCCAAGACTCTGACCGAGATGTATATCCACTTCCTGGTGGTTCAGACCAAACTGAAGAACATCAAGTATGATGGAGGAGCTGAGACAGATCCACACTGGGATCCAGAGAGCAGGAAGATGATTGCATCACTGGGAAAACTGGCCTTTGAGCAGCTGCTGAAAGGCAAACTGATCTTCTATGAATCAGACCTGACAGAGTGTGGCATCGATATCAAAGCAGCCTCAGTGTACTCAGGAGTGTTCACACAAATCTTTAAAAAGGAGACAGGGCTGTACCAGGATAAGGTGTTCTGCTTTGTCCATCTGAGCGTTCAGGAGTTCCTGGCTGCTCTACATGTTCATCTGACGTTCATTAACTCTGGTGTCAATCTGCTGTCACGAGAACAATCAACACCCTTTTGCCCTGGAGTGTTAGGATACAAAGCAACACGTTTCTATCAGAGTGCTGTGGACAAGGCCTTACAGAGTCCAAATGGACACCTAGACTTGTTCCTCCGCTTCCTCCTGGGTCTGTCACTGCCAACCAATCAGAAACACTTACAAGGCTTGCTGAAAGAGGCCAGAAGGAGCTCACAGACCAATGCGGTAACCACCGAGTACATCAAGAAGAAGATAATGGAGAATTTCTCTGCAGAGAAAAGTATCAATCTGTTCCACTGTCTGGATGAACTCAACAACCGTTCTCTAGTGGAGGAGATCCAACAGTCCCTGAGATCAGGAAGTCTCTCAACAGATAAGTTGTCTCCTTCTCAGTGGTCAGCTCTGGTCTTCATCTTACTGTCATCAGAAAAATATCTGGATGTGTTCGACCTGAAGAAATACTGTGCTTCAGAGGAGGCTCTTCTGAGGCTGCTGCCAGTGATCAAAGCCTCCAACAAAGCCCTGTATGTGCACACATAACTATTCAGATTAGATGCCTTTTTCTTTAATCAGAAATGTAAACAGCTCATGTTTGTAACTGTTTTGTCTTGTATTGCTGATTCTTCTCCAGGTTGAGCAGTTGTAAACTGTCAGAGAAAAGCTGTGAAGCTCTGGCCTCAATTCTCAGCTCCCAGTCCTCTAGTCTGAGAGTCCTGGACCTGAGTGACAACAACCTGCAGGATTCAGGAGTGAAGCTGCTGTCAGCTGGACTGGAGAGTCGACAGTGCAGATTGGAAATTCTCAGGTCAGGAGTCAGTTGTTTCTAAAGAGTAATTCAGCAAGTTAAAATGAAAACTTTTTTTGTCATTTTTATGATGTTTTATAAAGCATGGTAGCAATAATGTTCTGAAGGATTTTGCATACTCCCAAACTGGTCATGAGTATAGTGTTGTGGTTCTGTATGCAGAAATTTGACTTGGAAATATAAAGTGGAGGTTTCTTAACAAGTGTTTGGTCTAAAGATAATCCCCATGATGAGTGGGAAATAAGAATAACAAAAAGAAAAACAGATGGAGCTGCGGATGGCTGCTGGTTCTGTAGTAAAGTTCAATTTGATATTACAGTTGTCTACGTGAAGACTATAGTTTAAGCCAAATCATGTAAAAGACTACTCAAGTTCTATAAAAGCAAGCTAATTACAGTTTGTACTGCCCTAAATCAAAATCAAATCAAATCAAGTTTATTGACCAAACTGACCAAGATTACTAACATGCCAGGAATCTATCTGGTCAAACTGACCTCCACACCCCCAAAAACTATTTGTAAACAAATAAACCGATCTTCGTCCTGAATCTAATCGAATGGGCTTGCCTTCCCAGCTAAACCTTTGACACGGAGGTTGAGCAATGTCATAAACTGACAGTTGGAACACACCCTAACCAGTTTTCCACCTCCAGAGACTCGCACGTGTCAGGGCTAGTCTCATCTGCCAGTCACCTTGCCACATTGAGTGCCTCTGACCTATCTCACTAATAACCAACAGCAAATACAGTTAGATTTGGCGGGAAAGTCTCTGCTCCCTCAGGGTGGCTCTGAAAGAATCTGAGCAACAACAAGGATTCTGCTGTGAGAGCTAATCCTCAAAACAAAATGATTGCTCCCTGCTTGATAATTATCAGAGATTCGTTAGAGCTCCCAAATCAAAAGAGCCACAGTGATCCACCATCCAAAATCTATACAAGAAGAGTTGTCTTCTCAAGGGAAATTCACTGAACTAATATGTAACTAACCTATGTAAAGCAACAACATGTTGCAATTTCCCTTAAAAGCAAGCAAGCCCTTCTTATCTAAGATGTAACTCAATTATATGAGTCATGTCAGATGAATATACGGCAAGACAGACAGTATTTTGATGCAAGGAGTCTTGCTGCAGCATTCAGCATGAGCTGCAGGCAAGACAAAGATGACCTGCCAACACCCAGGTATAGAGAGTTGCAATAGTCGAGCCTTAAGAAGATTAATGTAGTGGTTACAATATTTTGACTAGAAGGGTTCACACTGCAAGACAGCTGACCAAGATTACTAACATGCCAGAAATCCATCTGATCAAACTGACTCAGATCAACCGTCTCAGAGAAGCTCATCTGCATGCTCGTCGTCCTCATTGGGGTCTTGACCTGACTGCAGTTCGTCGTCGTAACCGATTTGAGTGGGCAAATACTCACATTCGATGGCGTCTGACACGTTGGAGAGATGTTCTCTTCAATGGTTTTCACTGTTCAGGGCAGATGGCAGACAGCGTGTGTGGTGTCGTGTGAGTGAGCGGTTTGCTGATGTCACCGTTGTGGATCGAGTGGCCCATGGTCGCGGCGGGGTTATGGGATGGGCAGGCATATGTTATGGACAACGAACACAGGTGCATTTTATTGATGGCATTTTGAATGCACAGAGATACCGTGACAAGATCCTGAGGCCCATTGTTGTGCCATTCATCCATGACCATCAGGGCAGCATGATAATGCAGGGCCCCATGTTGCAAGGATCTGTACACAGTTCCTGGAAGCTGAAAACATCCCAGTTCTTGCATGGCCAGCATACTCACCAGACATGTCACCCACTGAGCATGTTTGGGATGCTCTGGATCGGCGTATACGACAGCGTGTTCCAGTTCCTGCCAATATCCAGCAACTTCACACAGCCATTGAAGAGGAGTGGACCAACATTCCACAGGCCACAGTCAACAACCTGATCAACTCTATGCGAAGGAGATGTGTTGCACTGTGTGAGGCAAATGGTGGTCACACCAGATACTGACTGGTTTTCTGACCCCCTCCCCCAATAAAGCAAAACTGCACATTTCAGAGTGGCCTTTTATTGTGGCCAGCCTAAGGCACACCTGTGCAATATTCATGCTGTCTAATCAGCATCTTGATATGCCACACCTGTGAGGTGGGATGGATTTTCTCGGCAAAGCAGAAGTGCTCACTAACACAGATTTAGACAGATTTGTGAACAATATTTGTGAGAAATGGATCTTTGAGTTCAGCTCATGAAAAATGGGAGCAAAAACAATAGTGTTCAGTATAAGTGGAGGCAAATGACAGTGCAAAAAACACTCCAAGGGAAACTTGGAGAAAAGTGGAAACTCCCATGATCCATCAACTATCATTGCAAAGAGCTGGTCTATTGTTTTTATGTCAGGGAATGAATCTGCTGTGCTGCTCATAAATCTGAGTTAGTCAAACAAATGAGACTGCCTTCAAAGCTAAACACGGAGGTTGAGCAATGTCATAAACTGACAATGCGAACACACCCTTAATTTCCCCCTTTTCAAATGGGAACCAGTTTTCCACCCCCAGAGACACATCAGGGCTAGTCTCATCTGCCAGGCACCTTGCCACATTGAGTCCTTCTTGATTGATCTCACTAATAACCAACAACAAATGGTTATAGTTAGATTTGGCGGGAAAAGTCTCTGCTCTTTCAGGGTGGCAATGAAAGAATCTGAGCAACAACAAGGCTTGTGCTGTGAGAGCTAATCCTCCAAAACAAAATGATTGCGCAAAATGATAGAGCTCCCAAATCAAAACAGTCACAGTGATCCACAATCCAAAATCATACAAGAGTTATGATTTTCTTCTCAAGGGAAATACACTAAACTATGTAGCTAACCTATGTGAAGCAACAACATGTTGCCATTTCCTTTAAAAGCAAGCAAGCCCTCCTTATCTAAGATGTAACTCAATTATATGAGTCATCTCAGATGAATATACGGCAAGACAGAGTATTCTCTTTCTCCTATCAGATGTAATGGGCAGTACACCTCAAAATAACTTTCCAGCGGATACTAACAGTATCACCATCTAAGGGAAATATTCTAAACTAAAAAGCAAGACAGAGATTGAAATTCTCTTTAATGTCAGTGAGCCCCTCTCATCCGAGAATTAACCTAAAACGGAAAACTCTCTGATGAATACAAGGGAAATATTCCACAACTAAAATGTACATAAATGATCTACAGAAACACTACTCTTATGCAAGTGTGCAGAAATGCAAATAGTTCATGCTTATCACAAATTGGACCTGAACAGTAACGGCACAGCAGCAAAGCAAAACTGAGAAAATAACCAACAGCAGCCACAGCTAGCTCGTCAACATTGCCAAGCAAACACAACCTACACTGAGTAAAAACATGCCATGTCACTAGCAATAAACAAAAGCATAAGAAGCACAGCAGCACTTACTTAGCTTAGAGCCATGCGCAATGGTGAGTCAAATCTGGCATGTAGGTGAGTCGTCACGGTCCAACAGCCAACACAGAAAAACCCTGCTTTTCCTAGCATTTGTGCTCTTCAATGAAATCACCCAAAACGAGAGGTGAAGATTGTGTCAAGTAAACGGCAGCAGCAAAAAAGCATTGGTTTGAGCATAATAAGCAGGGTATCAGTGATAGTATCATATTATAGTGTCCCCACCTGCATGAATATGATTGGATACTACCAGCCACACAGTGAATGAGCCATGAGGCATATTGCAAGCCGCTGATGACCATAGATATATATACATAGATGCCGCACCCTGGCTTGTGGGCTGCGTCAATACCGCTGCCATCTTGCCTAGGTGCTCTGACCAGTTCAGACCCGTGTCAGACTCGGCAAAAATGCCACATTTTTGCTCTGCATTTTGGTGTACGAACGAGAGAAGTGTTAAAACCAAGCAGAAGGGAATAACATTTCACAGGTAAGAAGTTGTTTTAGAATATTTTACTGTTACCAACATGTTTAATGAGATATATATCTCAAAAAGTGATCCTTCTTTTAAGCTAATCAAGTAAAGTAACTGTCCTGATCTGGTCCTAATGCCAAATTAAGCTAACACTATGTCACACAACTTAATGAAAAAAGGATAACATTTATATAATATTACTTATAAAACTATGATGCTTTGTCAAACAGCTATGTCGGTGAATGTGTTTCTCTATCTGTTTCATGGCACCAACTTAACATAACACAGTATAACGTTAGTAGTTAACTTGTGGCCTGAATTGTAACTACAAATTATGTGGAACTGCGTTTTTCTGACACACTTATTTTGTGTGTAGTTTCCCAAAACACAGATAGGAGACGGGCATGGTTAGCAGCAGTGAGGAGAAAGGACTTTGTCCCGAGTGACTCCTCAGTCATCCGCAGCTGTCACTTCAGAGGACTTTGACAGGACTGGGCAGACTGTCCGTTTAAGGGACGGAGTGACTCCCTCTGTATTATATTTTTGTAAATATGACCTAATAATGTAAACAGTTCTGTGTCCAGGCTCCCATGAGCATTGTGGTGTTATACACATGAGATTAAAGCAAAATTTCATGTAAACATGCAGCTCTAAGTCATTTATTTTCACTTGTACAAAACCAGCATTTGTTAATCAGAATGTGTAATTACACTGCAGCTTAGCACAACCCTGCTGATACACTATTTTTTGCACATTGTGTGACTTACATGTTTATTCACATTTTAAGTCACACAACCCTGCTGATACACTATTTTTTGCACATTGTGTGACTTAAAATGTGAATAAACATGTATAATCAAAATTAATAATTCAATGACATCATAGTGTGCATTGTACATCTAGTAAGAAAAAAGAACATTTATTACATGGGGAAAGTTAAAGCAGCTGTGTGGAACTTTTTACCATTAATAAAACTGACACCCCCCCCCCCCCCCCCCCCCCCCCCGGAGATACGAATATTTATTTGAACCCAACAGCGACAAAAAAGCCTTTCTCTATATGGCTATTTAGGGTAGCCTCTGTCGGGTCGGACACAGCGGAAGTCACTAAACCAGAATACAGCATCTGAGGCAGAAGTGATTCTGCTCGCCCGCAGCGGCTCACAGCAAATAAACCACAGAGGAAGAAGGAGCCGTGTTTACAGTGTTCAGTACGGAACGAGCATTGCTGAACACAAAACACCTAACAGTTTTACCAGAGATGTATCTGTGAGGACTTGGTTGTACTTTTGATGTCATGGCGGATAATGAAGGAGCATCATGTAAAATTATCTGTGACTGTGACCATGAACACAAATACACAGCAGGCAGTTGTCCTCAGTTTATAAGAAATTCAGAGCTACACCAGAACATTTATGAACAGGTCTTACTTTACTACTAACTTGTGTGTAACGTTAGCATGTTTCCACTAATTACTTGGACTTGATTGAATTACTTGATCATTTATTTTAAAACACTGAATTTCCACAGTATTAAATGGGCTAAACTAAATAAATAAATAAATAAATAAAGAGAATAAACTGGCAGACAGGCATTTAAAAGCTAAAATGTGGTAAAATAAAAGGACTTATATATATATATATATATACACATAAATAGTTTACAGTTAATCACAGCAGTTTCTAATCATCTTCATCTTCAGTCCAACATGCAGTATAGGGCAACAAATCCTTAAAAAATATGCATGCAACACATATCAATCAATAACACGTGTATGTAATAACATGTATGAATACTGATAAAACCTATACAGAATAATAATTTAAAACATGCAAATGTTTTGATCAAGTGGAAAAAAAAAAAACTTTGCTTAAAGGAATGTCCCACTCTCACATGTGTTTAGTCTGTCAGGCTGTATGATCACAGAGGAAGGCTGTGTTTCTCTGGCCTCAGCTCTGAGCTCCAATCCCTCCCACCTGAAAGAACTGGACCTCAGCTACAACCATCCAGGAGACGCAGGAGTGAGGCTACTGTCTGCTGGACTGGATGATCCCCATTGGAGACTGGACACTCTCAGGTATGGACAGATGGCCAGACAATTACAACACACTCTGTTTCTCTGCCATTCTGACTCAATAAAGAACTCTGGTTCATGTTAAATGGTGGATCTGAGTGTAAGCATTTGAAGGTGGTTGTGACTGTGTTTTGTCCTGCAGGGTGGACCCTGGTGGACTGCAGAGGCTGAGACCTGGCGTGAGAAAGTGTAAGTGTTTTTTAAGTTTCATTCATTACACTTGAGCTGCACATGTTAATCTAGAATTTTACAAATTTCCCCAGAGTTTCAATCATGATTTAGCTTCTGTTTTTTTGTCAGTGGGGTTGGAAAGATGTTAGAATGAATACATTCCATTAAAGCCTCCCTCCAGTCAGTGTTAATTCCTGTTTAACAGTAACATTCTCTATCAAAAATAGATGCCAAAGAACCTATAAAAGAAAGATGAGTCATTACATCTGTGACAGCATTCGAAATTTGCATCGGTGCTGGTCTTTGGTGCCACTTCTATTGAGGTAGATGGCAAGTCCCACTATAAGCCATTGTATCATATCGTGCTGTTTCAACTTGGACTGAAAAATGCTTCCACAAAATAAAAATAAAGATAAAAACACACACATTGTGTGATGTTGACTGATGGTTTTATCTAAATGTGTGTTTGTTTTCCTTGTTATTAGTCTCCTAACAGATGACGGCTCTGTCCGTTAGCTGCATATCTCAACTCAAGCCTGTATGGTCCAATACGTCATGATACATGACCAAACTGGGCAGGTCCAACTTATTATCACTGACCATACTACTACAACACCTTACAGTTTGCCTCAGTGATTTACATTTGTACTCTTTTGATGTGGAGTTGGACTGCAGCTGCTATGTTTACATTGTAGAAAATGTAATTAATATTTTGTAGTGTAAGAGCATTGTGAAACCACAATAGTAGGAGCATCTTTGAATACTATGTGTGATAATGTTTGAATAATACACCATTTGAAGAGCAGGGGAGATCGACAAAAGTCCAAGTTAAGGTTTCCTCAAAATAAAATCGGTTGCATAAAACACTATTAAAATGTTTACTTAAGTTCTCCTTGTCTTGGTTTTATACCTAAGGTACCCCTAGACTGTTGCACAAAAGAGCTTAGCAACCAAAGCAGGGTAAAAAAAACAAAACACTGTGACTGTATGTCACTGACTGTGATCTTTACTGCAACAAAATGACAAAAAGGTTATGGTGATAAATGAATAAACTAACACACCCCCAGAAGAGTGTTCTGCAACCAGGACAACCCAATGGTTTTGATTTTACTCTATAGATTTGACTAAATGAATTGTCATTGCAATTTCTTTCTGCAATCCTTTTCTGTTTTCTGGTATTTGGGGATCAATTATACTTTGTCAAAATATGTTAAAATCACATGGAATTATTCAAAATTTTCTGGAGGAATAAAACCGCAACTGCAAAGTATTTATTGGGTTGCCCAAATTGTTGGTTAAAACCTGTTCAGTTTCAGTTTATTTTATTTATAAAAAAGGACAGTACACATTAATCAACATTACTGTAAATGTGCCAGTTTTATCCAGCCGGCTAATTCGCAACTGTAGTCGTCTGGCAAGATGTTATGAAACCATAACCTAAAACAGAAGTATTAAAAGTAAGATACAGTATTTACAATATATACAGAACAGGACAACATGATAATACATAATAGCAATGCAAAAAGCATAAAACAGCAGCATGCAGTCTAATAGCAATTAAGCCATATAGTCATCCATGCAAAGCAGCGATAGACAGGCAGAGCAGCAGAGCCTGAACAGCATAATGATAGACATGCAAAAAGCACAGAGCAGCAACATACAGTCCAATGGTAATCAAGCAATATAGTCAGCCATGCAGAGCATCAGAACTTGAGCAAAATAAAATACAAACTAGGTATTAATCAGACTATTGGGTGTTAGTACATACCAAGCCATGCAAAGCTGGGGGCCTGACAATGGACAGAGACATTTAGCAGGTTAGCAGCAAGTTAATGAACAATGGTAAAATACATCATAAACTAGTTAGGAGTGATCACATTTTTGTTTTTTTAAAAGCCAGGTTAAACCCCAGCTGGGGGACTCTGAGAACAACTCTGCAAACAGTGTGAAACAATGCACTAATCACTAAGAGTATGCTGCACATCAAATTACACAGCAGAACCTGGGCTACAAGACTGTATAAACCCTTTATACATGCCCTAAACACAGATCAAACAACAACGAAATAGATGACAACAAATCGAACTCCATACCCACTCATCATATTTTGGGCTCTACCACGACGCCACGTTATTCAAAACACACACCATTCATCTCAAATGAAAGCAGATACACTGCTCTTTCCACACATATGCCAAAACACTCTACACCAAAGCTTTAGAGAGACAGAGGCCAAAGAACAAAAACAGAAATCATTTTGCTGAGCCATAGTTAACATTAATTTGGCCACACGGTACGTTCCGGTAGACCGACATGTTGTGCTGCATTCAAATGAATCTGGGCAAACATGATGGGCTTTAGGACCCGGAAGGGCATAACAATGACAGCATTCAGCAGCTGGCACCTCCCCCACAACGGGGAGGATCATCAAAATCTGCTGTGTTTATTTCTTGAGGTATCACCGCTGCTCTGCTGCTCCGCTGCTAGGGACGCCATAGCAATGGCCTTAGACTGAGGAGCATCAAAATCAGTTAATGTTAGTCCACACAGGCCAAATAGGATCAGAGAGGCAAAATGCAGCATTTTCAGGACATCACTTTTAATATTTTTGGAGAGGACAAAATGCTTAATGTTTGGCAAAAAAATGACATGTCCCCAGCCAGAGCATGTGAGCAGAGCGGGTGAAAATTTCCGCTCCTCGCTCACAGACCTGTCAATTTGCACCACTTGGTTCTGCGCATTCTTCGCTCCGCTCCATCATAAATGTTATCCCATTACAGTAGCTCACCACTCCACTCAAAAAAACTGCGTTGTACTACCCTAACCTGTAATCTTTTATTCACAAATAAAACAGGGTCTGCCCATTTTTCTGACAGCCCATTGTTCCGACCATATTAAATCTATTGTTCTGAAGTCTCGTTGTTCCTAAATCATCATGATGCCCTGTGGTTAAGGTCTGGTTAGGTTTAGGCACAAAAACCACTTAGTTAGGGTCAGGAAAAGATCATGGTGTGGGTTAAAATGAAAAAGAAAGTGGCAAATACATAAGCCGTGAGCCTGCTCCGCCTCAAGTCTTTCCCAGCTGACCCAGAGCCGGTCACGGCGCACCATCAAGGCAGAAATACGCCCGCCAGGAGCCTTTCAGCATCGCGGAGAGCTCCCCACACAACCCCAGAGTTAATAACAGGAGGTTATGATGTTTCACTCTCTCCTCTCTATGACACTTGTATCTCAACCAGTAGCCTACTTTTGTTGCGTTGCTGATCCTCTATGGTACACAAATACAGTAATAATCATATATCGGAACAACGGGACATCGGACTAATGGGGTCGGAACAATGAGAGGTTGGAACAATGCTACGGCACCAATAAAACATGAGCTTGGTAGATTCTCCGGGGAAGCCCTCTCCCTGCAGTTAGGGACTGTCTACACGGTACCACTAGCAGGGTGGAAATAAGTCAATGTGTAGAGGAGACGGACCAGGTTAAGCGTCCGACCTCCAGGGAAGCCCTCTCGCCTCTCCCCGCAGTTAGGGACTGTTCCAAGGTATCGCTGCTTCTATTCTCAGTTTCTTTTCTGAAGTACACAGTAAACTCCATAGTTTTGAAAGAAAATAGTGTGGGTGTGCGCAGGTGCAAAGATGCATTCTGGGTGGGGCATGAGCGACTGGAGCGAAATTAGAGCGAGAGATAAGGCTCCACTCCACCTTTTAAAAAAATAGCCGCTCCCCACTCCGCTTACATGCTCTGTCCCCAGCAAAAAAAAAAAAAGAAAAGAAAGGAAGACAAAATCACAGGGCCGTCAGGAGCCACCTGGCTCAAACAAGTAATAAGCCATGTTCTGAGCTGCGCGTCAGGGTTCCATTACCCTGTCGGGAGTTATTTTTCAACTGTCACCGGTTCATTATACATTATCCCTTACTTCACATTTAGATGTGTTTGTGTGTGTGGACAGTTTGGAGTGGGAAATACATGGAAAAAACAAAACGGACAGTTGTATGTGTATATACTAAACATCACTACGGATTTACAGAAACAAAAAAATCTAACATATAGTCACGTACATATGCCATGTAAGCTGGTGTGACGGTGAGTGTGTTGTGTGTTGTGTGCTGCTGTCCTGCATGCGTTGCTGTCTGTTGTGCTCCCATGCTGTGCCGTGGACTTTAAGTTGGAAATGAGGTGCTTTATTAGTGAAAAAAACAACAAAAAAAACAGAGGCTTAAAAGATCCGGGGCTGAGCCCAAACAATCCAGGACTATAGCTGGGAATGCCCAGGTCTAACAACGTCCATGCTTTCTGCTGCCACAAAATAGCAATATGCCAACAGTGCGCCTGACCACACCTCCAAGACTTATGTACCCATTGGCACACTGAGTACATTTACTATTTACACAGTGTGGGAGCTGGTTGTAAAAATAAAAATTGTGTCCATCTGAAACACGCAATGACAGATACACTGTGCTGTGGACCGCTTTGGTTCAAGTCTAAGAATTAGCCCCTCAACTCTAATGCTAAGTAACTGTTAATGCTGTTCTAACTGGATTGTTGAATTTCAAGTTAATTTTGTCAAACATTAATTCATGTTGAATATGAAATGGAGGTTTGTAATAATTTACCTTTGGTAATTGTCAGTCAAATTGTTGATCCATCAACATGATAACTTGTAGCTGTGTCTTGATCTCTCCATCAGATGCCTGTGAACTGGAACTGGACACAAACACAGTAAACAGAAACCTCAAACTCTCTGACACCAACATGAAGGTGACAAATCTGAAAGGGAATCAGTCATATCCTGATCATCCAGACAGATTTGACCACTGGCCTCAGCTGCTGTGTAGAAATGCTCTGACTGGTCGACGTTACTGGGAGGTTGACTGGAAAGGAGGAGTTTCTGTATCAGTGACTTACAAAGGAATCAGAAGGAGCGGAAACAGTGTTGACTGTGTTTTTGGAGGGAATGGTCATTCCTGGAGTCTGTACTGCTCTGGTGATGGTGACTTTGTCTGTCACAATAACAAAAGAATACCCATCTCCTCCTCTCCTTTCTCTGTCTCTGATAGAGTAGCAGTGTATGTGAACTATCCTGCTGGCACTGTGTCCTTCTACAGAGTCTCCTCAGACACACTCATCCACCTTCATACCTTCAACAGCACATTCACTGAACCTCTTTATCCAGGGTTTACAGTCTGGTCCCCTGGTTCATCAGTTTCTCTGTGTTCTCTGGTCTGAGGGTCTCTCCTGTGTACAGAAACACTGCTGACTGAAGGGCAGTTCCTGAACTTCCATCACACACATTAATGTTTAAATGGGATCTAATATGCTTTTTAATATTTTGTGTCATACATCTTTACAATGAGGATGTTCATATCAAATGTGGTCAAAGTTTAAAATAATGAGGCAACATTTGTTTAAGTAATCCCTGTGAGCCAAAATCTCAGGCTTCAGACCGTTTTATATACAGTACTCTGTTTCCAACTGCTTTTCTTTTACTAAGGCTAGAGTATAACATCATAGGCTATGCCTGGTTCACACTACACCACATTTCTGTCCGTCCGGGAGAAGTAGTGAACGATAAAAAGAAAAAAAGCTAGACTTTCTGTCAGAACGTCGAGAGGTGTCTCAGTCGTGGCGTCGGTTGTCGTCTATTATGACACACTACAGGAGATGAAACGATGGATTATCGTGTGCAACACTTATTGTCGTTCACAATCCGACACCGTATGTTCCTGCGTCTTTCTATAATTGAGCTGATATCGCATAGTGTGAACCAGGCATTAGTGTGATGTCTTTATATTGTCATCTTTTCCAGGCACATTGCTGCAGGTGTTTACATAATGTAGCGTACACTGTTAAAGAAGCAACAGACAGCATGAAAGTAGTAAAAATGACCACTGACTGTATTTTAAAACCATTATGTTATGTTTATAATCTTTCATTTAAAACAGGTGTTTTTCCAGATAGGATGAAAACAGCAAAGATCATTCCACTTTTCAAGGCAGGAGATAAACACAGCTTTAATAATTATAGACCAGTATCATTACTTCCCCAATTTTCAAAAGTGCTTGAAAAGTTGTTTGTTCAAAAACTAGATAATTTCATTGAAAAAAATAAAATATTAAGTGAGAGTCAATATGGTTTTCGGACAAATCGCTCTACTGCTCTGTCAATAATAATAGAAGAAATCACAGCAGCACAGAAGGAAATATACAATAGGGGTATTCATTGACCTAAAGAAGGCATTTGATACAATAGATCATTCCATTTTAATTGCTAAGTTGAATACTTATGGTGTGAGAGGAATCGTTCTTAATTGGTTAACTAGCTATTTACACAGTAGAAAACAATTTGTGTATTTTGCTGGTGTTGCATCTGAATGATTGAAAATTTAATGTGGGGTCCCACAAGATTCAGTTTTGGGGCTTTTTATTTTGTATATAAATGACATTTGTGAAGTTTCTAAGTTGTTACGGTTCGTTTTGTTTGCAGATGACACTAATTTCTTTTGTTCAGGAGATAATTTAAAAACATTATCTGAAAGCATTGAAAGTGAAATGGTGAAACTTAAAATTGCGAATCCCATGTATCATATGTTAAAAAAAAAAAAACTGTCAAAGAATATTTTTATTTTGAACAAAGTTAAGGATGTTTTAGACTGCAAAACAATGAGAATGTTGTACTGTTCGCTTATACTGCCTTATCTGAGTTATTGTGCAGAAGTGTGGGGTAATACATATGAGTAATATAAAACCTTTGTTCATATTGCAGAAAAGAGCAATCAGAATTATCCACAAAGTTAAATTTAGAGAACATACCAATAGTTTATTTATTAAATCAGGGTTATTGAAGCTTACAGAGATAACAGAACTCCAGACATTACTAATTATGTTCAAAGCCAAAAACAGAGTTTTACCAGAAAAACTACAAAAGCTCTTTGTGTTCACTTCAGAAGATGAAAGTCATAGAAGAAGATTTGATTTTAAGCACCAAGTTGCTCGGACAATTTTAAAACAAATGTGTATTTCGGATGTTGGTGTAAAAATATGGAATGTGCACAATGGCAGATGGACAAAGTTTGGAGATAAGTGAAAAACGGCCCCCCCCAAAAAAAGAGCTCCTCTGTTTGAGGAGGCGAGGATGCACAAAAAGGACAGTGATAAAAGAAGAGGAAAAACAAGAGTAAACCTCAGTCAGGCGTTCAAGAGATGGAGGGAGCTCCGTGACCACAGAGGCTTCAACACCGATGTCCAGCTAGCTTTCTCTCTAATGGATCAGTAAGTAACACGGCTAAATGTTAGCTAGACCAGAGAGAACTGTACTGTACTGGCTGCTACTTCATTCCTAGCTGGCCAGCATCGCAAATCGCTGCGACCACGGACCAGGTAGCGAGTGTTGGTCGGCTGACATTTTTCGTTGCCATTCTACGGCAGCCCTCGGACAGTGAGGCCGGGCCGCCGCCGCAGCAGCTACTGGGCACTCAGCCTCTCCGACCGGGAGAAGTGGAGTAAGATCCTCTCCTCCGTTCCCGTTTGTCTGGTGAACGCCTCTCTTCTGTCAACACACTCTGCCAGCAGTTTAATAATATTGATGCCAGTTGTAACATTTGAATCTTTTAGTAGTAAGCCATGTTCTAAGCGGGATAGTGAGCCAGTGACAGTTGAAAAATAACTCCATTCCCCTGTCGGGAGTTATTTTTCAACAGTCACCGGCTCACTATACATTATCCCTTACGTGTCTACTGTTTGAACTGATACTGTGTGTATTGGTATCATTTACTGTGAGTTGTTTGTACTGGTACTGTGCATTCTGCTATAATTATTTGCATTACTATTTGTTCTTTCTTAAGATAAATCTGATAATTGTTGCTCGGTCTCTTTACTCATTTATTTAGTATAGTGTCCACACACCTTCCCATTCTACATATATATACTGGTGGCTTTACAGCCTACATTTTATTCATTATCTCTGATCCCCACAGTCCATTTGGTCTTTGCGACAGTGCGAGCAACACTGCTGACGCTAGATGGTGCCAAGCTAGCAAAACCCTGAATCCTATCTGTTCCCTCTTTAAATGATGCTATATGCTAACTTTACAGGAAAATGTTGTGAATTTCTCCCCAATTTCGGATCATAGTCCAGCTAGGACATGTCTGGTTGTGTCTGGTTTATTGGTGATTTTTTTTACAGTAAAAAGAGACACTATTTTCCGTCACAGTCATAAGAAACACCAAGAAACATTGACCAATCAGAGCAAACTGTTCTTTTTCAGGAGGGGGGCTTAAAGAGACAGGTGCTAAAACAAAGTGCTTCCGACAGAGGGAGAATATAGGAGTTCCAGCAAAGATAGCATGAGAAAAATGAAGTGTCTTATTAGATTAAAGCATGTAAACATGTTGTAGTTGAAAGCTTAAAAACAAGAATGACCCTGAAAATTAGCAGAATAGATCCTTTTTAAACACACGCATGCATGCACGCACACACACGCGCACACACACACACACACACACACAACCTTACCAATTTATACTTTAATCATTCATCATTTGTGTTACAGAAAGTACATAGTTTCTGATCATGTTATTAAAGAATAACCTAATCCTATTAATCTTGTCTTTGCTAACCTCCAGTGGTTTACCTTCTCACCTCACTGCATGTACAGGTGTGCTCCACAACACTGTCACATTACTGCCAGGTGCAGTTCCAGCTGTGGCAAAGGCAGTAAAGGTAAATGCTAAGGATGCCATCATCCAAAGGGGGTGCCACAAATGAGGAAAGAAAAAAAAAAATCAGAATTTTTATCTTTAACTATTTTTTACTCATATTACTACTTTTTAATTCAACATCACGTGAAACCCAAAACAGACTGTATTGTTATAATGTCAAAATGACATGAGCTCTCTGGTGCTCACTCAACTACCACTACATGAAAAAAACAAACCCATTAAATCCGTATTGAAATCAGCAGGAGGAGAGATAGTTATTCAACGTAATCTTGTAAAATGTAGCTTTTGGTGAGAAACTTGAATAAATCCAGCTGTTTTTGGAGGAAGTTGTTGATGTCTTCACAGCACTATCAAATAGCTGTTAGAGAGGGACCTGTGATATATCATATAAAATAAAAAGGCTTTTTGCTTTTTTTGAAGATGTTTTTTGTGTGGAAGGAGGTTATGTTAAAGGTTGTTTTATGAATGTGTATTATTGAATTTGTGCTCATTCAAAGGTAGCACAACGAAGGACTGAATTACTTTGAAACTAACAATAAAAACGGGAGGAACAAGAATATGAAAACACTGGTATCTGCTATTGGCCAAATTGTTATGTTAAACATTGGCCCATTTTGAAATTGGTGCATCCCTAGTTCAAGAAAGTTAATTTGTATATTTTATTATTATTTTACAATGTCATATATGATTTTATTGTTCATTCTGCTGAACTAGTTAATTGAAATAAATTTTACTCATTGATTGTTTCCCATGATCATTGTAACACATCTAGGGTGAATTCACCTAATGTGGGACATTTTTTGCAATTCAGACTTCTGGTCTATATTGCAATATGAGGCAAACACTTTAAATATACATCCAGTACCATTCTGAAATCCCCAGGTTGTGATCTAATAAAATCAAAAGAAAAAATACTGATATTACATTCCTAAAAGAAATGCTATACATATCAAAATTCTGATTGCCAAGTTGTTTCGGGCAGTCAGCATTGCCTAATGTGGGACAGTCATTTCCCTAATGTGGGACACTGAAAGGTCTGTTTAAAAGTCACCTTAATTCACATAATAAATGCTAATTTTCAAACATGTCTGTTTGCTAAAATAACCTTTAATGTTATTGCTGTTAATGGCAAATCAAACAACAGCAAATAAAATAGATAGGGTTGTAATAGTGCCCCGCCCCAATAAATGATTGGACATTTCAGATGTCATGTAATTTTGATCATGTGATATCACAGCTTGTGTGAGTCCACAGTTACATCAACTTTCTTTTGCAAGGGGAGGACCTATCCCTGCTTAAGCTGAAGTGTCCCACATTAGGCGAATTCACCCCAACATGTTACAGAAAGCAACTTATACAACAGTTAGTTCCACAGAGTTTGGACATCTGCGGAATTTAAAACTTTACTTTGCCTTCATCTGGTGGTTGTATGAGGAATGTCAGGCACCGGTGCAACCAACTGATAATTAGATAATTATCCCTCTTTGTGATCTTTCTGAGTCTGTTTGTGATCATTTTTAATCTCTCTCATGTCTGTACATGTATTTTTGAGTGGCATTTTGCAGGTGAAGGCCTGGGGGGCCTGATACTTTGGGCCCCTGGTCTAAACTGCAATGTACATCTGTTAAAACAATGGAAAAGTGCTGCCATCTTTTGGTAGAAATATATAAAAGCACATATTTTTATTTATTTGTAGATTTTTATTGAACAAAAATCCCACTTCATTATAGAAATGAATATAAATCCATCCATTGTTTCTCCAATACATTTCCAGTATAATCAAAGGACAGAAACCCCCAAATTAAAAAAAAACACGAAAAAATACAAGACATTTGGCCATAGTAGTCCACTTTTCATCATAAACATACATCTTAAATCTGATGTCTTGTCAGAGATTAACAGGACATTCATGCATACTTTTACTTTTGGTTTTAAGGTCATTTGGTCAATAAAACTTATGTATCTTACCTCACATAACCGTGAATATAGAACCTTTACTCTTAATGAAGCATTTTGATCACATTTTAAGACTTTCTTTGCACGCAAAACAATAGCACTGGTTTATTCAAATGCCTATAAGGTTTGCCTTTCTCAGACAAAAATTTCCTGTGGCTGGGCTAAAAATGACCAATAACAATGACTTTCTGTTGCTTTGAAGTAATGTTCTTGCAGTACAACAGATCAAGGCCTTCAGCTGAATCATGTGAAGCAGAGAGTTGAAGTATCCGCCGGAGGCCGACTCTTTCTTCTGTCATTAACGTGCTGGTTGGGAAGAAAAAAAAATGCAATTCTGACTGATCAAACAGCCTCAGAAATATATGATAGGTCAACACTGTATTGCTGCTGTAACATGGTAACCCAAGCAGTAGTGAGATGTATTTGCTGTGTTTTAGTTTTACAGTTTTAGAGACAGTGTTAATTTTCTACTTACGGCAACTGTAAAGTGCATTGACGCGGGCGATGTCATTGGCGCTCATCTGTGTGGCACGCCCAAAGCTAAGGTTAGGGTTGCCCTTAGAGACGATGGTTGGCTTCCCGTTTTTGGAGAAGGCGTATCTTGAGGACACAAACACAACATTGTTGGTATACAGAGCTTCACACACACACACACACACACACACACACACACACACACACACACACACACACACACACACACACACACACACACATTTTGAGGTCACTGTATTTATGTTTAGTATTTCCATTTTATGCTACTTCATACTTTTTCTCCACTACATTTTAGAGGCAAATATTTATGTTTTTACTCTACTTTTTTTTGACAGCATTACTTTTTGCTTGTTACTTTTCAGATTTAGATTATTAATACAAAATGTGAATCAGCTCATAAATTATGATATATTATCATGGATGAAACTACCCAAAGGAATATAAAATAAATAAATTTAGTTCCACGTTTACCAGTCACAACATGTAGGTGATGAACACATTAAAGCATCAATAATTATAATCCAATAATGTAAGATATTTTCTTTTAAAATGGGCCATTCTGCACAATTACCTTTTCTTTTAGTATTTTCAGTATATTTTGATGCCAATACTTTTGTACTTTAATTCCAGGACAAAATGGGAAACAAACAAAGGGGATTGGACCAGCCTCACAGCGCTATTCCAGCCAGTCAGCAACATGGAAGCATTCGTGCTCATGCATAGAAACTGGGCATGGCCAGCTGGTTCTCATTCCCACCTTGTTAAATATCACTGCTTTTTCACTGATTTCAGTGTCAGACATCGACGTAAAAGGGCACCTTTCATCAATATGATACAGCAGATATGGGTGGCATCAGGTTGTAACACAGCTGGCAACTACGTAATATAAAGAGCTGTTAAGTCCCTATATAGGGAGGGCGGGAGGGGAGGTGCATGGGTCTAACAAATAGCGGACTTTCAGCTTGGAGCTCGCTGTTTGCTCTTCATGTGAATGTTGAGCCAAACCATGATGTATTTTCAAAACCTAACTATGTGCTTTTGTCGCACAAGGAAATGAATGTTAAAATGAGGCGTTTTAAGTCTAAGTGTATTTTGAAAAAGACTATATGCATTTTACATGCAAAAATTGACACGCAATCCCAAGACATCAACAACACAGAAGGTTACCTCGCGCATCATACAGTATTTAGACTTGAAAGTCTACTGACAAAGTGGTGATATTTGAGGAGCTGGGATGAGAATGCAGTGGGATGGCAATGAATGTAAGAAGGGAAGGCAGTGGGACAGAGAGGGACAGCAAATCTGGCACATGACAGTAGGGGTGTTGATGACTTGATGTATCACAGTCTTTGTTTAGAATCACTGACTGTTCACTCATGAACACTCACTTGCTGTATTGCATTACAGAGTTGAAGTCGTAGGGAGTACCCAAGTTGTTAGTGTCCTCCTGATCAAAGTTGTGTTCTCTCCCTGTACAGGAGAAGACAACAGATCAAAATATTAAGCACAGTTTTCACTTTCTTTGTTTTCTGTTACAGTGGATTGAAATTGTTTGCCTGTGGATGCACCTGTTCTCTTCTTCTTCTTAGTGTTGTGATCACTTTATTTCTGGTGTTGACTGCCACAACCACAAACATTATCCCTGCACCATCTAATCTGTAGTGTTTCATTAATTCGATGTCATTCAGTGTTTGGAGAATATTTCTTCTACTTCTATGTCTATCTGCCATTTTCTCCTCTGCATAAGAAACTCATAAACCTCCTAAAAGTCCTCCTCCCTACTCCTAACAGTGTTTCACGTTAGGGGCTCTCTTTAGGGCTAAAATGCTTTGAGAATCATTCCTTACCAGGACCTAGCTTGAACTATAAGAGGAAATTCTTCGAAAATGTCAAAAGAGTTTTCATAGAATTTAGACACTAGGAGCAACTCTTTGTACCAGGAAGCTTTGTAAATACAGCCCCTGGGCTTTATCCACAGTGGTTGTGAAGTCACATTACTGGCATTAACTGAATAAGAGTGAATTTATTGTCTGTGAATGCAAAACAATACAATATTACTTAAAGTAATTTAGATAGACCATGACAGTTTCTTCTAGACAGTGAAATTTATATATTATACCTGTATATATTTATACCACTTTGGTTATGTAGGATGTAAGATGCAGACTAGCCTCCAGTGGCCACAAGAGGCTGTGTTGACTGCAGGAGGACCAAGACGCTTTTTTATCAGGAACAATGAACACAATAACGAGAGGAACCTGGTTCCAGTTTTCTGGGCCAGAAGTCCTGTAGCCCAAAATGTATCTGCAAAAATGTGGTACTTTCCAATGGCCCAAACATTCATTCAGACTGTAAAAACGAATTTTATGGCTAGATTTTTTCTAAGCTTTAAACTAACCCCTCTGTTGTTCTTATCATTGTATAACCACAACATAAACATATTTTGTGGCTGAGCTGACCTGGCTGAATGTTCTGGGTGAGGATGGCGACGTATTGGTCTCTGTCAGAGCGGACGTGCTCGTGGTGGAAGCCCAGAGCATGAAGAACCTCATGCTGCACTGTGTACATGTACAAACAACCATTTCTCCTCAGGGAGACCAGCTGTCCTCGTCGTTGACGGCCCAGGTAGGACCAACACCTGGCACATACAATCACACACACACACACACACACACACACACACACACACACACACACACACACACACACACACACACACACACACACACAATAGCACAAACACAGGTATTGTTGATGCACTCCTGACCTCTTGTGGAATTTTGAAATCAACAAGCCGAATGGATCAGGCATCCTACACATATTATACAATAAATGTCATTTAATACTTACATTTGTATTTTTCTGTTATTGCACTACATGTTTGTGCCTTGTCTTATAGCTTCTTTTGTACCTGTTTCACCTTACATTCATTTGTTCATTCTTTTGTTTCGCACTAAGACAAGGGAAACCATTTTCTTCCTCTATGTACCATACTGCACTGTATATAGAGACATGATAATTAAGTCTCTCTCATCTCTTGTCTTATGCAAGCTACACTCACAAAAGCAGAATAAAGACCAGTCTAAAAAAATTATATACTTTATATGTTTCTGCAAACCATGGGTGCATTACATTTGTGTGTGTTTGGTTTGGGTGTGTGATTCTGTGCGGAGTTCTCCCCGTGTCAGCATAGGTTTTCTACAGCTACTCCGGCTTCCTCCCACAATTCAAAGACGTGCAGATTGGGAATAGGTTAATTGGTGACTCTAAATTGACCGTGAATGTGAGCATGAATGGTTGTCTGTCTCTATGTGTCAGCCCTGCGATAGTCTGGCAACCTGTCCAGGGTGTACCCTGCCTCTCACCCAATGTCAGCTGCGACCCCGTGACCCTCAAGAGGATAAGAGGGTAGAAAATTGATGGATGGATGGAACCCTGTGGTTAACCTGTGATTAGGTTAAGGGGAACTCTTATTTCATGACTGAAATGTACAAACACTGTACAATATGGTTGCTCCAGTCCTAGTCAGTCCTGTTTTCACAATCCCTCCTTCACGTGCATGTGCGGATCATCAACGTTTGAATATAATGTGCAAGCAACATGTCTAGAGGGAAAGGGGAAACAAAGTTGGCTTGCTCAACAGTGGAGTGACCATTTCATACAGGGTTTGTGCATTTCAGAACTATGGAGTATGACCTGTAAACAGGTCTAAATGTCCAAAGTATTGAATTTTCCCATTAGCTTAATTTTTCAACCATAATACTGATAATGTACCACCAATGTGAAGTGATTGAGCTGGGCTTAATTTGCCTGTTTAACATTAACATTCTTTTATAGATAGTTCAAGGACCATTACCAAGAGCCAGTGCCAGGTCAGAGCCTATAGAAATGTCGTCCTTATAACAGCTCAAAGTGAAAAAAGAGGTCAGAATGATTCAGGCTCCACAGTGTTTTCAATTCAGTATCTCTCATGTATGTTGTATTTCTCCAACAGGCATTACTCCACGAGCAGAAGGCGAACCCTAGCACTCCATTAATGCCATGCCAGCTAACATTAATATAGCAGGTCAGTTCAAGTCAAGAGATAATTTCAGATAACGGGTCAGTCTTATGCTGATATTGTGTCCAACTTCCAAGGAGACACACACAATAGACACACACACATACTGTTACTAAACATTTGTGAAACAGTGTATTGACAGTCAATGTGGTTCATTATATCCCTGTGTTCTTATAGCTGGCAGCAGGTCTGCAGTTTAACAGCACCAGCTGTCAGAATGGGACACGTGCCTCCAGTTTGACCTGCAGATCACCAGGTAAGTAGAGTGAAAGAGAGAGTGGGAGTGGGTGTATGTGGTAACACTAGCTGACTTCTTCTCCTGTGCACAGAACCAGGAACTGGAGCTGTAAGCTGAGATCAAGAACCAGGAGGCAGATGTGCAGGAGAAAATCAAGAAAGAGGATCCACTAGGTGCTGGTGAGGAGAAGCTGCAGGGGTGCTGACAGTGCATGAGAACTCCTGAGAGAACTACGAAAATAATCAAAACTTCGAGACTTTGTACAGATTTGTGCTGTTTGCTCATACTACTTGTGTTGGACTACTGGACTGGACTTAAAATTGAAAAAAAAAAGTTTCAAATATGTTCATCTGCAAGAAATTATAGTTAAGCCTACTACATTACACCATCAGCAACCCCAGCAATGTAGCAAGGCCAATATCTTAGTAACTGAATGTTTCACTTATTGCAGCTTTATTACCTGTAAGGTAAGTGGCATATAATTGCAGATGTTATTCTCTGTCTCTATAGTAATAGGGCTACTTCAGAACACTTGGAACAAACAGATTTTCATGTTCATTTAATTTATATAAATGCAGATATATTGCAATAAACCAAGTGAATATGGCTTTTAAAAAGAGTACTGTACTGTTCAAAAAGGAATACAGAGACAGTTTCTCAAGCTGTTCATACATTGAATTGGTGGAGCCTATCGAACCTTGAACCTTTCAATTTAATGTGAATGCTCTGCTGACTAAGCTACACAGGCACTTGTATGTGATGCATGTAACAGTATAGTAGCACATTAGTATATTAATGTCTATCCATGCAGTTGGCCAATAGCTTGATGTTAATGCATGTTTATCACTTATTAGATTCTAAAACCAGTTGTCTACCATAATGTTACTCTCTACATTTTGAAATGAACAAATTATGAGTATGACTTAATAGACACCTAAAAGAAAAAACAAGGCCGTTTTCATCAACTTAGAAGTAAGCGCGCGTCAAACATACTGTGAATGGGTTTTCTGGTCGGAAAGGTAATGCTGTGATGCCCCACTAGAGGGCGCGTGAGGTTTAACTCCAGCACACAGGGGTCAGTGGAAGTGTCGTCACTCTGGTATTGTAGGGCCCTAACCCAAGCAAGCTCCTTCTCAGCAGAGCTCTAAAATTTTTCCTCTTTGGCGTGGGCAGGTGAGGGGAAGCATATGTGATGATGATTGGCTTAGGGAGAGTAAAATTTCATCATAAATCAATCAGAGGCAGAGTAGGGCGGATATTCACAAGCACAGAAGCAGGGTTGCTGTGTGGGCTTGTTTTCTTGTAAAGTCGCTTACAAATATTGGTAGTCGCAGGCTGCGGTTTGCTAGTGCTGTTTCCAAAGTGGAGTTGCTTCTTTGGGTTTGCTCTCTAAACGTCGCCTTTATACTGTATATATCTGTTTAATAAGTTATTTAAACGCATGATAGTCTGTCGAACTGCAGGATGTTTCCACAGCTGTGCTCCCTCCGCCCCTCTCCTTCTCCGCATACACACAGCTGACGGTCAGTCAATGAGACTTTCCACATTAAATTGCGTGATTAATGGAGGTTCTTTAACCAGTGTAGATAGGCCTCAGTGTACAAAGTTTTACAGTTTCAGTAAGGGAGGGCGTCCAAGCAATTTGACATATTAGAGTATCTTATAAAAAAGTAACGCTATAGTTACTTTTCCAGGTAATTAGTCACTTTTATGGTGCAGTAACTCAGTTTGGGGAAAGTAACTAGTAACTATAACTAATTACTTTTTTAAAGTGTTCCCTGCTGGTAACCGTTTAAGGGGCCTGGCCCCTTGGCTGGGAACCACTGGACTAAAATATCTACAACAGAACGAAATGCTGCTAACACACTCATGCTCGTACTCGTTCTCGACGAGTACGAGTACGATTATACTTTTACTCAAGTAGGATTTTAGATACAGTACTTTTATTTGAAATCAAAGGTTTTTATGTTGTTGTAGTGGTACTTTTACGTAGGCTCATGCTTTTTCCACACTGACAGAATTCACAATGATGACCAAACATACAGGTGATCAGAAGATACATGTGGATGTAAAAATTACGCTAATGACTGTAACGGAGATTTAATTGTGGCATTATCTGAGGAGGACTTTGCATTAAAGAAAACAGTGTGTGAGAGTGTTCGTCCTGTCGTTTTATGTAATGTGTGTTCGTGTGTTTGTGTGTGTTCCTACCCAGATCCAGAGTAGAAGTAGAGGTAATGCCTATGCCAATAGCCCTTCCAGACAAAGCGAATACAGGTGGACCTGTGGAATGTCAGCAGGGCTCTGATGATGATGTTGCGCTCGTCTCTGGCTGCAGAGACAAACAACAGGCTGCTGATGAACAGGCCAATCCCCCTCTTTAAGCATAGTAACACACATCTTCAGCTTATCAGAATCTCACCTCATATGTTAGCTGGTAAACACAAGCAGATGAAAAATTTCACAAAAGTGAGTGTGTGTGTGTGTGTGTGTGTGTTTGTGTGTGTGTGTGTGTGTGTGTGTGTGTGTGTGTGTGTGTGTGTGTGTGTGTGTGTGTTGAGACAGTATTTCTGCAGACTGCTCAAAGATTTTAGTTTTTTGATAGCTAGTCTTTTCACTGCAATAAAACTGGTAGCTCTGTCTGAACCAAACAAAGCTGACACGAATGTTGACAGGTTCTTAGGGGTTAGCTCAGCGGTTAAGTTACTGCAGCTTACTGTATCTGGAGGAGATGTAGACAGGCACTATGACGTAGCTTCCACGTTTGGTCCACATGCAGCCTCTGGTCACACAGGGATCTGCATTCCTTTGTAAATTTGGCACAATGTCGCCATGTGTCAGGGGCGTTCCTGCAGAACAACGAATAAACAGGCACTTAGATTAATATTAAAAACAGGGACTTTGAGTTTCATTAGTTTGATTAACCCAGACCAATGAGCAAAGGCTGCACATTTTTAGAGGTTAAAAAAAAAACTCTGTCTGACCAGCAGTCCAAAACCCAAAGATACTAATTTTACACCGATATAGAAAGAAAAGCAGAAAACCCTCACAGCTAAACCAGCAAATGTTTGAAATAATCCTTGATAAGTGACTTAAACAATTATTATCATAACTGTAAACTTATTTTCTGTTTATTGTCATCAACTATCAGACAGGGGCGTCATAATGGGGGCAAAGTGGGAATGATTACTTTAGGACCCCAATGCAGGGCGGGCCCTCAAAAAGCCTGAAATGTAAAAAAAAAAATGGTTTTGTTTGCATTCTTTTTTAAAGTAATTACTGCCATAACTAAATTGAAATTGGCTGAATAAATCAGTTGAAAGACTGAACTTTGTGTAAATAAAATCCTGGAAGATCTCTGAGGCCCCACTCACCTCTTAATGGTGCAGAATTGTTTAGTCCACCCCTGTGCTAAATGCAGCAAGAGCCAAGTGAGTGACTGCAGGAGCCTACGTCTCGATGTCTTTTTACCATTGTGTATTTAGAGTTGGATTCTACAAAACTTACTTATGTCAGCATTAGCTCTGGCGATGATTTCAGAGACGTCCAAAGACTCCTCTGGAAGAAAACAGAAAAAAAAACAATTACCAGCTTTAGCTTGAGCTAGCTGTTGGGTGGAACAAAAAAGAGATAAAAAAAATTACTTCAGTATTTAGGAAATTTGGAAATTTATTCAGCTCACCGGTTTGAGGTTCATCCTCAGAAGCACCCTGCAACACAAAGGCACGAAATTGCCCTTTTTTTTTTTTTTTTAATTGTTTTCTACATTTTAATGATGATTCTGTTTCTGTCAAGCGAGAACTAGACTAATAAAAATAAACTTGTTTGATGTTTTGATTTTGTTTGTTTGTTTGTTTGTTTTTAATTCCTGTACATATAAATTCAAGGATTACATGCTCTTTTATGGATTTTGACTAATCTCCCTCATTTTAGAGGCTCACAAAATCCTTCAAAAACCAACTGCATTATCCTAACGTTGCACCAAGTTCATAGCAATTAGTTCATTAAAAGGTGAGATTTTGGAGATTCTTTTAAATCCCAGTGCTGAAAGAGTCAGACTTACCGAAGGAATGGCCGTCAATGAGAGGAAGAGGAGGAAAAACAAAACTGGAGTCATGATGGTGGTCCACTCCTCTGAAAATCTGGATATAAAGTCAAAGTATAAATAGTGTTTGGTGGTCAAGGAATCCGTTTGATGTATTCAATTGCTAAGGTAAGAACAACAATTTTAAGAAGGAGATGAGTGGAGCATACCTGTCGTACCTAGACTCTGATGCTCGGTGTAGCAGGTGCTCAGCTCCTCGCTCTTTGTAGGCAGCTCAAGCTGGGTGTGTCTGAGAATTCAACAATATCTGTCAAGCTCAGGTGTCAGTCAAATACCTTGTTCACCTGAAGCTGTTCAAGAATAATAATTGAACTGTCAGAGATTTTCCAGGATGGAAAGTACTTTAATATATTACTCAAATAAAAATAGCAATACCCCACAAAAGTGAACAGTTTTCATTATGCACAAAAATATCCCCCATGGTAATACATTATATTATAACTTTAGATTATTGTTACTGAAGCATTTATTTGAAAATCGGTATTTAACTGTAGATGCTGGTAGCAGCTGCATTTAAACTATAATACATTTATAACTGTTAAAATTATTATGAAATTATGCTCAGTAATACTCAAGTAAATGTATTTTGCTGCATTTCACCTCTGAAGATTTCTGATATGTAACTATAGAGAAAGAAGTAAAGAGTAAAGGCAATTAAAAACAAATTGTAATCAACAGTACTTGTTGGGGAAAAAAGACAAAAAAACAACAACCGTGAATAATCTGAAACAGTGTTTGTGCTGTTTAGTAGCTGTGGAATGTATTTGGAAACAATATAAAGTGTTTGAGTTTGGCTTCTTGTTTCTGTAAAATTTACCAGACAAGATGGTAATGCCTGTGCACTTCCAGGGGATGATGCTATTTTTATCCAAACTAAAGATCTAATTTACTATCTTCTTTCTCACCAGGTTGGAGCACGACAACCTTCAGCAGTCAGTAGGTGGATTGTCTGTAGGTTGAAGAATGCATGTGAATAGATGAGTGACTAACTGGCGTATTGTTCACTTTGAGACAAAAGGGGTTGGAGTGAAAACCAGGAAACACAGTATTTTATAAAGCTTTCTTTAAAGGCATGAATTCCATTAACAAATCAACATCTTACAGACATATCTTAAGATGTATGTACAGTAGAAACATTTCAGTTTAGAGGGGAAAGGTAATTATTTTGATGTTTGTTTTGTTCAAATCACAGTCATCAAGACTTAAAAGAGATGAAAGAATAAAGAAACCAATTTTCTAAGGACACTTGTGTTGTGCACATCTTCAAACACACAAGCAAACAGTAGCAAGGCTGCTGAAAAGTAGTTTATTCACACCTTCAGCTGTCTCCTTCAGAGAGCGGCATCAGGTTGGGTACCTGCAAAAAAGTGATTTGAGGGTGGTATTTTGTTGTGATTTTTTTTATTTCTTTTTACAAGCGCAGGGCAGAAATCTGATAGCAGAAATTCCACAAGCGCACAGAAGCAGCGTGAGTGCGAGGAGAAGAGCTGAAGCTGGAGCAGGAAATCTGTGCAAGCAACATTGTATCTGAATGCGAGCACAGTTTGAGTAGAAACAGAGTAGATCTAAGCACAAGCAGAAGCTATCTGAGTGCGAGGGCAGGGTTTTGAGGGACAATATTACAAAATAATGCTCTCAAATTGATATACCAGTAGACCAGCGGCTCCAGTGTTCTGCTAAGTACAATTATTGTTTTTGTCAATGGACTCTGGTGGCTTTGATTAAATGGCCTCAATTCCACAGCAGAAAAGACAAGAGCAAGGTAAAGCTGTACAAAATATTCTAAGTATAGCGTACACATAAACAGATATGGATTTTTATGGTGGGCCTTTTTTATGGTGGCTAAAACTGAACCAATTGAGGCAGCATTTCCTCAGCGCTGTTTGATTTTATGTACATGATGCAAGTGTTTTCTACTTTATTCTAAATAAACATTGTGATTCAGTTTATATTTGGTTATGCATATTCCCTATTACATATACAACATGATATTTTAAGCTTTTTTTTTCAATAATAGTTCAATGTCTTATGATCCATATTTGTCATCTTCATCATCAATGTGCGAGCAGAGTTTGTGGCAAAAAAACAAAAACAAAAAAACCCAACACAAAAAAACAACACTTTAAAATTAATTATTATTAGTTTTACACATACAGCAGTTGGAATCGTGGGACTCCAGACAATGAGGAAGTAAAGCCAATGTCAGTTAAACATGGAGGTTAAAAGTCAAAAACACTCAACTTCAGCAATTAAAACTCCTTCAAACTTGTTCACCAGGAAACAGTCTCTTGTATAAGTTCAGAACCAGCACATTGAGTCTTGTCTATCCAACAGAAATATGCGAGGGGCAGTAATGTGTGTCACTTTAAAACATTCATCACTCATGTCAGTTTAACTATTATGAGAGGAAGGACATCTCTTGGTTGTACACAGCGGGGTTGGGATTTAAAGCGACATTACCTGAAGCTTTAGAGCAGCGTCACAGTGACATAGGTGACCTTAAAACTGACATTTAAGTTTGACTTCCACAATGCTTCCTAAAAGAACAAACTGTTCCCAAACACACTAGGGAATGTGGCGCAGCTGCATGTTCTTGTTGCGTGCACTTATGTGATATGTAGGTCTGTATATGCTTTGCTGTTCACACTTGAATTACACGCCAACAATATTTCAGAGTAGAACAGAGGAGTATTATTCTGTTGATCTCTTAGTATTTACATCTTATTTCTCAGGATTGTGTAGAGATAATTATCTTATATGTAGTACAAATTACTGGGAAAAGATAAAAATGACCGGATGATATGTATGTGAGACATGTTCTGGACAGAACTAGAAAGATAGTTTCAATTAACGGCATGTTTTACCTGTATTTTAATGTAAACCCACGGGGCCTGTCTGCATGCAGAACGAAGATCACAGCGTACCTTTTAGTCACTGTATCGGCACAATGAAGCACACCAAGCAAATTGACTAATAGGGAAATCTCTTTAAAAGCAAATCAAATTCTTAGTCAAATGGAAAACTGTAAAATATATGTTTGATGTTGAGAAATCAGATCATGTGTCTGCACAATTTACCCTCATGGAATTACATGCCTTCAGTCAAAAGCTTCAATTTTCATTCCACAATGTTTTAAGTTGTTGACTTCAGAACCTAAAAGTCAACTTTCCCCACTGACTGGTTATAGTAAGATGGAACCAAACAGGTTTTGAGTGGGAAGAAGATTTCCTGCTTTTGTGGCTTTAGTGTGTGAGGCGGGGTTGATATTCAAAACTGACTGTCAGACTCAGAAAAACAGCAACACTTTGTTTAAATGTGGAAAATGTTTCTTTCTTTCTTTTTTTTTTTTTTAAATGAATAGCGAAAGTATGAAGACAGTGTTCCTAATTATAAAATAACTGGGCAACCATTTCTTTTAAGAACCTGTTTCTGTGTACTAGGGCTTTTTCATGTTGAAACAGGAAAGAGATTAACACAATCTGTTGCTACAAAGTTGGATGCATGCGGCTCAGTGTGTTTCTCCTTATTTATTCAGGTATCTATAACTTGTTTATTCAAGCTTTAAATCGTAGGAGCAAACTTAAAATGTTGAATAAAACTGCCCATCAACAAAAGTTTTTTATGCGTCTGGAGTTTCCCCATAATGTTTCTGGCTTAGCAGGTTACAGCAGTGACTAACATGTACTTCACAGTACTGTACATCCTAAATGTCTGTACCAGTGTCTGAAAACGTGTCAGTGTGTGTGTGACACAAGGGCACACGTGTAATTATGGCTGGGTGGATGAGCGAGTGAATGCACATGGTATGAAATTTGAAATTTTTTTTTTTTTTGGGATGAAACTGTTCTGTGACACAGACAACAACTTACAGTAGATCAGGCTGTTTCTTTACACGTCACACTCGTTAGTATTTAAATGCATTCTTGGTTTTCATCATTGACTGATATTTTTATTAATATTATAAAAAGATTTTAAAAGAAATGTCAGCTTTCACTTTGAAGCGTGGGTTAACTGCTAATACAATGGAGAACAATTCTATTAAGAAATTGTGTCTTCACATATTAGTTGTTGTTTTTTTAAAGTGTCACAAAACAATGCAAACAAAATTGTAAGTATAGTCAGAAAGATTGCTGGTGGGCATCTCATCTCTGTGGGGTCTGTAGTGTATGTATATGTGTATGTAGAGTCTCTTGGATAATATGCATTGAACAAAAATGTAAAGGCAACAACTTTGTTTTTGCTGCCATTTTTCACAGGTTTTGGTTTAAGATCTAAAACTTTTTTTTATGAATTTAATATTTCTGCCAAACTTTGGTTGTTAAAATTCACATTTGTGAGCACTTTTCCTTTTCCAGGATAATCCACCCACCTGAAAGGTGTGGCATATCAAGATGCTGATTAAGCAGCATCATTACTTCACAGGTGTATCTGGGTGTGGTCACAATAAAATGTGCAGTGTGATCACAAAACATAATGACACAGACGTCACAAGCTTTGAGGGAGCATGTCATTGGCATGCTGACTGCAGGAATGTCCACCAGAGCTGTTCCTTGCGAACCGAATGTTCATTTCACAACCATAACACATCGCCAATTTCTTTACTGTGATTTTGGCAGTAGTGGTGAAGTTACACGTGGTCTGCAGTTGTGAGGCCAGTTGGATGTACTGGCGAATTCAGGGAAATGACATGTGTACAGTCTCTAAGTGGTCTTGCTGTCATCTGCATCTTGCAGAGCTCGCTCCGAAGCGGTCTTAAAATGAACTCATTAATGAACTGGCAGCCATTAATGCAGATCTGTGCCTCTATAGACCCTTTTACTGTAAGTAAACAGTATGATGTTTTTTTGGTGGGTGAGACTTAGCTGGATGCTAAACAATTCTCCACAGACATTAGCTAGTGCTAGCTAGCGAGTCCTTTTAGCCTTTAGTCCTTTTGTGTTAGACAATGGTAGGACATGATACAAGTGGTGCATTCAGAAATACTCATCCAAGTGCCAGAGCACACTCTGGAGCAAACTGTGCTGTTTGTAAATTCAGAGCACTGTCTGAACGTAGTGTTCGGTTATCCAGAGCACCTGTGGAGACAGAACAGCAGAGCACCAAGCGGAGTAAATGTGTGATAAACTTAACTACTCGTAAATTCATATAGAAATATGAAGCTCTGTTTCTTTGACCAACAGGGCTCTCATTTTAGTGTAGAGTGTCAGACTGGATTTACAAACGCACCATGTCAGGTTACTCAGTCTCCGGGACCGCCAGTGTTACTTGAAAAAGCAAACACTGACCGACAAGACCAGACTGGCTGACCTGTATGCTCTCATACAGTGGATGGATGATTTGACAGGATTGCTGATGGTGGGATGGCCGACATTGTGGTTGATTACTATGCCAATCTTTCAGAGGAGGACGACACTTTAACGGCTTCCTCTAGTTTGTTTTGCTATCGAGCTAATGTTAGCTAATGCTCTAAAAAGTTAGCGTTACGGAGAAATCCAACATTCCTCTTAATACCTCCCCAATTTCTGATTATGTGGACATGATAGCTCTTAATACACATAACGTTATTCATCCCTAAAACAGGAAATACTTTTTCCCTAACCTGAAATGAAGTGTACTCTGCACATGTGAGCATTTTTGATGATCGCCTCCATCCAGTCCTTTTGTCTTATCTCATTTAACCATAATTGACATTTGTTTTTGTTTTTGTCTGTAGTGGAATATAGACTGTCTTTGCAGAGTTTGTAAAGTTTTGTGACTTTTTTTATATTATGTGTGACTAACTGGACAGTTCTGTTTTTATTATTTGTGTATTTTAACAACAGTGGTAATATTGATAATGAAGATAATCTTTCATTTATTTTCTTAAAGAAGATTGCACGCAAAGTAAGTATGTGTGTGTGTGTGTGTGTGTGTGTGTGTGTGTGTGTGTGTGTGTGTGTGTGTGTGTGTGTGTGTGTGCGTGCGTGTGTGCACATGTATGTGTATTTGCTTGTTCTATAGTTAGTTGTACGTTGAAAATAATTCTGTTTTAAAGTTCTAGTTTTCTTAGTTGTAATGTTGATATGGGCCATTTTGGCTGCTTGCATCCACAACCTCATTCTTTTGGTCACTACTCAAAGCTCATGACCATAGGTGAGGGTCAGAATGTAGATGGACTGGTAAATGACAGCTTTGCCTTCCAGCTCAGTTCATTCTTCATCATTACAGTCACAACACCATGATGCAACACCTGCATCCCCACTAACAGGTCACCAAACCACCTGTCCATCTCACACTCTAGTCTACCCTCTGTTATAAACAAAACACTTCACTGAGATACTTGAACCCGTTTGCTAGGCAGTAACTCACTCCCAGCCCAGAGGGGGCTGACTAGTTTCTAGCCGAGAACCATGGCCTCACACTTGGAGGTACTGACTCACACTTGACTGCATACTGCCGCAGTACATGCTAGAGGACACGGTGTGATGAAGCCGTCACAACCACATTATCTGCAAAGAGCAGAGACACAATTCTCAGGGCCCCAAGGGGACACTCTTCTCCCCCTGGCTGTGCCTTGAGATCCTGTCCATGAACATCACAAACAGAATCAATGGTATGGGACATCCCTTGGGGAGGTGAGTGCCAAGGATACAGACACAGCTCTCACTTTGGTTGTAGCCTACATGGACCAGATGGCTCTTAGCAATGACCCGCAGTGCCCTCTCCAAATCAATAAAACACATGCAAATGTGAATGTGATAAAAAGAATCCTTGCTAATGTCAACACATCTAAACACATATAGATGGTTGATGACTCATTTGAAATTTGAATCCTTTATAAACTGTCATACCCAAGGCCTGCTACATCAGTGCAGTCAACTTTACTAATCTGGTTAAAACAAACTAAGTCCAGCTGCTCGCTAACGTTAATGTTGAGCACTTCACATCAGATAATGTTAGTTAGCTATTTGACTCATATATATATGGGGTATTCTACTGAATGTGTGCAAAGTTAGGTTGGAAATATTTTTGAAATTTTGTATGTTTTATTTCCAAAACTTTGTCCCTATTGTACCATATGAAAAGGTCACATATCTAGTAAAATGACTGTAATTTTTTGCTTCGTGTCTACATAAAGGCAGCACATTTGAAAGTTCTTCAGACACTAAAATGGCTAAAACAAGGAACCTAACGCAGGAAACACGCCTGAAGATAAAGATTCTCAGCCAGGAAGGGTACAGCTGCCGCCAGATAGCCAGGAAGTGCAGATGCAGTCCTTCAGCAGTTGGATACACTCTGCAGAAATACAGACAAACCAACAGCTTGGAAGACAAACCAAGATCTGGGCGTCCAAGAGTTTCTTCAGCAAGAAATGGCCGCATCCTGATCCGCATGTGCATGCAAAACCGCCAAATGACATCACAGGAGCTTTAGCAGCAGTGGTCAAACCAAACTGGTGTCCAGTGTTCCACCCGCACTGTACGTGGCCGACTTTTAAATCATGGCTTAAGGTCCTACAAGGCTATCAAGAAGCCCCTGATCAATGAGAGACAGAGGTTAGCCCGGCGTCGTTGGGCCCAGGCACACAAGAACTGGACAGCCAGGAATTGGAAGAGGATTTTGTGGTCAGATGAGTCCAGTTTCCAGCTTTATCTTCTTCCTACTAATGTGAGGGTACGCAGAAGGCCAGGCGAAGCATTATCTCCAGCATGTACAGTACCTACTGTCAAGCATGGTGGAGGCAGTATCATGGTTTGGGGATGCATGAGTGCTGCTGGTGTTGGTCATCTCACTGTCTGTGATGGCACATTGAACTCTACCAAGTATTGTACCATTCTCGAAACCCACATGCTCCCTTCTGCGCGTGCACTGTTCCGTCGAGGTAAAAACTGGATGTTTCAACAAGATAATGCCCCTTGCCACACATCCAAGGCCAGTAGAACTTGGCTGCAGGAGCACAGTATCCAGGTCTTAGAGTGGCCAGCTCAATCCCCGGACATGAGCCCCATTGAAAATCTGTGGTGGATTATCAAAAGGTCTGTTTCAAAGCATAAACCAAAGAATTTAGAAGAATTAAAAGCAGTAATTCAAGTAGAAAGGGACAAGATTACCCCTCAACAATGTGAAAGGCTCGTGGGGAACATGCCAGCCAGGATTAGAGCTCTACTACGTGCCAGTGGCAGGACTACTAAATATTAATTTGATGATGTGATGGTTTATTTATTTTTTGTTCAGTTTTGAACACATTCTCTGTTATTTGTTGACTTTGATACAGACAATGTTGAGAACTGACATATTGAAACTGTCAAGAATTTAGTTTTGTTAGTTTTTCTTGTAAACAATAAACAAAAAAATATAATTTGTATTTGTTTGTATCTGTCTAATGCAGCCACACCTTCTGAAACACAAAAAAGATTTTTCCACAAATATTTCATGATAATATTTGAGATTGTGTAAAATTTTAAGGGTGTCCGAAAACTTTTTTCCACCACTGTATATACATATATATATATTTACTGAAGGTTTTCACAATTAAATATATAAAAATTAATATTTTAACAAATTTCAAAGTTCAAATTGTAGAATTCTTCAAAATCTAAATTCAGTCTTTCTTTGTAAAATGCATAACGCTGATCAGATTGATTTCAGAGTTAATAACTGATGAAACAGCACATAAATGTAACTGATTAGCATCATAATTTATTAGTTGATAACTCAATATACTTTATGTTTTACAAAACACCCAGTGTTTCGGTAGTGACTGCACTGTTTCGGTAGTGACCATTATTCTGTTTTTAAGGTTGCATCATTACCTCAAATGTACGCCTTATGATGGGGATATTACAAAGATAAATGTTTTGTGGTCAATAAAACAATTATAAAACAGAGTAGAGTAGAGCAGAGCAGAGTAGAGTAGAGCAGAGTAGAGTGGAGAAGAGTATAGTGGAGAGGAGTATAGCAGAGTAGAACAGAGTAGAGCAAAGTAGAGCAGAATATAGTAGAGTAGAGCAGAGCAAAGGAGAGTAGAGTATAGCAGAGTATAGAGTAGATCAGAGTATAGTAGAGTAGAGCAGAGCAGAGTTGAGTAGAGCAAAGCAGAGCAGAGTACAGAGTAGAGTAGAGTAGAGCAGAGTGGAGAAGAGTATAGTGGAGAAGAGTATAGCAGAGTAGAACAGAGTAAAGCAAAGCAGAGTAGAGCAGAATAGAGTAGAACATATTTTAAAGTAGACCAGAGCATAGTAGAGTAGAGCAGAGCAGAATAGAGTAGAGAAGAGTATAGTAGAGTAGAGCAGAACAGAGCAGAGTAGAGCAGAATAGAGTAAAGCAGAGTAGAGTAGCCCAGGGTAGAGCAAGACTTTGGACCATAAAATTATGGTGTTTAACTACCGACCATTCCATTTTGTCACTACCGAAATGATCATGTCACTACCGAAACTTTACCATAGGTTTCGGTAGTGACAGTTTCGGTAGTGACAATCCTAGCTATTTTTCAGGATAACTAAAGAATGCTAGCAGTCACATGGTTAACAAGCACATGTTTGAAGAGTTGTTCACACAGAAAAACATAATATTTTGCACAACCCCCCAAATTTTTACAAAATTGAAGACAACATGTGTTTGGTAGTGACAGTTTTAAAAGTTACACACTGACTTTCAGACTTTGGAAGACATTTATTTAAAAAATGATGGGAGTCAGCGACTTACCATGCAGCCATGTGGGACGGGGGTGCAGTACTACCCCCCTTCTCAGAAATTCAGGGGTGTGGCTAAAATTCAGACTCAATCAGAGCATTAAAACTCCTGTGTGTTGGTAATCAACCACACTGCTCTCCCAGGGAAACCAAAGGTGTGGTGTTTCCAGTTCGTCCTCCTGCCCCATCTCATGTGGCCCATTACAATCTACGAGGTGACATTATCCCATGCTAAGTGTCTGGAGAGGCTCGTGAATGCTCAATTGAGGAAGTGGCTTGGGCTGCCAGGGTGCCTCAGCAGTGTGGGGTTATACGGAAACGGAGCCCTCTCCCTGCTGATGTCAAGCTTGGTGGAGGAGTACAAATGTGCTAAAGCACGGCTGGAGATGACACTGACGGAGTCCCGGGATCCTCTGGTGCGAGGCACTGCTCCCACCCTGGCAACAGGGAGGAAGTGGAAGCCACAGGCTGCAGTGGCGGACGCACAGGCTGCACTCAAACACCGGGACATTGTGGGTCACGTCCAGCATGGCAGAGGAGGGTTCGGACTGGGAACAACAACATCCACATGGCAGATTGCTACTCCAGTCGAACGGAGGAAAATGGTGGTGGCGGAAGTGCGAAATCAGGAAGAAGCAGCCAGATGTGCCAGAGCAGTCTCCCAGGCACAGCAAGGCCGGTGGATGAGGTGGGACGGCATAGAGAGGAGGAAAATCACCTGGAGCGAGCTGTGGAATATGGAGTCCAAGTTTCATCATCAGGGCTACTTATGATGTTCTTCCTTCTCCAGCAAACTTACATGGAGGAGACCCAGCATGTCTCATGTGCGCAGCCCCAGCAACCTTGAAACATACCTTAGTGGGCTGTAAGATCTGTCTGACCCAAGGAAGGTACACCTGCGGCACAACCAAGTGCTGAAGCGCCTAGCTTCTGCAATTGAGTACAGGAGAACCACAGCAAATGCCATCCCGCCATCGGCTCAGACTACCTTCCCACGAACAACAGCCTTCATCCGGGAAGGGGAGAAACAACAGACCAACGCCTCCATGTCAGACCCAAGCCCACTAAATGCAGCCAGAGACTGGGAAATGCACGTCGACCTCAGCCAGAAACTCGCCTTCCCCCCAGAGATCGCAGTGACCAACCTGCGGCCAGATCTCGTGCTCTGGTCAAAGTCCTGCCGCTGTTTCTTCATCATTTAGCTGACGGTCCCTTGGAAAGATGCCATCGACGAGGCTCATGAAAGGAAAAAGCTGCGTTATGCCAACCTCGCAGCTGAGGCAGAAGATCGTGGCTGGAGCATGAAGGTTACGCCCAGTAGAGGTGGGCTGCAGTGGCTTTGTTGCCAGCTCTACAGCATGGCTCCCGAAGGAAGTTGGCATAAGAGGGCAGACCTTGAGGAAGACCATCAAAGAACTCGCCACAGCTGCAGAGAAGAGCAGTCACTGGCTGTGGCTAAGAGGAAAGGAGACAGTGTGGGGAGTTATGACCACTTAGTCCCATGCAGCACACACCCAGGTCTGATCAGCCTGTGGTGGGCCTGCCTCAGCTGAGGGCGTCTTGTGATAAATGGCCGAAACACCCAGTGAAGCTGGGGTACACAACTGAAGATGTGCTGCATGGGAAGAAACATCACTAAGTGGTCATCATCAAGCTCAACCCAACCCAGAGGACATCACTCTCTCAACCCACTCAGGTAAAGCATCGAACTAAATCATTAGGGATTGTAACATCTAGTCCTGCTAAGAATTCTGAAAACAAGGGACGCTATTTTTTTTAACATAGTTTCTTAATTCAAAAATTAATTCCACAATACATCTAAATCTTGTGTTTAAACTTAATCACAAATATGTTTTAAATTACACTTTTGAAAAAAAATATGAAAAATGTGTTATTTAGATGAATTGAACTTTAGAGGTCAGGGTTGGGAACAGCTACTTCCCAACAGAAAGTACCCTATAAATGGTGATTTTGTATATATTTAGCTTATTGCTTTTTCATTTAATGTTCTGGGTTTAAATAGGTCATAACATAAATATCTATGTCTGAATACTCTTGACAACTTGACAATTTAGCCTGACACATTTTTAAGTAATGAAATAGAGAGACAGAGCAGTGCTTGACACTGATTGTACCCACTGCAGTCAAGCAATGGCTTCTGCTGGTGTGCGGCAACACCACTTGCGCAAAGCACATGCTGAACTTCAGTGCATCATAATACTAGAACTGATATTAATAACAATAATGGCATTTTTTGGGGTGTATTCATGACAGCATCTCCATATTTGTTCATTTTGGGCTTTTGTTTGATTTTAAGTCAATAAATCATCTTGACATTGTGGTACCTGCGTCCTCTACAGCAGACGATGCCACTCAGCCATGTTTCATGCATACACTCTACCAGGAAGAATAAAAATACAGAATACAACCAGGTGGAGGCATGGCTAGATGAATCTGTTAGTACACTGTGGAGTAAAAATAAGCTGCCGGACCCATAATAAAACTCATCACCTCACCTCTTCCATGCATTGTGTACAATATTACAGTGCTGGCTCACAGATTTTCTATGTCGTTATATTATTATATGTCGTTTTAGGAATATGCATCATGTCAGCCCAACACTCAAGTCATGAAAGTCTTAAAACTGTGTTTTTGATGAAGGGTCCCTCTTATAAAGCAGCACCCAACTGAAAACACTTTCAAGTTGATTGATATTGTACCTCAACATATATTACTGTACTCCCAAACAAAGCCACACAGGGAACCTGGTGCTTTTCGGGGCCCCTGAGCTCCGCAGTATCGTCTCAGTGGAGAATAAAAGAATCACACTGATTGTGCCGCTCTGCAACTGGTTCAGAGTTAATCAGTCACTACTCATGAAGAAAGTGCTCAGTGTGATAGATTCACAGATATTCAGGAACTAATCATTACCTAATGATGAATTAATATCCCTCACTCTATTCTCTGTAACTTACGAAATCAAATCAGCTTTATTTATATGGCACTTTTCATACAGGAGTAACACAAAGTGCCTCACAGAGGTAAAAACCAACCAAGAACCAAAACAGAAAACAAAAAAGAAAAGAGAAAACCCAACCCTCCCACCCCACATAGAGATACATAAATATACACATACGCATATGCACACGCACACACACACACACACACACACACACACACCCACCCCCACACACACAAGCTCACACAAGCTCACACCCACACACACTAGCTATCACTGAGGAGACATGGCCGAGCACCGAGAGTATCTATATAGTCCTCCATAATTATTAGGAAAGTAGCCTGCCATTTAAGGATTAACAAGTAGGCTTCCAGGTCATTCCTCATTTGTTCCCTCTCTCATTTCACTGATTATTCACTGCTGATTAGACACTCTATGAGATGTGATGGGTAGTTACTTTTTAATTTTTGATTTATTTAATATTATATACTTCATTAATGCCCCGGAGGGGAAATTCAATTTTTTCACTCTTTTGTCATTAACACACAGGTCCGAAAGACACACACACAAAAACAGGACCTATACGCGCACAAAGTAGAGAGATGTCAGAGTGAGGGGGCACCTCAGCAGTGCCCAGGAGGTGAACTGCCACCTCTCCAGCCACCAGTCCACGCTCCATATTTGGTCCGGATGGGGACTTCAACAGGTGACCCTCCGGTTCCCAACCCAAGTCCCTATGAACTGAGCATCAATTTATAGTTAGTTCCTCATTAGTTCCCTTACTTGTTTCTAAATTTAACTAGTCATAAACAACTGATTTGCAACTCTGTTATATTCGATGGGTAGAATGGACCATTAACTAAGAGTTACTCATTCATTTCTCATTAGTTCCCTTAATCATTACAAATGAATACATTATTAACTAATGATTAGCTCCTGTATGACATGTGATTGAGAGTTACTCAAGAAAGGAACATTAACTAATTGTTAGTTCCTCATTCTTTCCTCATTAGTTCCTTAGTAACTACTCTTTTTTATATACCTTATTGTAAAGTGTTACCAAATTGTTATATACCTGCATATTATTAAATTATAATCATGGAAAAAGTAAAGTACAACTATCTTAGAACTTTACTTGAGTAAAGCCCTTAAGTAAATATACTTAGGTTCTGTTCACCACTGTAATCTAATAATCCAATGTAATGTGAGGCACAGGGGCCATTTGTCTGCACTTTTTCTTCTAATAGTTCTGCAGCTAATACTCATGTGATTTTTGGTAAGTAGAGTTTTGAAAGAAGGATTTAGTTAACAAGAAATAAAGTCAAACAAGTGTCTGTTTCTGCCTGCAGTTACATTTATAAAACAGTTAGGCTGCTGTTTAAGAATGTTGGAATCTGTCACACTAATCCAGTTTAGGGCTTCCAGTCTTACTATTGTTTATTTGGTTTTGGTCAATCACTGTCAGCCTGTCAGTGCGTCTGATATTATGATCACCTTTAGCTTTCTGTAACACACTCATCACCACCTAGAGCTGCTATGGGTTGCAAGTTTATGTTCTAGTTACATGTACTCAGGTTTGTTACAACTGCACATGAAACTCAGTCGACACTTTAAAATGTACTCTCCAAGATTATTTTTAAAATATTTGTTTGTCCTGCGCACAAAGACAACAGACTGAATACTGTGCTTTTTCACAGCTGTTTTAACTTGATTTATTCCAAAGTCAAAAAAACATTGTCACTCTCTTCTTTCTCCCTTATTTCTCTGACATCACAACCTGCTCTCATTCACAACTTGTCACATACTGACATGATACCCATGCACAGATGCACAATTTATCAGCGGTATCAGACACATTAAGTGACAGCATTTTTTGAAGCTTTGAGCAACTGCTGTAATAGAAAGAGTGACAAAAGTTTGCATATGGAATTTGGCAGGGGAGGTTGATGGATCAAACAGACTCTGAACTTTCACCTAGGAACTTGTTGTTTGTCTCCTGTATTATACCAAAGGTCGAATTAGTTTATTTTAATAACATCATAGTGTGCTTGTATGTATAGAATGGTATGGTAGTGATAGATGTCAGATTTGACGATTAAAAGACAAGGGATTAAAGTAAGTTACATCATGTTATAATGATTATTGTTTTGATCAATCTCTTAAGCTTATTTTCTTTAATAAATCAGTCCAAATCTTCTCCATTTTTGAGTTTATCTCCATTCATGTCCTTGCCATTGCCTCGCACACACCAGCCATGACAGGTATTTCATTTTTGTGTACTGATGACTATCCTCAGTCATCCATGAGAGAATTACATTCGTTGGGCTTCTCTTGATACATAAAAATACTTTATTTATTGTGAAGTTTGACTCTCTCATACTATACTAAAGCAAAACCAAGCCTGCCCTGCTCTCTACTGACCTTAATGGGTATTGCACCTGGCAATAGTTAAAGGGAAAAATTACTCAGTAAAAGTATTATACTGAACTATTACAATGATATTGGACACCTTAAAGTGAATATCTACAAACACAGACTGTTATGAAAAAAACCCTGAACAGAGCAGAACAATGAGGTTATTAGACATTAGACTGAGTTGAGCCTCTGAGGTGAAAGGCTTTTGTGTATAAATTAAATGTGACTAAGAACAAATTGATTCTGTCTGGTTGAATCTTTCATTCATATTATTTTCACATGAAATCCCAATGCATGCAAGTCATTAAAATCATGGCATAGCAAATAAGACCATTACTGTTTTTGGTAAATTCATGTATTGACATTTCTGATACAATAACAAAGACAACATAAAATACAACTCTAAGTGATTGTAAATATTCTACATACATTTCTGCCATCACATAAAAAACATCACAAAACAACACAGCCATGTTTTTTATCAATAACAGGAAACTGTGCCAAATATATATTTCTCTTCTGTGCTGATAAACAGTGAATGAATATAGTTTTGCCCAGGTTCTACTCCTACTCTATTTTCCCAGTCATTCAATCAATCAATCAATCAATCAATCAATCAATCAATCAATCGATCAATCAATCAGTCAGCCAGCCAGTCAGTCAGTCAGTCAGTCAATCAATCAGTCAATCAGTCCCATTATTTGTTACCAAAGGGGATGTGCAGCAGTGAACACAAACAATAAAACACAAAGCACATAAACACATAATACAGATACAGAATAAGAAAGAAATTAAAAGAATTAAAAGTATTTTACACTATTTAAGATTAAGTTAAATTAGAAACAAAAATCTCAAATGCATATAAACCAATCTCAGTATGATGATAGATAATAAAGTCATATATTTCATCACTCAGCCAGCAGTTTTTCACTATGCTATCAGAAAGCCGCTGTTGTAGAAGCACAGCGCCCACCCACTGGTTCCTCCCTGGTTAACACCGTTAGCTTTGTCAGCACTGCTGCTGTTGTTTAGCACTGTTAAACCAGCACCATTGGCTGTTAGCCGCAGACTCCAGTGTCAGTGCCACCTCCAGTGTCCAGACAGTTCATACACTGTGAATTTCACAGTCAGCCCTTTAAAACTAAAAATGAAAGAAAAAATAAGTATGCCAGTAGTCACTGTTAATGGTCAAATGTATTTATAGAAAATTAGGTTACAGTTCAGGTTATCAAAACAATGCATGACATCATGCACTGTTTTATTGTTGAGATGTCTCTTGAGTTTTCCTGTAGATGGCTAGTTTCCCATCTCCACAGACGGCAAATCATGAAGCCTTTGCCAAACAATCTGATTTCTGTTTGTTTGTTTGTCCATGTTGAAGGTTTGTTTAAGGTTTTTGGAGGTTATGAGGTTATGAAGAATTATAGCCAAGGAGCAAGTTTTACTATTTAGAAGATAAAGGCATATTCAAATAAATACAAGAAGTTTGTGCTCCAGACAAGGATCAATCTTGATATCTTGATATGCTTTTGTTTTCCCCCGCTGTACCGGAAAATATACAGAACTGTGGCCCCAAAACTGAGGTACTTCCAAACTGCAGTTTTTACTCACTCTTTGCTAAACAGTTTTGTTGCGTCTAAATATGTCTCTTGTGTTTACTTGCCATTGCAGCATTGGTTTTCAATGGCATTTCAGTGTGGGACAGCAAGTTTTCGCTATCTACAAAAAGCCATTTTGTTATATTTGATTTCAGGTGTTTTGACTGGCTCAGGTCTGTTAGTCTGTGTTCAGATAAATAAATAAACATTTCTTTGAGCTCTATTTATATTTACATATGGCATTTATATATGGCCCATGGACCAGAACTGGCCTGCCAAAGGGTCAAATCCAGTCCGCTGGATGACTCTGCACACCTAATATTGTTGCACTTGTGAAGGTTAAGAGGTGGCAGGTTTGAGGAGCAAGTGAAACAGTAAGTGGCCTTCATGTAAAATGCAGCTACAGAGGCTTCTCCACCCTCACCAGAATACAGTATTGTCAATCAGCAGCTTCAGTAGCTTCCACTTTAGTTTAGTGTGTTGATGCCAGCATTTCTACACAGGGGTGGAAATATATGTAAAAATACACATGTAATGACAGTGAAGAGCAGACTGACTGGATGTGGAAAAACTGTTTTATCATTTGGTTGTAAAAGGATATGGCCTTGTACTTCTTTACAACAAAAGAAAGGGGAAAACATTGTGGCTGGTGTTATCTATATGTTATTTTACAGTAGTTTTGCTGGTCTGACCCACTTGAGATAAAATTGGTGGCCCATAAACTAAAATGAGTTTGACACCCCTGATTTACAGTGACAAAACTATCCATCTCTTGCACTTACTTTAGCGGTAATTATACCTTGACCTTTGACTACTAAAGTCTATCTATCTATTCTATATGAAGTCAAAATTTGTGCCAAATTTGAAGGAATTCCCTCAAGGTTTCTTGAGGTATTGCTTTCATGATAATGAGAATGACAAGGCCACAGTGACTTTGACCCCTGACTAAAAAAAGCTCAGTTAGTCAAATTGTTATTAGTTAGTCTTTGATTACAAATGGAGGTTAGTGCAAAATTTAAAGAAAGTCCCTCAAGGTGTTCTTAACCAACCTGAAAACATGATGACCCTCCAGCAGGGTCTGCAGGTTTGACCCTATGGCTCTAGCCTTGGCTCTTACAGTAAATATTTCCACACTTACTTTAGGTACTGTCCCTAAAACACGCCAGTTTGAAAACCACTGTTCTACACAAGGGGGAACATTTATCCCTCAACCTGTGACAGATGAACTGAGGGTAAAAATCTTGAGTCAGTCCCAAACTCGCGCATTCGCCCAAACCCAAACGCAGGGTAGAGGGGTTCGGTGAATGTGGAGTGGAAGGTGTGGAGGTGGATCCGTTTGAGCGAAGAGACAATGGAGGGGAGACAGTAGAAGGACACAGTGCCAGCAGGCCAGTCCAGATACACTGCTACTCTGTTGGACTCAGAGGGTGGGTGTGTATCGATGTCCACTGGTTTGTTATTGTGCCACGGAGTGTAACTCTGATCGCTGCAGAAGAGACTCCAGGACTGATCGTTCCATCCAATGCAGCAGTCATCGCTGTCTCCTGTCCTCTTGATTCCTCTGTATGCCACTCCTATATGAACCCTTCCTTTCCACTGGACCTCCCAGTAACAGCGCCCAGTCAGACCTTCGCGACACAGCAGCTGTTTCCAGCTGTCAAATCTCTCCGGATGATCAGGATATGGTTGCTTCTCCTTCACCACCATTACAAGTCTGTTGTCGTCAGACAGTAAGAGGTTTCTGTCTGCTGTGTTTGGGTCCAGTGAAAGCTCACAGAAATCTAATGAAGGAAATAAGACATAAAAATGTAAGTTGACTTAAGTTAACCACAACTGCAGCTTCACATCAACTGAACATGATGTTAGGTGGACAGACACATAACTCACTAGATAATAAGGACAAAACAAAATAAATGAATGAGGTGAAACTAAATGGCATTTCAGTCTTATTATCAGACTAAAATTTGTTAAAATAATGGGCCACTTTTACTGCAGGACCTCAGAGCATTGATATCAATGTTTTTGCTCAAGAGGTAGAAAACCTACAACTATCAGAATGCACAATGCCACACAGGACCAATAAAGCCTCCAGCTGGTGGGTGATGTAATGCGAGCTTGGACATTTTTCCAGAACAAACAATACTGGGGCAGGAGGTAACAAACAATATGGAGTTACAGCTAAACAGCACACTAAAATCTTTTTCTGAAAACCTTTGAGGCACGAAATAGGCAACACAGTAAGGGAATCCTCTTTTTTTAAAGTACAGGGATCTGAATGGTGCCCACTTCCAGTTCACAATTTTTTGTATTACAGCCAAACAGTACACTAAAATGTTTCTGAAGACATTTTACACAAAAAAAGTAGGTAGTAACAGAATCTTGGTTTATAGTTAATCAGCATGGTTTAGATTCACAGTTTGATTGAAGTTTGGTCTGAATTTGAGAGAGAGTGAGAGAAGTCGAGTCTCTTTCCTGTTCTGCTTATACATTTATTGTGTCCATGGCGGCAGGCATGCAAAAATGGGAAGGTACAATCTGTAGTTTGACCAATGACAGTCCAGGCCCCATGGATTGACTTCGGATTTGAAGTTAATTTTTGTAGCAGCCAAACAATGCAATTACACCATCACACGACACCCTGAGGCCCAAATGACATTTTCATATTGACTTTCATGGCGAGAGAGACATCTGTAAATCAGTGGATTAAGTTATTAGGAGCAGCACAACCTCTACAAAATTATGTGTTTTACTATGAAGACTTAATCATTTTGGCCTGACAACACTTGGGAAGTCTAGATAGCTGAATGATTAAATAATTGTATCCCCATTCAAGTTCTGGTCTATAATTTAGGCATGGAATATAGGAATGAACAGGGTCCTGCCTTCAATGCTGTAGCTATAAGTTTCTTTATACATCCATGCAACAGTCTGAGAACCATTACAAATGTGCTTGATGGTGCAATTTTTGCTGGGAGAGGAGCAGGGTAATCTGGGCATGAGTAAAATGGAGGCATGTTAACCATAGTTCATTTACACACACACTAACCACACTGATATGATATAAAGGTGGATAAATATCAGCAAAGTATCCCATTAATGCTTAACCTTTTTACACGAGGATTAATCAGAAACTTACACCTGAGAGGTGCTGAGTACAGTCGGCATTTTCCACAGTGATCAGTCCTAGGGGAGAGGTACAGACTTGTGAATGACACAGAAAGACAAATGGACACATGCCCACAGAAAACTTTACAACTGTATCTGTACAATTATATAATCTACTACTTGAGAGTTTCCAGTTTCCAGTGCGGATCGTCCAGTCCAGCAGACAGAAGCTTTATCCCTGAGTCTTCTGGATGGTTGAAGCTCAGGTCCAGCTCTCTCAGGTGGGAGGGGTTGGACTTCAGAGCTAAAGCCAGAAAAGCACAGCCTTTCTCTGTGATCAGACAGTCTGACATTCTGCAAACACATAAACAAAGTACACCCTCATTAATCAGTCATTTTTCTGAAATAGCTGTTAAATTGAGAGGTTCACCTTTAGCTCACTTTCGAGACAAACAAAGACAAACAGAGAACAGAATTCTAAAGAGGTCAGATAAGATCAATGGTGCATCCTGTAAATGTGAAAGACTACAAATGGACATTAACATATTTAAATAGTAACCTTTTTTTTTTGTTAAGAAATACTAACCGGAGAATCTCCAATCTACAGTGTGGACTCTTAAGTCCAGCTGAGAGCAGCATTACTCCTGTATCCTGCAGTTCATTGTTACTCAGGTCCAGCTCTCTCAGACTACAGTTCTTGGAATTGAAAATGGACGCCAGAGCTTCACAGCTTCTGGGTGAGAGGTTGCAGCCACTCAACCTAAAGAAGAAATAAGTTTGAGAGTGAAGTTGCTCTTTGCCATAGAAATGACCACATCTAACACATTTTATGCTTCCATGTATGTGTACACCTACAGAGCTGTTTTGGATGCTTTGATCACCGGCAGCAGCCTCAGAAAAGCCTCCTCTGAAGCAGAGAACTTCCTCAAGTCAAGCACATCTAGGTCTTTTTGTGATGACAGTAAGATGAAGACAAGCGCTGACCACTGAGAAGGGGAAAGTTTTTTCCCATATAAACTGCCTGATCTCAGGTGCTGTTGGATCTCTTCCACTAGAGAATGGTCATTCAGCTCATTCAGACAGTGGAACAGATTGATGCTTCTCTCTGTTGAAGGGTTGTCCCTGATCTTCTTCTTGATGTCCTGTAGCAGCATCTCTTTGACCTCTTGTTTACTTCCTGTCTTTTTCAGCAGTCCTCGAAGGAGAGTCTGGTTGGTCTCCAGTGAAAGACCCAGGAGGAAGCGGACAAACAAGTCCAGATGTCCATTTGGACTCTGCAAAGCCTTGTCCACTGCATTCTGGTAGAGGTGTTGGAATCCACGTTTTAATGGCAAGGCATGAACTGAAGTGAACCGCCCTCTTCTACTTAGTAAATCGATGCCAGTGTTCATGAACGTCAGGAAGACATAGAGAGCAGCCAAGAACTCCTGGACAGTCAGATGGACAAAGCAGAACACTTTGTCCTGGCTCAGCCCATGCTCATCTTTGTAGATCTCTGTGAACAGTCCTGAGTAGAGTGAGGCAGCTTTTATGTCAATGCCACACTCTTTCAGGTCTGCTTCATAGAAAATCAGATTTCCTTTCTCCAGCTGCTCAAAAGCCAGTTTTCCTAGAGTGAGAATGGTCTTCGTGGTCTCTGTGGTCCAGACTGGGTCTGTTGCTGCACTGCTGTGATACTTCACATTCCCTTGTTTGGTCTGAACCACCAGGAAGTGGATATACATCTCAGTCAGGGTCTTGGGCAGCTCTGCTCTCTCTCTAGTTTTCAAAACATCCTCCAGAACTGTTGCAGTGATCCAGCAGAACACTGGGATATGACACATGATGTGGAGGCTTCGCGATGCTTCGATGTGGGAGACAATTGTGCTGGCCTGCTTATCATCTCTGAATCTCTTCTTGAAGTACTCCTCCTTCTGTGGGTCAGTGAACCCTCTGACCTCTGTCACCATGTCAATGCACTCAGGGGGAATCTGATTGGCCGCTGCAGGTCGTGTGGTTATCCAGAGGCGAGCAGACGGAAGAAGTTTACCTCTGATGAGGTTTGTCAGTAGCACTTCAACTGAAGTCGACTCTGTAACGTCAGTCAGGATCTCATTGTTGCGGAAGTCCAGAGGAAGTCGACACTCATCCAGACCATCAAAGATGAACACAACCTGGAACTCTTCAAAGCTGCAGATTCCTGCTTCTTTGGTTTCAGTAAAGAAGTCATGAACAAGTTGCACCAAGCTGTAGTTTTTTGATTTCAGCAAATTGAGCTCTCGGAGAGTGAATGGAAACATGAACTGTATGTCCTGGTTGGCTTTGCCTTCAGCCCAGTCCAAGATGTACTTCTGTGTTAACACTGTTTTCCCGATACCAGCCACTCCCTTTGTCACCACAGTTCTGACTGGTTCACCTCTTCCAGGTAAACATTTGAATATATCCTCACATCCGATTGTTGTTTCTGAACTTGCCAGTTTTCGGGATGCTGCCTCTATCTGTCTAACCTCGTGTTGATCATTGACCTCTCTACACTCTCCCTCTGTGATGTGGAGCTCTGTGAAGATCCGATTCAGATGTGTTGGGTTTCCTGCTTTGGCAATCCCCTCAAATATACACTGAAACTTATCCTTCAGTTTAGACTTCAGCTTATGTTGGCAAATTGCAGCACAAGTTTCTGAGGAAACAACATGCAACTTCAGTCAATGATTGTTGCGGTAAATTTGTGAAATGTCTCTTTTAAAATAATGATTAGATAATAATGAAGACTAATTTAATCAGGAATCCAATCCCACATTAACAACTTCACACTTGCACATATTATTCAGACAAACTTAGATTAGTGTAAAGTTTGTTCAAAATTGGGATTCATAGATGCAATAGAAAAATTCCATATATCCGGGAGTGGTTTTGTTATTCTCAAAAGTGTCTTACTGTTCTGCAAAGAGTCAGCCAGCTGGTCGTGCTTCATGTTCCTCAGGAAGTTCAGTGTGAGTTTAAGAAATGCGTCTCTGTTGCTTTTTCTCTGCTCTTTCTCTTCACCAGCAAAGATGTCATCATCCTCTCTCAGCCTCTCTAAGGACTCTGGATCTTGTGAATCCAGAACTTTCTTTAACTTCTTCAGCTCGTTTCTCACAAATGTCACAATGCTCTCTTCAAGAAGCTAGAAGAGTAAAGTGTATCATTTAAAAATCTTCTTACAATGTTGGAAACAAAGAACTCCAATAATGAGATAATAAATAATAACACATTTCATTTAAAAAGGCACCTTTCAAAACACCCAAGGTACCCAGAACAAGAGAAATTAATTATCTCATATCTATCTGCTTCTGCTGAAAGACACAGCTGGGTTCTGAGACTCCAGTGGCCAAAAATTGTTAATGCAGGAACACCTGCCTCCTCATCTGACACTTGCAGCGGGTACCTACCTCTATAAAACATGTCAAACTTGCACATACAATAAACCACCTGGGGCCTGTTGCACCAACAGGGCTTATGCCTGGTCTTCAGCTGAGGTGGTCATAACTTAGTGTTTTAAATCCAACCTAATGATTACACCGGTTGCACCATCTAGACTTAAGACTTGTTCTTGCTAAAACAGTGCATAGGCCTAAATCTTATGCCTAGTGAGGAGTAAAATCAAAATCTAAGCTGTTTCCATAGCCTGTATCCAGGGGCGGATCTAGAAAAATATTTATGGGGTGGCAAGATGGGGGCAGGAATTTTTGAGGGGTGGTAACATATGACAGATGTATTTAATCACAGTTATTAGAGTTTGATGAGAAATAGTATGTTCACACTACATAAGGGCACAGGCTGCCATTTACAAACTCATACAGACAAACTTAATCTCATGCAATTAATGTCTTGCATTTGAAGTTTCATGTAAAACAGTTCATATTAGGAATAAGTGTTGAAGGAGGTTCAACAAACCCTGAGTCTAACCCTGAACTCTGAGTTGATTTACCCTGAGATGGGAAACTCTGAGTTAGCGGTTCCAGAACAGCTGATTTGAGTAAGTTCAGTCACCTCTGAATATGTTCACTCACAAATAAAAGACATCGCCTCCATTTTAATCCAGCGGATGTAGAGATATTAACGCATGTGTAGCAGACGTTGCACGTTTATCTTTAAAAGAAGAACCTGAGTCTGAGCGAAGTGTAAATAAGTTAACCATAAAGTTAATAAAAAAATGTTTTATTCAGTTTTGTCCGTTTATTCATCATTTATCAGACTTACATTTCCTTAATGAGGATAAAGTGTTGGAATCTGACTGTGTATCAGGCTGTAGACACATTACATTATATTAATAATATATATTAATATATTTGTTCAGATTTAATCTGATGGGGAAAAACACAGGAGGCAGCAACTGAAAAATAGGAAGATTTAAAACATATGGGCTAGACTATAGATCAAAGACATAAAGACATGACTGTAAACTCACAGTCTGACCCAGTTATAATATGTATGTGTATATATGTATGTATATTATAGGCTTTGTAGGCTATATGTAATATTTGAATGTAAAGACAAAAACTGATGTCCAAAGAAGTGATTGATGTGCATAAACTCAGTAACTAGACAGTCCTGAGTAACAAACTAATATCCAGCAGGTTTTAGACTGTGACAGACGGTAAATCTCCGCTAATTAACGCGCTTCAATACAAGCTTTGACACGGATTGAATGAATGAGGAAATGAAACAGCGTGTAAGAGGGAGGAGACTAACCTGTTCACAGACTCAGTTGCCATGGTGATTGACTCAGAGTTTGATTTACTTCTCTTTCTGGAACTGCAAACCCAGAGTTTCCCTCATTTCAGGGTTAACATACTCAGAGTTTTCACTAAACCCGCTCTCTGGAATGGGCTCCCCCTCGTCTCCACTCAGTTTTCCAAACAAAGCAGTCTCTTGCCGCTCTGGCGTTATCTCGTACTGCATTCAGCGCAGTCGGACATTGGAGATTCGCGCTCGCAAAAAGGCAAATTGGCCATAACTTTACTTTGAATTCATTGCTGCCAACTGGGGTAACAGCAGGGGTGGCAGGGCTTTCTTTTCTTGCCACCCCGGTAGATCCGCCCATGCCTGTTTCAGCAGCCTTACACACAGTACAAGAGCCATAAACTTCTTTTTATCTATCTAACTTACAGATATGAACACACATCTTGGCATGTTGAACTGTGAGCAAACAAATACTCACCAGTGAAAAGTGCACTACTAATGTCAGTTATCAAGCAAGATAACAAGCTAAATAGCTGGTCACCTGCAGCACATTAAGCAGCATTATAAACTCACCTGCAACTGTTTCTTCTCAGATGCTGATTTGGTACAAAAAACACACTGCCCGTCCATCCATGAATTTGTAAGCTACAGCCAATTTTATTTACTTTTGCTCTCCTCTCATGTTTCCTGTGGAGCTCCACTTGCCAGCTGCTGTCAGTCAAACACCAACATGCCTCTCCTGTACAGCTCTATCATTTTTTGTATCATGATGCTTGTGAAATTTCCTTTTTTTTTTCTCTGATCCCCCATGACAACGTTTCCGCAAATGATGAATGATTTGCTACACATACGCCAGACAGCAGGACAATGATAACAATGTATCCAACGTGTCCTTGTATCCAGTTGCTGGGCATTCATATGAAAGTGCAGTGCATCTATTCAAGACTATAGGCTTTAATTTGGTTGGTACAACCAACGTAAAGTCAATTTAAAGTCCAAACAAAGACTGCCTTAGCTGTTAAGACCAGTTAGTGCAACACATTGTTGGAGCTCAGCCAATGCATCAGCAGGAAGTGACTGTCATGGCCTGACGGTTTAAACAAACAGGTTTGAATATGTGGGACTTTCCAGACAATAAAACTCATGACAGCTCTGAAAGAGTGCCAAACCAAGAAACATACAGAAACATCAGTCAACATCTGTATAATGTTGACTCTGAAAGTGTTTAAAATTGTATTTAGATAAAAATCACAGCATTCATTTCCACTGATGCATATACAAATTTAGCGCATGCAATTTAATTTCAGAACATACATTTACATACCATAAAAATAGAGTCCAGGTTTTGTTGGTGCTTCGTGGTTGCCCCATTACTGGGAACCTCTGACCCCATCCAGTGAGCTCTGTAGATCCAGAAAACATGAGGTCATTTCACACAAACAAACTCCACAACAGTGAACTTAGCTAAAGGGCTCGGGCAAGGATAATTTGTATTGTATTGTATTGTTAAAGAAAAAACACTTGAAACTACACTAATTTAATATGAAGGTTTACCTTTTCAGAGCTCTAAAATAAATGGTTTACATTCTGGAGACCTGCTTTTGTCTCCACGCACAAGGTGGATCCAAATAATTTTACTCTATGGACAGATTTTTGTCCTCACAAGGTGATTAAGTACACACACACACACACACACACACACACACACACACACACACACACACACACACATACGTCTTGAGGGAAAAGAGTCTAAAGGACATTTTCAAAGTCACTGATTTTTGAATAACCTTGACCATCAATCTATCTGCACTGACGAATAGCAACATTTCATTGTCGTGACAAATCCATTCATTATTTTCATTATATCCGCCTTTGCAGAGGCCAGTCAGCCTAAACTGCATGTCTTTGAATTGCAAGAGAAAACAATGCTCTCAATGCGGTTTCCCTGACAAAGTGAATTGAGCTGAGAATTTCACAGTTCTGACTTGAGCTCAGATCTCTCGACCTCTTAGTGGTTAGTAAATTCACACAATAAAAACTTCTGTTGGAAGACATCACTCATGGACGCACAGCTGGGTGCAGGTGGGTTTGTTTCTCCTGGTTCGCTTAGCGTCAACCCAACATAAACATTCAAACTCCCAGTTACTGAGCTTTGGTGAATCTCGGACTCTAATTCAAACCAGTAAAGGTACACAGTAACAAACTTAAACATATTAAATTCTTACATTTGTTTATCAGACTGGCATCCATCCTTGAAATTAATTGGCTCCCCCAAAGACCTGTCACTCTTGAAGGACACAAAGCTGGGTCCAGATGAGTCTGGTCTCTCCTGCTGTACTTGGCTTCAACACAACATAAACATTTCACATTCAAATTACAAGTTATGAACTGATCCTAAAGTACCCCTCCATTAAAAAAAGTGATTTGCTTTCTGGTACTTCACTTGGCGATTTGGACTTCACTGTGCAGAAAAAGTTTAACATAAAAGAGATTTTCACTTTCATCTGCTGGAATGGGAACATTTCTTTCCACTCACCTTTAAAGAGTAGCTATTGTTATTCACCTCATTATCTGTCATAGGCTATAATTTTACAGATGTTATCAGTATATCAATATATCAACAATATCAGATGTTCATGTTAAACATGGCTTTAAATGATGAGATAAATGTATGTAAACACCATCCCTGTGAGGACAAACTTAAGTCTTCAGACAGTCCTGACAGCTCTGTTTCCAAGGTTTGATTGTATTGTGGCTACAGCCGACATCAGATTGTGAGGGATCTCTTTATATGGTCATCTGTTCCAGGCACACTACTGCAAGCACATTTACATTATGTAGCCTACACTGCTACATGAAGCTACATGCTAACGTCAGGAAAGTATCTTGGTTGTTCATAGTGTTCATTTCTCCGCAATTTGGGATCATATTCCTGCTAAAACATGTCCAGTTGTGTTTTGAAGCCTTTATTGGAGATTTTTCATGGTAGAACTCACTACTATTCTCCCCAGCTGCAACAGAGTGGTGCAGGAATGAATCTCTAAATCCCATAAATGAGTTAGTGGTTCACCACTTTTGGTTCCCTCAAGTCAATGGGTTTTTTGAATGGGCTTTTAGTTGCATTAGTTGCCTGAAATAAGGTCCGTAGTTAACACAAGCTTAAGAGGTTTTCACTTTTTGTGCTATGATGTAAAATATGTCAGTGGATACTCCACACATGAAATTTACATGTCTTAAAAAAGGCAGTTGCTAACAAGCGGCTAAATGAGACTACAGAACTAGAGAGTGAAACAGAGTCGATTTTTACCACTGTCCCATCCCACTACCACAAAAAAATTCCTGTCGCTTTCAGGTCCCATAACAGAGTAAATAATAATAATAATAACAATAATAACAGGTCCCCTTTGAATCAGATATAGTACAAGTCAAATGCAGTAACATACTCATGCTTTGAATACTTACCATGGCTCACTGATTGGTGCTCCATTCTTGAACAGAATAGGTTCACCTTTAGACTGGTCACTCCTCACGGACACATAGTCTAGCAAAGGTGAGTCTTGTCTCTCCTGCTTTGGTGGGCTTTAACACAACATAGACATTAATTCAAACTCTCAGTTATGAATTTAACTTATGTGAATTTCTGACTCCAATTCAAATCCAAATAAGTAAATATCAAACAGACATGTTTCAATTTCTTACATTTGTTTATCAGAATGGCTTCGACCCTCGAACCCAATTGCCCTCCACCGGCCACTCTTCGTGGATACACAGCTGGGTACACGTTGGTTTGTTACAAGTTGATTTTAGAGCTCTGAGATGGTGAACAGTCATAAACAGTCACAGAAAATGTAATCTTACCTCCTATCACTGGTCTGACTGTCATGTTGCTCAGATGGAGTGACACCAGAGGCAGAGGCCGCGTCCTCTGTCTCCTCAGACACATTCATGTTGGAGCTACACCTTTACAGAAACAAGCTGGACTGATTTTCACAGTAAGGGCTCCTTCAAACCTCAAGAGATACGATCATCCCCATTATTCACCCACATTAATCACAAGTCATTTGTAGGTAAAGATTTTTACCTGTCAAACTTACGTCCAGATCACAATTAAAAACCAAACCAGAAAGCACTCTGTATTCTCCGTCTGCTCCTGAGGGTTTGTGTGTCCGTATGAGTTATTTCTGTCACATCCTCCTGGCTTTATTTTTACATTCTTTTACCAGTTCAACTTGTTTGTAGAGGAAGTATTTGTGCCACAAACAGATCACATGACGTAGTTCTATTGTGTTTCCAGTAGATGGTGGTAATTAACCAGAGGGGTTATTTTGAGCTAGTCTTAAAGGTTCTGAAAATCATTCAGCAATGGACTCCTTCATGAAGACACAGTTAAAAAGTTTAGGTTCTTCCTGGTTTGAAGACGGGCAGGGCTCAGTGGCAAAAAAGATGATGCAACATCTCTCTAAATCTTGTTAAACCACACCCACACAGTCCTTACAAAGCATAGATTGTTGATCACCTGCACACAGAAAAAGACTGGTTTCAAAAGAATGTCCACAGCGGTTACCTGGCAGCTAATAACCAACCTCTGTTGTTTTGTTGTATCTATTTCCTTTGTAAAGTTTATTATTTTTACATTTTCTTGAGTGACTTTCTGTAATTCATATTCATTTGAATTTTTATGCATTTCTTTCCCTTGCAACACATTTCCTTGAAGTCACAGCCATTGAATGAAATGCACTTCCTGCTATTTTATTTAGTTGCACTTGTACTTCTTGCAGGATTTTTCAAAAAGTTCCATATTATGGACTGAACAAAAAGAAATGTCAACATTTTCCCCTCAGCTTAGTCTTAAAGGGAAACACCACCTAAATTTAGAATTCCAATATGTTATCTCCGTGACCTAGGAAAGTTCAATCAATATTTGTGAGCATGAGCTACTTTTTCTCACACACACGTATATATTAGACTTTTGAAACAGAACACACTTGAGAAGTCTTTCAATGTCAGTATGAAATGATCAAGTTTTTGAAATTACACCCTTGAATTGTGCATATCAAATCAATAGGTCACTGGTAATGATGTTAAGAGATTTGCTAAGGGCTTTTCCACAAATTAGGAGCTGTAGCTTACAGGATGTCAAAGACACACCAGAGGGGGTTTCACATCTACATTTTTATAAATGAGCAAATGACATCACAACCTTGAAATTGTTTTATTTAAGGCAATGAGACATGGCATGTGATATGACGTTGATATATTCATAAATGAGCAAGCTATTGAAATAACAACCTTGAAATGGTTTTATTTAAGGCAATAAGTCACAGGTAATTGTGTTAAGAGATTTGCAAAGGGCTTTTACAAACTACCAGATGTGAAAGTTGTGAGAGGATTTTCAAAGACAGATTACAGGGGATTTGTTGTCAATATTTTCATGAATAAGAAAACATTGAAATTACATATTAAAATTACACATATACTGAAATGGGTCATATTGCACTTTTACAACAGTCCCTAACTGTGACCTATAGTCACAGGGGCATTGGACAAACATTCAATTTGTTGCGCTCTCATCTGCATTATCATTTTTTATGATCTCAAGTTGACTAAAAACTGTGAAATATCTGCCTGCATTTCCATCATATCCAGAAACTGGGAGACATTGAGGCTTTGTTGAAGATAATAGCCGTGAAAAACATTTTTTAACTTTTGCTTCTTTCCAGTCCTGAATATCCTCACCTTCCTCTTTAATAGGTTTTTGCACATCAGTGTTTTGTCTTCTTGTTGTTTTCCTCAGGGCTCCAAACTCTCCACAATTTCTTCCCTGGAGGGTCTATTACAGGTGGAACATACAAACTACATGGAGGTAGATTGGTGTATGTTCATGCTCCTACATACAGTGTGTATGGCAGTACCATGGTAAATAGGGAGGGGTACCTGTTCTGCACGGGTGTTCATGTGGGTGGAGCATGTCAGGTGGCAACGACATGAATGTCAGAACCAGAGGTTTTCCAACAGAACATTGCATTATTACAAGATGATCAATGTTATTCACTTCACCTGTCAGTGATTTTAATGTTTTGGCTGATCAGTGTATAGTATGCGCTGATCACATACACATGTATATATATTCACATTCATGTATATGTGGTGTGCTTTGCAGTATATGTATCTTTGTAATGCCAGATACATGAGCAACCTGTGAAAACAATTTAACTCCTGGGACAATAAAGACCATCTATCTATTTCCATTTCCCCACACAAATTTGGCTTACATTACAGTCAGTACTCCCCTGGATGAGGTTAATTACCACCACCTATTGGAGAAACAGTAGAACTACATCATGTGATCTGTGACATTTCTGGCACAGATACAGCCACTGCCAGTGGCGTCCACAGACATTTTGGGGGGCAGGTGCTCAGTGAAAAATAAGGGCACCTTGTGCGGCATGTGGAACCGCCAGCTGCCTTATTATAGCAGTGTGAGTAAAACGTGTTCTGCAGACAAATTTTGATAGGCTATTTGTCATTGTAAAGTTTTAACAGTAGCCTATTAAGGTAAATACAAGATCACTGCACATGTTGTAATGTAGAAATAACTCTTGGTTGGTACAAAATAATACCGCCAAACCACTTTGTGTAGTTAAAATAAATCGTGGACAGCTTTTAAGATATTTCAATACAATTAGAGGAACAGTTCAACTTTAAAATCTGAGCTTTAAAAGGCTAGACTTTGGTCTTGACTCTGACCTTTCTTCTTTATCAATGGGTTGAGGAGGTACATCTGCCTCCCCATCCTCCTTGCTGCTAGTAGATGGCTTTATCCAGGAGAGCAGAGAGCTGCTTCCCTGGGCTGCCTGCTGTAGCTCCCTTTTGTTTTTCTTTTCTCAGCCTTTCCTTTCTAGGCATTATGCTGCAATTGGTAAATGAAAAGAGACCAACAGTATGAATAAGACTGCTTGGTGACATTACAACAAGGCAGACGGCTACTTTTTCTGCAGGCAATTGGGAACTGCCTGTTTGTCATTTAGCAAATAAATTACTGCAAGTGTTAATTATGTAGCCTAATGTAAACCTAAACGATACTAAATATTCAGCCGAAGTATACTGATAGCTTCACATGCTGTGCCAATGACAAATTCTACCGACATTGGGTGTGTGGTTGTTATCACGTTATATCCATTATTGATTTTGGTTAGGGTCTAGTTTGTTAAGCAGGTGGACAGACGGCTAATTATAGGATCAGAATCATCCCTGCCCTTTGTATTGTTTTGGCAATTGTTTCTGGGAATTACAGTTGATTCCCAAGGTCCACTCTCAGCTCCCCGTCTTGTGCTGGTGCTATCAGGCCAAAGGAGGAGGTCCTGGCAGCTGATTTTAGCATCTCCCCAGCAGTGACAAATGTAATGGTCCTCTTTATGGGGCAGAGGTGCTTGCAGTGGCTGATTCCATTGGAAATAGTGTCAGTCATGGCCCTCAGGACCTGTTCATGGCACCAACAGTAATGTCCCTCACCCAGAGCTTTAAAACAGCAGCTGAGGATGTGCTCCAGGGTTTCCTTCTGCTGGCACAGAGGGCACGCTAGTGACTCGACCTTCCCCCAGCAAAATAAGTTGGATGGGTTTGGTAAAACATCACTAACAGACTGAGTTAAGATTTGTTTTTTTTCAATGGGGCTCAGCTCATGAAACTTTGCACTTTATTGCTTGCTCTCATCTTGTCGAGGCTTCCGGCTCCAAACATCATTATCCCCTCATCTCTAATCAGTAACATTTACTGTGAAATTAAAGACCCACTACCAGTATGCAATTCCTTAAAAGTGCAGTTTGTAATTCTGGAGAAAGATAGCTGAGTCTCATTCCTGGGTTTGTCAAATACCCATGCCCTTGATTGTTGTTTTGGGCTGACTACCAACCCCAAGATTGGTTTCTAACAACCTGGACCTTGAATTGCATACTGAACCTTAACTCTCATATGGAGATAGTTTTCAATTAGCCTAACAACAGCACAACAGAATACTTGAAATTCAGTTCACACAGATCACACATTTCTGCTACAGAGCTCAATGGTAAAAGAAAAATAATCACACCTTATGGAAAAAGTTTGTTTCTCTCTTACTCCCTCTTGACTTAAGTTGTGTGTGTACTTTTGTTAATACTGTCTCTCCACACGTGCACTGAGCTAAAGTGCGATTCAGTGCGATTCATTCGTGCGTAACACACTGCAAAGACTAGGACAACAGTCACTCACCAACAGTCTAACATTGACCAACTTGGTGTGATAGGGCCTTGACATCAGCTACCAAGATTTATGTTTTCCTGACGTTAGCATGTAGATTCATGGTACAAGGTGATGTAAACGCTTGCAGCAGCGTGCCTGGAGCAAACCATAAAAAGAAATATGTCACAACTGAAGTCAGCTTGTCTTGAATGAACATCCAACATTGTAACGTTATATATGTGAAAGAAAATATGGATAAGCATAATAGATCTCCTTGAGCAGACTGTAATGTCTAGTCAGATCTTTCTCGTTGCTCCAAAGGATATAAATGTCCCAGCTTACAATATGTTTCTCTCTCGTCTGCCAGCGCCTTCAACCCCTTTTGCAATTTCACTTTTGATTTCACAACAATGGCTTACACTTTATTATACACACACAAAGCCTACACATGAGCACTACTGCTGTCACTGACTAAAAGACCTCATTTCAGAATTTACCTCTCAGTTGATCTTTATCATACTGAATAATCTTTGCTGGCATTTTGCGTTTGTTACTTATTTTGTAGTGTCGCACAGGAGGCCACATTGTGACACCTCTCGTGATTTTCTGGTGATATCTCGATAATTCACCCATTCCTCAATTTCTCTAGGTGAAATAGTCTAAGTCATAATTGTTATAAGTACACCAGGTCTGAGATCAGCTGTCGGGCTTAAGTGACGGTACATAAACTAAACAACAGTCTGGGACACAAAGTGCCTTGTAGTGTGAGTTAACTGCACGGTGAGTGTCAGAAATTTTTAAAGGCTTGTAATCTGCTCGTGCTCTTAGACCCTGCGATTGCAAGGTCACCAGTTTTAATCCAGTTCAACAACTTTGGTCTGTTTCTCTCCACTTGAGCTTTAAAAGTTGTTTCATGCATGCATGTCAAAACAATATGATTGGATGCCACTTGTAGCTGTATTTTTATTGGATTGGTTAAAGCCTGTTCCATATAAATTTAACAAAGGTATTGTAATCCATTGGTGTCAATATAACCTCATAGTGCTCTATCAACAGAGGAAGTGAACAAACAAATAAGCAGCAGTCACCTGAAAATACCAGAATCAATCTTTACAGTGTGAGCTGGTAGCATTAGACATTAACCTTTTACGCTGTGAAAACAAGGTTAGGATTTTGATGTGATTTTTTATTAAACCTTGTCAGATCCCGCATCCATTTGTAGGATTTTTATAGCATGTCTAGATCTATAATTACTGTCCTCTGACTTCAACTAAATGCACAAACGTATTTGATGGGATTTCTACAACAGTGCTCCACATCATCTAAAGTGGACTGTAGTAGAGTCATGCCCCATTTTTTAACAATAGTTGCTGACCATGAGGCAAGGTGGAAACACAAGTTTCAGTCTAAAAATCATATTATTAAAATACAGAATTTGTATTTAAACTGTGTTTAAAGTAAACATGAAATGTTATATTACTGAAACATGTCAAAATATCATACAAAAGATTAACAGGATTTTTCAGGATTTCTTTCAACAACATTCATCCACTGGAATGGACAAGGGATCTGAATATTACCAGAAAATGAACAGAAGAAATACTGTTTATATAGAGAAATACTGTTCTGATTTGATTTTCTAATGATATAATCAGCTTATAATGCATTTTATTGATTATGTCCACAGAATCTCAGGGGGTTTTCAACATATTCTTTTCTGGAGGTACTTCAGCAATTAAGGATATTTTGAGTTGATATGACAAATACATTACAATACAGACATATATATATATATATATATATATATATATATATATATATATATATATATATATATATGCAGTGTGTTTCCTATCATTTTATTCACTGAGTTAACCAATCATGAAAAATAAAAAATCTTTTGTTTTTTGTGTAGACTATTTAATGTCCTGTTATTGTCCGTTTCCTGCTGGGTGATTTCTGTGTTGATTCTTTCTCCATTAGAATAGATGCGAAAAACCTGCATAATTAAGTATCGTAATCAAAACATTTTGAAGAACTGAAGAACTGCACCATCATTACATTTTTTGTGTGTGTGTTTGAAACACACACACTGAATGGGTTTCAAAAAAGTTTCATTTTTTACTCTATTATACATTAATTTAAAATCTACCACATAAACTAACATAGATTACAACAGTAATTATTTTCCCATTATTACAAGACATTATTACTCCACATTTCTTACATTGTAATGGTCATATATTTGACAAGGGAAATTAATCACATAATTATGCACTCTCACATTTCTAAGCTTTTACAGCAGCCCAACATAAACTAGTCTCTAAGCATGACACAGACATGGCGGTCACTGTCACAGCATATAGACAACAACAATGCTGCCAAGTTCATATTGTTGTGATGAACATCTTTAATGCCAGCAGCAGCGGCTGGGATCATCGCAGCTCTATATCTGCTTTTGGTTAGACAAGGCAAGTTTACTTATACAGCACATTTCATACCCAGAGGCAATTCAGAGTGCTTTACATGAAAGTGGATAAAAGAACAGAGTATAGAAAATAAAAAAAAAAAAAACATTAAGAAGTATAAAATGCATGAAATGAATAAAAATAATAAATTGCACAAAAAGTCACGAATCAGAGTGCAATTATTAGCAGCGACTAAAAGCAGAGGTGAACAAAAAAGTCTATGGCCTGTTTTTAAAAGTATCCAGAGCTGGGGCACTGCTAAGATCATCCACAAGTTTATTTCAGCTATGTGTAGCATAACAAGTGAATGAATCTTTGTTTTGTTTTAATTCAAGGAACACTTGGCAGACTGGTTCCTGATGATCTTAGGTGTCTAGAGAGTTCATAGTGTGGAAAGAAATAGGCCCTACATCATGAAGTGATTTACAGACAAATAACAATATTTTGAAGTCAATTCTTTGAGACAAAACCCCTGATACAGTAAAAAAAAAACATTGTCGACCACAATAACATCAGGAGAGCGGACTGAGAAACCTGTTAGTTTACAAGCACAACACGTCATCAAGTAAAGACACACCTTCAAGTGGGTAGCCCTATTGTATAGAGATGCAAATCCCTGCCCTGCTTGGCCAAAGCGCCATGTCAAACCACATCAAGCCAGGCCAGCAAGGCACATACAGTAAGTACTGCATGATTATAACTCTACTCAAGTGTATCTACTTAGTAAAGCTTAGCCTTACCACCATCTTGGATTCAGTGTCCTAGTTTGCTTGAAACCTATACTCACCAATCCAACCCGATCCCCATCCAACCTCACACATTCACAGCCATTTATACTCAGTCCATCCAACCCACTGATCCTCTGCCAAACCTTATCAACTCAAGCTAACCTCCTCTCGCCCTCATAACAACCACCTCTCAGAGGTGTTTGGTGAGTCGATTCAGGGCATCTTCTACAATGTCCAGCTCATGCCGGATGTCTTTCACCATGTTATTGATGCTGCAGGTGTCCCTCAGGACATCCACACTCTGGGTGTAGGGGTCGTAGCGGACTGTGAATGGACGCCAAATGGTCTTAGCAAACTCCCTGCAGACACAGCAAAGTCATTTGTATCAATAGCCCAGTTCAACCTTTCACATCACTCAGACATTGTAGCTATCGAATTATTCAACCAGAGTTTAAAGTGTAGAAATTTAAAAACCTTAACTGAAAAAAGGGAAATACAATTCCAGGATCTATTACTAAGTGTAAATTCCCCAAAAAGGAAGGCCTGGGAAATTCTTAGAAGTTTAATTAAATGAAATATATTAACCTAAGCAACCACACTGTGAAAAATTGGAAAAACCATTATTACAGCCAAGCTAAGGTCCGATGTGTGGCTATGCTAACTGTCAAAACATAGCTGCTAAAATGTATTTTGACAACTTTTGCTGTGATACAGTGGATGCTGTTAGTTAAGAAATAGTCTGACCTAGAGCTTATTTGCCTTTCTTTTGAAAGAGTGACATGAGAAGATTGATAGCACTCTTATGCCTATGTGCTAAGTATGAAGCTAAAGCCCGGAGGTTATTAGCCTAGCTTAGCATAAAGAGTGAAACCAGAGGGAAATAGCTAACCTGGCCTGCCCTGCCCAAACTTCAGATATAATTGTGCAAACACTTCCAAAGCTCACTTATTTATCAGTTAAAAACATTTAGCCTATGTAAAAAAGTGTTTTTTGGCAACCAACAGCTGGGTGCAGTCATGTCCTGAAGTTTTGGAGGGAGCAGATCTATTTGCTTCTAGGCTTTATGCTTAGATAAGATGATCACCACCCGCTTCTAGCAAAATATTTTATGGATCGACATATCTTATTTAACTCTACAAAGGAAAGTAAATGATGAAACTCTGGTCACATGATACAGTGATGGGCTATGTCAGCTGATTAGAGAATGGATCATAGCTAGATTATTAAGGAAGACCTGCATTTACAGAGCAGAATTCTACTGACCTCATTTTGTTCTTGGCTTCCTCAAAACTCTCGGAGACAAAGTAAACATCTTGGAATGTAGTTATTAAGCACTCCTGATTACAGGTCACCACGGGATCAAATGGAAGGATGTGGGCCTTGCCAGACAAAGCATGCTAACAGAAGAAGGAGACATGTTGTAGACACATTTAAATTAAAAGAATGCCCTTCCTAACCTGGTCGGTCAAGCTCATCACGTTCTCACTCCCAACTCATCAAATACGAGGCTGCTTGGTCAGCAGTCCTACCCTTTAAATGACTCCATATGTACCCCTAGTGTCAGTTTTGGGTGTGTCAGTTCTGCTTGTTACAAGCACAGTGTCTTTTAAAATAGACATTCCTATTGACAGGAAATATAGGTTTCTGAACCAAAGCTTCTTAAGGTAACAAGCTATTTGGTTAGAATTTTTTAAAAAAGACCATGGTTTTGTTTAAAAAAAAAAAAAAAAGTTTGTTACATAACTTATGTGGGTAAGTTCATGTCACGTGACATATGTGTTATGATCACTTTTGTCATGTGAGATATATTGGTAATAAAACTCAAAGTTGACTTTTGGTTTCACACAGGACACAGTTTGTGTCAGTAGTCAGTGGTCTCTTGGGTAAAAGTCCTGTGATTGTTTGACCCATTCATCACCCTTCCACCCCACAGTGTGCAGACTTTCTTGCTTTTTACACTGTCAGTTTTTTTTAAAGCAAATGAAAATTGGGGTATAAGAAAACCCGAAAAGGACTCATAAGCAGTTACTCATATAGTACAAACAGTGGGGTTTACAATGGAGTGAAAGTTGAAAGTGTTCTGTATAAAGCTAGACAGCAGGTCATGTGTTACCTTGAGTTCACTGATGGAGGAGAGGAGTCCAGCTCCATAGGCCCTCAGCCTGTCATCCTGCTTACATAGACCAAACTCCACTGTGAAGAAATAACACTAGAACAAAAAGGGGTGGTAACTTTAATAGATGTAACTTTAAATAAACTTTAAATTCTATGTACTGTTCTTTTGCTCTATTGTTTTAAGGCAGGCTTATGGATTCCACCTGCTACGCTGTCACAAATAATCATAAATGCAAAGCACTTTCCATTGCTAATGCTGTCAAGACCTTAAGGTCTGGTCACATCAACATTTAAAATTCAATGGATTGAAGTTATCAGTAGATTTAGTTGTGGTGTCAAAGTAATCAATCCAAGTGGCGGAATAAATGTATGTTTCTGCGAACCACAGATACATTCAGTTTGTATGTTTCATATGTATATGTCAAAAGTTCACATTTCTTTATGTTTCAGTTTTTAATATTATGTTGTGATAATGCAATGGTTAACATTGTTAGGTTCAGGCACAGAGTCAACTTGATTAGGAAAACATGTTTTGGCTTAAAATACTGAGTTCTGTCACTACACACATGGCTGGAAATGTCACTGGTGTCAAACACTGGTCTGCTGCTTGATAGCCTACTCGGCAACCGTCTCGCCCCTTACGTCTCAAGCCATCCACAGTACCCTCCTCCTCCTAAAGAAGGACTACATCTCTTTAGGAATGTTGATATGGTTTACAGAAACATACAAAGCCAACATTTTATTCTGGCGACTGGGCTGAAGTGAATCCACACGAATGAACTTCTACTGCAATCTGTGTTGTCGATCAAAAGCGAGCTGTTAACCAATATGACACTCAGTGTTGCATCTTATAATAGATGTGCTAAATTTGCCAAATTGTAAACATGACAGCTGTTTTCAATAAAATGGGTGCTCTTTAGCAGCCAAACGATGCTGAGCCCAGTTCAGACCAAAGATTCGAGGCAAAACAAGTTGAAACAGGCAGCTACTTGCAATACGCTGTTCTGCAATGTTCCAAAAATCTGCCGGTTCACACCAATGCAACTAGATGACACAGTGTATCATCTTTGTGCAGCAACTCTCTACTTCAAGTTCTGATTTGTAGATTTCCAGACTCATTCCGTGGCTGAATACACAGTAATCTGTAGCTTCTTAAAATATGACTGAGGATAGTCATGGTGAGATACTGGCTACATTTGCATTTGAAATACTGATGAAACAGTACAACATAAAATAAGCATCAGATCATGCTGCTTATTGATGATGATGATGATGATGATGATGATGATCAGATAAGCACATACAGCGCACAGCACACCGTCAGGACCGAAACAGAGGGCTCTGCAGTGACAGAGCACCTGCTGCAGCAAGGAACACACCGTCTGCGGTCATTTTGACTTGACCTGCAGACTTATCTACAAGCTGATAGGCTGTTGAAACAGATGACACCATCAGCTGGCTTGGGTTGAGCTCAGACCGGCCATTTCACACCACCCAACTTTTCTCTGCATCATTCTAAAACAGTTTCATCTTGTCGCCAATCTTTGGTCTGAACTGCGCTTTATGCTGTTTTAATCGTGTATCATTGACAAAAAAAAGATATTCGTCTCTTTAGTTTTAAGCTTAGTACACACTTTCATGGGCATATTCGAAAAATGTATGTTTTTCCATACATTTTGCCTTTTGTCCACTTGCAAACTGCATTTGAGGTCACAGAAAACTGACTTTTTGTAAAATTTCATCCAGGGTGAAGATTTCAGAAACTCCATTATCATTGTTAACATGTAGATGGGGGAAACAGAGTTTTGGGCTTGTGAGTCCACAGTGAGTGTCAGGATGGGATGGCATTTTGTGCAATGGTGAACGTGACCAAAATAGTAACAAATATTTTTTCTGTAACAAATAAAAACTAGAAGAGATTATAAATAAGAATGAACCATAGTGTGTGTGTGTGTGTGTGTGTGTGTGTGTGTGTGTGTATATTTTCTCACTGTGGCCAGTTTCTGTACAGCATCATCTGACGCTCCCAGCGATGCTAAACCAATTTCTTGAGAGAACTGGGCAAAGCTGGGCTCAGCCAGCAGAGGAACATGACCCAGGAGTTCATGGCATGTGTCTCTGCATCAAACACAAAGTGAGAGGGTAAGTGCAGATATTGCTTCACTGAAAAATTCATGATTAAAAAATATGAATGTCTTGTGTGTTTGTACTTATATACTCACGGTTCAGGTGTATACAATGGCTCGGAGCTGTGGCGGACATACTGAGTGCAGTGGAATACTCTGAAGGCCAGGCCCGCCAGAAAATCTCTGGGAGAGAGGTACCCTGCTACTGGCCGAATGATGAAGCCTGAACGCTCTTTATTCACACACACATACATGCAATAGAGCAGATTTGGGTATTAAAAAAAAAGAAAACAAACTATGTGTCCACAAAATCAGGCTCCCATGCATTATCTATGGAGCAGCTCCAGACTTTATACTAGTTGACATCACAAGTTTGAGACTTATTTCTCTGGTCTGTTATTGATTGTACTTGAGGCAAGTCGGCACTTTACTAGATGTGTCAACTGGATGTATTGTTGTTTTGTTTTAAGAGTGTGATTATCTGTTTTTAATTTGTGTTTTACTTAGGGAACATCTGCTAGGGACAACAGATGGAAATTTGCCAATGGCTACAATCTGGCATGTTTACGTCATTGTATTGCTCGTATGGTGATGTTCATTAACTTGCACTGTCCCTTTCAAATAATAAAGTAAGGAAAGTAAGTTTCTGGCTTTAAGACAGAGATGTTTATGTTCACAAATATCGACTGAACTTTGCTTGGCCATGGAAATAATATAAAAAAAAAAACACAAAATAAAAAATGTCATAGTATCGGATTTCTTAATTTAGGTGGTGCTACTTTTTGCGCACTCAGCCATGGCAATTAATTGTATTGTATTGTTTGCTGAGACACTCAGAATTATCAAAAGTTGATTAGGTTTGAACAGTTACCCTTGAGGAAGTGTGAAACGTCCTCCAGCTGCGGAATGTTGACTTCACTGTAGTTACAGTATTTGGTCAGCAGAGGAAGATTCTTCAGATACTCTTTGCAGGCATGGCTGGGGTACAACTTGTTGAGCTCCCTGAACACCACTCCCCAGGTACGCACCTCCTCTGGTGTGAAGTCTATACGAACAATAGGATCACCACTGAGACACAGAAGAAGTTAGTGAGCTTATTGATGTCGATATAAACTTTGACTTTGAGAGATCAGATCGGGGGTTGGTTTGGTGGAACTTGTTTTTTAATTTATTTGCTAACATTAACCCCAGAAAACGTGAGCGAACATTCCGACCAGTTCATCACAAGACCGGCTGTACAGTTTATGAATGAGCAACACAGGGTTAAATGAGCTAAATGGGTGATTTTGGCCACTGCCTTGGTTAGTGTGTGTGTGTGTGTGTGTGTGTGTGCGTGTGTGCATAAACATTGCAGCGATTAAGTCAGTGTTTACTGACAGTTACTTATATTTTGTCTTTTCACTGTATTAAGATTAGATTCTGCAGGTAAAATTACAATAGTAAGTAGGGCTGACCCAAAAAATTCGAAGCTTCGGTCGATGGCACGGGATTCGATTGTGAAAAAAAAAAATTAGAAGCTTCAGCGCTTTTTTCCGTTTTTTGGGGGGAGGCCTTAAACGCAACACTAACACCGTCAACAAGCCTGGTCACAGACACTTCTGATGCTCTGAGTTGCGCATCTGTCTGATTGTTTTGCAGTGTGCGCCGAGAGTTTTAATTTAAGGTGCTCACAGACTCGGGCGCACTATATGCGGAGCGTTGAGCGCACTTCCGCGTTGTAAACACATAGGGACGCTTGGATGGGTTGCAGGTGATTGAAATGATACGCCATTTATGAGGAAAAATTCGATGACATTCTGTGAACATGAAGCTGCTGTCCGACTCCCCATTCAGAGAGACACTGTGCGCATTTACACACAAGGAGCAGCATAATTTCCTTGATTATTCCAGAGACTAAAAGTTTAGTTCTCTTCTCCTGAACAAAACTAATCCTCTGGTCTTTGTCATGCCTTCAGAATGTTGACTTTGGTCTGGTCATTTCATAACTTCATGGTAATCATGCGTGGGTATTTGGCTTTTCTCTGCTTGACACCAATTCTGTAGCACCGTTCCAAATCTGCTGAAATGATTGTCACTCCTAATTCCTCCGAAAATGAAGTTGACCAGGTAGTGCGTTAAATTGTCACCCTCCTCTTCTGGTAAATTGAGGATTCAAATGTTACTTCTTCCAATTCCAATCAAACTCATTTTTCAAGTTTTCAAGATTTTCAACAGATTTCAGTTTACGTTCAACTGATACAGCATTTTCAGTATTTTCTAAATGTTTTGCTGAATATCATACAACTGTTCATCGGTGTCCTTTCTGTCGCCATGTTCTTTGTCCTCTCTGCTGGCTGCGGCAGCCTTTGGAGGCATAATTGATTTGATTATTTGCACTTAACTGCCGCATCAGATCTCTGAAATCTTTTACAGTTGTAAAATTGGACTTGACTCAAGTTTATCCTCGCTTTTACATGAAGCATCATCCTTTGGTTCATTATTTTAATGCTGTCTAGGCGCAGCTTTTCCTGGAGCTACTCGTGCCCCATGCATTCAGTGCTGTGCATGCACCTCAGTATATTTCTACCATTTCATCACTCCCAAGTGTGAAAACTGTGTCATAGATATTATTTCCGATCATAGATTACAGTAATATATAAAAAAGCAATTCCAAAAATTCTGCCCACTGCACGGAGACTGATTCGTCTGGCATCATGACAAGAAACAGCTGTTTCTCAGTTAAAAAAACAGTCAATCCAGTGAGCATCGCAGGAGGATGGGTGATTAGCCAGTCAGGACCACTGGCAGGACTAACACCATTGTCAATCTGTTGTTAAGTGTTGTCAAGCTGTGCAGACATCCTTGTATTGTTTCTTGTTTTAGTTCGCTCAGCTTCACTCAAAACCCAACAAAACCAGTTTGTTGGCATGGCTACACATCAAGGAGTATAATAAGTTGATAATTCTTCCTGATATCAGGCAAGCAACAGAGGTGTTTTTCCAGTGTCTCTCTGTCCAGAGTAGTAGCATCTATTTACTCTTAATCACATATAGACACATCTGTCTGATTCTCTCCTATCATCATCCTCTGTCTCTGCATCTTCTTCATCGCAATAAACTGTAATAAATGTGTGTGGCACAACTTTTTCACAAATGTCTTGATCAAACACAAAAGATACTGATTCAAAATGACAAGAATAAACCATATAACATTACCTCAAGTTTAACTGGCTGAATGCTAATCCGGAAAATGATGTCACATGATGAGCTAGAGCTAAGATGTTGGAGTTGTTGGAACTGCAATAACACTTAATCTACTTCAGCCGCAGCTTCAGGCTCTGGTCCCCGTAGCAGGCTGAGGCTACGCACCTTCTCCGTAAGTACTGATTCAATGTTGGATGGGAGCAAATTCCAAACTTCCAGAAATGTCAGACAGTGGTAGACCTGGTTGATGAAATGTGCATTGGCACTCTCATCCAAAAATGGACAATGAATAACATTTAAGTAACACCGTGTTTACTGGAACCAGAGAGGCCACTGAGTCTCTGCGACTCAGGAAGAATTATCAACTTGTGCCACACACATTTATTACATAATATATAAATATATTTAAAAATTCTAAACAAAAGTTTTCATGATTTGCTTTTTGTTTTTAAATGCATTTATGTTAAAGTTAAAAAGTTAGTTATTCCATTTTGCTTATCATATGCAGACACTCTCAAGTCTGTTTCTTTGTTGTGTCTGATTCATAAAGAAATTGGGGGACAAGCCTCTAAATGAAAAACCAAAAAACACTACTCATTATCCTGACTTTAGGACTCATTTGCTTATTTACCCAAATCTTTTATCTTTATGCTTTATCATCCTTTTTTTCTCAACCATTCATTGTTTATAGGTTACATTTCTCTGTACTACTAAAATGCTTTTAATTGTTCTGCCAGTTGCTCATTTATTATACTTATTGTCAGTTTTGTGCAGATGATGCACATAATAGAGATGTAGTAGACATGGTTTGGGGTGCTGGGAGAGCCCTGTTTTTGATATTTTACCTTTTTTTGCCTTTATTTACTGCTATTGTCCATGATCCCATCCGAGATGAGATGGCGCATCTCAGGGTGTTCATTGTTAAATTTTGTAATATAACTTAAATCAGTTTTATACATCAAAGCAAAATGAAACAATTCACATCACAGTCAAAGAACGTTTGAACTTACAGCTTGTAGCTCATAGCCAAATCAGCAAAATACTTTCTTCTTTTACGATACGTGTTGTCTTTAAATCCCTGCAAAAAAAGAAAAAAGAAAAAGAAAGAAGCACAATCACAGTTTACTCTTTCACAATTTCCTTATAAAAGTAAATGAAGTATCAGACTCTATGACAGCTTTGTTTGTCCTACATACCGGATGATCTGCATCTAATTCAGAGCCATACATCAAAACCCTGTTTGCACACAGATCCAAATCAGAGATCTTCTTAGGGAACCAGGGCACACCAGCAATATCTGAAATACAATTTAGGTTCACTTCAGATAGAAATCTGCCTGTATCTCATTATTGAATTTAGTCCTGCAGTTTCTGCCTTTGTGTGTAATCAGGATTTAACTGTTAGAAAATAGCCCTGTGGATTAGACATGAACCATGTACACTGTTGATGTTGGTGTTTGCCTGCAGGTCTTATATTGTTTATTGCTTTATATGTTTTGAGGCATGAATAGATGTATTCTCTTATTATAAATCAGTGTAGTCAAAAGTGAACAATTACCTACCATCATCAGGCAGAGTGGAGTTTTCAAATGGAGTAATCTCAATAATATCAGCATGCTTCCTTAGCAGCTGAGTCAGCTCCTTGAGCTGTTCATGGTCACTGTCACAATCCACAAAGATCTCAAAGTCTGAATTCCTTCGTTTGGACTTGCGGGACTCAATATGAACAAGGTTGACATGTTTTTCCTGCACATAACATATAAGATAAACAAAACATGTGGGAAAGCTTCCAAACATGATCAGTCCTCCAGAGAAGATCACTTCAATGAGAGAGCATGCTTTCAAAAATTTTAAGTAGCACCCACCTGGAAAAGCCTAAGTGCCTTGACTAGACCACCAATTTCATTTCTCAGTGAGAATATGATAGTTACAGTGCCTTTCTCAGAGCTGGTGGACCTTCCAGAGGAGATGCTCCTGTTGTCCTGGGTCTCAACAAATTAAATAAATGTAAGCTTTAAAAAATACGCATACTGTTTCACGAGTGATTTTACTGCAGCCTAATATATATACACGTGTGCTTCAAGGTTTACTGACCCACAGATCCACTAAGCAGCAAGACTATAACTGTGTGCTAGCTTAGAGTAGGCCTATTTAATGCACTGTGACTGAATGGGACACTTTGCCCCAAAATCAAAAATATATTTGAACTCTAACCTGTAATGGCTGGAGATATTGTTCAGATGTCTGTCTTCTTTCAGTATAATGAAACTATGGCACTTGGCTTGTGATGCTCAAAGCGCCAAAAAACAAACAAATAAACAAAAAAACAAACAGAAAAACTCAACAGCAATGTATTTTCCCAGAAAGCATGACCCATTTACTCAAGATAAGCCAAACACCTTGTTGTGAGCAGTTAAATTTTCTTTCTACCAAATTACAGCTGCCAACCACATCACTGTGCAAAAGAAAGCTTGCATCTACTGACTGATTTCTGGAAAGAGACATTGCTATTGAGGCTCAGGAATAATATGACAGCTGTGCTGGGCCCCACAGAGCCATATCAGCTCTGATGGTCAAACAACTAGACAATTAAGACAATTAAAAGTTTATTCTTCTTACTGTTGGAGCTTTTCAAATAAGGACAGAACACAAGCATCATTAGTGCTACTTACTTCTTTGTTGAGCTGCTTCTCTTCATAAGCATTATTTACAGAGTCAAAAGACCTTCCTCTGCGTGGCCCCTGTTCTTCAGACCTCTTGGCATACATGCCTGACTCCAGATCAGTGGTAGAAATGTTACTATTTCTTGGTAAAGTTGTTTGTTCCGCACAAGCTACAGCTAAGCTCCAAACTAGATGACAGTTAGTTCTCTGACAGGAAGACAGTCTCTTTCAGCAGCAGAAGACTTTGAGATCAGCTCCAGTATATGTCTCCAGCTGTACTGTCACACAGAGCTGCTGTGGTGTTTATGAAGCTGCAGGGGAGGGGAGGGTGCGTGGAGAGAGGGGGCAGCCATTTCTTTCAGCAGGAGGAAGGTCACTACCTTAGGTCATGATTAGCATCACAACTGACATATGACATGGCCTGACATACACACCACAGAAAAACACAACAATGTCTGCTTCATAACTGGCCATGAAGTGTTTATTTCCAGCCAGCTGTGTGTTTGTGTGTGTGTGTGTGTGTGTGTGTGTGTGTGTGTGTGTGTGTGTGTGTGTGTGTGTGTGTGTGTGTGTCTGTGAAAGAGAGAGAGAGAGATCATGGCAAAATGAGGTCCCAGAGACACCTATTGTGGCAGAAACTACCACAAAAATAATTATAAGTATTTTGCCAGGTGTGCAAAATTTTGACATGGGTTCTCACCTGCATTTTGTTCAGTTTTAACTGTGCCCTGTTCGAGCAGTTCCTACATGAAACTGCTCTCAACAAGGTCTGAGAATTATCTTAAGTAACCGGGTCATGCTTTTGGAAAGAGACATTGCTGTTGGGTTTTTGAGCTTTAGAAGCTTGGTGATACAGTGACTACTTGCAGGGCTAGTTGGTGAACTCCTAGCTGGTGAGCTAACACGCTAACTTGCCAGGAACATTCTCTATGAACCAGGCTGGAGGCTGAGTGTCCAAACCATTTTTGCGTGTTATCAACTGCACAGTCAATTTTTATTGTCATATATGTGTAGAGTTACGTCAAGTTGCAGGCAACATCAAGGACTGTTATACATGATGCGTTTGGTAATGCTGGCCATTCCTTGTACAAGCCGTGCATTTTGTTTCTATGCTCATCTATCCATACTGATGGAAAGGCCAACTCTGTGATTGCTTCACTTAATCAGTTTCTTTATAGTTACTGTTACCAAGGTAGCTGTCACTGACGTATAACAGCTTTAGTGGGTGACTCATAAATGTACTTAAGACTGCATGGTGTGTTAATGGTGTTGCTGTTAAGAGCACCCAACATGTTTATACGCTCTTGCCATTAGTATCCACATTAGGGGTGAAATTAATGAGGTTTCCCCTCTTGGAAAATGGGTGAATCAGACCTTCTTTTAGGTTTTCTGGCTGCATTTATCTACGTTATTCACGTCAGACAAGCCTATAAACTGCATCATTTTATGTTTGTGCATCTTGGTTTGTCGTTGTGTACGTGCAGATGACTCATTCATTTTAATCAAATAGGATGTTGATTCCCAACATTTAGGGTGAGTTGAGCCATTGCTTGCTCAGAAATATTCCCAGCAGTAGCAGGACTCCACTTGCGAAAAATGACTAAGACTGAGGATGTGGTTCAGTAATTTGCTCTCACACGATGAATGTGGGTTTCTGATGCTGTTGGTGAGGAAGCACAGAAATGACGTATGTTTTGTGTCACTGGCAGAAGGGGTAGGCCACACAGAATTACCTGCCTGTAACTCTAGTGCTATTTCCAATCAATGAAAAGAAATCTTAAGGCCAGGGCCCCCCTTTCACTCCAGGTCCCTGGGCACATGCTCACTTTGCCCATGCAGTTATCCATCTGAGTAATTGTAATTATAGCGAGACAGGAAGTCTCCATCTGGTTCTTTAATTTTGTCTGAAACAGTAGCCTGTCTCAAGGATGCTCCATATGAGACCTGGCATATATAAACACGTTTACAGCCGGATCTGACCTTTAACAGCCCTCTGAGAAGAGAATCACTGATGCAAATTTGTTCACAAGTATCAAGTAATCTGAAGCCAGGATTTTCTGAAAGGTAAATCTGACCTTGGTGCAGCTCTGCTCCTTGAGAAGCTTAATGAAAACCAATCTCAGAGTGGGATCCATCTGCTCTCTGTTTATATAATTAGAGAGCCCAGGCCTTTGTGCAGCATTGAATGTAGCAGGTATTGTTATCCAATGCGTTCTGCCTTATGTTCTGTGCGCAGGGTCATTCTGCAAACACACGCTCATTTTTGTTGCTTTATTTCATTATGCTGTACTGAAACATTTCAGATCAAGTAGCAAATCACTTCTCTGAATAAGGCTGACAGAAAAGCTCCTCCTTGTGTAAAACTTAAAAAGTAAATAAAGAGACTGGTGAGAATGATTAAATAATTAGTAAAGAAAATCCGATCATTTGCTGCCATTAGAAATGGTTCATGTGTAGTCAGTGTGTATGAGTGACATAAAAACTGTGGTTTGACTGGTCTGCAAACAGTTTGAATATAGTTTACACATTTTGAGTGTGTGGATGGGTCTGAGTACTTCGCGGCCATTCGTTTTTCGTTTCGAAATAACAAATTGAAACACGGAAAACCAACCAACCAACCATTATCCATTTTTTGTTCTGAAATGACCAAATGAAAAAAGAAAAAAACAATCCATCTCCTGTTTTTTTATTTGATAATAAAGAAAAGAAAAGAGGAAAACAAGTCATTATCCATTATCCATTATCCGTTTTGATTTGGGAATCTAAAAAAACCCTGTGGGAAACTCCTTTCTCTATTTTTTGTTTGTTTCTTCTCTGTGACCAGTAAGTTGCATTCATGTGGTGTCGGAATAATTGGAAAAATAACTTTCCGACTGGGAAAATACACATGAACGCCCGTTCATGTCGGAAAAACAACTCAGAGATAATTTTGGAACAGGAGTTGCCGACTTGACTGAAATTGACGTCAGTTTCACAGAAAATTGGTCCATGGTAATAAAACTTTTTATTAGGCTATTTCATGTATTGCATATCATTTTTTGCAGACATATAATGTGTAATGTGGTATGCCGTTAGTTGCTGTCCATGTAGAGTGACCTAGATTGGTTATAAAAGTTATTTATTAGCATAACATGTAAGATAAAGCAATATTCTAGTAGTTATAGGAAATGTACATGCTCTGTATGTACATTTCATAGCTCTTATATGCTCCACGAACAACCCGTCCAGAGATGTGTGTCATCAGAGAGCGTCAGGCAGCACTGGGCCCCGGCGGCAATATGTCTTTGGATGAATATGCAGGTTTTATTGCAGAAAATAGAAGAAATGGAATGTTCTCTGTTGATATCGCTGCTTCGTTATGTACCCAGTTTGGAACGAGACTGGGGTTTTCTAAGAGGAATGTGTGGAAGTGGTGTGGTGAGCAGGGGCTTGTCAGGACGAAGATAAGTGGTGGCTCGCTCATGGTGAAAAATAGAGAAAGGAGTTTCGGTCAGGGTACCTTCAGGCAGTTAGTTTTTTTCGTTTTAAACCAAAAAATGAAAAAATGTAAATACCATGGTTTTTCATTTTTTTCATTTTTTCTCCATTTTTGTTGTCAGAATCAAAAAATGAAAAACGACAAAACCAAATTCAAGTAACAGCCCGATTTTGTGTTTTTGCAGATTCATTGTTTCATTTATTGTTTTGGACAAAAAGTAGAACTGCTGTATGGCGTTATATTTGTGTCATATGTCGTGCAAGCGTATAACACATCTGCACACGCGCACATCTCTCTCGCGCGTGAATTTTTTAGCTGGACATTCTGACTCAACTACCTCATGCCCCGGGCTGTTCCTCATAAGGACCAGCTCCAGTCCCCGATTGGCTGACTGACCAGTTTCACAATACATGACGCATTTCCTGCCATAAACCAGATTTTTTCCACGAAAATTCATCCCTGGTGGCAGAAGCTTATTGCAAAGATTGCAAAGCCACTAAGTAACTTATGTAAACGCTGATAGTCTGATTTTGCTGTGTATACTACCCTGTGCAACCCACATTATTTCAATAATGATATATATACAGGCAAAAATGCTGTCTATTGCTTCTTTGAAAAAAACAAACAAAAAAAAACAGTGAGCTTCCTGTCTGTGACGGAAGCTGTCATCAGCAGAAAACCGACAAGGTACCCATGTGGGGGGCTGGAAAATGACCTGCAAGTGCAGTTGAAATCTGTGCGCGAATCAAAATAATTTACACGAGAGAGAGATCTGCGCGCGTGTAGATGTGTTATCCACTCGCGCGACATAGGACACAAATATAACACCATAGTTCTAGTTCATTCAAACAGTATTAGATAAATTCATCTTATGATTTGCCTTCTTACAGATTTTAGATAAATCATTTTCTACCAAGTTGCTGTACGTGATGATAGAAGGATTGAGATTAGAGTGGGGAGCAAAACAAGATTTCTTTTTAAATGTTGCAGCTTCTCTAACGGGCAGACGAGTCTCGTCTGTATTAGAATTTATCAAAATGACAATATTAGTTAAGACGTTATGTCTATGAGAGAAAAAATGTTTAAGCTGGAGAGATTGAAATAACTTTAATGTGTCAATTTTTAATTTGAATGGGTCAATGTTATTAGTGGGACAAAAAGACAAGCCCTTACTCAAAATCTCAGTCTCATCTGCAGTCAGATTACATCCAGAAATGTTGATCACTGTCCCCTCATCCCCCTCCTCGTTGCCCTTGACAATGAGGTTTGGCGGTTGCCCAAAAAAGACTTTGTGCTGCGCTGGCTGTCCATGTCAATTGTCTGCGAGGAATCTTTTTTGAAATTTTCTCCTTCTGTCTTTCCATTCATAGATTTTACCTTCCACATAATGCTTTGTGTCTCTTTCATATTTCTTCATTTTGTAGCTTTGCAGCTCCTGTTGAAAGGATCTCAGGGAAGTCGTGATCTTGGTGATTGTATTGAAAGTCTCTGTGTCAACTTGTGCCTTGATTTTCGATTCCAGCGATTTGATTTCTGTATTTGTCTTTTCTTTCTATGTCTTGTTTTTTTCAATAATCAGCAGCATCAAGTCTAGAGAGCATTTGTTCAGAATCTGTTCCCATTTGTGCATAAAGTCTGTGTCATCTTGGCCGAAGGACGGGGCCTTGTTCAACAAAGCCCACGAGGAATTCGTTTCTCTCTCCAGTACAGTAGAAAGGGTGATAGAGTGCCAGAGGAAGTGGGTGTCTCTCTTTCTTAAGTCCTCCAGGTCTCTCTCGAGGGAAAGAATGCTTGGCGCTGGTGATTCCAGAGCTTCTTGAAAAAATGAGTGTGGTAATATGATGTTAGCACCTTGTTCATCAGTGAATGATAAAGTCTCTGACCATGTCTCAGTGGTCCCATTAATAGATGCAAATATACTCATGGTTCTTCAAAGATGGTGAGCTGCACAAAGGTTATATCAAAGAAAGGCACTCTTGCGCTTCAGCCAAAAATAAAACTGGATCGGTGCTCACAGCATAGGACAAAATAGTAGACAGTACATCAAGTGGGCCACTACAAAAAATGACTGAACCCAAATGAAAAGAGGCTGGAGCACTCGATAAAACTGCAGAGTTTTTAATAAGGTGCAAACAGACTGACGATTCGACGTTACTGCATCTTCTTCAGAGTCAAACAGGTATTTGTAGAACAGTGGCAGTTAAATACCCACATCCGGTTGGAAATGACAATGAATATAATTGTCTTTCACAGGTTGAATTTAGCCCCTCACCATTTGACCAGCACTTTCAGGAAGTCATCCAGCAGGCACCACTGGACACACAGGGAGAGCCAAATGTGTACCACTGTTCCACCTTCATCCCTAAGCTTCTGAAGTACTTTGTGCCTCAGGCAGTTCTGTGGCCAGGACTTTTACCAGGTAATTCTGGTTCCTCCCCTATATGTATAAATTTAAAATTGTTTTTCAAATTATTAAACTTACAGTATGTTCTTATATTGTAGGAGACCATGGACAGCATGGGACATGTCCTGTATATGATATGCTCTCAAAAAAACTTAACTTGTGTTAACTTGTATTAACAGCTAACAGTAAACTGTAATTAAAGAACAATTTTATTCACATTTGTAGGCATGATAATTCAACAAATGGAATACTAACATCACTTCATATTAAATTCAACATATCTTTACACCAAAGACAACAAGACCCAGGGGATAATGGAAAAGAGCCAGTGTGATCTGAAAAAGATCCGTTTTCAACACAAGAGGCTGACCAGATTGGATGACTTTGTGCAGACCAAAGATGCATGAAGCTCTTCTGAGAGAATACCAGAACTCTCTCAAAATTAAGAAGGAGGTATGCAGGGGCGGATCTAGAAAAATATTTATGGGGTGGTAAGAGGAAGGCAGGAATTTTTGAGGGGTGGCAACATATGGTAGACGTATATACTGAATTTAATCACAGTTATTAGAGTTCGATGAGAAATAGTATGTTCACACTACATAAGGGCACAGGCTGCCATTTACAAACTCATACAGACCAACTTAATCTCATGCAATCAATGTCTTGCATTTGGGGTTTCATGTGAAACAGTTCATATTAGGAATAAGTGTTGAAGGAGGTTCAACAAACTCTGAGTCTAACCCTGAACTCTGAGTTGATTTACCCTGAGATGGGAAACTCTGAGTTAGCGGTTCCAGAATAGCTGATTTGAGTAAGTTCAGTCAACTCTGAGTATGTTCACTCACAAATAAAAGACATCGCCTCCATTTTAATCCTGTGGATGTAGAGATATTAATGCATGTGTAGCAGACAGTGCACGGTTAACTTTAAAAGAAGAACCTGAGTCTGAGCAAGGAAAGTGTCAATACGTTTACCATTAAGTTAATAAAAAAATGTTTTATTCAGTGTTTATGTGTCCGTTTATTCATCATTTATCAGACTTACATTTCGTAGCCCATAGCCCGTAACATTGTTACGGGCTACAGGTCCATGTCATTGGTCCGACAGCCCATTAGTTCAACAGTCCGACTGTCCGCAGTGCTGAACGGCTCACAGTGGGCGTATGGGGCGCCACGACCGGCTCGAGGCTTGAGGCGGAGCAGGCTCACGGCTTATGTTATTGTCACTTTCTTTTTTCTGACCCTAACCAAGTGGTTTCTGTGCCTAAACCTAACCAGACCTTAACCACAGGGCATCATGATGATTTCGGAACGGACTTCGGAACAATGGGTTTAATATGGTCGGACCAATGGGCTGTCAGACCAATGGGCAGTTCCCACGGGCTACCTCGCTTCCCAACACCCTAAAAACAAGAAATGGCAAAGATACTAAATTTTGAGACTATGACTAAAATAAGGATTAAATATTTTACTGTGCACTTCCATTGTAATATTTGATTATCATCAGAATTGTAGTCTATTGTCCTCTACACAGATGGAGACCCTAGCTTTCAAATCTTTACTTGCATAATGCTGTATTCTACTGCAGTGGAAATCATCTCTCAATGACTTGAAGATGCTGGCTTTTTGGTATTTTATTAGAAAAGATCGGGTTTTAACAGATGGGTAACTCTTCTTTGGAACTCAAACTGATCCTTTTTTAATATTATATTTTTATGAGATATCATAGAAGAAATATCAGACTATAAAATGCCATTTTGCTGATCATTAATGACACAAATTTGACCTATAATAATGGCGTTAAGTACATACTATACATTAAAAGGCATGGATGGGTCAGTGTTTGCAATTACAGACAGTGAGTGTTAACGCATGCTGCACTTTGATAATAGTATTTTTAAGTATGTAATACAATGCATACATAAGAATGGATATTGTACAATGAATAGTTTTATTTACCCTCAATTTGGAAGGGTTAATATTTCCATTCATTTGATTTTAAGAACAACATATTACACACATTTTTAAAGTGTAATGAAGTGGACATAAATCTCTACAGGAATCTAAATTGAAATGATTATGGTACGCATATGCCCTGCACTGGCTCCCAGTAGCTGTCCACATGAAATTCAAAACCCTAACACTCTCTTACAAAGTAGCAACTGAACAAGCTCCCACCTACTTGAACTGTCTCATCCAGCTCTATGTTCCCTCCCGCTCACTAGATGGTAATACCATCTCAAAAGGGCCCCAAGTCTGCAGCCAGACTCGTCTCCTCTGTAGTTCCCAGGTGGTGGAACAAGTTACCAAACTCCATTTGTCTTTAAGAAAAGATTAAAGAACCAGCTCTTCCGAGGGCACCTCTGCACTTAACAGATTGCAGATACATACAGTATACTATTTACATAGGGGAAAAAACTATCACACTATATCATTTGCTCTGTGCACTGCCTGTCAGCACCTACGTCCAATTAGACTCCAACTTTGCTTTTGGACACTTATCTTGTCCTCTTCTGACTAGATCTTGCTTGTGTTGTATTAACTCTCAGATGGACATCACTTTGTATAAAGGTGTCTGCTAAATTAAACTGTAAAAGTGACACCTTTTCTTGCTTATTACCAGAAATGATTCTCTGTTAAACATTAAATTGCAGAGGAGATGATAAAGATTTTGTCTTTGCTTATCTCATTTTACAGATACAGTGTGAGACATGTGAAAGATGGTACCATGAGCAGTGTCTGGAAATGGATGATGACCAACTCCAAAAGGCAAGAGCAGCCAAGTGGGATCGTGTCCTTTGCACATGAATTGAAACCACAGATAGACAAACAGACTCCTCCTGGGAATGTCCCGAGCAACAAACCAAAAAGAAAATAGGAAATACAGCCAGAGGGCTGGGTGTCTGCAGCTAAATGTCGATCACAATGTCGATTGCTAACCTTGTTGTGAAAAGCTTTATGTTGACTGGATTATTTGAGAATACTTGAATGTTATAATACAGTGTGATGTAAGATCAGGTGGTATTTTATCTGTATTATTGATTCTCTCTGGCCAGTACTATTTCTGGATAAAAGAAATGAAAAGATATGTAGCTACATAAATGTATATAGTTACAGGCGTCAAAACCAAACGTCCTCTTTTGCCCGGACATGTCCACTTTTCACGTTCTGTCCGGGGCGTCTGGGGGTGTTTATATATTAATGATAATGTCCGGTTTTCCTTGTGTGTGTGTGTGTGTGTGTGTGTGTGTGTGTGTGTGTGCGCGTGTTAGAGTGCGGCACGGTCTGAATATTTCTGTCCGAACTCGACAGTCATTCTGTTTTGTAACGTCCAAACCCAAACCGAGCCCGACATTATTTAATTAGTCTACTAAAGCACTGAGTTTGTGTCACACAGTTGTTATGGTTACAGGCTTTTTAACAGGCTGGGAATGCGCCGTGGCTGCTCCGCGGACAGGGAGACCTCCGTGTTTGAGGCGGGAGCGGGTGGCGGGAGGTCCGAGGCGTCCAGCGAGGGGAGAGGTAGAAACAAGCAGCCAATGTGTGCATGTGTTCTGTTCAGGTGTAGTCACGTAAATAACAGTCCCCAAGCAACAGGACAGACAATAGGATTTTATTTATTTTTACACTATATTTTCACTGAAAGCTGATGGAATCCGACCCGAGCCTGAATACAATTTATATGATGTATATACAATTTATACAACTCGTCAAGCCGTCAGGTAGGCCTACCGTCGGGACCCGTCGGGTTCGGATCGGGCAGCCACACTCTAGTGTGTGTATGTGTCCTGTATCTATAGGGCCCTATTTGAATTTTTGTCTTTGAGAGATATTATTTTGTAATATAACTGAATTTTCTATCCATACATATAAACTTTAAATATATTAATTTATAATTAATATTAATTATAAGGCATCTTTGAGTAAACTGCGAGTATCATTTAAGTAGGCTATCTCGTGGCCGGGCCGAGTGTCCTCTTTGTTGGAAATCAAAATATGGTCACCCTAATATAAAACCTATATTGTTTCAATAGTAAATTCTTGAAATAGTTGAGTGAAATATACGTGATTTACGAGAAACGAGTCACATGTTTGCATCACCACAAACAGGAAAAATTGTATCATCTCTGTAATGGACCTTGTCTACTTCATTGACTGTTTTGGACACGTCTTTTTATCGGAGTTGAAATCTAATATTTTCTATCAATTTGTTTTACAACGATAAGGGTTTTTGCTCAATAGCTTCCAGGTCATGTGACCTAATGGCTCAAAGTCAGTGTAGGATCATGTTAGTACACTGGTAGGTGAAGACAGTGAATTTAATGCGAGTTTTATGCTCGTCATATTTAATATTAATTAATTTTTATTAAAAAATACCATTTTAGCTCAATAGCTTCCAGGTCATGTGACCTAATGGCTAAAAATCATTATAGACTCCTGTTAGTATAGTGGCAGGTTAAGACACAGCCAATTAGAGTTTAATGCTCCTCATATTTAATATTAATTTATTTTATTAAAAATAGCATTTTAGCTCAGTAGCGTCGAGGTCATGTGACTTAATGGCTCAAAGTCAGTTTAGGATCATGTTAGAACAAGGGTAGCTTCAGACACAGCCAATGTAATTTGAGTTTAATGCTCCTGATATATATTTTTATTTTTTTTTAATTATGTTTTTTAATGAAAAATTAGCATTTTAGCTCAATAGCTTCCAAGTCTTGTGACCTAATGGCTCATAATCAGCGTAGGATCGTGTTAGTACATTGGTAGGTGAAGAAATAGCCAATTTATTTACAGTTTAATGCTTCTCATATTTTATATTAATTTATTTTATATTTTATTAAAAAAAAATAAGTATTTAATGACAAAAATAGCTTTGTATCTCAATATCTACCAGGTCATGTGACGTAATGGCTCAAAACCAGTATTGGATCATTTTGAAACGTCTCTTTTTTATTAACTTTAACATTGTTATTTTGAAAACCGGAAGTTAATACACGCTTGAGTATTTGTGCTGACTTTCCCAACCGTATCCACGTATTCGCCATAAAATCTACAATTTGGGCGCACTTGAAATGACGGGGTGGCTGGCTTGACTATGCAAAAACAAGAGACGGCCGGCTTGACCGCAGTGTCCACGTAACAGTGAAGAAAAGATCTCAGGGTTGCTTGCAAAAGGTTGTAAAGACAGGAAAAACTCCCGGCAAAGTGATTCACCGCGTTGATCTCCACAAACCAGCCAGGAGAATAAAGTCCATAAAGCAGCACAAATAGTCACCTAATTCCTCAGGATGTATTTTTTGTTGGTTTCCTATGTGTTATTTAAAGTTTCCACTGCTCTCCTTTCTGTGCTCCTAAATTTCTTTATGTGCTCCTAAATTTTTTCGGTGAAAAAACTCTCCAATACATTAACAGTGAGTTAAAATTGGAGTGTTCCCTGGGAAGATAACAATGGAGAGACCTTCTTCCAAGGTGTTTGGGTGTCTTTACGATGACAATGACAGAAATTTTAAATTAAATAGTTATATTTAAAGAGCCTATTGAGACGCCTCTCTGCAGCTGACAGGGGAAAACTCTCCAATACATTAACAGTGAGTTAAAATTGGAGTGTTCCCTGGGAAGATAACAATGGAGAGACCTTCTTCCAAGGTGTTTGTGTGTCTTTACGATGACAATGACAGAAATTCTAAATTAAATAGTTATATTTAAAGAGCCTATTGAGACGCCTCTCTCCAGTTGACAGGGAAAAACTCTCCAATACATTAACAGTGAGTTAAAATTGGAGTGTTCCCTGGGAAGATAACAATGGAGAGACCTTCTTCCAAGGTGTTTGGGTGTCTTTACGATGACAATGACAGAAATTCTAAATTAAATAGTTAAATTCACAGACTATTGAGACGCTTCTCTCCAGTTGACAGGGGAAAACTCTCCAATACATTAACAATGAGTTAAAATTGGAGTGTTCCCTGGGAAGATAACAATGGAGAGACCTTCTTCCAAGGTGTTTGGGTGTCTTTACGATGACAATGACAGAAATTCTAAATTAAATAGTTAAATTCACAGACTATTGAGACGCTTCTCTCCAGTTGACAGGGGAAAACTCTCCAATACATTAACAATGAGTTAAAATTGGAGTGTTCCCTGGGAAGATAACAATGGAGAGACCTTCTTTCAAGGTGTTTGGATGTCTTTACGAAGACAATGACAGAAATTTTAAATAGTTATATTTAAAGAGCCTATTGAGACGCCTCTCTCCAGTTGACAGGGGAAAAACTCTCCAATACATTAACAATGAGTTAAAATTGGAGTGTTCCCTGGGAAGATAACAATGGAGAGACCTTCTTCCAAGGTGTTTGGGTGTCTTTACGATGACAATGACAGAAATTCTAAATTAAATAGTTATATTTAAAGAGCCTATTGAGACTCCTCTCTCCAGTTGACAGGGGAAAAACTCTCCAATACATTAACAATGAGTTAAAATTGGAGTGTTCCCTGGGAAGATAACAATGGAGAGACCTTCTTCCAAGGTGTTTGGGTGTCTTTACGATGACAATGACAGAAATTTTAAATTAAATAGTTACATTTAAAGAGCCTATTGAGACGCCTCTCTCCAGTTGACAGGGAAAAACTCTCCAATACATTAACAGTGAGTTAAAATTGGAGTGTTCCCTGGGAAGATAGCAATGGAGAGACCTTCTTCCAAGGTGTTTGGGTGTCTTTATGATGACGATGACAGAAATTCTAAATTAAATAGTTATATTTAAAGAGCCTATTGAGACTCCTCTCTCCAGTTTATAGAGGAAAAACTCTCCAATACATTAACAATGAGTTAAAATTGGAGTGTTCCCTGGGAAGATAACAATGGAGAGACCTTCTTCCAAGGTGTTTGGGTGTCTTTACGATGACAATGACAGAAATTCTAAATTAAATAGTTATATTTAAAGAGCCTATTGAGATGCCTCTCTCCAGTTGACAGGGAAAAACTCTCCAATACATTAACAGTGAGTTAAAATTGGAGTGTTCCCTGGGAAGATAACAATGGAGAGACCTTCTTCCAAGGTGATTGGGTGTCTTTATGATGACGATGACAGAAATTCTAAATTAAATAGTTATATTTAAAGAGCCTATTGAGATGCCTCTCTCCAGTTGACAGGGAAAAACTCTCCAATACATTAACAGTGAGTTAAAATTGGAGTGTTCCCTGGGAAGATAACAATGGAGAGACCTTCTTCCAAGGTGTTTGGGTGTCTTTATGATGACGATGACAGAAATTCTAAATTAAATAGTTATATTTAAAGAGCCTATTGAGACTCCTCTCTCCAGTTTATAGAGGAAAACTCTCCAATACATTAACAGTGAGTTAAAATTGGAGTGATCCCTGGGAAGATAACAATGGAGAGACCTTCTTCCAAGGTGTTTGGGTGTCTTTACGATGACAATGACAGCAATTTTAAATTAAGTAGTTATATTTAAAGAGCCTATTTAGACGCCTCTCTCCAGTTGACAGGGAAAAACTCTCCAATACATTAACAATGAGTTAAAATTGGAGTGTTCCCTGGGAAGATAACAATGGAGAGACCTTCTTCCAAGGTGTTTGGGTGTCTTTACGATGACGATGACAGAAATTTTAAATGAAATAGTTATATTTAAAGAGCCTATTGAGACTCCTCTCTCCAGTTGACAGGGAAAAACTCTCCAATACATTAACAATGAGTTAAAATTGGAGTGTTCCCTGGGAAGATAACAATGGAGAGACCTTCTTCCAAGGTGTTTGGGTGTCTTTACGATGACAATGACAGAAATTCTAAATTAAATAGTTATATTTAAAGAGCCTATTGAGACTCCTCTCTCCAGTTGACAGGGGAAAACTCTCCAATACATTAACAGTGAGTTAAAATTGGAGTGTTCCCTGGGAAGATAACAATGGAGAGACCTTCTTCCAAGGTGTTTGGGTGTCTTTACGATGACAATGACAGAAATTTTAAATTAAATAGTTATATTTAAAGAGCCTATTGAGACTCCTCTCTCCAGTTGACAGGGAAAACTCTCCAATACATTAACAATGAGTTAAAATTGGAGTGTTCCCTGGGAAGATAACAATGGAGAGACCTTCTTCCAAGGTGTTTGGGTGTCTTTACGGTGACAATGACAGAAATTTTAAATTAAGTAGTTATATTTAAAGAGCCTATTGAGACGCCTCTCTCCAGTTGACAGGGAAAAACTCTCCAATACATTAACAATGAGTTAAAATTGGAGTGTTCCCTGGGAAGATAACAATGGAGAGACCTTCTTCCAAGGTGTTTGGGTGTCTTTATGATGACAATGACAGAAATTTTAAATTAAATAGTTATATTTAAAGAGCCTATTGAGACTCCTCTCTCCAGTACAGGGAAAAACTCTCCAATACATTAACAATGAGTTAAAATTGGAGTGTTCCCTGGGAAGATAACAATGGAGAGACCTTCTTCCAAGGTGTTTGGGTGTCTTTATGATGACAATGACAGAAATTTTAAATTAAATAGTTATATTTAAAGAGCCTATTGAGACTCCTCTCTCCAGTTGACAGGGAAAACTCTCCAATACATTAACAGTGAGTTAAAATTGGAGTGTTCCCTGGGAAGATAACAATGGAGAGACCTTCTTCCAAGGTGTTTGGGTGTCTTTACGATGACAATGACAGAAATTTTAAATTAAAGTCCGTGTAAAGTGAGAATAAATATGTCATCTGAGTTTGACATACCACAGAAAAAGGTGTTGTAAGCTACCCTTTCAAATTTGAACGATTAAAAAAATCGGCAAATATATGAAATTAGGCTTCAAAGTTGTGTAAAAATCAGCCTCTGTCTCTGCTCCCAAACGCTGTGGGCGTGTCCGCCGAATGCGCGAAACCCCTCCCCCTAACAAGTGTCACCTGTCAATCAAAGTCACCACCGCTACCGGGAACATGGATGCATCTCCGAACTTTCTTCTCCAGCCGCAGCCCTACATGTTTGAGCCACCAGAGCCAGATTGCAGCTCTGAGCCAGAGGACACTAACCCCCATGAGAGTGGACCTCGGTCCTCTCAGTCTGCAACAGAGTGGTAATTTTATTTCTCCCAATTATAAATAGCAAATAGCAATTATAAATAGCAATGTGTCCATCACCTTCATCTTCAACTTCCTCAGCAAGGCAGTTATCATCTACTAGGTGTGTTTTGGGGTCATTATCATGTAGTGGTGGCAGCATCACTCATGCAGCCCCAAACCATGATGCTGCCACCACTATACATGACTGTAGGCAAGAGACAGTTGTCTTGGTGCTGAGTGATGCTGCCACCACTACATGATAATGACCCAAAACACACCTAGTAGATGACAACTGCCTTGCTGAGGAAGTTGAAGATGAAGGTGATGGACTGGCCAAGTATGTATCCAGCCCTAAACTCACCTGTACACCTGTGGGGCATCCTCAAGCTGAAGGTGGAGGAGGGAAAGGTGTCTTCACATCCATCTGCTCCATGATGTCATCATGGAGGGGTGGGAGAGGATTCCTGAAGCAACCTGTGAGCTCTGGTGAATTCCATGCCCAAAAGGGTTAAGGCAGTGCTAGATAATAATGGTTGGCACACAAAATATTGACACTTGGGCACAATTTGGACATGTTCACTGTGGGGTGTACTCACTTATGTTGCCAGCTGTTTAGATGTTGATGGCTGTGTTTTGAGTAATTTTCAGAGGAAGGTAAATCTATACTATTATACAAGCTGTACACTGACTACTTTAAGTTATAAAGTGGCATTTCTATAGTGTTGTCCCATGAAAAGATATAATGAAATATTTGCAAACATGGGAGGGGTGTACTCACTTGGACAATTACATGAAATTTTAAAGAGTAAAAAACTATCCATTTCATCACACATCCATACAGGCTACATGATGACACAGGCTGCAGGTTGATGAATAAGAATGTCATCTTCTGGGATCCTGTTCTGTAAGACATTATAAAAAATGGAGAGAAAATTAAGACATGTAAAATTCTCATGTGCTTTATTTTTACTTTCATCACAGCCGTGCTAGATACCTGGCCTATCGAAGTTTTGTGTCCTGGTGCTGGGGATACCTGGGCAAAAATAACCGTGTGGTCATACCCTCCTGCGTTGTGCGCCGCATTCATGAAGAGTACCCTGATGAAGATGGGGAATACACAGGTTTCAAACCATCAATATAAAAAAAGAACAATAAAAAATAAAATATCATATTGTATTGTGTGCTTGATATTTGTTATTTTATATTTCATACTTTACTTGATAATTTCACAAAAGCATTGAACAATTATTGTTTTAGTAATGATACGTTTGTAAGTGTGTCATAGCTGACTACAATTGAGGCTAGTGGGGCTGTAGTGCAGGAGTGGGCTGGAGCAGGAAGAGGTTTAACAAAGCTCAAACAAGTAATTATACAATAAACAAGTAATAGGAAAGAGTCTGACAGATAACCTTTTGAAGTTTCTTGACATCAAAAGCAGCAATGGACTGCTCCTCCATATTCACCACCTACACAGAAGAATTATTAGAGAAAAATCATTTGACATAATTAAAAAAAACTACTGATAGCCCATCATAACATGAACCCATGACCCACACTAAACCTAATGGGTAATGATCTGACCCTCTTCTCTATCAGTAACTGTCACATCTGCTGCACAGTCTGATGTTGGGCCATCTTGTGCTGGAGCTGCTCCCACCCCACCTGGACAGCTGAACCTGGACACATGTCTGGCAATTGCATCTGCCTTCTCAGGCCGCTCATACTGTGAGCACAGAAATCCAGGAACAGCCACTGCTCTCAGCTCAGCTGCAAAGGTCCCAGGGTCATGGATGACTTTGTTAAAGAGGAGGTCCATAAGCTCTGAGACATATTCTAAAAAACAGAAGACAGCACAAAGCATTTGTAGTTCGTTAATTCATGTGGGCTCAACTGTTGACAATCTATTTCCAAAGTACTGCAATCACATTTTTTTTTACTTTGAATTCTTGTTTACAGTTTTGACATGCTGGCAAATGTAGTCCAACACCATGTCATTCAGGTGGTGCATAAATCTCGCAAGTAATAGTAGTATGTTTTGAATCATTCACAGATGAAACAGACAATTGATAATTAACTAACCAGTAGTGTATATGGTTTTCACCATGGACACAACATTCCCCCTCTCTTGGCCTTTGGGTATTTGATTTGGAACCGGAGCTCTCCTGCTGCAGTCCTTGCTTGTGAACGCCCAGAATTTTCATTGAAATGCAATGCAGCCAGGTAAAGCCTGAAATGAGAAGCATTTAGATGGGATTATTTAATTCACATAGTTAGTAAAGGGTTGAAAACTAAAATTTTACATTGTTTGTACTGTAAGTCCTATGTAGACTCCTGAATACACATTTCTTTGTGTAATAGTATCACTCTAGTGCAGTTAATACAAAATATTAAAAAAGGAGAGACCAGGGCTGCACTTCAGTGTTACATTTTTATATTGCCACAGAAACAAATACCCAGTGTCAGTGGTCTAGTTGTGAGCACATGTTGAATGTTATGTACTGCATGATACTGACAATTTGAGTACATACAATTTACCTGCAGAGCATCCCTAAATAGGAGAATGCCACATTTTTTGGTGCGAACCGCAGAATGAGACTGTGGAATCCCTCCAAAGTTGATGTCTGATACCGGGGACTCAGCTTTCTAACATCACCAAGGATGCGCTTGTTGAACAGGATTTTCTCAATCTTGTAGGTTGCCCTTGTTGCTAGAGTTGGAAAGATAATATTAAATAAATAATAGATTAAGAGTGCATAGCAGCTGAAAGTATAATATGTAAATCTAATGAACTGCTTTAAAATAGTGGCATACCCGGTTTCAGCCACTTGTTTCTATCAGTGGAAGGTGGGTGGAGACACTTGGGGAACAGTGGATTTTCGTGGACATGGACATCCTGGATGTGGTTTAGAAGGGTCCATTTTGCCACCATTTCCTCTCCACTGGAGGAACTGGATGCTGACCAGTAGAGGTGATTTGACACACTCTTTTGCCACTGTTGGATTTTCTTGCAGTCCTTTTCTTTTGCAAGTGCATCCATTTTCTTGTTAAGTGCTGAGAACAGTTTGAAAAGATGAGGTGCGATATTAATGTTGCACAGTATTAGCTTTGCTAAATATATTTCTATAGACAATATTTTTTAAATGATCTTACCTTTACATAAATGCCAAACATCATAGAAGTGCTGAATTTCTGGTTTATGCTCCCGGAGAAATTTTTGAACTTGTGTGTGTCGGTCCGTCACCAATGAGGTGACTTTGACACCAGCACTTTCAAGGAATCCAAGACTCCGGATCAGCCCCTCTTTCTCCATCCGTACACTGCCTCCAACTTCATTGCTCTGTGGATCAAAGTTCAGCGTGCACTAGAGTTGTACCAATACTGATACCAGTATCGCAAATGCCTACGATACTGCCTAAAATGCGGCATCGGACATCGTCGAGTACACCCTGTGACCAATCCGATACCACTTCATTACGCATACGTACACTATGCTTTGAACATCGCAATGTGCGCATGTGCAATAGTCACAGTCATTTGATGTTTTCTCTTTTTTTAGAACATGTAAACTTTTGTTTTTCTTTAGAAAAGCAGCTCTGAAGCTTCGCTCGTTGCTCCGCTCCGCTCGCCTCTCTCTCTGTCTCCCTGAGCACTTGGCCAACAGACATGACACACTACACAATGGTACACACCAATTATCCCCAGTTGTCTTTCACGACATGTGTGATGTCATCGAGTTATTCTTGTCCTATTTTCATTACTTTCACTATTATTTGAGTCACTGTGTGTGTTCATGTGCCAGCCGACATGTTGTTGTAGTCACCTAAAAGCGCCAGCAGATGGCAGGAGCTAAATTTCAAGCGCCATATGTAAACTGTCAAGCTACTGTAACTTCCACAGGAAGTTCTGGCAAATGTTTCAGAATAAAGGCCTATTTAGAAAATGGAGGGATTCTCTCAGCTGAGGTTATAAGGGGCTTTTAATCTGAAACGGAAGTGTTGAGTTTGAAATAACGGCGCCATGCATTAACTTTACCAATACATAAAGATACAGAGGGATTACTAAATAACAGACCGTCTATAACGTAGTCTGTTTCAAATGAAGCTGGTAGCCTCTGCAGTTGTGGTGAGTAAAAGCCCCGCCGCTATTTTTTAATTTTCTTACTTTAAGTCATCTGGTGGAAATTCTTGTATTTTTTAATATCGCAATATGGATAGCAAAAATAAATAAAAATTGCGATGCCAGTTTTTTTCCAATATAGTACAGCCCTACATTCTACTGAAGCCTTTAAAATGTCTTTTTTTTACCAAATTGTGTGGCTGCACTTTAACCTGTGTCTTGATCTGTGTCAACACTGGATAATAATAAAAAAGTTTTGTGGCATTCATTCTACTATTATGTATTTATTTCTTAATATTTTACGTAGAGTTTTAGGAGTTGAGACATACAACAATTCATATCCCATCCATTTTTATTTTACGCGCTGGTATCGGACCGGTATAAGCAGATACCTAAGGTTCAGAGATCGGAATCGGTATCAGTATCGGGAAGGAAAAAGTGGTATTGGTACATCTCTAGTGTGCACGACATATTTGGTTGCTCAGATTAATATTTTTGGTTCAAAATATGTAGTATGTGCAGTCCCACAGCAAGTTCAACAATATGGTACAAAAATCAACTTTGTCAGAACATTTTACTTCTTGCAGTGTTTTATACTGTAAAAAAATATGTTTTTGGACACAACATGGTCCCCAGTAACATACAGTAGTTGTGCTGATACAATCAAGAGAGTAATTTTTAGAATATATTTACCTGTACAAGCTGGATATCAACTATTTTGTTTGAGCAAAGATCCACCATAGAGTATGAGCCATACTTCGCACAGTGGCCTGGACTGTCAGCCCTCATATCACCACCAAGGGACACAGTGTCTCTTTCTTTCAGTCCTTCAAGCAGGTCAGACTGATGTGATCGCCATTTATGTAGGACGGATGGCAGAATGAAGTGGCGCACATGATTTTGATGGGTCATCCTTGTGAAGGTTTTCACATGCATTGCACTGAGCACCTGAAAGTAACATTAGAGTGTTCATGTACGTAATGTTCATGAGTGCATTTACTATTTCCCACTGCAGCACTATGGAGTACACTATGTCACAGAGTAAAATAAGATTTTACGTGGGAGCAGGTGGACAAAAAAGATGAAGCTGTTGGAGAAGGCACACTTTTTTTTAGATAAAGTCATAATATTTACTAACCTTATTAGTCTGCACAAATGATGAGCCTGTGTAATAGACAGCAGCTGATAGTTGTAGATTCCCCGCAGGATAGTTGCCCAGAAGTGGCTGACTCCTCCATACTCTTCTGTAGAGGCAACTCTCATACAGGCACTTCTGAGTAACAGAGAGGAAGGTTCCTTTTTCAGCTGTGTCTATCTTGCATGCTCTTGAGCAGGTGGGGCAGTTTTTAAACAGCTCAAGCAGGCAATCTTCATACACCAGGTACTTTGTGATGTCCTGCGGTGTCTTTGTTGGTGCTCTTTTGATGAAGAAAACCACAAGAACAATTAATATTTGTTACAAAGTTATTATTTATATTTTCATAAATTATTTCACACTTTCACAGTTAATTTACCAAAAAAAAAGCAAAATTAACTTACTGGTCATTGATGGTGTCATCCAGTGCTGATATGCTGGGGAGATAGCTGGAATCATCAGGATCTGCACTGACTGAGGTTATGTCAGATTCCTGAAGAAGGAAATTCCAGGAGAGAGCGTTTTGCTTGTGGGCCATCATCTTGACCAGCTCTGCGCTTCTGTGGTGTTGAAGAGCAGAGTGGGAGAAACTGGGATGTGCTGTTGCCAACAGCAACACTCCTTGTCGCCACTGTGGCTTGAGAGCCTGGAAAATATACATTGCATTATTTCATAAACCATTCACGACATTTTCTAGTTTTAATATTAATGATAACATGTGTAACTTGCTGTCTGTCTTTAATGACTAGGCTCTAGGTTCTTAAATCAGCATTAACAGCATGAGGTGTAGTCCATGAGTGTTTTCTTTCAACAAATATATTGTGCATACCTGTTATCTGTCCGTTAATATCATAGACATTTCAACACACCTGTAGTCTTTCTGTTGTACAGTGTTCTTTTGGACAGTTGGGTGGCCACTGTCCTTCTCCCCACATAGCAGTCTGTTTGACATCCAATTTCTCTTGTGGCCTCTTGCAGGTCATCACACTGGCATGCTGCATCTCTTGTGGTTGGCAGGGTCTGCTTTATGAAAACAGATAAAAGTTAAAAATAGTTATCTAAGGAGTCAAACATAGTAATGCATATAAACCGAAGTTCATATCTCCTGACCAATGACACCCTGGTAAAAATGTATACCAAATCATGGACTGCAAGAATTCAAAATACTCTTAAGTTGTTCCAGTAAAATTATGTTTTAATTAATATTTGGGACCTATTTGAGGCAAATTTAATCAGCCTCAGTATCAGAACATATTTATATTAATTATAGTAAGAAGCCACATTATTAATAATTAACAATGACACATACAACAACAGTAAATACAAATAAAAAAACAACCACTAATTAATCTGGTGGCGTTTCGATGGACTGCCTGGGTTATTGCAAATAATTTAGCAGCTAATATGCAGGAATATCAACCTTTTTCCTGTGCACAGTGAACACAGCCTGTCCCCCCGGACAGCCTGGATAACCAGACTGTATCCACTGACTCTGTACCCTGCCTCATCAATCTAGGTGGTCACATGAAGATTCATTTATATAAGTAACCTTGCAAACCGGTAAGACAAGCGCAATATAAAACTGAATAATTTTGTCATTTTAAATTGGATTTATAGCACATATGGCATATCCACTATTGCCAGTGGGAAGATGTGGCCCTGTTTGAGAAGTCGGCATTACGGATAACTTGCGCACTTAGGCCGAATTATTTATAAGTAGTGAATTTTCATTACAGGCACTATTAACATGAGAATGACGCTAAAATCAGCTTGCACGATGTAAATTCACATTAATAGCCTCACCACCTTCAAAATGTCACCATTACTCTGGACTACTAGTGACTAAATAAGTATAAAAAATAAATTGCCGCTCATTGGTGTGCACATTATGTTACAGTCAAAATGGCGCTTGATGTTGGCGGGCCAAGCCGATGGAGTCTGGAGGTCAAGTCGGCATTATGGATAATTAACATTAGCTCTTTTGTAGATAATATTTTCAGTGCATGAACTAATACATGAAAACGAGTAAACGAGTTTAACTGTATAAAGAGAGTTAGAGGCACACAAGGTAACTTACACTCATCGGTGGGATCTTGACGTTACAGCCGACTGTGGCACTTGATGTCAGCGCGACTGACGGATGAAGTCCGGGAAGGGAGACGGTGGGCTCAGCCTCATTCACCAGTAAAAGTGGTTTAGAAGTAAAACCCAGTTGTTTTTGATGATAGTTGTGAAAACTATCCGTGGTGAAGTGGTTGCTGCAGAGGTGGCTGTTGGCGGTGATCTTCAGCTCTCCGACAGTGTGGCGCCTCACGAAATCAATCCATCGTTTCCTCAGCTCTTCACTTTTTGGGAATTTAAATAATGACACAGAGTCATTATTTAAATTATGGCATCCAGGGAAGATACATGAACGTGGAGCAGGCATGGCTAGCTAGCAAACAAGCAAAATACAGCCTGTGGTAGTAGCGGTCCGATAATAACTCAGAAGTGAGTGGGATATCCAATGACAACAGGGCGCGTTCGGCTTTATATAGAAGGGGAGGGGCCAAGGTCACCCGGGATACGGCTCTACGTCACGGCGTATCCCTTTTTTTCAAGATCAGAAAATTAGAAAAATTGAGAGGATGACAAACAGTTTAAGGCTATAACTCCACAAATCGGTAATGCACAATCCCCAAACTTTTCACATGTTTTCTGTAACAATTTTCAAACATGTATAAGGTGTTTAGAAGCAAATCATTGAATTCACTTTACACGGACTTTAAATAGTTATATTGTCAGAGCTGGCTCAATTCCCTGACAACCAAACGCAAGAAGGAATGCAACTGCAAATGATATTTATTCAACAAACGTAGTCAACAGAAACTAAGGCTAACAAAACACAACAATCTATATCTGTAATGTGGAATGTCAGCAGTGATTGCGGGTGCATGGCTGTGTGTGTGTGTTGGATGCAAACTAAAGGGAAAAGGGGACGACAGGTGAGCTGCAGGGTCAAGCCGGGAATGGGAAAAACAAGAGAGAGACCGGGCGGATTCTGCAGGTATTCATAGTTGCAGCCCCGCCCACTAAGGCACACACCAGAGGCCCATGATCAATCACTCTGAAACAGAAAGGAGAGAGGGCAAGCAAGACACCACATACGCACACCAACAGATCCAAACAACACCCCACTTGGGGTTGTCACAATATTTAAAGAGCCTATTGAGACTCCTCTCTCCAGTTTATAGGGGAAAACTCTCCAATACATTAACAGTGAGTTAAAATTGGAGTGTTCCCTGGGAAGATAACAATGGAGAGACCTTCTTCCAAGGTGATTGGGTGTCTTTACCATGACAATGACAGAAATTCTAAATTAAATAGTTATATTTAAAGAGCCTATTGAGATGCCTCTCTCCAGTTGACAGGGAAAAACTCTCCAATACATTAACAGTGAGTTAAAATTGGAGTGTTCCCTGGGAAGATAACAATGGAGAGACCTTCTTCCAAGGTGTTTGGGTGTCTTTACCATGACAATGACAGAAATTTTAAATTAAATAGTTATATTTAAAGAGCCTATTGAGATGCCTCTCCAGTTGACAGGGAAAAACTCTCCAATACATTAACAATGAGTTAAAATTGGAGTGTTCCCTGGGAAGATAACAATGGAGAGACCTTCTTCCAAGGTGTTTGGGTGTCTTTATGATGACAATGACAGAAATTTTAAATTAAATAGTTATATTTAAAGAGCCTATTGAGACGCCTCTCTCCAGTTTATAGAGGAAAAACTCTCCAATACATTAACAATGAGTTAAAATTGGAGTGTTCCCTGGGAAGATAACAATGGAGAGACCTTCTTCCAAGGTGTTTGGGTGTCTTTACCATGACAATGACAGAAATTTTAAATTAAATAGTTATATTTAAAGAGCCTATTGAGACTCCTCTCTCCAGTTTATAGGGGAAAAACTCTCCAATACATTAACAATGAGTTAAAATTGGAGTGTTCCCTGGGAAGATAACAATGGAGAGACCTTCTTCCAAGGTGTTTGGGTGTCTTTATGATGACGATGACAGAAATTCTAAATTAAATAGTTATATTTAAAGAGCCTATTGAGACTCCTCTCTCCAGTTGACAGGGAAAAACTCTCCAATACATTAACAGTGAGTTAAAATTGGAGTGTTCCCTGGGAAGATAACAATGGAGAGACCTTCTTCCAAGGTGTTTGGGTGTCTTTACGATGACAATGACAGAAATTCTAAATTAAATAGTTATATTTAAAGAGCCTATTGAGACTCCTCTCTCCAGTTGACAGGGAAAAACTCTCCAATACATTAACAGTGAGTTAAAATTGGAGTGTTCCCTGGGAAGATAACAATGGAGAGACCTTCCAAGGTGTTTGGGTGTCTTTATGATGACGATGACAGAAATTTTAAATTAAATAGTTATATTTAAAGAGCCTATTGAGACTCCTCTCTCCAGTTGACAGGGAAAAACTCTCCAATACATTAACAATGAGTTAAAATTGGAGTGTTCCCTGGGAAGATAACAATGGAGAGACCTTCTTCCAAGGTGTTTGGGTGTCTTTACGATGACAATGACAGAAATTCTAAATTAAATAGTTATATTTAAAGAGCCTATTGAGACTCCTCTCTCCAGTTGACAGGGGAAAACTCTCCAATTCATTAACAGTGAGTTAAAATTGGAGTGTTCCCTGGGAAGATAACAATGGAGAGACCTTCTCCCAAGGTGTTTGGGTGTCTTTATGATGACGATGACAGAAATTTTAAATTAAATAGTTATATTTAAAGAGCCTATTGAGACGCCTCTCTCCAGTTGACAGGGAAAAACTCTCCAATACATTAACAGTGAGTTAAAATTGGAGTGTTCCCTGGGAAGATAACAATGGAGAGACCTTCTTCCAAGGTGTTTGGGTGTCTTTACGATGACAATGACAGAAATTCTAAATTAAATAGTTATATTAAAGAGCCTATTGAGACTCCTCTCTCCAGTTGACAGGGGAAAACTCTCCAATACATTAACAATGAGTTAAAATTGGAGTGTTCCCTGGGAAGATAACAATGGAGAGACCTTCTTCCAAGGTGTTTGGGTGTCTTTACGATGACAATGACAGAAATTTTAAATTAAATAGTTATATTTAAAGAGCCTATTGAGACGCGTCTCTCCAGTTGACAGGGAAAAACTCTCCAATACATTAACAGTGAGTTAAAATTGGAGTGTTCCCTGGGAAACAATGGAGAGACCTTCTTCCAAGGTGTTTGGGTGTCTTTACCATGACAATGACAGAAATTTTAAATTAAATAGTTATATTTAAAGAGCCTATTGAGACGCTTCTCTCCAGTTGACAGGGGAAAACTCTCCAATACATTAACAGTGAGTTAAAATTGGAGTGTTCCCTGGGAAGATAACAATGGAGAGACCTTCTTCCAAGGTGATTGGGTGTCTTTACGTTGACAATGACAGAAATTCTAAATTAAATACTTATATTTTAAGAGCATATTGAGACGCTTCTCTCCAGTTGACAGGGAAAAACTCTCCAATACATTAACAATGAGTTAAAATTGGAGTGTTCCCTGGGAAGATAACAATGGAGAGACCTTCTTCCAAGGTGTTTGGGTGTCTTTATGATGACAATGACAGAAATTCTAAATTAAATAGTTATATTTAAAGAGCATATTGAGACGCTTCTCTCCAGTTGACAGGGGAAAACTCTCCAATACATTAACAGTGAGTTAAAATTGGAGTGTTCCCTGGGAAGATAACAATGGAGAGACCTTCTTCCAAGGTGTTTGGGTGTCTTTACGATGACAATGACAGAAATTCTAAATTAAATAGTTATATTTTAAGAGCATATTGAGACGCTTCTCTCCAGTTGACAGAGGAAAAACTCTCCAATACATTAACAATGAGTTAAAATTGGAGTGTTCCCTGGGAAGATAACAATGGAGAGACCTTCTTCCAAGGTGTTTGGGTGTCTTTACCATGACAATGACATAAATTTTAAATTAAATAGTTATATTTAAAGAGCCTATTGAGACGCTTCTCTCCAGTTGACAGGGAAAAACTCTCCAATACATTAACAGTGAGTTAAAATTGGAGTGTTCCCTGGGAAGATAACAATGGAGAGACCTTCTTCCAAGGTGTTTGGGTGTCTTTACGATGACAATGACAGAAATTTTAAATTAAATAGTTATATTTAAAGAGCCTATTGAGACTCCTCTCTCCAGTTGACAGGGAAAAACTCTCCAATACATTAACAGTGAGTTAAAATTGGAGTGTTCCCTGGGAAGATAACAATGGAGAGACCTTCTTCCAAGGTGTTTGGGTGTCTTTACGATGACAATGACAGAAATTCTAAATTAAATAGTTATATTAAAGAGCCTATTGAGACTCCTCTCTCCAGTTGACAGGGAAAAACTCTCCAATACATTAACAGTGAGTTAAAATTGGAGTGTTCCCTGGGAAGATAACAATGGAGAGACCTTCTTCCAAGGTGTTTGGGTGTCTTTATGATGATGACGATGACAGAAATTTTAAATTAAATAGTTATATTTAAAGAGCCTATGAGACTCCTCTCTCCAGTTGACAGGGAAAAACTCTCCAATACATTAACAATGAGTTAAAATTGGAGTGTTCCCTGGGAATAACAATGGAGAGACCTTCTTCCAAGGTGTTTGGGTGTCTTTACGATGACAATGACAGAAATTCTAAATTAAATAGTTATATTTAAAGAGCCTATTGAGACTCCTCTCTCCAGTTGACAGGGGAAAACTCTCCAATTCATTAACAGTGAGTTAAAATTGGAGTGTTCCCTGGGAAGATAACAATGGAGAGACCTTCTTCCAAGGTGTTTGGGTGTCTTTACGATGACAATGACAGAAATTCTAAATTAAATAGTTATATTTAAAGAGCCTATTGAGACGCCTCTCTCCAGTTGACAGGGAAAAACTCTCCAATACATTAACAATGAGTTAAAATTGGAGTGTTCCCTGGGAAGATAACAATGGAGAGACCTTCTTCCAAGGTGTTTGGGTGTCTTTACGATGACAATGACAGAAATTCTAAATTAAATAGTTATATTTAAAGAGCCTATTGAGACGCCTCTCTCCAGTTGACAGGGAAAAACTCTCCAATACATTAACAGTGAGTTAAAATTGGAGTGTTCCCTGGGAAGATAACAATGGAGAGACCTTCTTCCAAGGTGTTTGGGTGTCTTTACGATGACAATGACAGAAATTCTAAATTAAATATATTTAAAGAGCCTATTGAGACTCCTCTCTCCAGTTGACAGGGGAAAACTCTCCAATACATTAACAATGAGTTAAAATTGGAGTGTTCCCTGGGAAGATAACAATGGAGAGACCTTCTTCCAAGGTGTTTGGGTGTCTTTACGATGACAATGACAGAAATTTTAAATTAAATAGTTATATTTAAATAGCCTATTTAGACGCCTCTCTCCAGTTGACAGGGAAAAACTCTCCAATACATTAACAGTGAGTTAAAATTGGAGTGTTCCCTGGGAAGATAACAATGGAGAGACCTTCTTCCAAGGTGATTGGGTGTCTTTACGTTGACAATGACAGAAATTCTAAATTAAATAGTTATATTTAAAGAGCCTATTGAGATGCCTCTCTCCAGTTGACAGGGAAAAACTCTCCAATACATTAACAGTGAGTTAAAATTGGAGTGTTCCCTGGGAAGATAACAATGGAGAGACCTTCTTCCAAGGTGTTTGGGTGTCTTTACCATGACAATGACAGAAATTTTAAATTAAATAGTTATATTTAAAGAGCCTATTGAGATGCCTCTCTCCAGTTGACAGGGAAAAACTCTCCAATACATTAACAATGAGTTAAAATTGGAGTGTTCCCTGGGAAGATAACAATGGAGAGACCTTCTTCCAAGGTGTTTGGGTGTCTTTATGATGACAATGACAGAAATTCTAAATTAAATACTTATATTTTAAGAGCCTATTGAGACTCCTCTCTCCAGTTGACAGGGGAAAACTCTCCAATACATTAACAGTGAGTTAAAATTGGAGTGTTCCCTGGGAAGATAACAATGGAGAGACCTTCTTCCAAGGTGTTTGGGTGTCTTTACGATGACAATGACAGAAATTCTAAATTAAATAGTTATATTTTAAGAGCATATTGAGACGCTTCTCTCCAGTTGACAGAGGAAAAACTCTCCAATACATTAACAATGAGTTAAAATTGGAGTGTTCCCTGGGAAGATAACAATGGAGAGACCTTCTTCCAAGGTGTTTGGGTGTCTTTACGATGACAATGACAGAAATTCTAAATTAAATAATTAAATTCACAGACTATTGAGATGCTTCTCTCCAGTTGACAGGGAAAAACTCTCCAATACATTAACAATGAGTTAAAATTGGAGTGTTCCCTGGGAAGATAACAATGGAGAGACCTTATTCCAAGGTGTTTGGGTGTCTTTACGATGACAATGACAGAAATTCTAAATTAAATAGTTATATTTTAAGAGCATATTGAGATGCCTCTCTCCAGTTGACAGGGGAAAAACTCTCCAACACATTAACAGTGAGTTAAAATTGGAGTGTTCCCTGGGAAGATAACAATGGAGAGACCTTCTTCCAAGGTGTTTGGGTGTCTTTACGTTGACAGTGACAGAAATTCTAAATTAAATACTTATATTTTAAGAGCATATTGAGATGCTTCTCTCCAGTTGACAGGGAAAAACTCTCCAATACATTAACAATGAGTTAAAATTGGAGTGTTCCCTGGGAAGATAACAATGGAGAGACCTTCTTCCAAGGTGTTTGGGTGTCTTTACGATGACAATGACAGAAATTCTAAATTAAATAGTTAAATTCACAGAGTATTGAGATGCTTCTCTCCAGTTGACAGGGAAAAACTCTCCAATACATTGACAATGAGTTAAAATTGGAGTGTTCCCTGGGAAGATAACAATGGAGAGACCTTCTTCCAAGGTGTTTGGGTGTCTTTACGATGACAATGACAGAAATTCTAAATTAAATAGTTATATTTTAAGAGCATATTGAGACGCTTCTCTCCAGTTGACAGGGGAAAAACTCTCCAATACATTAACAATGAGTTAAAATTGGAGTGTTCCCTGGGAAGATAACAATGGAGAGACCTTCTTCCAAGGTGTTTGGGTGTCTTTATGATGACAATGACAGAAATTCTAAATTAAATAGTTATATTTTAAGAGCATATTGAGACGCGTCTCTCCAGTTGACAGGGAAAAACTCTCCAATACATGTACAGTGAGTTAAAATTGGAGTGTTCCCTGGGAAGATAACAATGGAGAGACCTTCTTCCAAGGTGTTTGGGTGTCTTTACGATGACAATGACAGAAATTCTAAATTAAATAGTTATATTTTAAGAGCATATTGAGACGCCTCTCTCCAGTTGACAGGGAAAAACTCTCCAATACATTAACAATGAGTTAAAATTGGAGTGTTCCCTGGGAAGATAACAATGGAGAGACCTTCTTCCAAGGTGTTTGGGTGTCTTTACGATGACGATGACAGAAATTTTAAATTAAATAGTTATATTTAAGGAGCCTATTGAGACGCTTCTCTCCAGTTGACAGGGAAAAAACTCTCCAATACATTAACAGTGAGTTAAAATTGGAGTGTTCCCTGGGAAGATAACAATGGAGAGACCTTCTTCCAAGGTGTTTGGGTGCCTTTAAGATGACAATGACAGAAAATCTACATTAAATAGTTATATTTAAAGAGCCTATTGAGACGCCTCTCTCCAGTTGACAGGGAAAAACTCTCCAATACATTAACAGTGAGTTAAAATTGGAGTGTTCCCTGGGAAGGTAAGAAAGGAGAAACCCTCCAAGGTGTTTAGATGTGTTTATGATGACAATGACAGAAATTATAAACGCAATATTTAAATTCAAAGAGCCCATTGAAACACCTCTCTCCAGTTGACAGGGAAAACCTTTCCAACATATTAACAGTGAGGTAAAATTGGATTGTTCCCTGGAAAGGTAACAAATGAGAGGGCAAGTACAAGTACAAGAGCGTGCAAGTAACATTTGAGATATCCACATATCTTTTTGTCATAGTCACATTTTAATTACCTTTGTATTTCTTATTTTTAATTTTAATTTTAATCTGAAGTGAAATTAAAATAGTCTGGATATTGTTAATTAGTCTACAGTTCCACTGATTTTCGATATCTGTAATCCTCAATCTGGTCGTGCCAAAGGGATAACCTTCATGCATAATTTAAGTTAGTTTGTAACATGTCAAAATGATCTTGCAAACATTTTAAATTAACATTTTAAGCAGTCAAAATAGTATTTAGTACTTTGACAAGTCAAAATGGAATTTCCACAAGTAAAAACTAAATGGCTACTTGTCATTTAGCCCTTCTTTTTACGTATTCAAATGGATTGCTTCGGAAGACATGACTTAAGACTTAAGAGAGACGCAAACAACAAAATGGAGGAAAAACCAGCACAAATTCTGTGTGTCTGACCCTGTGTAGGAGAGGTGGTGGGGCCCTTTGTATATCTGTGCGCTATCTGTCTCATAATCTGTCCATGCATACAGTAGACAGAGAGACATTTTTGCTAGATGTTCAACAACATGCCAATTTTACGCTCCATGCTGAATGAGAAAAAGCCAGCACCATATCAGAAAACTCTCTGTGTGCAGTTGATTCACACACGTCTCTGTTGCTCTCACAGTATGATGACATCATTATATTTAAATGAGGGTTTGTGTAAAATACTCATAAATGAAAAATATAAATATATAAATATAATATTGAGAAAAAGGCTGAATTATGAGCATATTTAAATGATAAGGCTTCAGTGCTTGTGTCACTGCTTGCAGCACTGATGGCCTATATCACCAAGAAGTTAGAAAATATATTGCTATATTTTTATTAACATGTTTATGCTAGGCTGCTTGTTGGACAGATAAAACAGACAGTTGGTAAACCAAAGAAAGTAGTTTTACATTTACCTATTCAGACTTGGTAACAGTCAAGCGTCAGTCCTATTTGATTCATTTACAGTAAAATAGTAGCGTAGTGATGTAGGCAAAACATTGCCAATATTGGTTACATTGTGCCTACATCAGTACATTTTTGTCAGGTCTTAACGGTAAACTACCAACCTGATCTGAGCTTTAAGAAAGTGTCAAAATCTTACGTCTACCGTGAATGAGTCCGTTTGTCAGTGACAGCAGGTCTTAAGATGAGGTCCAGAAGCAAAAGGTCTCAGTTTGTAGTCTGTTTTCCAGAAACATCGTCGAGTGAAAGTTGAGTTGCTGCTTTTCTCTCCGACAGAAAGTTTGTTTTGGTTCAAATGATTAAATGTGTGAAATGATGCACCTAGAGACAACATAGCAATCATGAAGCCATCAGGTCCGTAACAACACGTCTGACCTCAGAGTTGTCATTACGTCATCATCAGCCAGTCCTCCACTGGAGATAATGCCATCTATTAGTTTGTGACAATTTATTAAACCGGCAATTTATTTGTTAAACAAGCTATGGATCTTTTTTTTTTTTTTTAATGTGTGCGTTTTGTTTTCTGCTCTTTACTGTATTCCCGTGGACAGTTTTTCTCCATCAGCAGCCTTATTGAGAATCGGTTTACTCAGCCGGCTTCTGGTTCTTCTTGATGAGGATATCATCATGTGAATTAATTAGCTAAGGTGTATTCATTAAACGCTCTCTAGTCTGCTCGAGGCTGTCATCGCCTGAAACTCATATCACACTGGTTATGTGGTGTATAGACTCTGTCTCTAAACATGGTAAAAAAAAAAAAAAAAAGGTATAAATGCAACGGAGTGAAAATAGCAATGTTGCAAAAATCATTATATAGAAATGAGAATATTAGTTGTGGGTTTCGCTGGGCGCTCCCTCCCTCTTTCAGCACTGTTCAATAAAGGCGCACTGCGCTTTTACGCACGACTAGTGACACTGTGGAGGAGATCAGAGAGCCATGATGACCGTCAGTGTGTGAGCGTTTAGCTGCCACTACTGCAAGAATTTGATCCTGGTGACTGGTCTGTTGTTCTCTGTCTGGGGAGAAGCGGGTCGGTGCCTGGAGGAGGATGGTGGCATCACTTTTGATGGAGACCTCCGCGACTTTGTCGTGGCCACCAACACGGCTGACATCGCTACAGAGGAGAGGCTGTACCAGCTGAGCCAGCACCTGACTCTGGCCCAGAGTCTGACCCAGAGAGAGTTTTTCCAACATATTTCTGCCGTTTGTTGCGAATGAAACTCTGAGCAGCTGCGCTGTGATGCAGGGCCGTAATCACATATTTATCATTGGATGGACCATTGTAAACCACCAGTAACCCCCCAGGTGAAATTTTTTAAAAACTTTGCAGCTAAACTAACCATTTTACAGCAATGTGAAAGAAAAATCTTCCATCAAGAGTTTTCAGAGTTCAGATGGCTGAGTGCCATTTTAAGGAGCCTGCATATGATTGAGGGTCGCACAGGTAAAGTCAACTGTGACTTTTTTATTCTTATATATTAATAATTTTGTTTATTTTTAGGAATGACACACTGAAGTATGCTTTTTTATGAACATGCCTTTTTAAAATTACATACCAACACTTTACAAAAATGATCACAACTGACAGTGACATATCATACAAAACTCTTATTACATTCTATTTTCCACTTTTTATTACATTTGAAAGTAATGAAATAGACAGCATAATAGTGTACACTTCACCTCAAACTGCAAACAGTTGAATTAACTGTTCAGTGAATATTAAATTGTTTTATCTAAATCTACACTCTTGTGAAGAAAAAAGTGGGAAAGCGAGGCTGGACAGATTCCCCTAAGTCCACCTTGGCTTAATTGGTTGTTTCGATCACCAAGCCAGACTGAGGAGGCGCAGCTTTGTCAAGCCAGGTGTAACTCATTCGGATAAGTGCGCGTCCACGGCTTCCTTAAATAGACCCCGAGATCGATCACAGATTCACCGATGCAGCAATGGAGAGGACGCGTGCCGCATACTTTTCACCCACTGAACAGCGTCTCATTATAGACACCTATGAAGAAGTAAAACACATAATTGCCAAGAAAGGAAACACATCAGTGGTAATAAAGTAGAGAGAGAGTGCGTGGCAGACAATTGCGGACCGACTGAATGCGTAGGCCTAAGTAATCTAAAAATATACAGTTGCTGCGCAAATGAATCTGTCATAATTACAATTAAAGTTCCTTCCACAAACAGTCGTAAACTTCACCTTAAAGGTGAGCAGTGGACCAGACTGTCCTCCACTGAAAAACGACCAGGCAGGTCGTTTGTGCAAGCAGCTTTTTACGACCTATACGGGCGTTTTGAATTAACGCTCCCTCTAGCGGTGTAGTAAGTAATAACAACCTGGCGTGCCAGGGGTGGCTCGTCATCACATGACCTTTGACCTCGCTAACCAATCAAAATGCAATAAACAAAGCGAGGGGGGCGTAACCCATTCAGTTGGCGAAATATCATTGACCTGGTAAGTTTACCAGTATGTTTTGTATATTTAATTTTATTCATTTATGTTTTTAATTCATCATGTTGATTGTCTGCAATTCATGAATAGTTTGCCTAACGTTACGCTAGTTTGTTTTGGCTTTTTAGTCACAAATCGGCCGAGTAATGCATTGACAGCATTTGATTTTACATGTCAGCTAGCGTTAGCCGCGAACGTTAGCGTTAGCTTGCCTGCTAACAGTACGGCAAATTAGTTAGTTAATGCTTTTTCTAAAGCTCTTGCAGGACCCCTGCATCTGACCCTTAAAGCAGAGACTGTTGTCTGTATTGTCCTCGCTGGTAGCCATAAGGAAAAAGTGTCGAGGCTGAGACATGACAGAAATAAACTTAATAATATGATAAATACTTTTCTCAGACCTTGCGTTATGTTGTAATTTCTGTCATATTGCCTCTAAAATAGCCTTTCCAGTATGTATCCTACATTTCATGAACCCTTTGAGTCATATTTTTTAATAGGGGACAGGTAATCGTTAACTAAGTTTTAAAAAAACTTTTAAAGTTGACCTAAATTATCAAGCCGTCACTCATAGTGATGAATTAAGGAATGAAGGAATGAATGAAGATGCTAAATAAACATTTGCAGACGCTACATTAGTTAGCTAGACTTGATCCCTGTTCTTAATCAGACAAAGGTTTTAGCCATATTAAACATGCAGGATCCACATAAGTGATTTCAGACAGGTAGAAAAAGTCAGGGTCAGTCCTGTTATTTTAATTGGATCATTCTTTACCCTGCTTAATAAATGTTAATTTCTGTGGCTGTAAGTAAAGAATGTAGTTGCACAACTAATGTCAGCTTGTCTTGTTACAGGTCTTTGTCCATCCCAACACCTCTTCATTCTTCGGATCTTTTAAAATCAATCAAACCAAAGGCACTTTTCAGTGCCATTTTCTTGATTCTTTCTCTTGTATACTCTTATTTGTCTGGCTTTTGCTTCTTCCCACGCTTTGTTTGTCAAGCCTCTCGTCTTCTGTCCTTTTTTCTTTTGCTCCTCCTCTTCTGTCCTTTTGTCTTTGCATTTACTTTTACGTTATCCTTTTCTTCTCGTATTTTATTTTCTCAAATTAATATGTCTGAGGCTCGCAAAGAATTTATGGAGTGGCTGGAGATAGGGAAGTCCCAGGCAGATGAGTTGGAAGCTAAAAAGGTTACATTTTCTTACATTATCTCTCTATTATGACATTTTCATATAATTATTAGGAAACACTATTGCATAGCCCTGAAAAGGATTTGTATGCCCCAGTATGGGCAAATTCATCCTCTTAGTTCTCTACTTTCAGCCTCCACAGAAGAGGAAGCAGAAGGGGACAGTAGGCTCCAATGTTTCCTGGAGGAAGAGGGATATGGAGGGGCAGATCTTTCCCAAGCATGTCAGGAAAAGTCGATCTGGTCAGCAAAATATGGTTATAATGTTTCACAAGTTTTAATTCTATTGACAGATAGTAATGTTTTCTACATAATTATATTTTATGTCTGCAGTGAAAGCCTCTAGCACAAAGGAGTTGCAAGAGTTGGAGCAGTGGCAGCCAGATGAAATTCTGCAGGAAGTCCCAAGTCTTGGTAATTATATTGAATTATGGAAGCTTTAATGAGGCAGACCTTTTCCTTTTTACATTTAAAAAGCTCAAATATAGGCAAATAACTATATAATTTAGTGGTCTTGTTGATGGTGCAAATGCAGATGCATTAAATACAATGGTGTCATTGTCTGTTACGTTTTTTTTTTTTTGTGTGTGTGTTTATAATATTTTAGATCAACATCTCCAGAAATTGAAGACACTTCTTAGTACTGTCATTGCCCCAGCATCAGCAGAAGTGGAGGAGGCTTCCACCATTTCAGCGTGGACCAGGAGGCAGGTTCTGTCGGGACAGAAATTTAGGGCTGCACTTCCAGACCTGGTCAATTCCACCCTGGCTGCAGAAATGGTGACCAGCAACATCTGTGACCACTGCAGCAGCAGGGATGCAGTGATCAGATGCCTGGACTGTGTTCCCTCTGGAACTTCATTCGTTTGTGGAACGTGTGATGAAGTGGTGCACAAGAGGCAGGTGTTCCACAACAGGGAAGCCACGTTCGAGGGTTTTTACAAACCCATTGCACCCACCACCATAGTGGTGCTGGATGAGCATGGCCAGTATCAACTTGGTGAACAAGGTGTGTTCAAGAAAATTCAATAGATGTGCCCTCATCATTTTACCATAATGTGCACTAAATGTTCAATTTCATTGTAAGCCGCATGTGTAGTTTGCTGTAACTGTATTTTTTTTTGTTTTGTTTTGTTTTTTTGTAACTGTGTCTTCAGTGTTTACACAAGTGAATAACTCATAATGATTTATAATATTTTTTTAACTGCAGTGTGCCTTCTGCCAATCCCACCCCCAAAACAAATTTGCTCCTGCAGTCCAAGCACAAACGTGACCATCACCCCAGGAAAGCAGACTGTTGTGGTGACCATCAATGGTATGTTGTTGTTGGTAACTTTTTGTATGACACCATAAAGTGACACATTAGATCAAGAGATAAATGGCTTACTGCTATACAATTTTTCTGTAGTGTACAAATATTTGTCAAATAGTAAAATTATTTCTGTTTTTCAGGAACATACAACCTGTGCCTGCCTGCTGCTTCCTGTCGCGTTTGTTCAGGCAAATGGACCCCAGGCACAAATGACTTGCTGAGATACAGATACTGGCCAGCAACCTCCAGCTGCCAAATGATGTTTACATTTGATGTGTTGACATCATTTCAGCAGATAAAGCTGGCCAGTCCAGCGCTATCCCAGCAAGCATTCCTGAAAATGCTGGAGCACAGATCCCTTTCAACAGGACGGGTAAGAACTGTCTTTTCATTAGCAAGACTTTTGAATTTCAAATTTCAAAATCTTGAAATTGTTAACCAATATAATGACATCTTTGTTGTCAGATTGGTGGCATTTGTGGGGACACGTTCCACCGGGCATGTCGAGAATTCTCTTTCTGTCAATTTTAAAAAAGATGATCTGTGCCAGGGGGAACCATTCAAGTGCCCAGCATGCACGCCAGACATGCTGGCTATTTCAGTAGATGGTAACCGCAAGCATTACCGCTACAGCAAGTCAAAAGGGTCAGTTTACTGATTTTCTCATTTTTGTTACAGATATATTAACTATGCTGAATGTCATCCTTGTTACATTTAATCACATGCTCTTTAGTGTATACTGCAAAACACATGGAAAGACATAGTGGAGTATTTTCAAGTTAATGCTGATGTGTTCATATCACCTACATAAGCAGACAAGACTATTAGGAAAACAATGGCTCCTCTTTGTCTTTATTTTGAGTGAAATGTTGACAGCTTTTACTTTCTCAACATAATTAATATTATTGGGAAGCCAAATCTGTCAGCTTACATGGAAACAAGGTGTATACACACCACTAAGGCAAAGTTTGCTGTGCTTCACCATCCTCATACTAAAGCTACTATTTTACAAGGAGACATTTTGTAATTACTATCCATCCTGCAAACAATTTTTTGAAAAACAAAATTAGTAACATTAAATATGTGATGGACCCCCTATTGTTTTTGGTTTGGAAATATTGTCAGTTGAAATAGTCAAAGTTACCTTTTTTTTAATCAGGTTGTCAAATGTGTTATAGGCCAGACATTACTACAGTTGCATTGACATAGTCCATTTCATAAAATTTTAAGTTATTACACAAAATAATGTAAAATAACAGCAGTACTGTACCTATGACATAATGGCTGTTACTCTCGACACAGCATCCTTTAAAGAAGTAATGCACAAAGACTTAAATGTGTAGCTCATGTATTAATAATTGATAGCATATGCAAACTGTTCAATTGAAATTTAGCGAACAAAATAATGTTTGTGTGAATATGTTGTCTTCTCATTCAACAGGACAGATGAGCCATCTCTTTTTGAGGGGCTGTTCATGGCAGAAGACACCAGAGTCTCTGCTTTTGTTGACCAACTCAAAAGCCACATGGTGAGTGAAGGGATTTAGTCAACCTGCTAATCTTCATGATTTTTTTTCTTAACCAAGGGCAACATGTAATTTATTGTATGTACTTTCAGAGGTCTGGTCATGATGGCTGTGGCCCAGCCACATTCACTGCGGGGAGAGAGGCTTCAACGAAGTCAAGGGCCAAGGTGGATGAGGAGGGTCTTGAAATAGCTGTGTGCAGACATGGCATCTTGTTGCAAGGCTTGAGTCACTACCGTGGTGAAATCTATGCCTATCCAATGTACCTGCAGAAGGAGCTGGCTCAAGCTGCAAATGTAACATTCTTTTGTATGGACATTGCTTGCAGGTATGACGTCGTTGCTGTATTTTTCACAGATGTTGTAGGCTGCATTAAATCATTATTTTTATTCAATAGTGGGGGTGCAACACTACAACTGGATATTAAATCATCTGTTTTAGGTATTTTAAATGTTATATGTAGGGCTGTCAATGTTAACGCATGCAATTAATCCAGAGACTTTAATGTGTTAATTATTTTTTAACGCAAGTTAATCACATGAGCAGAGATATACAGACTTGTCATCCGACTTTTCCTGACAGTGATAGACTGACAGTAGACAGACTGACAGCATCAGACAGACAGAAAGCTGTGGTCCAGTCAGTCTTCAGCAGCCTTCAGTCTGTTCACTAACTTCTATCTCCAGTAGAGTCACGTCACCTTCACTGTCTGTTGGATGACACAGCTCCGTCACCTCTGGCTGCTGCTGCAGCTGCAGGACAGGTCGTCTGCTCAGAGCAGCCTCCTGAAGTGACCTCAACCATTGTAGCAAGTTCCATTAGTTAACAATAGTAAGCGGATGTTGAAATCCTTGTTAAAATCCACAGGATATCAGTTAATTGGCTAACCAAACGATGTGCCATGAGGTTATACATATGTTCCAAGTCAGTTCAGAGAAATGACTTTTAGGCGATGGTAAACAAAAAAGTCATCATGGTGTGTTCAAATGCAAATTCTAGAAACAGAAAATGCAGGTACACAAAAATAATGTAGGCTAGCTGTGTATGTGCCCATTAATAATGAAATTAAAGCGAATACTTAAAGTAATGCAAAAGTGTTTTTTTTCTAATAGTAATAATGACTTTTACATGCAGTAATTAATTCAATATGTTTTTAGTGAAGTAACTAGTACTTAGCATGAATTTGCTGTGTTTTAAAAATGAGATTAATCGTGATTAATCACAGCCTAAAACTGTGATTAATGAGATTAAATGTTTTAATTGATTGACAGCACTAGTTGTATGTGATCCCTTTTACACCAAATCTCCAGCAGATATTCAGGCACCATCAACCTTTATTTGATGTCTAAAACTAAGCAATTTACCTATTACAGGTATTGGCCATATTTACACCGGATGGCAGAGAAGGTTCGCGAGCTCCAGCAATTAACAGAGATGAAGCCTCTTCTCTCAGTGATGCATGCTAAAGCTCACACTGGCAAATGTGAGGTACAGTGTGCCAGTTCAATATTTCTATGTTCAAGATGTATGTTTTGAACATAAGCACAAAGTAGAAAAAGTAGTCCACATTCCTGAAAACATTGAGTACATTATATGCAACTATATTATATATGTGTAAATAATATTGTATGTGGTTAAACTTGGTAAATAAAGTGTTACAAAGGTAACAAAAACATCAGCCTCGCAAGACCCATGAAGTATGTAGAATATACCTTTTAGATACTGTTTATCTATGAGTCAATAATATTTGGTGAAAAAAGGTTAAAGGTTTAACTAAAATCAGCTGTAATAGACTTGCTTTGTGGAAACTAGCTTTATTCTGTTGCTGTACATTTCAGAGTTTACTTGATTTACTAACAATAACAAAATGAATTATGGATGCATGTTGTAGAAAATATTATTTAAATGTGAAATGTGTTCATCTTATTGTTTATGTGGTGGAGCAGGTTAAGTGGGGTGGCAGAAGCCAAGAACGTGCTGGAAACACCATTGGCGAGGAGGTGGAACAAGTTAATAGTTTCCTCTCAAGGGCTGCTCTGACCACAAAGTACATGACCAAGTCAGGTTGGTACAGAAACCTCTGCCTGCTTTGGAATGGTACCAAAATGTCAAATTGTTTTAAATGTGCATCTATCCATTTTTTCAGGCAGAGCAGATATGATCACAGTGCTTGCCATGGGATGGAACAACAGGAAAGTGGAGGGTCTTGACAAGACATTGGCAAAGAGATATGCCAAAATAAGTCTACACTGTAAACATTTATAACATTGGTTGGTTCTTGTGGTTTAGAATATCAGCACTAGACACATGTTGGTTAATGAAAAGTAGTGAGAAAACTTTAGAAAATCCAAAAGATTCCAAACATAAATGTCATTGCTTTGTTACAGTAAATTTCTTACTTTGTTTCTTTTTTCACTAAATACACTCTCTATCTCTTAGCATTTTCCTTTGGCGTTAATGTTGTGTTTATAAGTCAATAGGTCGTGTTCTCTCATGGTCTTGAAGAAAGAATGCTCATTACCATATCATGTCTCAGTGATAAGAGGAAAAGTATATAAGCAGGAAAACAGGCTTTGATGCAACAGCAGTGCTCTCAATTGAATGTTTGTCTGTTCATTCTTGCATTAAACCAGTTTCTATAACATCCCCCCAAAACATACACGCACCTTATTTGCAACTGCCATCAGCACCAGGGCCTCTAAGTAAGGATAGTTAAGTAAGGATAGTGACATGGGAATATAATGACTATTCTGTTTCGATCAGGCCTTTTAGGTGTCATTACACTATACAATTGGTGTTTTTTTCAGACTGACTCTTAAAGGCAAGTAAGCTGAGACTGACAGTTTGAATTTATTGTTTGGTTCTTATTATTTTTGTTGATACTGTCAAGTACATTAGCCACCTTTAATGGCAGTAGGGTGGGCAAGAAAAGCACTCATGTCAATTCAGAAATGTTTTATCACTAAAATTTTGTCCCAAAGCTTCTTACAAATATATATCTATACAGACTTTCCAATTTTAACGTGTTATGAGATTACACCTTTCGGCTTAATTATGGATATTTGTTCTTCATTGTAAATAGACTACACAGAGAGCAGAAATGGAGGCAGCCAGTCTCGAGACTCTGAAGCAGGAGCTCAGTATTTCCCAAGAGGACATGGAGCAGTGGGTTCGAGACGTTGAGCAATGGGCAGCTACTGGTATGTTATATCATTGTCTTTGAGAAAATCTTTTACTTCTTTTATATATAATATGCTATACATTTTACAATGTGACTATGTTAACACTGATCTTGTTTGCAGCTGTTGTATCCAAATCGAAAGATCGGGTAGTCTTGGCCCACTTAAAGGTGGACCCTAGAGCAGTTCATCTGGGGCGGCACTTAACCCTGGATATAGTGACGTCTGCAAAATAGTGTGAGGAACTTGATTTGCATGCATGCATTTGCATGACTCCGGGCAAGAAAATGGTTAAATCCTTTTTTAAAGAAAAGGTAACAGTTACCTTACAGATAGCAAATGGAAGCTGGGCAATGAGCAGCCAATGACAGTTTGATCTTAACAGACTGTATGTGTTAAGTTGGACTAGAGGATGCAGGATGTTAGTCCCTAAAAGTATCGATCAACTAGTTACCTGACAGTTTGGCATACTGAAAAGCACCCATGATCTTACACAAATTATGCTTCACTGAGTCCTCTCAAGTCATGTGGCAAGAAAATTGTTCTCTCTCAACAATCATGGATCTCCCAGACCCTTAAATGCACATCGATTAGCAAAGACAGTGGATGCTGCTCGAGATAACTGTACCCAAAAAAAATTCTGATGTATCATCTGTGGACATTCTTTTTACTAGACAGCAACACCCAAACAATCACACATTTTAATTTAATGATCAGCCAGTCTGGCAGGGGAATAAATGGACGTTCTGCTGTAATACGTGACAGAAGTAACTGTGGAACAGGAATGATGGCATCAATGTTCATATTTATCCATAACATACCACTTTTGCCATTTTATTTTCTCTTTAAGCTAAAAGTCTTCTCATTCTTTACCATTTATCGTCATTCTCAGTCCTTTTTTTAATGTAAGAGCTGGCACAGCTTCCCTCTGGATATGTGATGAGCTGTGTGAGAAGAAGTATAGATGAGATCACCATGTGTCTGTGTGATAAATCCAACCAGGATAGATCATACAGTATAATTTCAAAGTGATGTGGAATCACACACAGCAGGGAGTTTTTTTTTTGTTCTTTTCCCCCAATGGACATGCATACACATTGTGCCACAGTTTTGTGGTGCATTAATGCATGCAATCCATTGAAAAGCATGCAGTGTTTATTCCATCATGAGTCAAAACAACTAATATACAACAATTTATGGTACACTTAATGGTACACTTTGTGTGTTTTTGTTTTTCTAGAGAGACACGGAGGTCATAGCAGCCTGGAAGAACTCCAGAGAGAAATCGATGAGATCATCTATTCACTCAGAAGAAAAAAGCATGATCTCTATCGACAAAATGGTATTTGATATTATGTCACATAACTACTTTTTTTTATTTATTTTTTTTAATTTTTATTGTCTTTCCTAAAAAAATAACTTTTTCACCTCCATAGACAGCAACCAGACAAGGCAACGCAAACGGAGGAGACTGAGTGAACTCAAGAGGAAACTGAGAGAGCGGATAATGCACTACAACAGTGTTGCTGCCCATGGGGAGAAAATTGCATTGGAAGAAGTATGCAGTCTCTCCGAGGATGCAATTCTGCCTTGGGAAGCACAAGGTGATGGTAAGCAAAGTGCTGTATGCTTTAGAAATTCTGAATTTTCTTTGGATTCTTAACATATATCATCAGTATATATCATTGAATCATCATTTTAATAACTTGCTGTGAACAGAGGTTTGCCATGCAGTGCAAAAGATAGACACAACATTGTAATTTGTATGATCTTGTCATAGGAAGTCTTAACTATAATGTCAAATATACAGTATGTTACTATGACATACACTTGCTTAACCATTGACCTTCACTACATTTTCATGGGAGCAGCACTGGCAGGATATGATACTCAATGAAATACCTTCCTGATCTGTTATTTTTTATTTTTAGTTATTATTATTTGTTATTAGTTATTTGTACTCTTTGTCAACAAGTGCTTGTTGAACATATGTTAGCAGTTATTGTTAATACTGTTAACTTGCAATGCTTTTATTGCATTTGCTGTAACCAGCTTTTAGTTACTATCAAAGTAATACATCTTTGTGGGGCATTTCATACATCATCTGACTGAAATCAAGGAAACTACGGAATATGGGGAAAAAATACTAATTTGAGACTAATACAGATACAGCCATAATCAAACACAAGCTCATCAGTTTGGCTGATATTGATTTCACGTGTTGATGTGATGAAGCTCTTTAACAGTCCTGTGTTCTTTTAAAAACACAATTTATCATGTGTTTCCATTTGTTCCATCTCTCTGCCTCTCTCTGTACTACACTAGCCACATGCATGTTTTCACTTTCCACATTCATAAAGTTCTTCTTTTGCCTTTTTCTATTTTGCTTGCCAAACAGCTCCATCCTTAGTTTTTTTTTCTCCTGATAAAACCAACATCTCTTCTCCACACATGTCCAAACCATCTGAGTCATCCCACTCTCACTTTTGGACATCAGGAACTTTTTCAAAGCTCTTTAGAACTGTTGGAACCGTCCTGCTCCAGAGTAGGTACTCGTCCAACACAAGAGGAACTTTGAGTGACCAAAGTGCACAGTGATTGGTCGGTTCTTACGTCTGCGCCCCCAAAAAGAGAGGCTTAATGATTTTATATATGCACTAGGCTCGCCACAATAGTCAGTGCTCCCAGTGTTAGATGGTAGTGGGGCAAACAATGATTACATAACTTGCTTACTCCATCCACTGTCATTTCACTTCTCTAAAAAATCAGTGCCGTAAGATGGTGGATGCTACAGTCACAGCCTACTGTAGACATCTAATGTAAACCTACTTTGAGCAGCAGCAGCGTCAAGACTGATCAACCATCTTGTAATCCTTTCCTTTAAGTCTTGAAGATACCCTTCTTTTAGCCAGTCACAGGACATAGAGCATCAAGCTTGGTGAGACACCCAGTGAACAACACTGTGCTAGACAGTTGAATGTTTCAGTGTTTTAATTTTGCCACATCTCATTCTTTTTTTCAAAAGTGGTGAGCAGGCATGAAAATCACTCACCTTTCGGCGAAATTCGCCGTTTTGAAGGCAAAATAGGTGACCTACGTGAATCGTGGAGATTCGATGAGAAAAGTATTTTTGGGGGGGGGGGGGGGGGGGGGGGGGTGGGGGGGGGGGGGGGGGGGGGGGGGGGGGGGGGGGGGGGGAAGCGCGCGGCCGGGTGAGCTCGCGGCGCGTGCACAACCACAGCGCACCCATTGAGGAGTCTGAGTGCAGACCGTCAGAAGCGGGATTCATTTACCGGACTGAATTTGGTGAGTGATTGATAGTCTGGTCGTGCACGCGCCCGCGAGCTCACCCGCCGCTGCGGGCGCACGACCACTGTGAAATTGGAAAAGGGAAACTTTGATTCTAAATCAAACATATTTTTTTTTCTGGCATGCTCTGTCTCTGTTTCAATAATGGTAGAAAACTCATAGGGTGGTTTCTTTGCCCCCCCCCCCCCCCCCCCCAAAAAAAAAAAAAAAAATCTTGTCTGTCAATCATGATGTAAGAATGCATTAAGTCATGTTGCTGCCCTTACCACACTGTGCCTCATATGTTTTGTAAATGTTACATTAAGTGACAGGCTGGCATGCGCATTTATTATATCCGCAGGCGCCCTACAGTGTCCGTCCGTCCAACTGTCCGTCCGCGCGCCCTTCTCACCTTTTTCACCCCTGACCCGTTTTCATGCCTGTCATTAAGGAATGGCGACCTGCTCAAAATCCATAAATTTCACAGGTCAAAGGTCAATATTTTCTGACAGGAACCACCCATAACCTTCAAACCACTATATTTGTACTCAGCAGGTCGAGACCTTTCCAACGATGTATTCAGTTTAGTCCTACAGCAAAGTTTTAATTTTCACATCCACAGACACATCCTTGGTCCAGGCGTATATTCAAACAGCCCTTTGGTGGCTCAACAGATGAAATGAACAATCTTGAGGTTTTGGTGATTGTTTTTTTATTCTTACTCCTTTAGAATAACCATTATAATAATTCTGGACACTTATTTTCATAATGAAATGCTATATATTTCTGTTCTGGGTTATCCAATATCCAGTCAATGTACCTGCACTATATAAATGTGACTTGTTTCCAGTCACTGCAGCATCAGCTGGCAGTGTTTTCAGTGTGTGTGTGTGTTTCTGGCTTTATGGCACACTGAAGGCACAATTTTTAGCAGGAAATAACACAGAAGCATATATGAGTAATTTGGCTAGGTATTAAAATGTATGTGTGTGGAATGATAATGGGATCACCGTTGTAAAAGATACTGTCATGATGCTGCCAGGTACATGGTTCAGATGAAAAATAAAGATGTGGTAACAGATGTCACACCACTACTCAAACCTCTTCAGTATGTCATAGTATCTCAATGCTGAAACAACTTGCTCAAAACTAAAAAGCAAAGCAAAAAAACAAACAAAACCAAAGGAAACAAATTGCATTTAACTCCTATGTCTACTTTAAAAATCGCTGTACCACCATAGCCTTATCTCTCTGAAAGATCTGACAATTTAAACTTAAGTTATGCAATAAAGGCATATTCCAGTGCAAATACTTGTTTGAACTAAGTGACCCACAATATTAAATACCAGTCTCCCACGTATATATCAGAAATGTAAAACATAAGTTGACTCTACAGTTTTAACAAGTTGATTCCACTCTTTGGTATGCTCTAACCTTGTCCTACTGGGTGAAATTCCAAATACCAAACATTTTAGATTAATTTATAATATGCCTGTTAATGCAGATATGTATACATATCAATATTAAACATTTAGATAATTGAGCACTCATAGAGAGTGAAAAAGAATGTGTCAGAAGCGGTCAAGAAGCCATTATATACTACCATATCTAAGGGAGAATTGGCCATGTTTGATTTAATAAAAAGGAAAATGAAGATGGATCAACCTGTCCGGTTTTATATGAATAAACACACATTCAGGCTTATAATTGACTAACTGCAAACTTAATGAAGGAACACAGCCAACAACAGGTGTATTTGATTTTCAGACCTTCCACTTTAATATCTGACCACTCAGATAATTAACTTTACAAACTTTTTATATATATAATATATATAACTGTATAAACAAGTAAACCCTACCCCCATTCCCAAAAAACAAACAAACAACAACAACAACAACAACAACAACAAAAAAGGAACTTTGTACAAAAGTGTGCACGGTTTTCTCATAACAAATCACTTCTTTGCAAAACTCTAAACAAAAGCAGTGGTTTAGTCATTCATTTAATATAAACATAGTACTTAAAAATGAAACAATTTAAACAATTATGTAGAACTCAGGTTATAAACAAACATTAAAATCATAATATAATAACAAATTCAATGAGCAACAAACAAAACATGCGCAACAGACAATTTGTCGGCTTCTTTTAGATTTCTATGTTTTCTTTCGGCTCCCAGGAGTTCTTCCACCTTGCTCCACTGTAAGAAACACAGCAAAATGTGTTACTATCATATTATACTGAACAGTTTAATATATATAGAGTACTATGTTGACACTGTATTTGTAAAAAGACATGGACTCAAGTATGCCTGCATTTGCATCTTTTTTCCTCCTCATAATATGTACATATAACAAGGCTGTCAGTTTCAATTGACTCACTTATTTATAACATGTGTTTACAACATGTTTTTAACTTTCATTGATCTGATTTTGTATTCATATTCAGCTTTAAAAAAAATAGCACTTAAGACAACTAACGGCAATAAAAATAACCCTGATATGAAAACCAGACAAGATTTGAAATGATATCATTTAAGTCTATTAAGTTCATGGTCTAATCAAAAATTGCATTATCAAGTGATCATTGTAAATTATACCTGATCAGATTTGTATAAAAAAGGATGTACCATTTACTTAGATTTTAGCCGGAAATTTTAATTTAAACATCATCGGTCAATGTAGTACAGCCGCCAATTAAATATCTGTTATGCTGTGTATTTAACGCTACATCCCTGTAAGAAAAGATGCAAAAGAATGCTGTTTGCTGACTTCAGCTGTCTACTTGAAACAAGCTGTCCCACGAAACTGACTCAAATTTAACAATCTGGGCTTGAGTACTACACTCATCAACCGGATACTAGATGTCCTTACAAACAGACCCAAAACATTTCAGACTGGCAGTCACACCTCATCTATATAAGTGCTCAACATTGGAAACCCCCAGGGCTGTGTGATCAGTCCCATCTATTCGCACTGCACTCCAAGACAACCAAGGAACTCTCCTGTGAAGTATGCAGATGCCACTACCATCACTGGATGTAGTATAAACAACAATGACAGTTCAAACTAGGAGGAAATTTTGAAATCTTGCAGAATGGTGCATAGAGAGCAATACACTGCCAAACATCAGCAAAACCAAGAAGCCAATTGTTCATTTTAGGATGGAGGCAAAGACACACATTCTCTTTGATCTCAGAGGAGGTGGAGCAGGTCAACAGCTTCAGGTTCCTGGTTCTAGTTGCACAAATAACTGTAAGAATCATCATTAAATTTGAAAATTGACACTACATTTCTAAATTAAATTGGAAATTTGATACAACTACTCACATCCACTTAAATCTTCAACTTGAAATTAACAGTTTATTGAGGTGACCGTTATGGCTAGACTAACTGATACATGGCAGAAAGTGAAAAAAGTCTCTGTGCAGAGGTTTTTCATAATAATGAAAATATCTTTTATCAGGCTATTGTTTTATCCGGTCTTGGAAACCTCTTTTAGAATGTGTTCATTTTAATCACTGCAGCATTAACTTTATGCAGTTAAAAAGGAACTTTGCCAAACTTCAACCACTTCTGCATCACAACATTTGAGTAGAATACGGAAATCAACAATGTTTTCCATTGCAATGATACCACATTTTTCTGCTAACAGAAATCCACCAAAATTTAGGACTGCTATTATCAGATAGAGATAATAGTTCTGTATTTTGTAAGCATGTAAAAGGTGCAGAAAATGCTCTAATTGCTATGGAAACCTCGGAAGGCTAAGTTCCACAGCTAAATTCTTCTCATTTTTTTACAGGGGCGCAATAGAAATATCCTGACTGTTAACATCACAAACTGGCATGGTTCTTGCATGACCCAGGAGAGTGTTCCATTGACACCATCTATTGAGCATCAGTGACATCATTAAAGTAACATATCTGCAGAGCCCAAAGGATACTAAAAGACAACACCCACCCAGCTAAGTCTGCTCACCCTGCTGCTATCTGGAAGTCAAAACAAAAGTATACACTAGTACACCATGGTATTACAGAGGAGCTTCTTTCCTGTTCTTTTGTGATCTGTGAGTCTGTGCAACTCATTGTACATATTCCCATTTTATGTGTGTAGCACAGGGAACTGTCTTTTGTTGCACTGAAGTTGCACTAGTACTTTGTGGCCTTTAATTAGGAACAAATGCCACACATATAAGAAAAACCAGCAACAACACACAAGTGCTAATATGCCACACATATGGCAAAATCGATGCAATGCTAGTTTGCTTTAAGTGTCACTAATCACTCAATTAGTTCACTTTGCAGATGTTTGTACAAATTACGCAACTAAAAGGCCTGCATATAATATCACAGATAACCTCATTCTAAGTTCTTTACAGCAGACTCACAACAGCACACAATATGGACTAACACTTTTCCAAAGAAATAGAACTCACGCACACACACACATTACATGTGAGCAGATACATGTCATCACCAACATTATAAACAAGTGAGCAAATCAGCACATCAGTCCCAACAACAGTAGTTGTAAAGTGCAGTGGAAAAAATGATATGAAAAAAGGAGCAAATCAGGTGAACTGTCCCGTAATCAATCTTGTACTTTCCCTAGATTACATTACAAAACATATCCAAACTCATACACACTAAAGGTTCATAAAGTCTGAGAACACTAGACAAAATACCTCTATTTTTCATTTGTTTCTGATGTAAAAGTATTTTGGTAATTACAATAATAAACACAGTATTTGATATGCCCCCCTTTTGCTTTAATAACAGCATGCATGCGATCTGGCAGGGTCTCCTTAAGTTTCTGTAACACCTGATGACTCGTGGTATCTGAGCTTGATTTGACAGTGATCCATAAAGTTTCTTGTCATATCAGAGACTGTTTGGCTTTCTCAGTCTTTGAGTGCACCCATCAATTTTCAATGGATTTGAGGTTAGGTGAATGTAGAGGAAAGTAAATAATAGCAGGAGTTGTTTGGTCTTACTTCTAAGTAGTTCTCTCAGCTTTGAGGTGTGTTTGGGCTCATTTTTGTTACTGCAGTATAAAACCCTGATACTGTGAGATCATATCTGGACCAGGAGTTTCTATGGGGTCAGCAGTGGTACAATAAAACACTTAGAAATTAAATCACTTGAATCCTAAACCTGATCTCAATGCATCAAGCTTTGCAAAACAACAACAACAACAACAACATAAGTTACAACAACAAAAACAAACAGGAGTTCCAATTAGCAGTTGTCCTGTCAAAATCAGTCTGTACTGCAGTGTCTCAGAGAACAAGTAAGAGTTTCTTACTTACTAGCAAAATCAAGGCAAAAAGCTTGATGTGCCTTAGTAATAACAGAATATCAAAGAAGATGACAGAAAACAGTCCTATTTAGCGATGAACCAAAGTGATTGGTATCTGTCAGTAGCACAAGGTTGTGAGGGGACAGACAGGAGGACAATGAAATGGTGTTGGGAATGTAATACATGTAATACATGACATGTAATACATTGCACCATACATAAAAATAGTGTGATCCCAACACAGGAAAGTCTCAGGTTTTTAATTACATTTACAATTTTATGATCCTACACTTCATCCTCCTAATGATACCAACAGCAGTGTAAGATGATTCAACTTTAACTCATTTTACATTTCAGTCATATTGAACAGGGGTGTACTATTTATTTATTTTTGTGGTTGTTGAATCATTTATAATCCATAACATTATGCTTCCCAAACATTTTTACCACTATGTAACATGCTTGACATCAGTCCATGCTTTCATTTATGTGAGGTGTTTGAGATGAAAACAAATGTTTATTTTTTGTAAATTCAGCTACCCAAGGCCAACCACTAACAGTAAGCATCAAAAAACACACTTACCATCCTGAGCAGGGAAGCCACTCCACCAAAACCTCCACACGGCCCTTTGTAAAGACAGAAAGACATAAGGTAAAAAACTCCATCTTTCAACACATTGCAAAACGGGTAGATTAATGTATTGCTTAGCTGGCAGTGAATCAATCAATTAAAGTGAAATCAAACAATTATGCAGTGTAGTATAAAGTACCTACAAGTCATACTTGAGTAAAGGTAAAGATATTTTGTTCTAAGAGAAAGTATTATTAATGAATTAAATAGTACTTGAGTCATAAATTATCCAAACTTAACTGTACTTAAGTGACAAAAGCAGTAGTGTAAGTAAATTGTGTATATATTTGCATGTATGTATACTCTGTATAATGTGGGTTGATAAATTCTAAACCTGGCTGATTATTAGAGCCATTATTCAGTATTTTTCTGATTATCGGAATTCAGTGGCTTTTTCATCCAGTAACTAATGAAATAAAATATTTGTAAAATACACAACCTTGGTTGTGATGCAGCCTATAATCTGTAAAGGAACTAGTGACTAAAGTTGTAAAGTTATAGGGGTACAAGTACAAAAGTAAAAAAAAGTACAATATTTGCCTGCAAAATGTGGTGGAATGGAGGTATTAACAGAAAATGGAAATTCTCAATTTAAGTCCAAGTACCTAAAAAATTACTTAAGTACATTCCTACATTAAATGTCCTTAACTACATAAAGTTACTGCATTAATGTTACCATAAAAAGTGTATTAACTCTCATGCTATCATTCCATTAATGTCAATGCCATAAGGAGGATCTTTTGGTAATATTTTTGGCAGAGTACTTTTACTTATATGGTCATTAATTCAACTTTGCAATCAAAAACTAATTTCTGAGGCACCAAAAAAATTGACACAAGAGGCTGGAAATTCCAACATGAAGCAACCCATAATGACCTTAACCTTAAATTCTAAATATCTAAAAATTATTCTGTAAATTGAGTCATGTGTTTACAGGCATATTTACAACACACTATAATAGTAAGCTTGTAAGTGTTGCAATGTCATTCTTGTTTGTGCAGTCTGATAAATTACCTGAAAGCCTCCTTATTAACAAAAGACAACCTTTCTCTTCAACAGAGAAAGGTTTATGATATTTAAATCACCAATTTTTTAAAATTCTAGCACCAACCTCCCTGATTCTTTCCCTCAGTACTTTTTTGTAGGAGAAAGTGGTTGCCCCACGATGAATAGGACATTCTGAAAAGAATGACAAGATAATAATGATTTGTTGGTTGAACAAATATCTTCAAAACAATAACATAAGTGTCATCATATAAAGATGACAGTGACACTTTATATAATCAACTAATAAACTTATCATACCACTATATAACTACACAAAAAAGTGATACAGAGAAATGTCACTTTTGAGAAGGAGAAATTGTAACTATATTTGTTTTAACGCTAAGGTGGCAGGCTTTATTTATTCAGCTAAAAGCAGCTTCGATTTTACGTCATTGTCAGTGACCCATGGCTTTTGACTGTGCAAAAAGTTGCACATGCAAGCAAATCAGCTTGCATATAAAAGGTTCTATTCTTTTGGTAAGAACAGAATGACTGATAAGTCCAAACATACCACTGGGATCAGGTTTCCTCTTTCTTTGTCTTCTTTTTGTTGAGGAAGACAACAGAGTGGTTTTCGAGGGAGCAGCAAGAGAAAGGACTGATGGCACTGGACGGTCCAGGGAGGAGGAAATAGAGTGGGTTAGAGAGGATGAGGTGAAAACGGGATGGGTCAGGGGTGATGTTACGTCCCCTAGCTTGTGGTGGAAAAGGGAAGCAACATAAACCAGTTGTCATTGGTTAAAGTAAAATTATTTATTAAATAATGAGTGGTAAACAGAAATTGTGAGGCCAAGTTAAAGGAAAAGGACTGCTGGGTGCTGCTCAAATCAAAGAAACAAATAAAACCAAAAGAGGACTCTCAAAACTAGAGTAAGCTACTAATGGGGTATATGTAAATCAAAAGCAAAACAAAATCACCAGATAACTTTAAATAAGGCTCAAAACATAAGACAGTCAGTAGCAGCACCCCTTAACCTAGTGTCTTTATAAACAGGAAGTATCTCTACAAGTATCCTAAGTGTTATCAGTTATTGAATCTAATGTTCCTCAGCCCAGTCCTACTACTCAAGTGCCTCATGTAGTTTAAACAGTCTATTCAAGTTAACGGTACATTAACATTCACAAATTCGGGAGACACATTGGCAAGCTGCTCTACAGCCGCCCCGAATGATGAGCTGGCTGGGCCTTATGTAGCCTTGCTCCTCAGCTGCAGTCCGGGGATTGGTGGAGCTGGTGCGGCACCGTACCAATCCGCACGAAGAAGACGCCGGCAGGAGATGGAAGGTGGAGGGAAGGCACACCTCCTCAGCGTGAGCCAATCAGGTGCAGGGGACCACACAGCCTGCTCAGCATGAAACACAACTATACACAAAGTTAATCTATGAGGCAGGGGGCACGGCGGTGGCCGTAACAGGTGAGGACAGAGAACAGGAAGAGGAGGACACTGATAAGGTCGGGGTGGAGGATACAGGAGCAGTCAGGTATGAGGACACAGGAGGAGGCAGGATAGAAGACACATTCAGGCAGGAGGACACAGGGGGAGGCAGGGTGGAGGACACAGGAGGAGGCAGGGTGGAGGACACAGGGGGAGGCAGGCTGGAGGACACAGGAGGAGGCAGGGTGGAGGACACAGGAGGAGGCAGGGTGGAGGACACAGGGGGAGGCAGGCTGGAGGACACAGGAGGAGGCAGGCTGGAGGACACAGGAGGAGGCAGGCTGGGACACACGGGAGGTGTAATGGAGGGGGAAATAGGAGTCAGTGTGAGTGTGATTAAAGTATCAGAGTCTGGGTTGTCTTGTGGTGTGGACATGAAATGTGATGTTGGGTCAGCTGCAACATCAGCAGGGAGGACATCATGGTTTAATGGTGTCGCTGGAGTGTCTGTGTCGGGGGCTGGGGAATCCTCGGTGTGTGGTGCCGGAGTCCCCCCCATCCTGGTTGCTGGTTCAGCTGCCACAGTCACTTTAATGATCAAAAAAAATATGAGGAGAAATACACATTAAAATTTGTATAAGCTGTTCAACAAAATACCTGACACTATGACATAAGTATACTCAACAATTTACATTAAAAATGTCATTGGATTGCTTAGTTGATTACCTCCGCCAAGGAGGTTATGTTTTTGCCAGAGTTTGTTTGTCTGTCTGTCTGTCTGTCTGTCTGTGTGTTAGCAAGATAACTCAAAAAGTTATGGAAGGATCTTTCTGAATTTTTTCGGAATGTCGGGAATGGCAACAAGTGAATTTTGGGGGTGATCCGGAAGGAATCCTAGATTCTGGATCACTTTGAAATTTTCGTTAACATTGCTTTAAATGGGGCATAAAATTTTGCTCCTCAATATTTCGATTGATTACTGACCGATGTTTATGAAATTAAAGACACTTGTTAAGGGGGTCGTTCCCTATCACATCACAAAGATTGATCCGGATCAGATCCGGATCAGATCCGGATTGCGAATTTTATTGCGATTTTTCAAAAAGTTGGGGTGCCCTTGCGTTTTTGCCTACTGTTCCTTTACTATTATAGGTAGAATTTCTAACAAGGACCATCTTATAGAGGAGTTAATTCTGCATCTGAGTCATGTTAACAGATTTGTGCTATCTTCAATATGTGAGAAGACAGATCCAGATGAAATCGGGGTAAATTTTTACAGGAAGCGATGTGGATTTGGGACGTTTTCAATGGTATGTCGCATGCATAACGTCCACTAATGAGGTTATACAGGATCTATTACTAAGAGTCTGAGGAAATAGCAGTAATCAAATGACATTCACATTCAAAAGCTCTGTATGGACCTGGATCCAGAAGAAAACCGCCATTACCGTAAAAATGATTTTCGTGAATATCTTCAAAACTAACAATCATATCAAGGTGAATCCAATTTCTAATAGTATGTTTTCATGGTCAAGGAATCTAATAGTTTAGATAAAATACATATAGGACCGTCTTTTATTGGGGATCGTTGCAAGGGGGAATGGTGCTGCTTGGCGGAGGTCTGTGCTCTCCGAGTGCTTTTCTAGTTTATTTATGAAATGTATATTGCAATTACAGGGATTTTCAAAAATAGAATAAATAGCTACACTTGGACATTTATTCATCATTTTAGAATAATTGGGCTGATTTTGTGGAGAAGAATATATTTTTTAATAAAAAAACAAGTAGAGCCTGCCTTGTTTGTTTGATTGATTAATCGAGCAATGAATGTGACCACAGGTTTGCTGTTTATGCAGACCCAGCACATTACTTAAAGGCAACAAACTGCCATGTATCCAAGAAACAGTGTAGCTAAATACATTTACTTAAGTACTGTTCTTGAGAACCATTTAAGGTACATGTACTTAATTTGAGTATTTCCATTTTCTGCGACTTTACACATCCATTCTACTACATTGTGGAGGCAAATGTTGTACTTAAACTTGACTACATTTACTTGAGCGAGAAGCCAAGTTGATAATCAGTTTAACACTATTTTAGAGTGTATGCATTTATGTAAATATATGTATAATTTACCTATTTCTTGAAATTATGACATATTAGTACATTTATTGCTAGAAAATGACTTTTAATATTTAAGTACAGTTAATATCAGAAACCTTAAGACTTTTACTGAAGTATTTTTTATTTAGGTCACTTTAACTTTTAACCAATTAATATTGTAACATGGTATCTTTACTTTGACTCAAGTAGGACTTTTGTGCACTGTATTACACAATGCCAAGATCCTGTAAAATTAGTCTTAACTAGGTTAGATCAGAATAGCATGACAATTTAGAACTGTCCGAGGATGGGCCATTCATTTTATTGTTGATCATAAAACAATTAAATAAATAAATAAATAATAATAATAAATCAGTTGTGTTGAAATGTCATTATGGTGACAAATCAAGATAATCCCGAATATTCTCACAAGAGTGACTATAGAAACATGTCTGGTTCACTGACGTACAGTCCTACTGTACGACTGGTTTCCTGACTTATTTAGAAATAACATAGACTGTCACCGTGCTTGAAGGTTCAGTTTGCACATTGTATTTGCACATAAACAACTTGATAATGGTAAACTGCATATCTGATAATTTGTTTAGAGAAATAAAAATGTTAAAATTTAAGTACACCCGTGATGCTTAAAGTATCACTAGTTATAATCGTTATCACTGTCACAACAAGACCTGATTCTTAGTAGGCAACTTGCAGATGCATTCTGACAATCGCAAACTGGTAATTTTTTTGGGAAAATTTAAATGTGAAGTCTAACAATATCCAGTGCAGCAATCTGTTACTAGTGGTATAGCTAGCCACCACAAAAGTATCAATTATGGTGGAAGATGCCTCTGCGGCTGGATTAAAGAAATTATCGATCAAATTTATTTCATATTTGATTGGTTTGATATAGTGATGTTAGCCTAAATTGTTTCCACTGCTACTACTTTCTACAAAAAATCCTAGCCCCACAGAAAGAAAACCTCTTCACATACAGTACAGACCATTTGTTTCCCCTTTGTGGCAGTTAGGTTTCTCTGTTGTCTCTCTACACAGTTACCATGGCAACTTCCCTTTTAATTCTCTAAAATTTGGATGAAAAAATAAAGGTACAGGTGTGTCAGTGCAGGGTGTCTCCACACATATCTAATTTATAAAGTATACTGTAAAAAAACAGATATTTACCTGGAAGGTCTAGGCTTAATCTGCAAAGTGTGCATTTGTTTGGCAATGGCTTAAATATAAAAGACTTTAATTTGTAAGCATACACTCTAACTTTAATTCTTAAAAAAATACTTGGAGAGATGGAGACATTGTTTCTTAAAAGAGATGCTGTTAATGAACTTTTGAATAAAAATATCAATTTGTTGTTTTCTGACTGCACCAGTGAAAGTGATATTACCACTACAGAAAAAAATCAAGAATAAATATTATACTGTGAGGACACACAGACTGATTAATAACTACCTCCATGTTCTTCCTAAACAACACTGTTCATACTCACTCATGAGTAGGTATTCGAGACATAAATGGTATAAATAGTTTAAAATTTTCCATGCACATTTGTTTACATCACCATTCAAGAGACTTTCATAAATCCTCTTTATTGTGTGAAGGGCATCGTTGGCATCATCTGTGTCCATTTGCCATGGACAGAAGCACTCTGCCAAAAAGCCCCTTGCTGTTCTCCTGGCAAGAAGGAGGATTGGGTGTCGCTCCAGTAGTTCCCACTTGTGGAGCTGCAATAAAATTGACGCAAAACCATACAGCTTAAAAATAAACTAAGTTCAGAGTACTAATAAGGTTAGCATTTGATGCTTTGCTTCACAGGCAGAGAAGTGAAAGTCAAAGAACTTAAGTAACAATAAATAGTTTCTGAGTAGAAATGACAAATGAACTATTACACCACATGGAACTAATCAAATGTATAACAAAAAATAGCTACTATGTTTCTGGTCAACTGCATAGGTTTGCCGTTACTGAGGATAGTACTGTACTATTTTTACTACACACACCACAGAGGTTATGTTTTTACCCCTTCATCTTTGTTTGATCAGTGTGCTAAATGACACAGAAACTAATGGACAAATTCCTATAAAACATACATAAGCAATTGGTCTGGGCCCAGAGTATTAACTATGAGCTTTTGTTGCGGAATTTTTACATATTTTAATTAAATTATCAGGCAATAATGCATGGATCATAATTTAAAAAAAACAAAAAACAGGTGTATTTAGGAGGGTGGACTCTATGAGTGAATATAAAGGGGACTGTTGGTACTTGGTGGAGACAAGCACTGTTTTGAGTGCAGTTCGACTTCATGCTCTTGAAAGGTGTTAATCTTATCATTCTTATCTGCTGGATTTTTTCTATGCAATAAGGGGCAAATGCCCTATCTTGAAATATTTGCCAAATTAAAGAAAAAACAAAACAACCAACAACACACAACTTTTGTATCTGCACTATAAATTTGATCGACTAAATTTAATGGGTTCTTTCTTGGTCCATGCAACATCCTTCTATCAAGTCTCAACACAGTCAAGCTGGTGTTTTTTCTGCAATCCTGCTAGGCAAACTGGAAAAAAAACAAAAAAAACCATAAAAATCAAAATAAATGTTTTACTGATACTGGCCGCGCAAAGCTACGTTATGTCATGTCCATTTAGTTAGCAAAAAAATTTCATGCTAATGCGTATCAGCCATTGATCTGTACTTTGCACATCATCTACAACTGAGAATTTGAGATTGTCTTTTACAATCAAACAGGGATGAATGTTGGAATCCTGGGCAGAAATAAAGCAATGTGCATGTTGATGTGAATATATGCAGCAATTTACTTACTTTAAAAAAATGTTTGCGTGAAAAAATCACTTACCAGTAGATTTGTGGCATCATATACTTTATTGATGCTGCAGTTTTTCTGCTGCCGCTCCTTCCAATCCTGGGAAAACTTTTTTTTTTTTGGTCCTCTAATTTTGTTTTATAGGGCTGCTTCGCCTCACAGTGCTGACATTTTTTGCAGGCCACTCCGATTTTTGCCTTGCAATGATGGCAGTCTTTTAGAGTAGGCATCTGTAGAAAAAAACATCATAATGATTAGAACAGAATGCTTTGTAAGCAGAGGATAGGTGGTATTTTTTCATCCATACTGTAGGTGAGAAATTGTGTCAACGCATTCACCTGAAATACTGGATGGTAAATCCAATATATCAAGCTACAATGTAATGCCAAGGATGCACAGGGGGCATGAAAGCCACCAAGGCTCAGAAGCTGCAGCCTTTTGTTACTTTTAGTACACATAACTTAAATAGTTCTATTTATTATTGGTGTCAGAACAGAGAATAGATAGATGAGCAGACACATAGACGACATAAATTTCCGTTTCCACCAATTATTACGAAAGGCAAGTGTTCTTTAAACTTAGTGCAGAAAAGTGATTGTTCACTCATCCAGGAAAGCATAAAAGGATATGTGAGGTAATTGTAAATATCAGAGCAGAAGACCAGTGCAGAGATGTGTGCTTCTGATGTCACAGCCAGGCTCCTGCTTGCTTGCGCATTATACTTGGACCTGGATCCCCACTTATAAAACTGTGTGTAGGATCCATACTTGGAGTGTATATGCACAAAGAAAGGCAGGTGGAAGGCATAAAAAAAACCTGGTTATGTCTATGTGAACACCTGCCTCGTGTCCAGCCCTATACAAGTCCATTTTTACTCAAAAATGTTGAGTGCTATGCATCAGCATTCATCCACCTATCCATACATCATGTAGCCTCGTGCTTGGCTGTCACTGAAGTATATTTATACTTACAGCAATCAGACAGTTTCACACTGTGTTTATGATAAAATGTCATACGGAGGAATCTTGAGGAAGCTGTTCCCTTCAGGGGTGGCCACAGCGAATCATCTGTCTCCATCTAACCCAATCCTCTGCTTCCTCTTCTCTCACACCAACTAACTTCACGTCCTCTGTCACGACATCCATGAATCTCCTCTTTGGTCTTCCTCTAGGCCTCCTGACTGGCAGTTCCAACCTCAGCATCCTTCTGCCAACATATTCAGTCTCCCTCCTCTGCACATGTCTGAACCATCTCAGTCTGGCCTCTCTGACTTTATCTGTACAACATCTAATGTGCTGAGGAATATTAAGCATAATTCCTCTAACATTTAATTTCCATTTCTTCTTCCATTACTTCATCACCTCATCTTAAATAACATCAACATCTGTGTCGCTTATTTCCGGTCTCCAAAATGAAACATACTTTGTTTGTTAACAGGCCTGCCCAGTTTTACACATCACAATATTTTGTATTGGGTGTCTCATTTGCGTCTCCGTTATTCCGTGATGCCTTCATACTAAACTGACGTTACAAGTAGTAACGAGAATCGCAGTTACTACGGTACACATTGAATCAACGCAAAAATGCGACTTCATGTTATATTCTACATAGTTTGTTATCATAGCGGTAGTTAGCTTTTCCTCAGATAACTTTAAGCTAAATTTACGTTAGCTTGGACAACAATAACGTCATTTAACGTCCAAATGGTTGAATACAGGCTTGCGTTACCTTACTACTCATAATCTTTGTTACTAGAGACAACGTTATTACACAAAAAAGAACTAACTACATATTACATCATTTTCAAATCGTTTAATAAATATATTAACTAACTACTTACCTTCATTAGCCTGTCCGCCGTTGCAAAAAAGGATGTCATCAAAAACATAAAAACCCATAATGCCAAGGGGCGAAAATGATTTGTGTAACCAATCCCTCCCGCGGTCGGTAGGGGCGCTAATTTAGGAAACGCTCTTCTGGGTCGTATTCCAGGGTGGGTACATACGACCTGCGCTGGTCGTATGATTTGGAGGACTTGTTGCTTCCTTCAGTTGCGAAGGCGCTCCTCCAGGAACCCAGTTGAGGGTCGTTTGTTTCTCCCCTTACAGAACCAAGCTTCCCGAAAAGAAATGTCTGGGATTGACTGGAATTTTGCACAATTATTATAAACAGCTGTGAAATATTAAATTTTGTAAAATGGTCAGTTTGGATCCCGGATGCCGATTGGCTGAGAGCACGTTATACGGGGAGTATATCCACGATATATCACGCCTTGTGACGCGTTCACAGAATGTTGATACTTTGTGTAAAATCAATGCACGGCCAATTACATATTGTACTGATATCCAAAATTTACGAACATAAGCAACAACTGTTTCTTAGAAACCAAATTAATTCAGCAGAAGCATTAACCCATTCTATTGATAGTGCCAACTCTTAATTGATTAGGAGTGTGGTGGTGCATTTTTCTGAAGGTGCCAATTCAACTGTATCCATTTGGAATTTGAGAACTGATCAGAATTCTTGTGAGGTCAGATTTACATACCTAACACCTATGCATGATAGATAAGCATTTTAAATTCAATAACTAGAAACACACTTACGTATCCATTCCCGATGTCGTCCTTAAGGCAAGGGAATTCCTCCACAATTGAGATGGCTAGACTTGTTTTGACATCAGACGTTGGACTGAAGCACAATTGAAAAAATACAAGAACACAAGACAATATAACATTAATAATCATAATTATTTGCATTTCTATAGCACTTTTCCATCTTTTCAAGACACCCAAAGTGCTTTACAATAGTAATCTGATCATGAACCAATGTGTAGCACCCACTTGGGTGATACTAAGGCAGCAGCTAATGCATGCACTACAGCTCACCATCAGATCAGCCCATTGGAGCAACTTGAGGGTTAAATGCCTTGCTCAAGGACACTTCGATACGTGGACAACAGAGCCGGGATCCGAACCACCGACCTTTTGATCGATGAATGACCTACTCTACTAGCTCAGTTACAGGGTTTACAATGTCACAACAACGTTCCAGTTAGGGGTGGGTGATATACCGTTAATGATAATATCGTCATTGTTGTTTTAACGATGTGCAAATTTACATTATCGAGTATGCAAATGACTTCACAAAAACAACTGAAAACACATGTTGAAACCCCACACATTCACCGAACAAGAGTTACGTAACTTGAGTGCAGCAGCACGCCGCAGTACGCCTAGCTGGTCACATGATCTCTCACTGGCACCTTCCCGGCAGGTTAGCCTGCTGCTAAACAAACATTAGCGAGACACACCATATCTCTCGGTTGTGATATGTCTCATAGACTAGCAAGTCGTTAGCCAGGCTCAGATCGGCTACCGTTCTGCTAAAATGCTTTTGCTCTTGGGTTAAGTTTCAACTCAGGATAATACTTCAATACATCCTAAGTTGACTTAACTCCAAAATTGACCTTTAAACGTAACCATGTAAACAACAGCTTAATTTGAATCCTCAATATGTAGCTAGTAAGGTAACTCACACATTTCCTCCCATGTCCAGAGGTTGGATTCTCATTGGAAACTGATGGACCAGCACTCTGGGTCTCGTTGCTTGTAGGCGTCTCATCACTTGGTGTCTCATGGCTTGGTGTCTCGATCACCGGTACAAGGTTAAGGGTTATCGTTTGTTCCTTCAGTGGCAAGCAAAGGGGCATTTGGTTGATATGGGGATGTATAATGATAATTGCCGTTTTCCATGCCACTGTGGCATTGCAAGGCTGATGGGAGCTGGTGTTCCACACTGAAATGTACAGTAGACTAATTAGTTGCTTGTATGCATCCAGTGCATCCAGTGCTGTCCAGTGAGTGAATATGATGACTAAAAGTACAGAATTTTGCATATTTCTTTATGTGTGTCAGTCTGTTTTTTTTTATTTCAGTTAAAAACTGGAACCAACTAAAAAGGGGTAAAAAAGGTAAAATTTACAATGGTCTGTAGCGCAGGCACACATATGCACCGTCACTTGCTTTAAACGAACCCAAGCTGGCACAAAAATCTCAGACGTGGGTGGAATGCCCTCAACTCCATCCTGGATACTTGAGTACTCCTCTAGGGCTTGAAGAGGAGAGTTGTAGCCAGGTCCAATGTCAACATGTTGTGTAGACAGTAGCAGAGCAACCTCTGGTGCCTAAAGGCCATGGTCTTGCAGATGTTTCGAAAGTTACAAGTAAATGACTGACGTGTTTGAAAAAGCCGTGCTTAGCCTCAAACCTCATTGCTCAAAAATGGACAATGGGACCCAAAGCTCTGATAGCACCCGGATAGAGGAGCATGAAGTGGTGCTTGGGCTTCAAGTGCTGCTCTGGATAGAGCTCCAACAAGACTGTGTGATGCTCATTGATGAGGTGGGCCAAGTACACTGTAGATGCTAGTGTAAGGGATGGTGAGAAGATGATCTCCATACAGGACAGCAACTGCAGCAGTAACTCCCAGTGCGCATTGCCCTCTGGGATCAAGTCACCCAGCATCAGAGGGATGTAACGCAGCAGACACCACATCTTGGAAGCAGTCTGCTTCATGGGTCCATCTGGATTGTTCATCTCCTGCTTTGATATGGTTGAGGGTTTGTTCTTGGAGTCAGAGAACCCATAGTCAAAGCTTGTGAGACGGCTGTTCACTTGATCAAGTGTTAAGTGTTTGTCTGCAATGAGGGAACCGAGAACTAGCTTGAGCTCCTATCCCCCTACCCCTTCCAGAATATCATGCATAATGTCAGGTGCTACATTATCCACAACATGAAAAGAATGCCCGTTTTAAGCCTGTCTCAAAAGAATTTTGGAGCTCCAAGTCCGTTTTGAAGTTGCTTGATGTTCGCAGTAGGGACTTGTCCTCCTTTGTCTGTATTTGCAAGACGGGTTTATGGACATGGCACCATCGACAGACACTGTTGGCTACAAAACTTTCGTTGTATCCAAGGATGGCATTCAGGCCCAAGTTGTCACCGACAACTTGAGCAACCCCAATTCTGGCCTTTCCTTGGAATGTTGGGGTGTGAACTTCAATCCCATTAAGTTCCAGGTCCTTCAGCTCTTCAACTATGGGTTTCAGGTTGGTATCGATTCCATACGTCTTTGCATCATCAGACTTGTACACAGCTGCCAGGAATACAGACTTCAAACTGGACAGCAGTTTTGGCGGGAAACTCCAAAGTAAAGTAGATGAGTCCAAGCTTGTGAATGTCTGTCTTTGATCCTTGTGGATTTACAGTTTCACAGTCATCGTTGTAAAGTACAATGGGGAGTGTCAAGCCTTTTGAGAATAGGCTTTTTGCTTTGTACTGGTCACCATCCCTAAAATCCTGTAATCCATCTCCCTTACTCTGCTGCATTTCTAAGACCTTTTCAATTGTGCCCAGAGTTTCAAGGATTTTCGTGAACAAGGGATGTAGAGGAATTCTCTGGAAAGTGTCCCTTACAGGGACTTGTTGGACCACACCTGATGAGGGATGCCTTTTTTGAGTGTATGACACCCCAGGGAGTGGTTCTTCGACAGGATTAATGAAGCAACCTGATTCGACAAAGAATTTCATTTGTTTGTGTTCTGTGTCTAAGCCCTGAAATGGCACAGATGCACTCTGGAACTCACAGTTTAAATCTTGTGCCTCTGGTGTTTCATGTTGGCCAAGTCTCTGCAGAACATTGTTTTCTTTTGCAAGTTTCCAATAATGTCTGACACCAGGCTAGAAGCTTCCTGGACAACAAAACTGATTGCTGTAAACGTCTGTGTTGGTACAGATTTTAGTAGGGTCGACCTCTACTTGATCATCATCAATAGGTGCCACCTCTGTTGGTTCCAATTTCAAACAACTTTATTAGTCCCGATATTCAAGCACAAAAATAGAAAATTTGATTTATCTTCAGGTTGACAGCATCACAGACCACACACACTGGTGTGCGTCTACCTTAAGTGTGTGTGTGTGTGTGTGTGTGTGTGTGTGTGTGTGGGCGCATGCGCAAGAGAGAAAGACAGAGACAGGGTGTGTGTGTGTGTGTATGTATGTGTGAATGTGCGTGCACACGTGTGATGGAGAGAGAAAGGGATGAAGGAGTGTGTGTGTGTGTGTGTGTGTGTGTGTGTGAGGAGAGAGAGAGAGAGAGAGAGAGAGAGAGAGTGAGTGAGTGACGGGGATTAAGGTGTGTGTGTATGTGTGTGTGAGAGGGAGCGGGGGGTTGAGAGAGAAAGGGATGAAGGAGGAAGAGTGTGTGTGCATGCATGTGCGAGAGAGATGGCGATGAAGCTGTGTGTGTGTGTGTGTGTGTGTGTGTGTGTGTGTGCGCGTGAGAGAGAGAGACAGGGATGATGGAGTGTGTGTGTGTGTGTGATAATGAGTTTCAGATCTACACATCACTGCTCTACTTACTTTACTACAGCAAAATCCTAACATTAAAGCCAACACCAAACATGAAGTTAAACCTGAAGTGACTTTCTGTGGGGTTTTGTGTCACAAGGCTATGTAAATTAAATGACAGAGAGCCCCAACACAAAGAGAGGAAAAAGACAGATTTACAATACCTTCAGATTTCGGGATGAGTACTTCAGGGTTCCATGACCTGAGACACTCTTTCACATCCTCATCCATGGAGTCTGAAATGAGACCAAAAGACAGCAATCAGTTATCAATATTACATTGACATTTATATCTCCATAAATATTCAGATGAAACATATAGGGCGGGTTGCAACAACAACAGGGTTCAATGATAAGGTTTTTTTTCCACTTGGCCCGCAAGTTGGTCAGAGAGCTACTTGCCCAGAGTCAGTTTTCACTTGCCCCTATACAAATTGTTTAATTTAAGCAGCTATCAACTATCAACAAAGACTACTATTAATTTTTATGCTTAGTCTTAGTCTGGATGAATATATTTATAGGCTATAAGAAAAGGCCAATGTGACACTCCTTTTTTAGTTTTGATAACTATAAATGACTTATTGACTTACTGCTGTCTCTTGCTCAGTGCATCTCCCTCTGCCTCTTTAATAAATGCACTTCATGGCATCAGCTCAGCATCACAGAAAGCTATTGTTACATGCTATGGTTAGCCAGCTTCCACTCCACATCGCTCAGCACCCCCACAGCTCCACACCCTTTTGCCAAGTGTCAATTTCTCCTACCTATTGAAAAAGTGCTTCTGCGCATGCGCATTGAGTGGGAGCATTATTTGATCGGGTAGTACTGAACTATCAAAATATGCTACCCCTGAGATATTGATTTAAAATGTTAAAATGACATATTTAAATATGCTGCCATTAATCATATAATGTTACTGACATTGAGGTGATTAGTATTAACGTTATATGAATGCATTTAGTAGGTTACAGGGAGTACTATTAATAAGTATTATGCCTTTCTTGTATATAACGTTACATACAGAGATAGAAAACCATAAGGTAGCCGACCATTTTGTTAAAGGTTAGCGCAAATTGATAGAAAGACCTGTCGGTTTATGCAGTGGGAACAATTTTCGACTAAGCAGCAGAAATCACCAGGGGTCCGTTTCACAAAGCAGGTTCAACAAACTCTGAGTCTAATCCTGAACTCTGAGTTGATCTACTCTGAGAAAGGAAACTCTGAGTTTCCGGTTCCAGAACAGCTGGTTTGAATCAGTTTAATCAACTTGGAGTAGTTTCACCTGGAGTTAAGCGCGTGCACCACAACTATAAAAAGCCAGCATCAATTGAGCCCCGATTCAACGAGTCACCATGGCAACGGGGAAGAGGAGGGCTGTGTTTTTCACCCCACTAGAATTAGAAATCTTAATGCGAGTTTGAACACGTTTTCAAAAAGAAATGCATAAGTTTAAATGTAGTCCTTTGCAATCACAATAATATAACTGGGGAAAACTGCTTGAATGGTAGCCTATTAATTTATTTCATTTAGGTGCAATCCTGCGGGGGAGAAGCGCACTTGGCAGCAGTTTAGGATAAAATATAAAAATATTGTTCAAACAGGTAAGACCTCGGCATAATCTCATGGGGGTACCTCATTTTGATCACGTTTTACATTGTAAAGTAAATATTAAGTGGCTGTTTGACTTTGTTTTATCCCCAACATAATGCTGTTTTCACACACATAAATATCTTCTCATCTATATAAATATCTATCTATCTATCTATCTATCTATATATATATATATATATATATATATATATATATAATTATTAAATAATTAAGCCTATTTAAACTAACACAGACCTCTACTCAGCCAACAGAAAGAAGGCAGATGCCTCTAAAACGAGCACACTTTTCTGACCGCCCTGCATACAGTTGCCTGACTCAAGTGCTCAGCGTCTCCGACATTGTACAAAAAACTTCCATTTGCAAAGAAACGCAGTGCAACACACAATATCTGCTGGGATGAGAGCATGACTACAATTGGTAATGTTGCAAATGTAACCACGGATTAGGTTGTATATGTAGATGATGGACTTTGACGTGAAACGGTACAGCTCAAAAAGATAATTGTGTGGAAATGCTAGAACATCTATGTGCGGTCTGATAATCATCTCCCGACGAATATTTAATTCTCTGTGCAGTAATGCTGCACCTTCATCCACGGGATCGTTATCAAAAGGACATGCCATGTTAGTGAACAAAGTCGCCACCTACTGTGCCTAATGGACTTCTAATATACTGACTCTGATTTTTTTTTTAAATGACAGACGGCAGAACTAGGCTACGCCAAAACTCACCTGCTGACTGAATGAATGAGGAAATCAAATGGAGTGTGTGGCTCTGAAAGAGGGCGGAGACAGAGAGAAACTTGAGGTTCATTGAGAAAAACCTGGTCCCGACCAGGTTAGGTTCACAGTCTGTTACTATGGTAACTGACCGAGAGCTTAAGTTACCTCTCTCTCTGAAACAGGCTAGAGTTACCTCTCTTTCTCTGGTTTGAATTACCTCCCTTTTTGAAACGGAAGACTCAGAGTTTCCCTCATTTCAGGGTTAACAGACTCTGAGTTTTCACCAGTGAAACGGACCCCAGGACACCAGCGTCGGCAATCGGGCAACCCTTATTGTTGAGCCCTGACAAGGATTAAAAACATACACACAGGCGCAGCACGGACGCGGAATTTCACGGTTTTGTGTTCCAAGTCTGCGCAGTGTGAACGGGTGTGGATGAACATGGACGAGTAGTAGCAGCAGCAGCAGTGAGCTAGCAAGCTAATGTTTAACACGTGTCAACATCAACTTACCACTCTCACCGCAGCCACCAAGCTGGACAATGGACTGCCAGATGCTGTCCTTTCATTCACTGTTCATAAAATCATCCCGTCTTTCATCAAAAAGGACGGGGTGCAGTAAAATTATCAACCAGTTTTTTCCCTGTCAACTGCAGGGAAGCGTCTCAATAGGCTCTTTAAATTTAACAATTTAGTTCAGAATTTCTGTCATTGTCATCGTAAGGCACCCAAACACCTTGGAAGAAGGTCTCTCCATTGTTATCTTCCCAGGGAACACTCCAATTTTATCTCACTCTAAATGTATTGGAGACTTTTTTCCCTGTCAACTGGAGAGAAGCGTCTCAATAGGCTCTTTAAATTTAACTATTTAATTTACAATTTCTGTCATTGTCATCGTAAAGACACCGAAAAACTTTGGAAGACAGTCTCTCCATTGTTATTTTCCCAGGGAACACTCCAATTTTATGTCACTATAAATGTATTGAAGAGTTTTTCCCTGTCAACTGGAGAGAGGCGTCTCAATAGGCACTTTGAATTTCACTTTCTCATTTACTGTAGCATTTCTACCATTGTCATCGTAAAGACACCAAAACGCCATGGAAGGTCTCTCCATTGTCACCTTCCCAGGGAACACTCTAATTATATCCCATTGTAAATGTATTGGAGAGTTTTCCCCTGTTAACTGGAGAGAAGCGTCTCAATAGTCTGTGAATTTAACTATTTAATTTAGAATTTCTGTCATTGTCATCGTAAAGACACCAAAAAACCTTGGAAGAAGGTCTCTCCATTGTTATCTTCCCAGGGAACACTCCAATTTGATCTCACTGTTAATGTATTGGAGAGTTTTTCCCCTATCAATTGGAGAGAGGCGTCTCAATAGGCTCTTTAAATATAACTATTAATATAGAATTTCTGTCATTGTCATCGTAAAGACACCCAAACATCTTGGAAGAAGGTCACTCCATTGTTATCTTCCCAGGGAACACTCCAATTTTAACTCACTGTTAATGTATGGAGAGTTTTTCCCCTGTCAACTGGAGAGACGCGTCTCAATAGTTTCTTTGAATTTAACTTTCTCATTCAGCATTTCTACTATTCTACTATTGTCTGGCACTAAAGTCCCAGATGCACGTCTTCATCACCTTCCCAGGCCACAGATGGATATGCTATATTAAGGAGGGATTCTACAAAATCGCAGGTATGAATTGATTACAAGTGTTCGGCTACTTAACAGTAACAGTAGGATGGGCTACTCATTGTTATTCTTGTTACAGCTTTCCCTAATGTCATCGGTGCGCTGGACTGCACTCACGTGAGAATCAAACGCCTCTCAGGTCCTCACGAAGGGCATTTTGTGGACAGGAAATCGTTCCACAGCATCAATGTCCAGGTGAGAATGACCTATGGTTACTGTCACTAAATAAATTGCATCAAATGACATTAATAGACTACATCTTATTGTTACGGATGATCTGTGATGCCGACTGCCTGTTCAGTAATGTGGAGGCAAAGTGGCCGGGCTCGGTCCATGACGCCTGTATCTTTCGGGCCTCTACAGTTCACCAGCGCTTGTCACAAGGTAAGCCACATATTTGATTGATAAGCACCTTGATCATTAAGAGTGTGTCAAAAGTGTTAACAATTACATCTTGCACCCTCCTCAGGTGAATTCGCTGGCATATTGCTGGGTGACAAAGGGTATGGATGCCAGCCATTCCTCCTCACACCCTTCCCAGACCCCCAGACCGTGGCACAGAGAGACTACAATCTTGCCCATGTGAGAACCAGGGCATTCGGCCTTCTCAAAGCAAGGTTCCAGTGCCTCCAACACCTGAGGGTCAGCCCAGACAGAGCCCGCGAGATCACCGTTGCCTGCACAGTCCTCCACAACATAGCCACGATCCGGAGGGAAAGGGCCCCAGAGCAGCGCCAGAAATGGACTGAGACAATCCAGCAGTGTTCCTGGACATTGTTAATGGCAGAGTGGTCAGAGACCAATATGCAGCCAATTATTTTAGTTGATTTTTTTTTTTGAAATAGCTGTTTTATTCCCTTGTTCTTAAAATAGCTGCCTTTATAGCAGTCTTTGTTTGAAATAGCTGCATTTCTAGCATCTTTTTGTTTTATTTTCATGTTTAATTTTTCTACAAAGTATAAAGCACTTGAGATAAAAGTGCTAAGCAGTGTGCAGCTGCTCTCACCTATTCTAACACACTCACACTAATGCCATTAGTACTACACAGGGTGCATATAATATTGGGAGCAATCTGGGGTTCAGCATCTTACCCAAGCATACTTTGACATGGACATATCCTTACCAATAAAAGTTGGAATAAACATGCAAGTAATTTGTGTATTTGCCATTAACACAATTAGTGGTTATTAGGTATCATAACTGTATGACTTTCCTAAATTATATTCTGGACCATTAACTCCAGTGTACTTTATCAATGAATGAAAAAATGAAACCACAATATTCTTTGACCTCATTTTATTTAAATGAAAAATACTAAAATCAGTCACTGTCTGCTTTGAGCTGTGGAGAGAAAGAGAGAAATAATATTGATTAATACATTGCATCACAGTAATGTGCATTAAAATCACTTACTTCTTTCTCTAGTTTCTTAAATTCTAAGTCCAACTTACTTGAGGTCTCTTTTAATTTGTCTTTCAAGCTCCATGTCCTGCAGCCTCTTCTTCGTACATTGGAGCTTGACATCTGTCAGGGCTATTTGCTTCCTCAGATGACTTGCATATAGCTGCCTGACAGTTTGTGAATTCTGTACAACACATATCTATTAGCAAAGCAATTGTGGACTCCGTGGATGTCCTTCAGGCAATACTCACAACATTTCCAGGCAGGTTGTTCATCTGTGTCCTGTTACAAATATATTTTTCTATGAGCACCACATCACTGACTTCTTATACATTAAGGACTAAATTATCTCCACAAGACTGGCAGGTGACCTCAAACCTTCTGGAGTCCAGAGACAGAGTCTCCTCCTCATCTGCTGCATCCCCTGCTGCAGATGTGCCTTCACCCTGCCACATTAAATAGAATTTGTATTGACCTAATGTAAACTTGCAAGACATGTCAAGCAAAAGCCTCTAATGAATAACACTCACCGGATCAGCTTCCGGTGGCTCAAGGAGGGTCAGTGTGTCACCTGACACTGCAAGACAATCCAAAGCCAGACATTCCACATAACACCAATGGTTGATTAATTAATGAATAAATGATTGATCCCATGTACAGTATACTGGAATAATATACCTTGTATGAAGAGGGCGGTTTCTGTGGGTGTAATCAGCAGTTGGTGCCCCCCGTGCCAGACACATGCGCCTTTTTTTTCACTGCTAAATTCAGCACAGACAATGCAATGAGTGAGCAAGCACCTTCCAAATAATTTCTACACCTCATTTGTACATTGTTATCAGCTAGTTATTGAGGCACTTACTGCAAAATGGTGCGCATTTGGCCAGAGGTATTTGTGCTGTATGAACATTAGATGAGATAGATTACAGCTTATGAACAGCTGCGCAATAAATCACAAATCATCATGGTACATTTCCTGATTAATATTATATCCACTGCTCACCTTTAAGGTGAAGTTTACGACTGTTTGTGGAAGGAACTTTAATTGTAATTATGACAGATTCATTTGCGCAGCAAGTGTATATTTTTAGATTACTTACGCATTCAGTCGGTCTGCAATTGTCTGCCACACACTCTCTCTCTACTTTATTACCACTGATGTGTTTCCTTTCTTGGCAATTATGTGTCTATAGGTGTCTATAATGAGACGCTGTTCAGTGGGTGAAAAGTATGCGGCACGCGTCCTCTCCATTACTGCATCGGTGAATCTGTGATCGATCTCGGGGTCTATTTAAGGAAGCCGTGGACGCGCACTTATCCGAATGAGTTACACCTGGCTTGACAAAGCCGCGCCTCCTCAGCCTGGCTTGGTGATCGAAACAACCAATTAAGCCAAGGTGGACTTAGGGGAATTTGTCCAGCCTCGCTTTCCCACTTTTTTCTTCACAAGAGTGTAGATTTAGATAAAACAATTTAATATTCATTGAACAGTTAATTCAATTGTTTCCAGTTTGAGGTGAAGTGTACACTATTATGCTATCTATTTCATTACTTTCAAATGTAATAAAAAGTGGAAAATAGAATGTAATAAGAGTTTTGATTGAGATGTCACTGTCAGTTGTGATCATTTTTGTAAAGTGTTGGTATGTAATTTTAAAAAGGCATGTTCATAAAAAAGAATAGTTCAGTGTCATTCCTAAAAATAAACAAAATTATTTAAGAATAAAAAAGTCACAGTTGACTTTACCTGTGCGACCCTCAATCATATGCAGGCTCCTTAAAATGGCACTCAGCCATCTGAACTCTGAAAACTCTTGATGGAAGATTTTTCTTTCACATTGCTGTAAAATGGTTAGTTTAGCTGCAAAGTTTTTAAAAAATTTCACCTGGGGGGTTACTGGTGATTTACAATGGTCCATCCAATGATAAATATGTGATTACGGCCCTGCATCACAGCGCAGCTGCTCAGAGTTTCATTCATAACAAACGGCAGAAATATGTTGAAAAACTCTCTCTGGGTCAGACTCTGGGCCAGAGTCAGGTGCTGGCTCAGCTGGTACAGCCTCTCCTCTGTAGCGATGTCAACCGTGTTGGTGGCCACGACAAAGTCGCGGAGGTCTCCATCAAAAGTGATGCCACCATCCTCCTCCAGGCACCGACCCGCTTCTCCCCAGACAGAGAACAACAGACCAGTCACCAGGATCAAATTCTTGCAGTAGTGGCAGCTAAACGCTCACACACTGACGGTCATCATGGCTCTCTGATCTCCTCCACAGTGTCACTAGTCGTGCGTAAAAGCGCAGTGCGCCTTTATTGAACAGTGCTGAAAGAGGGAGGGAGCGCCCAGCGAAACCCAAAACTAATATTCCTCATTTCTATATAATGATTTTTGCAACGTTGCTATTTTCACTCCGTTGCATTTATACCATTTTTTTTTTTTACCATGTTTAGAGACAGAGTCTATACACCACATAACCAGTGTGATATGAGTTTCAGGCGATGACAGCCTCGAGCAGACTAGAAAGCGTTTAATGAATACACCTTAGCTAATTAATTCACATGATGATATCCTCATCAAGAAGAACCAGAAGCCGGCTGAGTAAACCGATTCTCAATAAGGCTGCTGATGGAGAAAAACTGTCCACGGGAATACAGTAAAGAGCAGAAAACAAAACACACATTTCAAAAAAAAAAAAAAAAAAAAAAAAAAAAAAAGGATTCGTAGCGTGTTTAACAAATAAATTGCCGGTTTAATAAATTGTCACAAACTAATAGATGGCATTATCTCCAGCGGAGGACTGGCTGATGATGACGTAATGACAACTCTGAGGTCAGACGTGTTGTTACGGACCTGATGGCTTCATGGTTGCTATGTTGTCTCTAGGTGCATCATTTCACACATTTAATCATTTGAACCAAAACAAACTTCTGTCGGAGAGAAAAGCAGCAACTCAACTTTCACTCGACGATGTTTCTGGAAAACAGACTACAAACTGAGACCTTTTGCTTCTGGACCTCTTCTTAAGACCTGCTGTCACTGACAAACGGACTCATTCACGGTAGACGTAAGATTTTGACACTTTCTTAAAGCTCAGATCAGGTTGGTATTTTACCGTTAAGACCTGACAAAAATGTAGTGATGTAGGCACAATGTAACCAATATTGGCAATGTTTTGCCTACATCACTACGCTACTATTTTATTGTAAATGAATCAAATAGGACTGACGCTTGACTGTTACCAAGTCTGAATAGGTAAATCTAAAACTACTTTCTTTGGTTTACCAACTGTCTGTTTTATCTGTCCAACAAGCAGCCGAGCATAAACATGTTAATAAAAATATAGCAATATATTTTTTTTGCTTCTTGGTGATATAGGCCATCAGTGCTGCAAGCAGTGACACAAGCACTGAAGCCTTATCATTTAAATATGCTCATAATTCAGCCTTTTTCTCAATATTATATTTATATATTTATGTTTTTCATTTATGAGTATTTTACGCAAACCCTCATTTAAATATAATGATGTCATCATACTGTGAGAGCAACAGAGACGTGTGTGAATCAACTGCACACAGAGAGTTTTCTGATATGGTGCTGGCTTTTTCTCATTCAGCATGGAGCGTAAAATTGGCATGTTGTTGAATATCTAGCAAAAATGTCTCTCTGTCTACTGTATGCATGGACAGATTATGAGACAGACAGTGCACAGATATACAAAGGGCCCACCACCTCTCCTACACAGGGTCAGACACACAGAATTTGTGCTGGTTTTTCCTCCATTTTGTTGTTTGCGTCTCTCTTAAGTCACGTTGTGTCTCTGAGGTTCTGGCTTTTGAGGTAATTTGTGTCTCTCTGAGGTCATTTTACTCTTAAAGGTAATTTTGTGTCTTTTTAAGAGTCAATGGGCTTTATGCACAGATCCACTATTTCCTGAACTTAAAGCAGCTCCTTTATTTCCTGTCTTACATTATTGGACAAACTGATTAATCCAGGTGTGTCTGACCATTGTTGTGACGAGTACTGAGGTCAGACACACCTGGATTAATCAGTTTGTCCAAAAATGTAAGACAGGAAATAAAGGAGCTGCTTTCAGTTCAGGAAGTAGTGGAGCTGTGCATAAAGCCTATTGATGTCGTTGGAGGTAATTTTGTGTCTCTGAGAAAATGTATCTCTTCAAAGTCATTGTGTATGTCTTTGAGGGTCGTGTCTTTCTTGAGGTCATTTTGTGTTTGATTGAGGTAATTTAGTGTCTCTCAAAAGTAATTTTGTTTCTCTTAAAGGTAATGTTGTGTCTCTCTGAGGTCATTTTGTGTCTCCAAAGCGATTCTGTGTCTGTTTAAGGGTCAATTGATGTCATTTTAGTCATTTTGTGTCTCTTTTAGGTAATATTTTGTCTCAGGTCATTTTCTGTCATTCTGGTCATTTTGTGTCTCTCTGAGGTCAAATTGTATCATTGTAGTTAATTTTTGTTTGTAAGGTAATTTGTGTCTCTCTGGGATACTTTTGCATCTATTTGAAGTCATTTTGTGTTTCTCTGAGGTCATTTTGTGTCTCTCTGAGGTAAGTGCCTCTCTTAAGTCATTTTGAGTCTATTTGAGTCTAGTATATTGTTCCTTATCTGTGAAATAGAAGTAAATAAAAGCTTAGTTTCCACTGAGGGAAATGATTTCAGCAGTGTACGACATCTATTGCACGTCTGTCCGTCCTGGAAGAGGGATCCCTCCTCAGTTGCTCTTCCTGAGGTTTCTACCATTTTTTTTTTCCCCGGTAAAGGGTTTTTTTGGGGAGTTTTTCCTTATCCGCTGTGAGGGTCCAAAGGACAGAGGGATGTCGTATGCTGTAAAGCCCTGTGAGGCAAATTGTATTTGTGATATTGGGCTTTATAAATAAAATTGAGCTTACGAAAATAGACAGGAGGTCTGTGTTGTCGTAATGTGCAGTTACATTTCTGGGGAGGCACCGAGGTACATGTCAGGCTATGGCATAGGTTACAGCATCGGCTTGATGTCAACGCAGAGCCTACGCCATAGCTATGGAGTTGATTCAACACAGAAGTATAAGAAGCACAAATCCCACAGCATGTTAGCCCTGTTGTTAGCAACTAGGACTCGGGGACTTCTAGTCCATACTCGGCACAGATGGTAACCATCCCAGCCACTTGTCATGTCTCTCAGTATACGTGGTCCCAGCTTGCACCTTAAATCCGGCTGCGATGTGCGGGACTTTCTCAGGGGCCTGTTTGTGTCTTTGTGTGTGCGTATGTGTTCTGGACCATGCAGAGAGATGGGGGAAGGTCATTCATTAGTGGAAGAGGAAGAGGACACCTTTTTCCCCCACGTTTCCCACTGCAGTACTAGGCTAACTGACTCTTTAGTTTTTGTTGACAGGTTAGCTAAGTCTTGCGAAGTTATTGCAGCAGGTATAATTAAACATGGTAGTTATTTAGTGGTAGTAAAATGTTACTGTCAAGAAAACGCTGACGTGACTGGTTTTTGTTAACGGGTTAGCTAGGTTTTGCAAAGTTATTACAGCAGGTATCGTTAAACATGATAGTTATTTAGTTGTAGCAAATTGTTACTATGAAGAAAAGGCTGATGTGACTAGTTTTTGTTGACTGGTTTAGCTAGATTTTGCAAATTTGCTGTGGCAGCTTAGTTAATGTTTTTTGGAGCATAGAGAATGTTGTTAAATGGGGGAAAATTGCTTCAAAATGGTCATCAACTCTGCTCACCAACTGTGCTTGCTGGAGTCTTGTCAGTGCTGGAAAGTGGATATAGGGCCTTGCTGGAAAATTCTGCACATAACTTCAAAGAGGTAGGAACCGACATGTCTTCCACTGTATTGCAGGGCAATATTGCTCTCAGAATTTTTTTACTGTCAAGACAAAAGCTGACATGATTAGCTTTTGTTGACTGGTTTAGCTAGGTTCTCCAAATTTGCTATGGTAGCTAAGTTAATGTTAAATGACAATAGGCTAGTTGTTTGACACCAACTTTCATTTACTGAAGCAAAGCCAGGGATATGAAAAGCAGTAGAAGCGAAGGAAACTTCAAATTGCTTCAAAAAAATCATCAACTCGGCCCACCCACTTGCTGGAGTCTTGCCTGTGTATAAAGGGCCTTCCTGGAAAATCATACACGTAACTTCAAAAAGGTAGGGACCTGCTGAAAGTTATATAATATATTGTCTGCTACTGTATTGCAGGGCAATATTGCTCTCTGAGTGTTTTTTCAGTGATGTCTGCCCTGAAGGCCACTAGTCTGACTTTTATATTTCAAAATTGCTCCGTCTTCTCCTCGTCTTTCGAAGCAATCTATTTGAATACGTAAAAAGAAGGGCTAAATGACAAGTAGCCATTTAGTTTTTAGTTGTGGAAATTCCATTTTGACTTGTCAAAGTACTAAATACTATTTTGACTGCTTGAAATGTTAATTTAAAATGTTTGCAAGATCATTTTGACATGTTACAAACTAAATTAAAATATGCATAAAGGTTATCCCTTTGGCACGACCAGATTGAGGATTACAGATATCGAAAATCAGTGGAACTGTAGACTAATTAACAATATCCAGACTATTTTAATTTCACTTCAGATTAAAATTAAAATTAAAAATAAGAAATACAAAGGTAATAAAAATGTGACTATGACAAAAAGATATGTAGATATCTCAAATGTTACTTGCACGCTCTTGCACTTGTACTTGCCCTCTCATTTGTTACCTTTCCAGGGAACAATCCAATTTTACCTCACTGTTAATATGTTGGAAAGGTTTTCCCTGTCAACTGGAGAGAGGCTTTTCAATGGGCTCATTGAATTTAACTATTGCGTTTATAATTTCTGTCATTGTCATCATAAACACATCTAAACACCTTGGAGGGTTTCTCCTTTCTTACCTTCCCAGGGAACACTCCAATTTTATGTCACTGTACATGTATTGGAGAGTTTTTTTCCCTGTCAACTGGAGAGAGGCGTCTCAATAGGCTCTTTAAATATAACTATTTAATTTAGAATTTCTGTCATTGTCATCGTAAAGACACCCAAACACCTTGAAAGAAGGTCTCTCCATTGTTATCTTCTCAGGGAACACTCCAATTTTAACTCACTGTTAATGTATTGGAGAGTTATTCCCCTGTCAACTGGAGAGAGGAGTCTCAATAGGCTCTTTAAATATAACTATTTAATTTAAAATTTCTGTCATGGTCATCATAAAGACACCCAAACACCTTGGAAGAAGGTCTCTCCATTGTTATCTTCCCAGGGATCACTCCAATTTTAACTCACTGTTAATGTATTGGAGAGTTTTCCCTGTCAACTGGAGAGAGGAGTCTCAATAGGCTCTTTAAATATAACTATTTAATTTAAAATTTCTGTCATTGTCATCGTAAAGACACACAAACACCTTGGAAGAAGGTCTCTCCATCGTTATCTTCCCAGGGAACACTCCAATTTTAACTCACTGTTAATGTATTGGAGAGTTTTCCCCTGTCAACTGGAGAGAGGCGTCTCAATAGGCTCTTTAAATATAACTATTTAATTTAGAATTTCTGTCATTGTCATCGTAAAGACACCCAAACACCTTGAAAGAAGGTCTCTCCATCGTTATCTTCCCAGGGAACACTCCAATTTTAACTCACTGTTAATGTATTGGAGAGTTTTCCCTGTCAACTGGAGAGAGGCGTCTCAATAGGCTCTTTAAATATAACTACTTAATTTAAAATGTCTGTCATCGTCATCATAAAGACACCCAAACACCTTGGAAGAAGGTCTCTCCATTGTTATCTTCCCAGGGAACACTCCAATTTTAACTCATTGTTAATGTATTGGAGAGTTTTCCCCTGTCAACTGGAGAGAGGCATCTCAATAGGCTCTATAAATATAACTATTTAATTTAAAATTTCTGTCATCGTCATCGTAAAGACACCCAAACACCTTGGAAGAAGGTCTCTCCATTGTTATCTTCCCAGGGAACACTCCAATTTTAACTCATTGTTAATGTATTGGAGAGTTTTCCCTGTCAACTGGAGAGAGGCGTCTCAATAGGCTCTTTAAATATAACTACTTAATTTAAAATTTCTGTCATCGTCATCATAAAGACACCCAAACACCTTGGAAGAAGGTCTCTCCATTGTTATCTTCCCAGGGAACACTCCAATTTTAACTCATTGTTAATGTATTGGAGAGTTTTCCCCTGTCAACTGGAGAGAGGAGTCTCAATAGGCTCTTTAAATATAACTACTTAATTTAAAATTTCTGTCATCGTCATCAAAGACACCCAAACACCTTGGAAGAAGGTCTCTCCATTGTTATCTTCCAGGGAACACTCCAATTTTAACTCATTGTTAATGTATTGGAGAGTTTTCCCCTGTCAACTGGAGAGAGGAGTCTCAATAGGCTCTTTAAATATAACTATTTAATTTAAAATTTCTGTCATTGTCATCGTAAAGACACCCAATCACCTTGGAAGAAGGTCTCTCCATTGTTATCTTCCCAGGGAACACTCCAATTTTAACTCATTGTTAATGTATTGGAGAGTTTTTCCCCTGTCAACTGGAGAGAGGAGTCTCAATAGGCTCTTTAAATATAACTATTTAATTTAAAATTTCTGTCATTGTCATCGTAAAGACACCCAATCACCTTGGAAGAAGGTCTCTCCATTGTTATCTTCCCAGGGAACACTCCAATTTTAACTCATTGTTAATGTATTGGAGAGTTTTTCCTCTATAAACTGGAGAGAGGCGTCTCAATAGGCTCTTTAAATATAGCTACTTAATTTAAAATTTCTGTCATCGTCATCATAAAGACACCCAAACACCTTGGAAGAAGGTCTCTCCATTGTTATCTTCCCAGGGAACACTCCAATTTTAACTCACTGTTAATGTATTGGAGAGTTTTTCCTCTATAAACTGGAGAGAAGCATCTCAATAGGCTCTTTAAATATAACTACTTAATTTAAAATTTCTGTCATTGTCATCGTAAAGACACCCAAACACCTTGGAAGAAGGTCTCTCCATTGTTATCTTCCCAGGGAACACTCCAATTTTAACTCACTGTTAATGTATTGGAGAGTTTTTCCTCTATAAACTGGAGAGAGGCGTCTCAATAGGCTCTTTAAATATAACTATTTAATTTAAAATTTCTGTCATCGTCATCATAAAGACACCCAAACACCTTGGAAGAAGGTCTCTCCATTTTATCTTCCCAGGGAACACTCCAATTTTAACTCACTGTTAATGTATTGGAGAGTTTTCCCCTGTCAACTGGAGAGAGGAGTCTCAATAGGCTCTTTAAATATAACTACTTAATTTAAAATTTCTGTCATGGTCATCATAAAGACACCCAAACACCTTGGAAGAAGGTCTCTCCATTGTTATCTTCCCAGGGAACACTCCAATTTTAACTCACTGTTAATGTATTGGAGAGTTTTCCCCTGTCAACTGGAGAGAGGAGTCTCAATAGGCTCTTTAAATATAACTACTTAATTTAAAATTTCTGTCATCGTCATCATAAAGACACCCAAACACCTTGGAAGAAGGTCTCCCATTGTTATCTTCCCAGGGAACACTCCAATTTTAACTCATTGTTAATGTATTGGAGAGTTTTCCCCTGTCAACTGGAGAGAGGCATCTCAATAGGCTCTATAAATATAACTATTTAATTTAAAATTTCTGTCATCGTCATCGTAAAGACACCCAAACACCTTGGAAGAAGGTCTCTCCATTGTTATCTTCCCAGGGAACACTCCAATTTTAACTCACTGTTAATGTATTGGACAGTTTTTCCCTGTCAACTGGAGAGAGGCGTCTCAATAGGCTCTTTAAATATAACTATTTAATTTAAAATTTCTGTCATCGTCATCATAAAGACACCCAAACACCTTGGAAGAAGGTCTCTCCATTGTTATCTTCCCAGGGAACACTCCAATTTTAACTCACTGTTAATGTATTGGAGAGTTTTCCCCTGTCAACTGGAGAGAGGAGTCTCAATAGGCTCTTTAAATATAACTACTTAATTTAAAATTTCTGTCATCGTCATCATAAAGACACCCAAACACCTTGGAAGAAGGTCTCTCCATTGTTATCTTCCCAGGGAACACTCCGATTTTAACTCATTGTTAATGTATTGGAGAGTTTTCTCCTGTCAACTGGAGAGAAGCATCTCAATAGGCTCTTTAAATATAACTATTTAATTTAAAATTTCTGTCATTGTCATTGTAAAGACACCCAAACACCTTGGAAGAAGGTCTCTCCATTGTTATCTTCCCAGGGAACACTCCAATTTTAACTCACTGTTAATGTATTGGACAGTTTTTCCCTGTCAACTGGAGAGAGGCGTCTCAATAGGCTCTTTAAATATAACTATTTAATTTAAAATTTCTGTCATTGTCATCGTAAAGACACCCAAACACCTTGGAAGAAGGTCTCTCCATTGTTATCTTCCCAGGGAACACTCCAATTTTAACTCATTGTTAATGTATTGGAGAGTTTTTCCCGTCAACTGGAGAGAGGCGACTCAATAGTTTGTGAATTTAACTGTTTAATTTAGAATTTCTCTTACTGTCATAGTAAAGACATCGAAACACCTTGGAAGAAGGTCTCTCCATTGTTATTTGATGGTGTGCAAGATCATCCTGGCACGCTGTGTCCTCCACAATCTAACAAACTGTGAAATTCACTGCTTCTCTCCTCGCGTAACCACTTCTTTCATTCAAGAATCATCTCTAAGCAGGCGGTTTCCTTATATGGAGAAATGGGGGCATGGTAGTATGCGCGAGCACGTGCCTGTCAATTTAGAATGATTCTGATTCACACACATACGCAACATGGTGAGAACAAAATTGGCCGGTGCGCAGGTGTCATGAATCCCACAGTGATTTTGTGTATACGCACTTATTTAGTGCGCAAAGTAAAAACACTTCCACGCACATATTAGTGAATCAGGCCCAATGTGCGCAGAGCTTGTAGACATGAGCGCGTGCTGCGGGACAGGTCGGACCCGTTGCTCCACCATGACAACCACCTGTACGAGTGGTACCGCTTTTCAGCAGATGGGATCCGCTACCTCTGCAGACTGCTGGGTCCGTACATCCAGCACTGCACAGCATGGAGCTGTGCAATGACGGTCCCACAGATGGTCTGTGCAAGTGGCATGTTCCTCTACTCTGTGGGAGATGCAGAGAACCTGGACAAAGGTGCCATTTGCCGTGCCATCCGGAGCGTGTATCCGGCACTAAAGTCCCAGATGCACGTCTTCATCACCTTCCCAGGCCACAGATGGATGTGCTATATTAAGGAGGGATTCTACAAAATCGCAGGTATGAATTGATTACAAGTGTTCGGCTACTTAACAGTAACAGTAGGATGGGCTACTCATTGTTATTCTTGTTACAGCTTTCCCTAATGTCATCGGTGCGCTGGACTGCACTCACGTGAGAATCAAACACCCCTCAGGTCTTCACGAAGGGCATTTTGTGGACAGGAAATCGTTCCACAGCATCAATGTCCAGGTGAGAATGACCTATGGTTACTGTCACTAAATAAATTAAGTATGTGCATCAAATGACATTATTAATAGACTACATCTTATTGTTACAGATGATCTGTGATGCCGACTGCCTGTTCAGTAATGTGGAGGCAAAGTGGCCGGGCTCGGGCCATGACGCCTGTATCTTTCGGGCCTCTACAGTTCACCAGCGCTTGTCACAAGGTAAGCCACATTGATTGATAAGCACCTTGATCATTAACAGTGTGTCAAAAGTGTTAACAATTACATCTTGCACCCTCCTCAGGTGAATTCGCTGGCATATTGCTGGGTGACAAAGGGTATGGATGCCAGCCATTCCTCCTCACACCCTTCCCAGACCCCCAGACCGTGGCACAGAGGGACTACAATCTTGCCCATGTGAGAACCAGGGCATTCGGCCTTCTCAAAGCAAGGTTCCAGTGCCTCCAACACCTGAGGGTCAGCCCAGACAGAGCCCGCGAGATCACCGTTGCCTGCACAGTCCTCCACAACATAGCCACGATCCGGAGGGAAAGGGCCCCAGAGCAGCGCCAGAAATGGACTGAGACAATCCAGCAGTGTTCCTGGACATTGTTAATGGCAGAGTGGTCAGAGACCAATATGCAGCCAATTATTTTAGTTGATTTATTTATTTATTTTTAAATAGCTGTTTTATTTCCTTGTTCTTAAAATAGCTGCCTTTATAGCAGTCTTTGTTTGAAATAGCTGCATTTCTAATATCTTTTTGGTTTTTTTTTCATGTTTAATTTTTCTACAAAGTATAAAGCACTTGAGATAAAAGTGCTAAGCAGTGTGCAGCTGCTCTCACCTATTCTAACACACTCACACTAATGCCATTAGTACTACACAGGGTGCATATAATATTGGGAGCAATCTGGGGTTCAGCATCTTACCCAAGCATACTTTGACATGGACATATCCTTACCAATAAAAGTTGGAATAAACATACAAGTAATTTGTGTATTTGGCATTAACACAGTTAGTGGTTATTAGGTATCATAACTGTATGACTTTCCCAAATTATATTCCCAGTTAACTGGACCATTAATTCCAGTGTACTTTATCAATGAATGAAAAAATGAAACCACAATATTCTTTGACCTCATTTTATTTAAATGAAAAATACTAAAATCAGTCACTGTCTGCTTTGAGCTGTGGAGAGAAAGAGAGAAATAATATTGATTAATACATTGCATCACAGTAATGTGCATTAAAATCACTTACTTCTTTCTCTACTTTCTTAATTTCTAAGTCCAACTTACTTGAGGTCTCTCTTTTAATTTCTCTTTCAAGCTCCATGTCCTGCAGCCTCTTCTTTGTACATTGGAGCTTGACATCTGTCAGGGCTATTTGCTTCCTCAGATGACTTGAACATAGCTGCCTGACAGTTTGTGAATTCTGTACAACACATATCTATTAGCAAAGCAATTGTGGACACCGTGGATGTCCTTCAGGCAATACTCACGACATTTCCAGGCAGGCTGTTCATCTGTGTCCTGTTACAAATATATTTTCTATGAGCACCACATCACTGACTTCTTATACATTAAGGACTAAATTATCTCCACAAGACTGGCAGGTGACCTCAAACCTTCTGGAGTCCAGAGACAGAGTCTCCTCCTCATCTGCTGCATCCCCTGCTGCAGATGTGCCTTCACCCTGCCACATTAAATAGAATTTGTATTGACCTAATGTAAACTTGCAAGACATGTCAAGCAAAAGCCTCTAATGAATAACACTCACCGGATCAGCTTCCGGTGGCTCAAGGAGGGTCAGTGTGTCACCTGACACTGCAAGACAATCCAAAGTCAGACAGTCCACATAACACCAATGGTTGATTAATTAATGAATAAATGATTGATTCCATGTACAGTATACTGGAATAATGTACCTTGTATGAAGAGAGCGGTTTCTGTGGGTGGGACAGAGTCTATAGCTGACCCCCCTTGTATCCCCTCCATCACCGGCCTGCCTCTGTTCTGGTCCAGGGCGAGCTCCTCCGCTGGTGTGAAATCAGCAGTAGGTGGCCCCCCGTGCCAGACACATGTGCCTTTTTCTTCACTGCTAAAATCAGTACAGACAATGCAATGTGTGAGTAAGCACCTTCCAAATAATTTCTACACCTCATTTGTGCATTGTTATCAGCAATTTATTGAGGCACTTACCAGACTGCAAAATGTTCTTGTATTTTATCTTCACCTGTTGCCAGGTGCGCAGTTGTCCAGACGTATTTGTGCTGTATGAACATTAAATGAGATAGATTATAGCTTATAAACCGCTGCGCAATGAATCACGGATCATCATGGTACATTTCCCGAGTAATATTATATCCACAGCTCACCTTTAAGGTGAAGTGTACAACTTTACTTGTAATTATGACAGATTCATTTGCGCAGCAAGTGTATATTTTTAGATTAGCCTACTTACGCATTCAGTCGGTCTGCAATTGTTTGCCACGCACTCTCTCTGCTTAATTATCACTGCAGTGTTTCCTTTTTTGGTAATTATGTGTTTTACTTCTTCATAAGCGTCCATGATGAGACGCTGTTAAGTGGGTGAAAAATATGCGGCACGCGTCCTCTCCATTGCTGCATCGGTGAATCTGTGATTGATCTCAGGGTCTATTTAAGGAAGCCGTGGACGCGCGCTTATCGGAATAAGTTACACCTGGCTTGACAAAGCCGCGCCTCCTCAGCCTGGCTTGGTGTTTGAACAACCAATTGAGCCAGGATGGACTTAGGGGAATTTGTCCAGCCTCGCTTTCCCACTTATCCTGGATTGGTTAATTCTACTTTCGAACAACGGGCCCCTGGACTGAAAAATCAGAGATTGAAACTTTACGACGGTCCCTAAACGTTCCGGCTGCCGCACGGTACTCGGAAGGACATGCAGCGCTGTTCCTTTGAGTTTTATCCACAACCATTGAGGTTTGTGAGTCGACGAGACCTGTGAAATGTCTGGCTTACTTATCATTACAAAACAATAGTAACCTGGATGAAATTGGTGCAGTTTTCTTGACTCTATTGAGGTTAGAAACAAGCGAATGTCGAATATAAAACCAATTTCACTTCGCTTCAGTTACCATGGTGATCTAACCAGGTTAACAGAGAGACACCTTCATGACAATGAATATCCTGGCTTTAGACTCAACATAGCTCGCTAACCCATTAATCTCGCTTCGTAGTATACCCCTCAGGTGATTAGTCCTATTATTAACCTGTTTATTTATTTAATTGTTTGACGATTTTCAGAGAGCCTCCAGGTGTAATGCGCATAGCAGATCTCATGGATGGCGACGCGCTTTTAACTCTTAACGAAAAATGAAGCTTAAAATATATCCACACAGAATCTAATTAATATTTCCTTATTACGGTTGACGAGCCACAATAAGTCAGATTTGGCATGACATTTCTCTCTTGAGAGTGTGAGATTGAGGCTGAATGCGTGACTGTCACGGCCAATGCGTGAGAGTTGGCAACCCCGGTAGAAGCCAGACGCCACATTGACTGCCTGAGCGCATCCCAGCTGGCCGCCATCTTGGATGGGTCTCACTTCGCCTCCACAGTGCATTCACTTCTATTGAGGAAGGAGCTGTTGGCATAAGTAAAATAGAAAAACTCACAGAATTTTCAACTGATTTTCACGCGTGTAGTTATGATAGAGGATGCTTTCGTACATCAAAAATGCGGGATTTCATGCTTTAATGCTTTCTGCAGAAAACAACTGCATGTTATTTAGGTCACAAACCAAAGCGCGTCAGCGAGCTGACAGGAAATAAAGTAAAGAAGCGCGTGTGTGTGTGAGAGAGAGATTTTTCTTTTGTTTTTTTTTATCCCCGTGGTATCGAAAATGGTATCTACAATCAAATATTTTGGTATCATGACAACCTTAGCAGGACATTTTCAATGAATGAGGAGTTAGCGCCAGTCGCTTTATTGCAGTAACAGTAGTGTACAGTAACGTCAGTGACCGTGGTAACCATACATAGCTGTACCATACACATTCAATGCATCACAGATTGTCAGATTGTGTGAGCCATTTATTTATTTTATCTTTTGTAGAGCCACCATGTGCAATATTGAGCATCATTTTTGCCATTGAATGCATTGTACAATACAACAGTTGAACTGAACTCCTTCCTAGCGATTTTGGGACCAGTGTGTGTGCATGTTCATGATTACAATATTGCTCTTCAATGTTATCTCCACAGACATGGCCAAGTTGATGGGGCATTTGCTTAGAAAAGCAGAAAAAGAGGGACGATCTTTGATTAAGTGGTTGCAAAGAAAAAAACTTATATCTTCAAAAAAGAAGTGCCCTGTATGTCGACGCCACATGAAGATGAAAAGGTCAGACTCTATGAAGGACGGATACAGGTGGTAAGTTTGATTCCACTATTGGATGTTTATTATTACTTTTTTTTTTTTTTAGTTTTAGTTTGTAGGTGACCTTGGCCCCATGTGAACTAAAGTTGGTACATTTGTTAGGAACCAGCATAGTTAAGGTTGTCATTTTATTTCACAATAATTATTAATATTGCTACATGTGCAAATATAATGCGTTTCATCGTCATTGCAATCAGTGAGGTGCTATGGACAAGTTTTTTCAAAGCAGTAACATTCCTGTCCATGCATGTGCAGAGTTTTCTACACATACATGTGATGTTAGTTTCACTGACCATACAGTTTTTGTTTGCAAGAAGTTTCAGCAGTAGTAGTCAAACTGATTACATGTTACTATGTTCTTTGTAGACTAACAAAGCCACAAAAGTTCCTGTACTGCCACAGCACACCCATACCTTTTCACTCATAGTTGTTTTGCAATAAAAACATAGATCTTTGGCAAGGCAAACACTAAAGCACAGAAATACCACAAGCAACTAAGTGTTGCGGAAAAATAAGAATTTCAGAACACATTATTTATGAAGTAGACTAGCAGCTGACAAAAGATGAAGACACTTATTCATAATGTGATACATTTTTGTAGCAGACTCTTTTTTATATATTTTTTGGCTTTTCATGCCTCATAACATAGTATAGTTGAGAGAGACAGGAAAAGGGGAGGCAAAGAGGCGGAATGACATGCAGGAAAGGGCCGCCAGATGCGGGATTCCAACCGGGGGCCACCTGTAGTGAGGACTGTAGCCTCTACACATGGGGCGCCTGTTCAACCTACTGTGCCACTCGGTGCCCCTTGCAGCAGACTTTCTAATTAGGTGTTGTTTAGTCGTGACATGCTCAGTGTAAACTGGTCTGTACTCTTTATACTTCTCTTCTTCCAAGATTTGTATTTCACTAACTCATTAGTGTTAATCTTTCATAATTGAAATTGTTATTGTATTACAGGAGATGCAGAAGAAAATGTCATGGTGACATCAGCAGGTCTATCAGGAGTGGTTCGACTTTTGAGGGTTCACACCTTGGACTTTCAGTATGGCTCAAACTTATGCACAAGTGAGTAAATTATGTTTTTTGCACATTGCATTTTGTGTAAATTATTGTCAGGTGCATGTTGGTATTAGTAAAATTCCTCTAATCATGACAGAGTGTATCACACATGCTGTGTTTAAAGCATGATAAGAAAACTGTTCAGAGAGTGGCAGTTTCATCAAGTAATGTAAAAGCGTACTGAGTTATTCTATAGTAAAGCAGGTGGCCGAAGTTCGGCCCTGCCCACCACATTTCCTGATGCAGACTTACACAAAAAGCTGTTGCCACTAATTTAAAGCATTACTCATTGATTTCTAGTTGAACTACTTCTAACTGTGCAATGTGCACTCTTCAGTCAGAACAACGACACAGCAGTTTGCAGCCGTCTGACAGGTGCCTACCTCAGTGCACCATGGGTGATGTTTGATGTTGTTGTTTTGACCCTGTACAGAGCTGTTAATTAGACTGTTAATTAGCCCTTCTAGCAATCCACAGGGACTTAAGTCATGTGACTGATCATGAGCTAAGATATATTGTCAAACTACAAGTTTTGGGCAATTGTGATTCCAGAAAGCGGGTTTTGTGAAAACTCAGAGTTAACCCTGAGATGAGGGAAACTCTGGTTTTCCAGAATGAAAGATAATTTCAACTCTGTGTCAGTCACCATGGTAAAAGGCTCTGTGAGCCTAACCTGCTCAATGGCAGGTTTACTTGAAGAAACCCTGAGTCAGACAGAGCTTTCTGACAACAGCTGCCCTTTCCTTGTCACTCCCATCATGTTGAAGCAGAAATAATTCACATAGTTTTACGTCTGGAGGAGAATTCGTCCAGTTTAGATGAGCTCTCGTTTCCTGAGTTGAACAGTACTGATTCTCATCAGTCCGTCATTTATCTCAACCGTATTCTTTAACTGCACAAAGAATATCAGGCTAAACTTCACCACTGATTTACTCTCAGATTTGATCAATCCTCTCAGATTTGATCAATCCTTTTATTTTTTATCACTTTCCAGGTTAATCAATCACCTTCCAGCAGCCAGAAAAAGACAAAAAAAAATTTTCTCCTACAAATAGAAATTGTAGCAATAAGTAGGCATGACCTATATTTTTTCCAACAATGCCATGCATTTTGTCTTTGAAAAAATCTTGAACTCCCCAAATACTTTGCCTTAAATTCCTTAGTATTGTTATGTTCCTTCAGTTTGACTCAAGGTCTCAGGAGGAGACATGTGGACCTGATTGAGGATGGTGTTTGTGGGAGTAGCACCTCAATCAGCACAGTGTGCGACCATCTGCGTGACACCTGCAACAGAGCAGTGAAACGACACGAAAGGAGGAGAAGGATGAGGATGGGTGGAAGATGTGCTTTTGTAGTAATCGATGAAAGCAAATTCTCACACAAGAGAAAGGCATAGTATTCTTATTATATATATGGCATGGCTGTCATTGGTTTAGAGGAGTATGTCTAAGTACACTTATTGAGTTTGTGATATACATGAAAATAAGTGAACTAATGAGTTCCTCTCATTTTCCTACAGTACAGCCGTGGACGATTTGGCCGGACATGGAAAAGAAGCAGATCCTGGGTGTTTGGAATGTTGGAGGTGGCTGGGGAACGTTGACAGCCGGTCCTAAAACTCGTGAAGCCACGAAACAGAAGGCGCCTGGAGCTCATCATCCAGAAATATGTGAAGCCGGGGAGCACTATCATCAGTGACTGCTGGAGGGCCTACCACAACCTCCAGCAGAGAGGCTTCATTCACTTTCAGGTGAACCACCAGCGCTACTTTGTGCATCCTCAAACTGGTGCACATACGCAGCACCTTGAGCGTGCTTGGCGCACCTACAAAGAAACTGTTTACAGATTCAGGGGGAACCTTTCTGAACATTCTTTAAGAAGAACTCTGTGCTTCATAGAGTGGAACCACTGGCTGGCAAAACCAGGCACAGACCAATGGGCCGTTTAATCCATGACATTACTAGAATATACAAAGTCTAATGTAAGTATTGTTTTATTGTTTGCTGTGGTGTGTTAAAGTTGCTAATAAAATGCTTTTCAAAAAGCAAATTCTTTTCCTTTTTTTAATACTTAATGAATAATATTCAAATTACTGTCACCATAGAATTAATTTTGAAGACATATATAAAAATGCAGTATAGTTAAATGTAGTGAGGGATGTAATAGAAACGTTTATATTATAAGAACCCTCATGTTGTTTTGTTGGTTAGAGCAATTATTATACATTCTGTCTTTTTCTTTTCACTGTGGACCAATATTTCCTATGTACCACACCTCTTCACTGAATCTGAAAGGTGTCAAGTAATTGCCTTGTGACTGTTAGTGGGGGTAACTATTCAACACACTGTATTTGTTCCAGGAAGAAAACATATCCTTATTAGAGAAATGCATCAAGGATACATTGATGGGTATCCATAAAACAACATAAACATATCATAAATGCAACTTAAAGTCATAAGTTCACTCTCATTGTTGGCTCAGTATGATCAGCTGTATGATGTTAGCTTGATATTTTGCAAAGTTGACTGAGTGTTTTTTGTTAGTTTGGCACACTCATGCGCAGAGAGCACTGCTCTGCTGTGACTATAAAAAAATAATTTCATCTTTCTCGGTTTTGCACTGAGGAATGACAGTGGCTTCTTGGTCTTCTCAGGCTCTTTCATTCACTATTTATCAGTGTGATATGTCCATTTTTTTTAATTAATCTGCACTGAGTGTTTTGTGGTATCAGGCCATTTAGTTGTGCGCTCTCCCTCCTCTCTGTTGGTGTATGGTGAGCCGGGTTCCTTCCACTCATCACTGTACTCATCACTGTACTGTTACAGTCTGTAACTTTCATCTGTGCTCTCTCAGCGTAAAAGGCTTTTTTTGGTCCCACCATCCATCCTCTCTTGGAAAATGTTAGATATTCTACTATGCTGCATGACCAGTATGCATATGAGGTTCTGTGATGCATCATTACACATCGCTGTGGCATAGTTATATACCTCACTGCCATAGAATGTGTATATATATATATATTTAAAATGATCACATCAAACAACTAATCAGTGCTGATACTATATGCTAATAGACAAAGGCATGATGACAATACAGTGTATGATTTGAATTTGTTAGGGGAGAGTGGGATAAGATGAGTTGTAGGCAAGTTGACCCGGCCCCTGTCACTGTGCACATTTGTTGTCATATGACCATAAAACAGACATTATTTCTATCTGGCTGTGATGGAACACAAAAGTTACTTTGTAGATTCAGATTATTAGATGATTCAGATTAATCTGAAAAATAACTTGGTAAACAGTGTAAATTAATGCATATTATTTTAAGTTAAATGATATTAACTTTATTTCTATGCTATTTAAATTTAATGATATGTATTTAAAAAAATGTTGGAAGAGTTGAACATAAAATAATTTATTAATTTCTAGTGGCACCATTATATACTTTTACACTGGTTTACTCATGCACCACAATAATGTAATATTTTAAAGGAAAATGATAATAATAATAATAATAATAATAATAAATATAATAACATAAACATATTCTCCAAGAAAATATTGGTGATTAAAAGCGGCTTTTTTTCTTTTTTTGCCACCCTTTCAAGTCTCCATGCCACCCCCTTGCTACCCCATGAATATTTCTCTAGATCTGCCCCTGCTTCCGTACATCTCCAAGCAGGCCATGTCGCAGAGGACAAACATAATAAAGTTACTAAAAGACTCTGAAATTCAGGGTCTCGGGCTCCATTTAATTGTGGAGCGAGTGTGGGAGAATTCAATGATGGAAGTGACAAGGTGAGGAACCTCCTACGAGCACAACTGCAAGGCCGGAGTGGGGAAGCGGTGCTCACCTTGCAAAGCGAAGAAAGAGCAGGTAACTACTTGCATGCTACGTTAGTTAATAGTCGTAACAGCACTCAATATGCCAAAACTAATTACAAGTTAAACATTTCTTGTGACTATAAATTCACTAGCATAAGTTAAATGGCATCACTGTCAAAAAAACATGGTATCCAAATTGTATTTGTGAAACACGTGGTTAAAGTTAAACCGATCTTTTAAAGATGAGTTGAAATTGTTTACATTTCAGTTAACCTACCCTTGAAAACTTGCTATTGATATAAGAGAGTGCTGGAGAAATGCTTAGTCAACAGATCTGTAAATCTTTTAATTCTCCTGAAGGAAGCTAACTTCATCACTGTAACATAGATGTGTTGTCATTTCAGCAGAGACAGCTCGTTAACGGCTAGAAAAAATCCAAAAACAGTTTGTATGCCCTTATGTAATCTGTTTAAAATGTTATTCCTTGCAGATGTAGGCTATTTCTAGCATAATGTTGAATGGGCTGTCTGTTCTTGTTTGTTAACATTGCATGTTTTTCTTCAATTTAGCAAAATCTCCATGAACATTAGTCTACATGGACGTTTTTTTTTCTATTGTAGTACTACCATGGAGGAGGCTGTGCTGCTGTCTAACAGTGACAGCCAAGGTGCAGAGGGTAAGTTGTACTCAAAATTTCATCTATGACATAGTTAATCACATTGTATTTATTTGAAAAAGGCTTGAACTAGTATTACAGTGCTGTAAAAAACAATCAAACTACTATGACTTTTGTTAACAGCATAAGCAACATGTCGTACACACTTGTCAATTGTGTAACAAACCACAACCAGTAGCACTTACTACTTCATCAAGCTGGTTCTGAGTAGTAGCCTGTGTGATCAGCCCGAAGACGTGCATGCACTGAACTTAGTGTTTTGCAGCACTATGAGAAAGAATTATACAGAATTAGTTATTTGTATGCCACTGCATTGTAATATACCAAATAATATTCAGTCAAAGACATTACTCACTGTGTTTTTTGCAGAGGTCCTTGGCGTTTTTCATGACATGGCTGAGGCACCTGTGTAGGATAGGAAGTGCAAACGCATGCTCCTTTCCTTGTCCTGTCACAATGTCACAGTATTGTGATAATAGTTCATTTAGACTTAGGCCACATAGGTTATGAGCAATTGACTGCATCAGAACTATGGAGCCATCACAAATGGACATGAGTGGTCTTTTGCAAATTTTGGGCCTGTGTAATTTAACACAGTCTGTGATGAAGGAGCCAAGAAAGTAGGATACAGTTGCAGTGGTGTGGTCACATGTAACATATGTGGTAACAGGGACAGGGGAGCATCCTTTGACTGGATTTCTCACTATAAGTTCGTAGATATAAAAAGGTGTGCTCTCCCCTTTTGCCTTTTTAACAATGCTACCAGTGGCATCTAGGTAGACAATGTCCTCCTTTGACCTTTGGTGGAATAGCTGAAACGTTTTCTTCGACCAAAGCATGACACCTTTAGGCTGCAGGATGAGCTTCTGAATTAACTGGTCATCAGTGTCTTTCTTATCTTCTGACATCAGTTGCAGACTGATCATCTCATTGTCGTGCTGCCTTTGTTTTTTCCTTTCACTCCATGATAAAGTCTTCATCACTCTAGTAGCTGGCACCTCATCTCTGCAACCAGATTGCACTACAGTCTCGTCAAGCTTATTTAAACTCTACAAATAGACACTTCTTGGGAGTTTTGAGGTCAAAGTGTCGGCAATCAGTGGTCTTTCTTCGCCTCTTATTGGCCTCCTTCTCAACTGTTGTCTGTTGTGTGAGTGAACAACAGCCTTGAGGGATGACTCGTTTTCAACTTGGACGTTTACCTGAACACAGCAGTCACCAAAGCGGCAGTACCCAGCGCAGGTAAAAAGTGGGGTGGTTCTCTGCGAGCCTATTTTTTTTTACAGTGTACCGCTTGATAGCAAAGCTACAGTATGGATGTAAACTTCGGATCCCTTTTGCAACCACATTTGTCCAATGCAGACTTTTGAACTGGTGGTTCTGTTGGGTCTTCCTAAGTTTTGCCTATTCCTTGTGTGGAATGAAGAAAAAACGAGGTTGCTCAGGCAATTGGTTGGTGTAGTATTTTTCGTCAGACTCTTCATCTTCTGTAGATGAACCAGGTGAGGCACTGCATGTCTTCTGCCAACACAAATTGAAATTAAAGGTAGATTAGACCTGGAAGGCATAACACTCTACGTATAAGATGTGCTTTCATGCCATTCACTTCAAATCATTTTACAAAAAGAAAGGTTGTTTAAAACACAAATATATAACCAACAAAACTAATTACTACATCGATGATATCCATTTGACAAATCCCTAGTTTAGCTGCATATTACAAATTTCATGAGATAATGTGAGAAAAAAGTATGAATTGACTTTTTTCTCTAATAGGACATCCCTCATAAATCTATAATGTCATAAAGGACTTCAGAGTACTCCCTTAATATTAAAATGAACAGTTATAAAATCATTTCAGATTTTAACAATTCAACCTAATGTAGCCGGTCTGACTTGACACTGCGGTCTGCTACAATCTCTGCGTTGTGTTGTGTTAGGTACGATGAAGAACGAGGCATGGACAACGGCTGGTCTGCTTGGCTGGGCGGATTTATTCTGTGTGAAACACAATAAATTCAATACAGCACTTTCTCACGACCAATCTCCACAATGCACACCTCTCATCTCCAAGGCTAGAGCCGAGTGAGTCATAGCATTTATCATGTTCAATTCTACATTAAATTAAATCAACTGTATAATCACAGAAATATTTTTCCATCCATTAGCAGTTTTCAGTATTTCATGAATTAACAACATATCATATGACAAGAAAAACAAAAACAGGGAGCTTACATACCTGTGTGAAACACAATAAATTCAATACAGCACTTTCTCACGACCAATCTCCACAATGCACACCTTTAAAAGAAAGGTACCTCACAACAAACTGCATTAAAATGGTCTCCACGCTGTGATAGCCTAGCTTAAAAACGGCGACCTAACCAGCAACATAACAGTGCTATACACGGTAAAGAAACAAGTACACGCTAGAGAGAGCGGTACGCTAATAAAATACAACATGTATGACCCATAAAAAGTACAAGTTGCAAGTATGTTTGACGTTTTTACCACACTTTACCACACTATTTACAGAAGCGCTAGTAGCATCTTACCTCTCATCTCCAAGGCTAGAGCCGAGTGAGGAGAATTACCGCTAAACAACAGGAAGTGACTTCGCCGTAATGTCAAATGTCATGCCACTCACGGACTGGCCCATCTGTTTAGTCTGTCGATTTCCAGATGGCCTGGCTCCTTATTGGCCTGTATGGCTGCCATCCGGGCCAATAAGAAGCCAGGGCTTGCAGGCCATGTGCTGGCAATAAATACAATGCAGCCAATGGCCCGCTGTTGCCAGGCAGACAACACTTCTTCTAGTACACGCCCCCTCACTCGCTACTGCACAGAGACGTACGCGCTGTGAAACTGTGAAACAGAGGGTTATTAGGACTGGTCGAAAATGACAGTTTTTTTAGAAGAATCATGTCGTGATTGGTTAGTTGATTTATGGCCTGCCTCTACTAAACGAAAACACAGGAAGGAGAATGCACATGGGAGCAGAGTGATGGATAAAATGGATATTGATGACCTGTTATTGCTGTATGTTGCGAGACAGAAAAAGAAAACCAATTTACCGCTTGTTCCACCTGTCTGTCTGTCTGTCAGCTCCATCTGTCATGAGACAAACATGAATGAAGACGTGCAGTTTATTGTGTTTCACCAGCGACGAGCTGTCATTACGCGCGACAATTACGCACGGCTGCGCGCTCTTTATAACTCACTGTGTGAACCTATGTTGCATAATAAAGATTTGCCCCTCAGTAACTTCATCCTGGCTCCTGAATTTTATGAATGGAGGGGAAAAGAGGAGACGCATTCCCCTGCAAAATGTATTTTATTGCAGTTATTTACCCGGTATTTGCAAAACAAAATCACTGAAGTTAAGATTCTGTCACAAAACTATATTGTTACGGATCTTTGCACATGTTTAAGTGGGTATATGGAAATCCTGGAGCTTTCTTAGTGGGTACACGTGATGTGATGAACGTCTCGACCTGTCATTTCGGATGAATTTTGATTGGCTGTCAGTGTTTCTATCGTTCATCAAATCGCTCTGAAAGTGATCCAAATGATATCGTCCACCACTATCGTTGTCGTTATAGTTGTAGTGTGGACGCTGCCAAACACTTGAGTTTAGAACGATTTTTAAAACTGTATATTTATAGTTATATTTATAGTTATAGTTCTTGATGTGGACGGCCCTTTATACACGCGCGGCGCACCGGATCGTATGTGAGAGCGAGAGAGAGAGAGAGAGAGAGAGAGAGAGAGAGAGAAAGACTGATGGATCATCCGAAGAGAGGAGGAAAAAGGAAAGGTGGACACGAAAGAGAGATGGAGAGCAAAAGGAAGGCACAAAGGAAGTTTTAGCTGTGATTGTGTACACTGTAAACAATTGCCATGTACATTAACAGTAAACTACTGGCAGCAGGGTTGCCAGTAGATTACTGTTAATTTTACAGTTCTCCTACTGTAATCTACTCTACAGTATGTTACTGTAATAATACCATGTGCTGAGTAACAGTACATTACTGTATTTCCTTGAAATTACAGTAGACTACTGGCAGCAGGGTTGCCAGTAAATTACTGTTTTTCTAGTTTGCTTACTGTTAACTTATTTACAGTTTATTACTGTTATAATAAAATGTACTAAAACACAGTATAGTGTTGTATTTTGTTGAATTTACAGTATACTTGTAGCAGAGTAGCCACAATATTGTTGTCCCCCCTATTAACAGTGGAATTTAACCATAATCTCAAATACAGTACCATGAAGCATTTTTTTTGTAAAGCAAGCACTGTCTTTGCCGTAACCTTAATTAGCAATTTTACTGATATATAGGCCTACAACATAAACTGAAAGATTTTGTTAACTAAAATGCAGCAATAAAAAAAGAGGAGACTTAGAAAATATGAGAAACTCTGTCGTCCGACATTTATTATACAAGGCAGCACCAACTGATATATTCAATTTGTTAATACAAACTGTTTTTTCCAATAGAATGGACATTTCAAGTATGCCTAACAGAAAAAGGCAGTCCATGTTTATCAAATATGATAACACTGCACTGATACACTTCTTAATAAACTTGGGGGAATGATGCATCTTACCACTGTGACAATCACTGGTCTTCTGGACACAAAATGCATAATTTCTTGGTGGAATTGAAACATAAACAAACTGAAATATATGAAAATGTTTTTTATCTTTTTTTGGTAATTATTTAAATACATTTAAGTGAAAAATCTAGCCAGTCAGACTTGTGGTCCTTTACACAAAATTAGAGTGTCCCAAATAGAAATCACTATAGTATGATGCATTTCAGAACACACTGGCAAAATACATCATTCCCTCAAACTAGGGCGGAATAATATGGACTAAATCAAACATCACAATCTTCTATTGATATTGCCCAGCCCTATTGCACCTCTTTACTTCACTTCTTGGTTTCCCCATGCAATGAAATTGCAGGGCTCCCAGCGCCTGTCCCCAACAAACAATAGCTCAGACACCTGTGTTCAAATTTTAACAGTGTTTGAAAATCAAACTTTCTGCAAAAGTGACATACACTGCATTAATTCTAACTCAACAGTTTTAGTTCAACTCAGCGTTTCAAAGTGCTTTTTAAATTAACTTAAACTAGTACCTTAAAACATAAAAAGATGGCTTTGAGTCTGCTCAGAATAGATCAAGGCTCATCCAAGGTTCTGCTTACTGTTTTATTCACAATAACCTTAAAAGACAAAAATGAACATAAACAAGAGCACTACTGTCCTGGTACAAGTGAACAGGATCCCTTCTTGTGAAGATAACTAGTGCTTTTTTGCCGTGTTGTACAGCATAAATACCCAGATTTTTTAAGTGGAATATAGCACATTTAGTGTCTGGGTAGAGAACCTTCACTGACCTATAAGAAATTCCACTCAAAGTCCATGAGGTTCTTCAGAAGAGTGGACACACGGGGATTGACTGTGACAGACTTCTTCTGAACGACTCTCCCTGTCCTCTTGGAGACGATCTTGCCCCGACTGGCCTTGGTTCCTCTCTCTGGGTTGATCCCAATGAAGCGCCTGAAAAACACGGCAGTCTGAGATTAGAGGCTGGACAGAAATTAATCTACTACTATATTAAGTAGGGCAAAATCAAATATCAAAATAATTTCGCCTGAATAACTCAATATCACTATTGTAGAGATGACTAATGGTGGTTTCATAAGATATTTGCATACACGATTTTTCATAGACAATTGTTAGTAATTTGAATATGATGATCAAGCAGCTAGAAACAAATAAAGGCCGCAACAGTTTCATAAGTTCAGACAATTGCATCTCTTTACTGTAAAGCAACCTGTAAAACCATTAAAAGTCAACACTTACGCCAGAGCTTGACATAATCACTAGAAGTAGAGTCAAGAGTAGTAAAAACTGTTGCACACTCTGGTTCAATATGCATTTCTCTTTAAATCACTTTAGATGATGTTTCAGGCCTTAGAACCCAAGCATTGGTAGTAACCGATCTGATGGTGATTAGACAATCATGTTCCACCATTAGGGTGAGAGAGAAAATCAAGTAGCCTCCAGCAAATCAAACTTCTTAAAAGACAGTGATGGGAACTACAGCCAATAAGATCACTTCAAATAAAGCAAAATAAAGAACAATTATTAATTAAAGAACAATTATGTTTAACATCACATAGAGAATTAAATTTTGGTTACGTATATACAAAAATATTAAACAAACATTTGAATGCATCCTCTAATATATAGGTTAAAGATCAGCTCCAGATGAACATAAACAACTTAATCTATATATCCAATAAATTGAGGTACTTTACAAAAAACACTTGAAGTCATACTCTACATTCAGTCCATCAGATTTCCATATGGTGTATCCAATAGTATAACAGAAAACCCTGTGACCTCATGGATTGAATATACAGTATGACTTCAAGTGTTTTTTATATAGATTGTTTGTGTTCTTTTAGAGCTGATGTTATCTTTTCCTCTATTAAAAATTGATTAAAAATAACTGTATTTTTTTTACTTTTTATATACATATATACGTATATATTTAACCAAAATTTAAATTTCTATGTGATATGAGACATAACAGTTCTTGTGATCTGATTGGCTGTAGTTTTTGTCTTTGATTTGCTGAAGGCTTCTTGATTGTTCTGCGCACCGAACTGGAGGAAGATGATGGACTCTAGTTTCCCGGCACAGCGCAGGGTGGCGCAGGTTGGCAAACCCCGCATAGAGCTAGTTTCGAGCAGCGCAACCCCAGGCATGTTCAGTTTGGTAGTTTGGCAGACCGAGGTGCGCTGAGATGGGTGTGGCGGCGCAGCAGGGGGAGGTGTCGACAGATCCAGCTTGGCACAGTGACAGTTTCGTGCCAAAAGGCTTGGCCGAAGATGCGCTAAAAGCTCGCCAACTGAAACCATGTCTACTGTCAGCACAGGTGGAGCACAGCCGGTGTAAGCTGAAGTTTGGCTGACCGGCGGACAGTGCGCACACATCACCAAAACCTCACAGGCAGGTTTCCAGAATATCAGGCACATTAACAACGCAATAAATAGCCACAAACCCACTATTCAATGCAACTATCTGCAATCAGCACATAAATGTTTCTCTATATCGACTGTCCCGTCACATCTGATGTCAGATCAAAGGCACCGTTTGGCACGCATAATGGAAACCCAACCTGATTTGATTAACACAGCTGCAAACTATTGAGTTCACATCCCTCTCAGCCAACCACAAGCAGCCACAGCATCAGATAGGGAGAATATATTCAGCATCTGTCATCTTAGAAAAGTCAAAAGAAAAGAAACCGTGAGACTGCGAGAGAGAAAGAGACAGCGCACGCGCATGAGAGCAACACAACATTGATTTACAATTGTGGTGACCTCCTCCCAGGCTACCTTTGCATCATCAGCCCATGGAGGTCTGCTCGCAGTTCCGTATATTCGGACACTGCGAGCAGACCTCCCGGACCAAAAAAGTTTCCTCCTGGGAGGAGTTTGGCCCTCTGAAGCTGCTGCTCTCTTCTGCCATGGCAAATTGAGTAAACTCTCATTACGCCTTCGCGCAACGCATTTAAGGGTGAAGAGAGGGGCTCATTTGATTGGTGTGATGTGTGTAAACCCCACTCCACTCCAGAGGAGTTGCTGTGCCAGGGCGCACAGTGTGCCAAACTTACAAAATCCGCTTGGCCACACCCAGTTGGCGAAGTGCAGGTGCGCTGCGCCTCTGCCATGCTCGGTCTGCGAAACTAGAGCCTGATGTGTTACTAAGGTGTGGCCTATATAATGTACTAGTGCTTGTGTTCTACTGTTATTGATCTTGAAGGCCTGTGGGCTAAATCTTCATCTAAATAAAAGAGAAATGCATATGGAGCCAGTGTTTGCAACTTCTCCTTCTCTCAACACTTATGCAATATCACAATACTTAAAATCCCAGACAATATCTAGTCTCAAATCACAACATTGACAGATAATCAATATACTGCCCAACCCTGATAATAGGTGGTCATAAGGTAAGGGTTTAAAGTGAGCATGATAAATGTACGTGTGTGTGTGTGTGTGTGTGTGTGTGTGTGTGTGTGTGTGTGTGTGTGTGTGTGTGAGTGAGTGAGTGAGTGCGATAGACCTTTTTCAAAGGAGCCATTTGACATGAAAAAGCAAGTAAATGCAGGTTACTTATGACATTAATTATGGTTCTGTTTCATTAAATGTAGCAGAGAATCTTAAGTAATGTCATTAGTATCACCTGTGTTTACCCCACAATTTCATGTCAAATTGACTGCTGTTAAAAAAATCTGTTGGACAATATAAGCTTTACCTTTGAATGAATTCAAGTGTACACGCAGCCTCCTCTTGGTACTGTAGGTTAAAGATGTAGTACACTGAAAACAAAGCAGCAAGCCCTGTCACAAATGTTGGTTGGATGCCCTCAAACAGGACACGACCCTCAAGGCTGATCATCCAGCGTCCAGCAGTCACACGCTCTGTTCCACCTGAATGTGAAATTAGAGTAATTTCAGAAACCATTTTGTCTTGTATAAGCTCGTCTGGCATGAAAAATGTTTTATGCCAATTCACCAAATACATACTGAGCAGTATTAGACGAGGAGTCGGGGGTAGGTTGAGGGTCTTCTCGACGTCAGCCACTGTGGCAGACACCTGTAAGGCACAGACGATATAATTGTAGTGCTAATATTAGTTTCATAATATGATTTTAAGATGGCAACAAGTCAATGCAATAAAAATTGAAGAAAGAAGAGAAACAAACTTACATCTGCAAGAACAATGAGCCCATTTGTGGTCTCTGTGAAGTGGGCCATCAGCAGTTGGACAACATAGAGTGCCACTTCATCGTTCTCACCTTGGGAGAGGACAGTCTGGACATCTTTGCTGGTAGATTTGCTCCAGAAGTATTCTATGATCACTCTGCCACATTCTTCCATGGCAAGCTCCAGGAGTCGTAGCACATTAAGGTCTGTGAGAAGCTCAAAATGAGCATAGATACACCTCTGATTGAAGAGGTAAGGCCATTTGCTTCTTATATCTTCAATGGCAGGAGTTGGAGTTGCATTTAAATGGCGACGCAGGAGACAGAATGTGGTCTCCATGAGACTACAGACCTCCGCTCTTTCAACTCCACCTGCACCTTCCTGTATATAGATCTCCTCCAATCTTTGGCGTTTTTGCTCCACAGTGTCATCAGTCTCACCTGGTGGGAGATCTGGCTGAAATCTAGTGCATCTGTATGTGTCAGTGGGCCCCCTCTTGCGCCCAGAGCTGGATCCGGAGCACCTTGGGGCTCGGTGGCGTGCAAAGCTGCTGTCATGGTTTAAGTTCTCAATACGAGTTTTCACTTGAATAAGGAGCGAAGTATAACCGCCTGCCATAAGTGAGCCATTTGCAAAAAGATCGGCAAAACTCTGGGGATACTGCCTCACAATATTTTGACAAACTGTGAGACACTGGGATCGCGTTGGGTTAGCTTCATATTTTCTCATTGCATCTACCAGCACTCTCACCATCTGCCGCCGCTCTGCAGGGGTTGGTCTTTTCCCATTGGCAATGGCTGAACGGATTTCCTTTGGCATCTGATCCCATGGCACTTGGAATGTTTCTGGCCATGTTTTGGATATCTGGGATGGAGACCTTGTGCTTGTTGGGCTGCTCATGTCTGACAGGTTAGACATTGACATGGATGACAAGGATGATGGGCTGGATAGTGGTGAAGTGGTTTCTGGTAGTGACTGACTGGATAGTGGTGAAGTGGTTTCTAGTACTGATGGGCTGCAGATTGGTGTGGAGCTCTGGATCACTGTGAGATCTAAAGCTATTATCTCTGTCTCTAAAACAAAGAAAAATAACACATTATTTAATGACTGTTAAAAGATGGTGACCTGACAAAGTGGCTTGCAGACTTAAAACAGAAACCTCTGCTCACAGCCAAAATTAACCAGTTAGTTATTTACATTACCTGACTTAAATGCATCCATAAGCTTCCGGAGCTGAATAACAGGCAAGAGGTCAGCAATGTCTTCCTGTTTAACATATTTCAAGTCTTCCTTTGATTCTAAGCCACAGCATTGAAGCTTAGAATACAGTTGCAGTTGAGTCTCTTCAGAGAGGTTGGGCAATGCTCTCAGGATGATGCCCCTGATTTCTTCCCCTAAAAGCAGACATTGACCTACAATGAGAGCAAAGAATGGTGGAGAACTATCAGTGCCATGCCACCCATAATGTATTCAGGCAAGGGATAGTAATCAAGCAGGTTCTCTTGGTTAACGCAGCAGTACCTTTTCTGACTGTGTGTAAGGCAATGAACACCTGTATCGGGGAGACGCACAGCCAGATATTTCTCAGTAATAAAATGTACTGCTGAATCTCTATGGATGAGTATTACTTTGATTTTTCCCATGACAAGCCCCTCCTCACCTTTATCAATCACAATTAACATGTTCTTTTTGTATTTTGTACCCTTCACAATCACTTCATGGGCTATAACTGTGTTTTCTGGCTCAAAAGTATGATGTGCAACTGATTCTCTGATGTTGTCATTGTAGTCCGCTAAGAAAAACTCAGTGCCCTTCTCGACTACAACAGCTGGTGGGAAGAAGTTGCCAGCACTCAGGAAAGCCTGAAGAAGTTGATGCCTCTCTGCAAGAGTTGAGGAAAGGTTCTTAAAGTTATGCAATTTCCTTGCACACTGTTTAAAGTATGTATGTTTACTTTCAAATCGTAACGTCCACAGACGAATGAGTGGTCCAAAGTGCACAATAAGCTCTGGATAATGAGAGATATAATGATGCTTGGGCTTCATTGGGCGATCGGGAAACACAAGCTGTCTGAAATACAAATATTCATCAATAAGAACTCTTAAATAGCCTATTTGGCCAGTTGAAATGGCAGGTGCACAGATTAACTCCACAATCTCTCTGAGTTGTAAAACTAGTTGCCACACTTCGTTATGATCTGGACTTCTTATTTTCTCTCCAATAAAGACCGGCAACATTCTGAGCAAACACCAGTTTTGCACAGCATGCCCGCCAAGCTTGTCACTCTCTGGATGAACCTCACAGGGTTTATCGTTGGCATCGTTACCAAGATAATGGAACTGGTTTATTCATTGATTCAACTCAAGGTAAGTAAATTGTTTGTCTCTGACAAGATGCTTTATGTACAATGCCAGATCTGATGAGACAATACCTTCAAAAAGATCATGGCCAAGACAGGGAGGTAATCCTGGCTGACATACATGAAAGTAAGTCAGCTCATTGAACACAGAGTCAAATTTGACACCTGCACTTACCCCATCGTCGCTCTGAACATGAGCTCTGTATGACTGTGGGGTCCGGCTAGTACCTTTGGAAAGAGGATCTTTCTCAAATGTTTTTCTGTCAATTTCACAATATCTGCAAAAATGCTGACTCCTGCTGAAATTCTCAACAAAGCCTCCAATGTTGTGTGAACCTAGGTTGTCACCAGCGATAGCGCACAAGGTTCCTTTGCAGACTGTTCCGTCAGGCAAATCAATGCCACTGACCTCAAGATTTTTTAGGTCTTTCACGAGGGGGCCCAAGACTAAGTCTTGACCAAAATGTTTGAAATCTTGTTCTTTACAAAGAAGAACCAGTTGCATATGATCAGTGCTTGACCTGTTCTGTGGCAAAATATCTGCAAGAGTAAGATACACAGCGAGTATCTTGTGTTTTTTCTTGCCAGATCCGAGAGGGTTCACTACCTCAAAGGCATCTTGATAAAGAATCAAACCAAGAGATGAGCCTTCTGTCTTGAACAACAAATTCTCCCTAATATTACTGCCATCCCATACATCTCGAAGAACATCCTCAGATGGGACTCTGGAGTGTACTTGATTGTACTGCTCCCTCACTGACTCACAGTGAAAGAGGGATTCTATTGTTTGTTTGATTGGGACATATTGAGCAAAACACTCTTTGCCTGCCTCATTCTGTCCCAAGCAAATGGGCACTGGCTCAACATAATTAAAGCTATTTTTGAACACAGTCTTTCTTCTTTGGTCAGTTTTCAATGTCTCGGTATTGCAAGCCCTCAAGAGATCTTCAGTTTTCAGGACATCAATTACTGTGCTTATGTCAGCTTCTGGGAGCCCAAGTGCAACCAATTTTTCTTTCAGTTTGAAAAGTAAGTGTGACTGGCTGATATCGTGTATTTCTTGAAAATCTTCAAGAATTGTCTGAATAACAGACGATGGAAGCAACAACTTGGCTTGCAGTTTAAGGTAAAACAGGGCTACATTTTTCAAAAACTGTGCCGCATCAGCATTCTCTGGACAGACATCCAATTGCTCACCACTTACATCACTGGGAGCACTAAGGTCCTTGTCGAACTGTTGGTCCCTTTCATTACTGTCATGGGAAGTACTTGGTTTTGAAAATGAAGCCCCAACAACAGAGTCAACCAGACTATCTTCAGAACTGTTTCTGTGTTTTCTAGACAAATGTGACGTAAATGTTGATAACACTCGGAACTGCTTCTCACATTGTCTAAATGGACAAGCAACAGTTTCCCCCTCTTTAATATGCATTTTCAGATGAGAGAAAAAGCTTGTTAAATTCTCACAAGTGACACTGCAAAAATCAACATGACATGTTAACTCAGTTGCACCACATAATCTGGGCCCAACAACAGGCTGACCAACTCTATGATGTCTGTAAGCATGGGATTTAAACGCTGCAAATTTTTGGAATGTCCTTTTGCAGTCAGGCAAGGCACACTTGAAAGTTAAGTTTGGAATATTCCTATGAATTCTCATGTGCCTTACATATGCCAACACAGTGGTACAGTCACTAGCACAGACTTGGCATGGGAACATTTTGATAGCAAATCCAACAACAATAAAAACTGGTGATACAAAAATACAAACGTTTTAGCTCAGTGTGTCATAATGCTTTGATGCTTAATAGCATCAAAAAATGGCTTCTGCAGAAGAGTATCAAGCAGGCTGATTGAATGATTCTAGCCACAAACCAGACGAATACACAAAAAACAATATAGCAAACTTATTTGAACTATTCAGAAATCTGTCTTACCTACAAAATAATAAGTCAGCCCAGTAAAGTAAAGATGGAGGACACACTTCACTGCACTCTCTGGCTGTGCAGAATACAACAGTAACCTGAAAGCACACAAAAACTCATATAACTCACGATAAAATATACACAAATAACTTCAAACTGTATTTCAACAGTTTAAGTAGACTCAAAGATAAAGGACAAACCTCAGATATCTCTCTGGCTGTACAGTCAAAAAGCAACCTGAGAGTACACAACAACACACAGTTATGATAAAACGGATAAATACAATGTATTTATACAGTTTAAGTAGAATACTCACTGAAAGATGAAGGACACACCTCACATATCCCTCTGGCTGTACAGAAGAAACCAGTAACCTGCAAGCACACAACACATAGTTTAAGTCGGGACTAGAGCTGGGCAATTTTTTATGTTAAGTAAAACTTCACACCACAGGCAATACAGCAGTCTATTTTGACCACAAGTCTGTTACTGTGGCATAATACAAACATTTTCAACTCATTGTAACAATGCTATTTCTCTAGAATGTCGTGTTATTTATTAAGAGCATCCGAAAAATCTCTCTACCCTCTCAAACCATTTCTACAGTCTGCAGTCAGTCATCAGGTCAAACTGTGTTGATGTCAGGGAGGAAAACGTGATTTTCTTCCTGTTATGTTGTTGTTCTTAGCAGCACAACTGTACTTGCAGACTTGATTAATTCCCCATTAATAATCTGCAATTCACGATTACTGGTTTTACATTTTCAGACATACTGATAAACCCCACACACTGTTGTAGCCTGTTATAAGGCACGTTGGTAGGACATTCAGACGCAGCCAGGGACTGACTGTTAATTAGCTAACACTTGCTAAGCTAAACAAGTCACTTATCACAGTGAAATAAAGACGGCTGTCTCCAACGACAGCTAATCCAACGAGCTAATTAATCACCAGAAGATGCCGTTGAAGGTGTCCTTAAAGTTTTGCGGTCCGTTACGGAGTAACGTTAGGTTAAATTACATTGTTCATGTCCTGGGCGCGGACGTTATATTGTCAGAGCTGGCTCAATTCCCTGACAACCAAACGCAAGACGGAATGCAACTGCAAATGATATTTATTCAACAAACGTAGTCAACAGAAACTAAGGCTAACAAAACACAACAATCTATATCTGTAATGTGGAATGTCAGCAGTGATTGCGGGTTCATGGCTGTGTGTGTGTGTTGGATGCAAACTAAAGTCAAAAGGGGATGACAGGTGAGCTGCAGGGTCAAGCCGGGAATGGGAAAAACAAGAGAGAGACCGGGCGGATTCCGCAGGTATTCATAGTTGCAGCCCCGCCCACTAAGGCACACACCAGAGGCCCATGATCAATCACTCTGAAACAGAAAGGAGAGAGGGCAAGCAAGACACCACATACGCACACCAACAGATCCAAACAACACCCCACTTGGGGTTGTCACACCCCCCCCCTTAAGACGGGACCCCAAAGGGGAACCGTCACACCAAACCCGCAACTAAAACCTAGGAGCGGCTGGGCCAATTACAACCTAACATCTAACAATAACACTCACACATTAAACATGAATAATTCTCCTCCCAAAACCCAACCATGACTCACCCCCTCGCCCCCAATACTCCGCAACCTGGTACCGGGGAAGCCTATTTAAGAGAGTGGAAGACAGGGGAAGAGCAGGAGAGTAGAGGTAGGGATAAAATTACATGTCAAAACATACAATAGACAACACACGACACTTGACCCAATACCCCAACCTATACTCTACGGCAGAGGCGCCCTCGACAAAGCATCTGCCAAGACATTATCTTGCCCTTTAATATGATGTATTTCCAAATCATAGCCCTGCAAAAAGAGAGACCACCTGACCAGCCTCTGGTTTGGAGATTTCAGGGTGCCCAGGAACGTCAAAGGATTGTGGTCTGTATAAACAATAAGAGGTGCCGTCCCCCCCAAATACACCTCAAAGTGCTGTAAGGCCAAAATGAGTGCCAATGCTTCTTTTTCTATCACTGAATAGTTTGCCTGGTGACGGTTAAACTTTCGAGAAAAGAAGCAGACCGGTCTTAACACCCCCTCGTCCCCTCCCTGGATAAGGACGGCACCGGCCCCGACCTGGCTGGCATCCACATGCAACACAAACTGTCTGTCAAACCGCGGGGCAGCCAACACAGGACATGAACACAGCAAAGATTTCACATTTTCAAAAGCCTGTTGGCAGTCACTAGACCATGCAAACTTAGTTCCCGCCTTCAACAATTCAGTCAGAGGAAAGACAACAGTAGAGAAATTTTGACAGAAACTTCTATAGAAGCCAACCAAACCTAGAAACCGCTGAAGTTCTTTCTTTGTAGTCGGCTGTGGAAACTCAGACACAGCTCGCACCTTGGCCTGCACAGGAGAAACCTTACCCTGACCCACCACACGGCCCAAGTAAGTAACAGTTGCCCTAGCAAAGGTACATTTGGCCAGGTTAACTGTCAACTGTGCCTCAGCCAACCTCACCAACAAGGCCCTTATTCTCTGCAAATGCGAATGCCACGTGTCACTGTAAACTACCAAGTCATCTAAATACACTGAACAGCCCTCTAACCCATGCACAACCCGGTTCATAAGCCGCTGAAAAGTGGCCGGGGCGTTCTTTAAGCCAAAGGGCATAACAGTGTAGGAGTAGAGGCCTGAAGGGGTCGCAAAAGCAGCAATTTCTCTTGCTCGCTCTGACAAGGGCACCTGCCAATAGCCCTTCAAGAGGTCGAACTTAGACACAAACTTAGCAGAACCCACTCTATCGACACAGTCATCCATGCGTGGCAAGGGAAATGAATCGGACTTGGTGACAGAATTAACCTTCCTCATGTCTGTACAAAACCGAGGAGTGTTATCCGATTTCGGCACCAACACACAAGGCGACGCCCAGCTGGACGCAAACGGAACAGCAATGTTATTCTTAAGCATGTAATCAATCTCAGAGTTCAAATGACTAAGCTTCTCAGGTCCCATGCGGTAAAACCGCTGTCTGATTGGCTGCGCTTCACCCACATCGATATCATGCTCAATCCAAGTGGTGCGAGATGGAACGTCACCAAAAAGCTGCGGGAACTCCCCGATCAGCTCCACCAGCTCGACCCGCTGTTCAGCAGGAAGGTGCGACAACAAGGAATCCAGATTACACAACGACTCAGAATTTTTCAACCTACCACTCAACAAACTATCATCAGGTTCAGGAACGCCGTCGGACTCCTGCGCCACACTGCAGGTGTCCACTGCGAGCGCGGGACCCCAGTCCCCTTTTACGCACTCACCATCCCCAGAGCGCTGATAATATGGTTTCAGCAGGTTCACATGGTACAGCTGAGACGACTTCCTTCGACCTGGAGTAGCAACACGATAGTTTACATCTGAGACTTTTTCAGACACAGTGTATGGACCAGTAAACTTAGCCTGAAATGGCGACGTGATCAGCGGTGTCAGCGCGAGGACCTGGTCCCCAGGACTAAACTCATGGCGCACCGTACCACGGTCATACTGGGCTTTCATTTTCACCTGAGCTTGCCCCAGCTTTTCTCGCGCCAAGCAACCTGCCCGAAACAACCTGTGTCGAAAGCCGTTAACAAAATCAACCAGGTTTCGGGGCGCCTCGGTAGGAACCAACCCACCTTTCAGCGCTGCCAACGGCCCGCGCACCGCGTGTCCAAAGACCAACTCGTTCGGGCTGAAGCCCGTGCTCTCCTGCACGGCCTCTCGCGCCGCCAACATCAACCAAGGAAGACCATCCTCCCAGTCTCGGTCCAGCTCTGTACAGTACGCGCGCAGCAAGGACTTAAGCGTCTGATGGAAGCGCTCTAACGCACCCTGACTTTGCGCATGATATGGAGTGGACTGGTTGTGGTTCACCCCCAGCATTTTCAACACTTGAGCAAACATATGCGAGCAGAAATTGGACCCCCGATCACTCTGTATGACCTTGGGTATTCCGAACACCGAAATAAACTGTGAAAGTGCTTTAACCACAGCTCTAGTAGTGATAGAACGAAGCGGATAAGCCGCCGGGTAGCGAGTACATTGACACATTACAGTCAACAGATACTTACAACCCGACCTAGCGCTAGGCAACGGCCCCACACAGTCTATAATCAGATATTCAAAAGGCTCACTCACCGCCGGAATGGGCTGCAACGGCGCCGGCTTTACGCGCTGGTTGGGTTTCCCCGTCAGCTGGCACACATGGCATGTTTTAATATAAGCAGCCACATCCGTCTTGGCCCGCGGCCAGAAAAAGTGTTTGAGCACATACAGATAGGTTTTACGCACTCCAAAGTGACCACATTCATCATGTGCAGTTCTCAGAACCTGGGAACGAAAATCCCGAGGCACCACCACCTGAAACACAGGCGTCCCCACAACATCATCAACACAAGGCAGCCATTTACGCACCAAGAGCCCCTCCTGAACAAAGTAGCCCTGTGCAACATCGCTAACCTGGTGACCCGGCACAACCTGATCCCACAACGAGGACAACGAAACATCAGATTTTTGCGCCTGAATCCACTCATCTCTTGACACCAGTGGAGGCAAGTCAGGCAACGGAACCGGTTCCACTGAGGACGCAGCCTCCAATGGCACAGACGCACCTTTAGCCTGAGCTCGCGTCACGGCACAAACAGGAAAAACGTCCAGCGCCAAGCTGTCAGATGCCACTTCTAACGGCTCGGACACCACCACAGGTGGCGGGGGACCACTGGGCCAACCCCGACCTCCACAGATGTCATTGCCCAAAATCATTGACACACCCGGCAAAGGCAACTCGGGCCGCACACCCACAGAAAACACACCTTTAGCCAAATCACAATCCAACATCACAACATGGCGTGGCACTGGAACGAAGCCGAGCTCCATTCCCCTCATCACAATAAAGTCTCCAGACTGCGTATCAACAGAAAAAGGAAGTGCCGACTGCACAATAAAAGAATGTCGGGCCCCCGTGTCGCGCAACACTCTAATATTAACACGCTCAGCACTGCCCACCAAGGACACCTGCGCGTCTATGATGAAAGGCTCAAACTCAGACCTGTCACTGGCACCAACCTCCACCACCTTTTCCTCCCGTACACTTGCGCACAACATGGCCGGAGCCAGGGAAGGCGCGCCGTTCTTACGCTTTAACAATGGACATTGGTCCTTCCAGTGACCTTCCCCACGGCAGAAATGGCACAGGTTGGAACGCCCTGGGCGCACCGAAGCTGACGTGCCCCGGGCCGGACTTGGTTTAGAAAAACGGCCGCGCGTAAAATTGCTGTCATCACCCGCTCGCTCGCGCACCTCAGCAGAACCAGACCTTTGTGTCAGCGAGAAATCATCCGCCAACTCGGCCGCTTTAAGCGCAGTAGCTGGCCCTCTCTCATTCAAGTAGGCGGCCACGCGCTGCGGAGCAACGTTTTTAAATTGTTCCATGATTAATTGGCACAGCCTGTCAACTGTATCTACTTTCTCCGCTGCGCACCAGCGGTGAAAATGAGTGGTCAAATCGCGCACAAATTCTACATTCGTCTGTTTATCAGACTTCACCCAGTGTCTAAATCTCTGGCGATATGCCTCCGGAACGAGTTCATATGCCTTGAGGACAGCCGACTTCACTATCTCGTAAGTCAGACCCTCCTGTGCGCACACAGCCGAATACGCCTCCTGTGCCTTGCCAGTGAGGACGCACTGCAACAAGAGAACCCTATCTCCATCTGGCCACTGCCTGGTCTCTGACACGCGCTCAAACAACGTGAAAAAAGTGTCGGGATCTCGCTCGTTAAACTTAGGCACAAGACGCAGATTCGCAGTCAGGTCTCTGCCCTCACGCCCAGCCACAGAACCCGACTCATATGACGCGCCAGACAGCCTACTATCGCGGTCCAAAACCCTCAGCTTTGTCCGCTCCAGCTCCAATTGCAGCTGCAACAACTCTCTCTGCTGCTCAAACGAGAGCACCCCAGCCTGCCCCATAGACACCGAGGCTGACTCTGACCTCACTGCAGCCGCGGCCGCCGGCTCAGCCGCAGGCTCTTTCTGTAACACACCCTTCTCAAACAACATCAACAACGCAAACATTTTTAATTCATCCTTCAACATTCCCTCTTGCAACACAATACCATAGTGCTCAGCAATTTCAACCAACTGATCCTTCTTACACGAGTCCAAAAACACCGCACAAGGCGCTCCATAAAAAAACTGACAAATCCATATTCACCTGGAGCCGGATCCACACTACTAGGTGCGCAACGAGCAAGCGGTGCCCCCCAGAGCGTTCCCCTAACTGCCTAACCCAGGATCTGGCAAACCTCAACCCTGGTCTTCATGCGGTTCTGCAGCGGGTCGATTAAGCACAAAACCAGCGGGATCACCACAGGCGAGCCCACGGAGTGCCCCCGAGAAGGCTGCTTGCACAGCCAACACTAACCGCTCCCCACAGCACTACGAAAAAAACAAACCGACACAATCCCAAAGGAGAGAGTGCCCTAAAGCCTAACGGGAACCTCCAGAAAATGCGCACCTACCGTGTATCACCAAACCCCGCGACCGGTGGTGTCAGAAGTGGATCCCGGACGAGCCCCCATTTGTCAGAGCTGGCTCAATTCCCTGACAACCAAACGCAAGAAGGAATGCAACTGCAAATGATATTTATTCAACAAACGTAGTCAACAGAAACTAAGGCTAACAAAACACAACAATCTATATCTGTAATGTGGAATGTCAGCAGTGATTGCGGGTGCATGGCTGTGTGTGTGTGTTGGATGCAAACTAAAGTCAAAAGGGGACGACAGGTGAGCTGCAGGGTCAAGCCGGGAATGGGAAAAACAAGAGAGAGACCGGGCGGATTCCGCAGGTATTCATAGTTGCAGCCCCGCCCACTAAGGCACACACCAGAGGCCCATGATCAATCACTCTGAAACAGAAAGGAGAGAGGGCAAGCAAGACACCACATACGCACACCAACAGATCCAAACAACACCCCACTTGGGGTTGTCACAATATTTAAAGAGCCTATTGAGACTCCTCTCTCCAGTTTATAGGGGAAAACTCTCCAATACATTAACAATGAGTTAAAATTGGAGTGTTCCCTGGGAAGATAACAATGGAGAGACCTTCTTCCAAGGTGATTGGGTGTCTTTACGATGACAATGACAGAAATTCTAAATTAAACAGTTAAATTCACAGACTATTGAGACGCTTCTCTCCAGTTGACAGGGGAAAACTCTCCAATACATTAACAATGAGTTAAAATTGGAGTGTTCCCTGGGAAGATAACAATGGAGAGACCTTCTTCCAAGGTGTTTGGGTGTCTTTACGATGACAATGACAGAAATTTTAAATTAAATAGTTATATTTAAAGAGCCTATTGAGACTCCTCTCTCCAGTTGACAGGGGAAAACTCTCCAATACATTAACAATGAGTTAAAATTGGAGTGTTCCCTGGGAAGATAACAATGGAGAGACCTTCTTCCAAGGTGTTTGGGTGTCTTTACGATGACAATGACAGAAATTTTAAATTAAATAGTTATATTTAAAGAGCCTATTGAGACTCCTCTCTCCAGTTGACAGGGGAAAACTCTCCAATACATTAACAATGAGTTAAAATTGGAGTGTTCCCTGGGAAGATAACAATGGAGAGACCTTCTTCCAAGGTGTTTGGGTGACTTTTGATGACGATGACAGAAATTCTAAATTAAATAGTTATATTTAAAGAGCCTATTGAGACGCCTCTCTCCAGTTGACAGGGGAAAAACTCTCCAATACATTAACAATGAGTTAAAATTGGAGTGTTCCCTGGGAAGATAACAATGGAGAGACCTTCTTCCAAGGTGTTTGGGTGTCTTTATGATGACGATGACAGAAATTTTAAATTAAATAGTTATATTTAAAGAGCCTATTGAGACGCCTCTCTCCAGTTGACAGGGGAAAACTCTCCAATACATTAACAATGAGTGAAAATTGGAGTGTTCCCTGGGAAGATAACAATGGAGAGACCTTCTTCCAAGGTGTTTGGGTGTCTTTACGATGACAATGACAGAAATTTTAAATTAAATAGTTATATTTAAAGAGCCTATTGAGACTCCTCTCTCCAGTTGACAGGGGAAAACTCTCCAATACATTAACAATGAGTTAAAATTGGAGTGTTCCCTGGGAAGATAACAATGGAGAGACCTTCTTCCAAGGTGTTTGGGTGTTTACGATGACAATGACAGAAATTTTAAATTAAATAGTTATATTTAAAGAGCCTATTGAGACTCCTCTCTCCAGTTGACAGGGGAAAACTCTCCAATACATTAACAATGAGTTAAAATTGGAGTGTTCCCTGGGAAGATAACAATGGAGAGACCTTCTTCCAAGGTGTTTGGGTGACTTTATGATGACGATGACAGAAATTCTAAATTAAATAGTTATATTTAAAGAGCCTATTGAGACGCCTCTCTCCAGTTGACAGGGGAAAACTCTCCAATACATTAACAATGAGTTAAAATTGGAGTGTTCCCTGGGAAGATAACAATGGAGAGACCTTCTTCCAAGGTGTTTGGGTGTCTTTATGATGACGATGACAGAAATTTTAAATTAAATAGTTATATTTAAAGAGCCTATTGAGACGTCTCTCTCCAGTTTATAGAGGAAAAACTCTCCAATACATTAACAATGAGTTAAAATTGGAGTGTTCCCTGGGAAGATAACAATGGAGAGACCTTCTTCCAAGGTGTTTGGGTGTCTTTATGATGACGATGACAGAAATTCTAAATTAAATAGTTAAATTCACAGACTATTGAGACGCTTCTCTCCAGTTGACAGGGGAAAACTCTCCACTACATTAACAATGAGTGAAAATTGGAGTGTTCCCTGGGAAGATAACAATGGAGAGACCTTCTTCCAAGGTGTTTGGGTGTCTTTACGATGACAATGACAGAAATTTTAAATTAAATAGTTATATTTAAAGACTATTGAGACTCCTCTCTCCAGTTGACAGGGGAAAACTCTCCCAATACATTAACAATGAGTTAAAATTGGAGTGTTCCCTGGGAAGATAACAATGGAGAGACCTTCTTCCAAGGTGTTTGGGTGTCTTTACGATGACAATGACAGAAATTTTAAATTAAATAGTTATATTTAAAGAGCCTATTGAGACTCCTCTCTCCAGTTGACAGGGGAAAAACTCTCCAATACATTAACAATGAGTTAAAATTGGAGTGTTCCCTGGGAAGATAACAATGGAGAGACCTTCTTCCAAGGTGTTTGGGTGACTTTATGATGACGATGACAGAAATTTTAAATTAAATAGTTATATTTAAAGAGCCTATTGAGACGCCTCTCTCCAGTTGACAGGGGAAAAACTCTCCAATACATTAACAATGAGTTAAAATTGGAGTGTTCCCTGGGAAGATAACAATGGAGAGACCTTCTTCCAAGGTGTTTGGGTGTCTTTATGATGACGATGACAGAAATTCTAAATTAAATAGTTATATTTAAAGAGCCTATTGAGACGCCTCTCTCCAGTTGACAGGGGAAAACTCTCCAATACATTAACAATGAGTTAAAATTGGAGTGTTCCCTGGGAAGATAACAATGGAGAGACCTTCTTCCAAGGTGTTTGGGTGTCTTTATGATGACGATGACAGAAATTTTAAATTAAATAGTTATATTTAAAGAGCCTATTGAGACGTCTCTCTCCAGTTTATAGAGGAAAAACTCTCCAATACATTAACAATGAGGTAAAATTGGAGTGTTCCCTGGGAAGATAACAATGGAGAGACCTTCTTCCAAGGTGTTTGGGTGTCTTTATGATGACGATGACAGAAATTCTAAATTAAATAGTTAAATTCACAGACTATTGAGACGCTTCTCTCCAGTTGACAGGGGAAAACTCTCCAATACATTAACAATGAGTTAAAATTGGAGTGTTCCCTGGGAAGATAACAATGGAGAGACCTTCTTCCAAGGTGTTTGGGTGTCTTTATGATGACGATGACAGAAATTTTAAATTAAATAGTTATATTTAAACTAGACGCTCTCTCCAGTTGACAGGGAAAAAAACTCTCCAATACATTAACAATGAGTTAAAATTGGAGTGTTCCCTGGGAAGATAACAATGGAGAGACCTTCTTCCAAGGTGTTTGGGTGTCTTTATGATGACGATGACACAAATTTTAAATTAAATAGTTATATTTAAAGAGCCTATTGAGACGCCTCTCTCCAGTTGACAGGGAAAACTCTCCAATACATAAACAATGAGTTAAAATTGGAGTGTCCCTGGGAAGATAACAATGGAGAGACCTTCTTCCAAGGTGTTTGTGTGTCTTTACGATGACAATGACAGAAATTTTAAATTAAACAGTTATATTTAAAGAGCCTATTGAGACTCCTCTCTCCAGTTGACAGGGAAAACTCTCCAATACATTAACAGTGAGTTAAAATTGGAGTGATCCCTGGGAAGATAACAATGGAGAGACCTTCTTCCAAGGTGTTTGGGTGTCTTTATGATTACAATGACAGAAATTTTAAATTAAATAGTTATATTTAAAGAGCCTATTGAGACTCCTCTCTCCAGTTGACAGGGGAAAACTCTCCAATACATTAACAATGAGTTAAAATTGGAGTGTTCCCTGGGAAGATAACAATGGAGAGACCTTCCTAGGTGTTTGGGTGTCTTTACGATGACAATGACAGAAATTTTAAATTAAATAGTTATATTTAAAGAGCCTATTGAGACTCCTCTCTCCAGTTGACAGGGGAAAAACTCTCCAATACATTAACAGTGAGTTAAAATTGGAGTGTTCCCTGGGAAGATAACAATGGAGAGACCTTCCAAGGTGTTTGGGTGTCTTTATGATGACGATGACAGAAATTTTAAATTAAATAGTTATATTTAAAGAGCCTATTGAGACTCCTCTCTCCAGTTGACAGGGGAAAACTCTCCAATACATTAACAATGAGTTAAAATTGGAGTGTTCCCTGGGAAGATAACAATGGAGAGACCTTCTTCCAAGGTGTTTGTGTGTCTTTACGATGACAATGACAGAAATTTTAAATTAAATAGTTATATTTAAAGAGCCTATTGAGACTCCTCTCTCCAGTTGACAGGGGAAAACTCTCCAATACATTAACAATGAGTTAAAATTGGAGTGTTCCCTGGGAAGATAACAATGGAGAGACCTTCCTAGGTGTTTGGGTGTCTTTACGATGACAATGACAGAAATTTTAAATTAAATAGTTATATTTAAAGAGCCTATTGAGACTCCTCTCTCCAGTTGACAGGGGAAAAACTCTCCAATACATTAACAGTGAGTTAAAATTGGAGTGTTCCCTGGGAAGATAACAATGGAGAGACCTTCCAAGGTGTTTGGGTGTCTTTATGATGACGATGACAGAAATTTTAAATTAAATAGTTATATTTAAAGAGCCTATTGAGACTCCTCTCTCCAGTTGACAGGGGAAAACTCTCCAATACATTAACAGTGAGTTAAAATTGGAGTGTTCCCTGGGAAGATAACAATGGAGAGACCTTCTTCCAAGGTGTTTGGGTGTCTTTATGATGACGATGACAGAAATCTTAAATTAAATAGTTATATTTAAAGAGCCTATTGAGACGCCTCTCTCCAGTTGACAGGGGAAAACTCTCCAATACATTAACAGTGAGTTAAAATTGGAGTGTTCCCTGGGAAGATAACAATGGAGAGACCTTCTTCCAAGGTGTTTGGGTGTCTTTACGATGACAATGACAGAAATTTTAAATTAAATAGTTATATTTAAAGAGCCTATTGAGACTCTCTCCAGTTGACAGGGGAAAACTCTCCAATACATTAACAATGAGTTAAAATTGGAGTGTTCCCTGGGAAGATAACAATGGAGAGACCTTCTTCCAAGGTGTTTGGGTGTCTTTATGATTACAATGACAGAAATTTTAAATTAAATAGTTATATTTAAAGAGCCTATTGAGACTCCTCTCTCCAGTTGACAAAACTCTCCAATACATTAACAATGAGTTAAAATTGGAGTGTTCCCTGGGAAGATAACAATGGAGAGACCTTCCAAGGTGTTTGGGTGTCTTTATGATGACGATGACAGAAATTTTAAATTAAATAGTTATATTTAAAGAGCCTATTGAGACTCCTCTCTCCAGTTGACAGGGGAAAACTCTCCAATACATTAACAGTGAGTTAAAATTGGAGTGTTCCCTGGGAAGATAACAATGGAGAGACCTTCTTCCAAGGTGTTTGGGTGTCTTTTATGATGACGATGACAGAAATCTTAAATTAAATAGTTATATTTAAAGAGCCTATTGAGACGCCTCTCTCCAGTTGACAGGGGAAAACTCTCCAATACATTAACAGTGAGTTAAAATTGGAGTGTTCCCTGGGAAGATAACAATGGAGACCTTCTTCCAAGGTGTTTGGGTGTCTTTACGATGACAATGACAGAAATTTTAAATTAAATAGTTATATTTAAAGAGCCTATTGAGACGCTTCTCTCCAGTTGACAGGGAAAAACTCTCCAATACATTAACAATGAGTTCAAATTGGAGTGTTCCCTGGGAAGATAACAATGGAGAGACCTTCTTCCAAGGTGTTTGGGTGTCTTTATGATGACCATGACAGAAATTTTAAATTAAATAGTTATATTTAAAGAGCCTATTGAGACTCCTCTCTCCAGTTGACAGGGGAATAACTCTCCAATACATTAACAGTGAGTTAAAATTGGAGTGTTCCCTGGGAAGATAACAATGGAGAGACCTTCTTCCAAGGTGTTTGGGTGTCTTTACGATGACAATGACAGAAATTCTAAATTAAATAGTTATATTTAAAGAGCCTATTGAGACGCCTCTCTCCAGTTGACAGGGAAAAAAACTCTCCAATACATTAACAATGAGTTAAAATTGGAGTGTTCCCTGGGAAGATAACAATGGAGAGACCTTCTTCCAAGGTGTTTGGGTGTCTTTATGATGACGATGACAGAAATTTTAAATTAAATAGTTATATTTAAAGAGCCTATTGAGACGCCTCTCTCCAGTTGACAGGGGAAAACTCTCCAATACATTAACAATGAGTTAAAATTGGAGTGTTCCCTGGGAAGATAACAATGGAGAGACCTTCTTCCAAGGTGTTTGTGTGTCTTTACGATGACAATGACAGAAATTTTAAATTAAACAGTTATATTTAAAGAGCCTATTGAGACTCCTCTCTCCAGTTGACAGGGAAAAACTCTCCAATACATTAACAATGAGTTAAAATTGGAGTGATCCCTGGGAAGATAACAATGGAGAGACCTTCTTCCAAGGTGTTTGGGTGTCTTTACGATGACAATGACAGAAATTTTAAATTAAATAGTTATATTTAAAGAGCCTATTGAGACGCCTCTCTCCAGTTGACAGGGAAAAAAACTCTCCAATACATTAACAATGAGTTAAAATTGGAGTGTTCCCTGGGAAGATAACAATGGAGAGACCTTCTTCCAAGGTGTTTGGGTGTCTTTATGATGACGATGACACAAATTTTAAATTAAATAGTTATATTTAAAGAGCCTATTGAGACTCCTCTCTCCAGTTGACAGGGGAAAACTCTCCAATACATTAACAGTGAGTTAAAATTGGAGTGTTCCCTGGGAAGATAACAATGGAGAGACCTTCTTCCAAGGTGTTTGGGTGTCTTTACGATGACAATGACAGAAATTCTAAATTAAATAGTTATATTTAAAGAGCCTATTGAGACTCCTCTCTCCAGTTGACAGGGGAAAACTCTCCAATACATTAACAGTGAGTTAAAATTGGAGTGTTCCCTGGGAAGATAACAATGGAGAGACCTTCCTAGGTGTTTGGGTGTCTTTACGATGACAATGACAGAAATTTTAAATTAAATAGTTATATTTAAAGAGCCTATTGAGACTCCTCTCTCCAGTTGACAGGGGAAAAACTCTCCAATACATTAACAGTGAGTTAAAATTGGAGTGTTCCCTGGGAAGATAACAATGGAGAGACCTTCCAAGGTGTTTGGGTGTCTTTATGATGACGATGACAGAAATTTTAAATTAAATAGTTATATTTAAAGAGCCTATTGACTCCTCTCTCCAGTTGACAGGGGAAAACTCTCCAATACATTAACAGTGAGTTAAAATTGGAGTGTTCCCTGGGAAGATAACAATGGAGAGACCTTCTTCCAAGGTGTTTGGGTGTCTTTACGATGACAATGACAGAAATTTTAAATTAAATAGTTATATTTAAAGAGCCTATTGAGACTCCTCTCTCCAGTTGACAGGGGAAAACTCTCCAATACATTAACAATGAGTTAAAATTGGAGTGTTCCCTGGGAAGATAACAATGGAGAGACCTTCTTCCAAGGTGTTTGGGTGTCTTTATGATTACAATGACAGAAATTTTAAATTAAATAGTTATATTTAAAGAGCCTATTGAGACTCCTCTCTCCAGTTGACAGGGGAAAACTCTCCAATACATTAACAATGAGTTAAAATTGGAGTGTTCCCTGGGAAGATAACAATGGAGAGACCTTCCAAGGTGTTTGGGTGTCTTTATGATGACGATGACAGAAATTTTAAATTAAATAGTTATATTTAAAGAGCCTATTGAGACTCCTCTCTCCAGTTGACAGGGGAAAAACTCTCCAATACATTAACAGTGAGTTAATTGGAGTGTTCCCTGGGAAGATAACAATGGAGAGACCTTCTTCCAAGGTGTTTGGGTGTCTTATGATGACGATGACAGAAATCTTAATTAAATAGTTATATTTAAAGAGCCTATTGAGACGCTCTCTCCAGTTGACAGGGAAAACTCTCCAATACATTAACAGTGAGTTAAAATTGGAGTGTTCCCTGGGAAGATAACAATGGAGAGACCTTCTTCCAAGGTGTTTGGGTGTCTTTACGATGACAATGACAGAAATTTTAAATTAAATAGTTATATTTAAAGAGCCTATTGAGACGCTTCTCTCCAGTTGACAGGGAAAAACTCTCCAATACATTAACAATGAGTTCAAATTGGAGTGTTCCCTGGGAAGATAACAATGGAGAGACCTTCTTCCAAGGTGTTTGGGTGTCTTTATGATGACCATGACAGAAATTTTAAATTAAATAGTTATATTTAAAGAGCCTATTGAGACTCCTCTCTCCATTTTGACAGGGAATAACTCTCCAATACATTAACAGTGAGTTAAAATTGGGAGTGTTCCCTGGAAGATAACAATGGAGAGACCTTCTTCCAAGGTGTTTGGGTGTCTTTACGATGACAATGACAGAAATTCTAAATTAAATAGTTATATTTAAAGAGCCTATTGAGACGCCTCTCCAGTTGACAGGAAAAAAACTCTCCAATACATTAACATGAGTTAAAATTGGAGTGTTCCTGGAAGATAACAATGGAGAGACCTTCTTCCAAGGTGTTTGGGTGTCTTTAATGATGACGATGACAGAAATTTTAAATTAAATAGTTATATTTAAGAGCCTATTGAGACGCCTCTCTCCAGTTGACAGGGAAAACTCTCCAATACATTAACAATGAGTTAAAATTGAGTGTTCCCTGGGAAGATAACAATGGAGAGACCTTCTTCCAAGGTGTTTGTGTGTCTTTACGATGACAATGACAGAAATTTTAAATTAAACAGTTTATTTAAAGAGCCTATTGAGACTCCTCTCTCCAGTTGACAGGGAAAAACTCTCCAATACATTAACAATGAGTTAAAATTGGAGTGATCCCTGGGAAGATAACAATGGAGAGACCTTCTTCCAAGGTGTTTGGGTGTCTTTACGATGACAATGACAGAAATTTTAAATTAAATAGTTATATTTAAAGAGCCTATTGAGACGCCTCTCAGTTGACAGGGAAAAAAACTCTCCAATACATTAACAATGAGTTAAAATTGGAGTGTTCCCTGGAAGATAACAATGGAGAGACCTTCTCCAAGGTGTTTGGTGTCTTTATGATGACGATGACACAAATTTTAAATTAAATAGTTATATTAAAGAGCCTATTGAGACTCCTCTCTCCAGTTGACAGGGGAAAACTCTCCAATACATTAACAGTGAGTTAAAATTGGAGTGTTCCCTGGGAAGATAACAATGGAGAGACCTTCTTCCAAGGTGTTTGGGTGTCTTTACGATGACAATGACAGAAATTCTAATTAAATAGTTATATTTAAAGAGCCTATTGAGACTCCTCTCTCCAGTTTGACAGGGGAAAAACTCTCCAATACATTAACAGTGAGTTAAAATTGGAGTGTTCCCTGGGAAGATAACAATGGAGAGACCTTCCTAGGTGTTTGGGTGTCTTTACGATGACAATGACAGAAATTTTAAATTAAATAGTTATATTTAAAGAGCCTATTGAGACTCCTCTCTCCAGTTGACAGGGGAAAAACTCTCCAATACATTAAACAGTGAGTTAAAATTGGAGTGTTCCCTGGGAAGATAACAATGGAGACCTTCCAAGGTGTTTGGGTGTCTTTATGATGACGATGACAGAAATTTTAAATTAAATAGTTATATTAAAGAGCCTATTGAGACTCCTCTCTCTCCAGTTGACAGGGGAAAACTCTCCAATACATTAACAGTGAGTTAAAATTGGAGTGTTCCCTGGGAAGATAACAATGGAGAGACCTTCTTCCAAGGTGTTTGTGTGTCTTTACGATGACAATGACAGAAATTTTAAATTAAATAGTTATATTTAAAGAGCCTATTGAGACTCCTCTCTCCAGTTGACAGGGGAAAACTCTCCAATACATTAACAGTGAGTTAAAATTGGAGTGTTCCCTGGGAAGATAACAATGGAGAGACCTTCTTCCAAGGTGTTTGGGTGTCTTTATGATGACGATGACAGAAATCTTAAATTAAATAGTTATATTTAAAGAGCCTATTGAGACGCCTCTCTCCAGTTGACAGGGAAAAAAACTCTCCAATACATTAACAATGAGTTAAAATTGGAGTGTTCCCTGGGAAGATAACAATGGAGAGACCTTCTTCCAAGGTGTTTTGGGTGTCTTTACGATGACAATGACAGAAATTTTAAATTAAATAGTTATATTTAAAGAGCCTATTGAGACGCTTCTCTCCAGTTGACAGGGAAAAACTCTCCAATACATTAACAATGAGTTCAAATTGGAGTGTTCCCTGGGAAGATAACAATGGAGAGACCTTCTTCCAAGGTGTTTGGGTGTCTTTACGATGACAATGACAGAAATTTTAAATTAAATAGTTATATTTAAAGAGCCTATTGAGACGCTTCTCTCCAGTTGACAGGGAATAACTCTCCAATACATTAACAGTGAGTTAAAATTGGAGTGTTCCCTGGGAAGATAACAATGGAGAGACCTTCTTCCAAGGTGTTTTGGGTGTCTTTACGATGACAATGACAGAAATTCTAAATTAAATAGTTATATTTAAAGAGCCTATTGAGACGCCTCTCTCCAGTTGACAGGGAAAAAAACTCTCCAATACATTAACAATGAGTTAAAATTGGAGTGTTCCCTGGGAAGATAACAATGGAGAGACCTTCTTCCAAGGTGTTTGGGTGTCTTTACGATGACAATGACAGAAATTTTAAATTAAACAGTTATATTTAAAGAGCCTATTGAGACTCCTCTCTCCAGTTGACAGGGAAAACTCTCCAATACATTAACAGTGAGTTAAAATTGGAGTGATCCCTGGGAAGATAACAATGGAGAGACCTTCTTCCAAGGTGTTTGGGTGTCTTTACGATGACAATGACAGAAATTTTAAATTAAATAGTTATATTTAAAGAGCCTATTGAGACGCCTCTCTCCAGTTGACAGGGGAAAACTCTCCAATACATTAACAATGAGTTAAAATTGGAGTGTTCCCTGGGAAGATAACAATGGAGAGACCTTCTTCCAAGGTGTTTGGGTGTCTTTACCATGACAATGACAGAAATTTTAAATTAAATAGTTATATTTAAAGAGGCTATTAAGACGCCTCTCTCCAGTTGACAGGGAAAAACTCTCCAATACATTAACTCATTCACTGCCACATGACGAGTTTTGATGAGTTTCATTGTTTGGTTCTCACTGCCACATGACGAGTTTTGACGAGTATGCACTTTTTTACTGAAAACGCTAGATGGCGCTCTTCTGCACCCTGTGACTAAGTTTGGTGGCGTTGACATGAAAGCACATTTCTCAGTGAGCCAGCAAGTCACGTGATGTAAACAAAAGTTGGCCAACTTAAAAGGCAGCGCTGAGCACCTGCCCGTGATCACAAACCATGAGTGGAATACAACAAATTGCGCACAGTAGGCCTACTAGAGACGGACAGAGAGGGAGGGAAAGAGAGACATAACGAGAGAAGGTAGTAGATTAGCACTAGCAGGTATCAGCAGGTAGGCTAGGATCCAACTAGGATGTAGTTTTATTTTAGTTAGTTTATTTTTGCACCATGCCGCCAAAGAAGGCACTGAGGAAGGCCAAGAACAAAACGCGGGATTCGGGACCGGGCGATCCACGACAACAGATGTTGGAAGATGCCGGCTTTTTTCGCCGTGTTGAAGCAGCAGCACCGTCTGAGAATGAGGCCACTATAGCAGGCTTGCCAGCCCCTGACACGGGATCCGAGATTTCCGGGTCTGATGAAGATGTGGATGCAACCGTGCGTCCTCGTCGCAGTGAGCGGGTGACTAGGCGCCATGATTATGTTGAGTCTCCTTTCACCACGTCTGCGCCATCCTCCGGTTCCGACGATTTAGACAAGCTGGGTCATGAGGAATGGTTTCCTCTACGAGATCGCTCCAGAGAGGGCCCGGAACGAGAAAACTATGAGGACCATTTCATTGGTAAGAAGTATTTTGAGATGCAATGAATTTATAGCCTGTACTGCAAGTTGCATATGCTCAAATTGATTTTATGTTTGCGTACTGCATGTGTAGACTTAGACGAGTCATCAGGGGACAGGGGAGAGAAGAGGAGGAGAAAGAGCCAACGTCAGCCTACTATACCTGTTGAATGTGGAGGTAAGTGTGTGTGTGTGTGTGTGTGTGTGTGTGTGTGTGTGTGTGTCTCTCTCTCTGTGTCTCTCTGTGTGTGTTGAACTGTATATCTAATAGTGGTGTTTTTGCTGTATAGGGGGCTCACAGAAAGCGAGGGGATGCCCTAAGTCCAGGCCCGATTCACCTCCTCAGTGGTTTACCCCGGGTGAAAGGAGGTGGAAGCCAGAAGAAATAAAGTTCTCAGCAATGCCGGGTCCCATTGGTGATGCTGCGGAACTGGAATCAGAGAATCCAGTGGATTTTTTCGAGTTGCTTGCTTCAGACGAACTGCTCCAGCTCATAGTGACTCAGACCAACCTGTATGCGGAACAGTGCCTTCAGAGGTTGGATCCTGAACACATTCCACATTCCAGGATGGCTGCATGGAAACCTGTAACACTTGATGAACTGAAAACATTCTTGGGTCTGTTGTTTCTGACTGGTATTGTTGTGAAGCATGAGTTGGCACAGTACTGGTCAACTGATGAAGTGATTGAAACACCCTATTTTGGCAGAACAATGGCCCGTAACAGGTTTCAGCTAATTCTAAAATTTCTCCATTACACAGATAACACTGAAGGGGTCAGAAATGATAGATTGTATAAAGTCAGACCAGTCTTTGATTACCTAGTGAAGAGATGTGAAGAGCTGTATCGGCCAAATGTCAATATTTCAATAGATGAAGGCACTCTGCTGTGGCGTGGAAGACTTAGTTTCAAAGTTTACAATCCAGCCAAGCCAATAAAATATGGAATTAAATCTTACATTCTTTGTGACTCTGACACTGGCTACTGTCACAAAATGCAGCCATACATTGGAGAGGGTGTTCCCTTAGCAAACACAGTGGTGAACCTCCTTGGTGGGCTAGCTGGCAAAGGTTATCATTTGTATATGGATAACTTTTACAATAGTGTCAACATGTGCTACTGCCTTCTTGATTTGAAGACACACGTCTGTGGCACTTTGAGGAGGAACAGAGGGGAGCCCCCGGCTGTGGGAGCTGCATCCAACTCTGACCTGGCCATCGGGGAAAGGATAACCCTTCACAATGAGAGAGTGATGACACTGGCCTGGCGTGACACACACATTGTGAAGATGGTCACAACCTTCCACCAGGATGACATGACAGACGTGGAGGTGTGGAGAAGAGGAGGTACCAAAGTGAGCAAAAAAAAGCCCACTTGCATTGCACAATACAACGACCACATGAACGGCGTTGATAAACTCGACCAAAATATATCTTATTATCCTTTTGCCCGGCGATCCAGCAAGTGGACAACAAAGTTTTTTATGTACATGTTACAGATTGCAATGTTCAATGCATTTGTTTTGTACAGGGCTAAGCATCCTCAGGGCACACACAAAACTTTGATGTCATTTATGGACAGTGTCAAGTCATGGACAAGCCCGAGGAGACCAGACCCTCGAGGTAGGCTGTCTGCCAACAAGGAGCATGTTCTGGTGTCACTGCCAGCCACAGAGTGCAAGGATCTCCCAACTAGGAGGTGTAAAGTGTGTTACACAGAAAACAAGAAAAGGAAAGAAACACGTTACTGTTGTGAAAAGTGTGACATCCCCTTGTGCAAAGGGAAGTGCTTTGCCCTGTACCATGCTTGGGAAAACTAGGCTGATTGATTGAGACAAGTCAATTTGGTTTTGTGTGCGCACAACCTGAAAACACTGTTGTAATGTGTGGGATTTAGTGGCGATGGCAAGAATGTAGGAGACCTGCTAAAAAGCATTGCAAGAGACTGTTTCTCAAGCAAGTGTTTTCTTGTACCCTCTGGGCTGCTGTAGAAACACATCTGTGTGTGTGTATCTGTATCTGTGTCTGTGTGTGTGTTTTTGTTTTTATTCTTTTTTAATGAAATTTGTTTTAAAACAAAGTACAATGTCATATAATGACTCAATTCAAAATTAAAATCAAAGTAGAGTTTTGCCTCGAAATATTCCCTGGACTTTAAACCTGTTTTTCTCTGAATTTTCTCTCAAAAAGGGAGTTTTGGGGGATAGCAAGCTATATTCAACTGAATATAATTAAAGAGTGGGACATGCTACGAACTCACTTTTTTTCTGGGGAAAGAAGAGACTCTAACCCTTTCATTTGAGATATTCCATGCCATTTTATTGACAACACAGAATATGCAATGGACTTTTGAAAAGTACCAAAAATCATGAAAAGTGCTGGCAATTGAGGGACACTGAGCGATTTAATGCTGGCAGTGAATGAGTTAACAGTGAGTTAAAATTGGAGTGTTCCCTGGGAAGATAACAATGGAGAGACCTTCTTCCAAGGTGTTTGGGTGTCTTTATGATGACGATGACAGAAATTTTAAATTAAATAGTTATATTTAAAGAGCCTATTGAGACGCCTCTCTCCAGTTGACAGGGGAAAAACTCTCCAATACATTAACAGTGAGTTAAAATTGGAGTGTTCCCTGGGAAGATAACAATGAAGAGACCTTCTTCCAAGGTGTTTGTGTGTCTTTACGATGACAATGACAGAAATTCTAAATTAAATAGTTATATTTAAAGAGCCTATTGAGACTCCTCTCTCCAGTTTATAGAGGAAAAACTCTCCAATACATTAACAGTGAGTTTAAATTGGAGTGTTCCCTGGGAAGATAAAAATGAGAGACCTTCTTCCAAGGTGTTTGGGTGTCTTTATGATGACGATGACAGAAATTTTAAATTAAATAGTTATATTTAAAGAGCCTATTGAGACTCCTCTCTCCAGTTGACAGGGAAAACTCTCCAATACATTAACAATGAGTTAAAATTGGAGTGTTCCCTGGGAAGATAACAATGGAGACCTTCTTCCAAGGTGATTGGGTGTCTTTATGATGACGATGACAGAAATTTTAAATTGAATAGTTATATTTAAAGAGCCTATTGAGACTCCTCTCTCCAGTTGACAGGGGAAAACTCTCCAATACATTAACAGTGAGTTAAAATTGGAGTGTTCCCTGGGAAGATAAACAATGGAGAGACCTTCTTTCAAGGTGTTTGGGTGTCTTTACGATGACAATGACAGAAATTCTAAATTAAATAGTTATATTTAAAGAGCCTATTGAGACGCCTCTCTCCAGTTGACAGGGGAAAACTCTCCAATACATTAACAGTGAGTTAAAATTGGAGTGTTCCCTGGGAAGATAACAATGGAGAGACCTTCTTCCAAGGTGTTTGGGTGTCTTTACGATGACAATGACAGAAATTCTAAATTAAATAGTTATATTTAAAGAGCCTATTGAGACGCCTCTCTCCAGTTTATAGAGGAAAAACTCTCCAATACATTAACAGTGAGTTAAAATTGGAGTGTTCCCTGGGAAGATAACAATGGAGAGACCTTCTTCCAAGGTGTTTGGGTGTCTTTACCATGACAATGACAGAAATTTTAAATTAAATAGTTATATTTAAAGAGCCTATTGAGACTCCTCTCTCCAGTTGACAGGGGAAAACTCTCCAATACATTAACAATGAGTTAAAATTGGAGTGTTCCCTGGGAAGATAACAATGGAGAGACCTTCTTCCAAGGTGTTTGTGTGTCTTTACGATGACAATGACAGAAATTTTAAATTAAATAGTTATATTTAAAGAGCCTATTGAGACTCCTCTCTCCAGTTGACAGGGAAAACTCTCCAATACATTAACAGTGAGTTAAAATTGGAGTGATCCCTGGGAAGATAACAATGGAGAGACCTTCTTCCAAGGTGTTTGGGTGTCTTTACGATTACAATGACAGAAATTTTAAATTAAATAGTTATATTTAAAGAGCCTATTGAGACTCCTCTCTCCAGTTGACAGGGAAAACTCTCCAATACATTAACAATGAGTTAAAATTGGAGTGTTCCCTGGGAAGATAACAATGGAGAGACCTTCTTCCAAGGTGTTTGGGTGTCTTTATGATGACAATGACAGAAATTTTAAATTAAATAGTTAAATTCACAGACTATTGAGACGCCTCTCTCCAGTTGACAGGGGAATAACTCTCCAATACATTAACAGTGAGTTAAAATTGGAGTGTTCCCTGGGAAGATAACAATGGAGAGACCTTCTTCCAAGGTGTTTGGGTGTCTTTACGATGACAATGACAGAAATTCTAAATTAAATAGTTATATTTAAAGAGCCTATTGAGACTCCTCTCTCCAGTTGACAGGGAAAAAACTCTCCAATACATGTACAGTGACATAAAATTGGAGTGTTCCCTGGGAAGGTAAGAAAGGAGAAACCCTCCAAGGTGTTTAGATGTGTTTATGATGACAATGACAGAAATTATAAACGCAATAGTTAAATTCAATGAGCCCATTGAAAAGCCTCTCTCCAGTTGACAGGGAAAACCTTTCCAACATATTAACAGTGAGGTAAAATTGGATTGTTCCCTGGAAAGGTAACAAATGAGAGGGCAAGTACAAGTGCAAGAGCGTGCAAGTAACATTTGAGATATCTACATATCTTTTTGTCATAGTCACATTTTTATTACCTTTGTATTTCTTATTTTTAATTTTAATTTTAATCTCAAGTGAAATTAAAATAGTCTGGATATTGTTAATTAGTCTACAGTTCCACTGATTTTCGATATCTGTAATCCTCAATCTGGTCGTGCCAAAGGGATAACCTTTATGCATATTTTAATTTAGTTTGTAACATGTCAAAATGATCTTGCAAACATTTTAAATTAACATTTCAAGCAGTCAAAATAGTATTTAGTACTTTGACAAGTCAAAATGGAATTTCCACAACTAAAAACTAAATGGCTACTTGTCATTTAGCCCTTCTTTTTACGTATTCAAATAGATTGCTTCGAAAGACGAGAGAAGACGGAGCAATTTTGAAATATAAAAGTCAGACTAGTGGCCTTCAGGCAGACATCACTGAAAAAACACTCAGAGAGCAATATTGCCCTGCAATACAGTAGCAGACAATATATTATATAACTTTCAGCAGGTCCCTACCTTTTTGAAGTTACGTGTATGATTTTCCAGGAAGGCCCTTTATACACAGGCAAGACTCCAGCAAGTGGGTGGGCCGAGTTGATGATTTTTTTGAAGCAATTTGAAGTTTCCTTCGCTTCTACTGCTTTTCATATCCCTGGCTTTGCTTCAGTAAATGAAAGTTGGTGTCAAACAACTAGCCTATTGTCATTTAACATTAACTTAGTTACCATAGCAAATTTGGAGAACCTAGCTAAACCAGTCAACAAAAGCTAATCATGTCAGCTTTTGTCTTGACAGTAAAAAAATTCTGAGAGCAATATTGCCCTGCAATACAGTGGAAGACATGTCGGTTCCTACCTCTTTGAAGTTATGTGCAGATTTTCCAGCAAGGCCCTATATCCACTTTCCAGCACTGACAAGACTCCAGCAAGCACAGTTGGTGAGCAGAGTTGATGACCATTTTGAAGCAATTTTCCCCCATTTAACAACATTCTCTATGCTCCAAAAAACATTAACTAAGCTGCCACAGCAAATTTGCAAAATCTAGCTAAACCAGTCAACAAAAACTAGTCACATCAGCCTTTTCTTCATAGTAACAATTTGCTACAACTAAATAACTATCATGTTTAACGATACCTGCTGTAATAACTTTGCAAAACCTAGCTAACCCGTTAACAAAAACCAGTCACGTCAGCGTTTTCTTGACAGTAACATTTTACTACCACTAAATAACTACCATGTTTAATTATACCTGCTGCAATAACTTCGCAAGACTTAGCTAACCTGTCAACAAAAACTAAAGAGGTCAGTTAGCCTAGTACTGCAGTGGGAAACGTGGGGGAAAAAGGTGTCCTCTTCCTCTTCCACTAATGAATGACCTTCCCCCATCTCTCTGCATGGTCCAGAACACATACGCACACACAAAGACACAAACAGGCCCCTGAGAAAGTCCCGCACATCGCAGCCGGATTTAAGGTGCAAGCTGGGACCACGTATACTGAGAGACATGACAAGTGGCTGGGATGGTTACCATCTGTGCCGAGTATGGACTAGAAGTCCCCGAGTCCTAGTTGCTAACAACAGGGCTAACATGCTGTGGGATTTGTGCTTCTTATACTTCTGTGTTGAATCAACTCCATAGCTATGGCGTAGGCTCTGCGTTGACATCAAGCCGATGCTGTAACCTATGCCATAGCCTGACATGTACCTCGGTGCCTCCCCAGAAATGTAACTGCACATTACGACAACACAGACCTCCTGTCTATTTTCGTAAGCTCAATCAATCAATCAATCAATTTTATTTATAAAGCCCAATATCACAAATACAATTTGCCTCACAGGGCTTTACAGCATACGACATCCCTCTGTCCTTTGGACCCTCACAGCGGATAAGGAAAAACTCCCCAAAAAAACCCTTTACCGGGGAAAAAAAAAATGGTAGAAACCTCAGGAAGAGCAACTGAGGAGGGATCCCTCTTCCAGGACGGACAGACGTGCAATAGATGTCGTACACTGCTGAAATCATTTCCCTCAGTGGAAACTAAGCTTTTATTTACTTCTATTTCACAGATAAGGAACAATATACTAGACTCAAATAGACTCAAAATGACTTAAGAGAGGCACTTACCTCAGAGAGACACAAATGACCTCAGAGAAACACAAAATGACTTCAAATAGATGCAAAAGTATCCCAGAGAGACACAAATTACCTTACAAACAAAAATTAACTACAATGATACAATTTGACCTCAGAGAGACACAAAATGACCAGAATGACAGAAAATGACCTGAGACAAAATATTACCTAAAAGAGACACAAAATGACTAAAATGACACCAATTGACCCTTAAACAGACACAGAATCGCTTTGGAGACACAAAATGACCTCAGAGAGACACAACATTACCTTTAAGAGAAACAAAATTACTTTTGAGAGACACTAAATTACCTCAATCAAACACAAAATGACCTCAAGAAAGACACGACCCTCAAAGACATACACAATGACTTTGAAGAGATACATTTTCTCAGAGACACAAAATTACCTCCAACGACATCAATAGGCTTTATGCACAGCTCCACTACTTCCTGAACTGAAAGCAGCTCCTTTTTTTCCTGTCTTACATTTTTGGACAAACTGATTAATCCAGGTGTGTCTGACCTCAGTACTCGTCACAACAATGGTCAGACACACCTGGATTAATCAGTTTGTCCAATAATGTAAGACAGGAAATAAAGGAGCTGCTTTAAGTTCAGGAAATAGTGGATCTGTGCATAAAGCCCATTGACTCTTAAAAAGACACAAAATTACCTTTAAGAGTAAAATGACCTCAGAGAGACACAAATTACCTCAAAAGCCAGAACCTCAGAGACACAACGTGACTTAAGAGAGACGCAAACAACAAAATGGAGGAAAAACCAGCACAAATTCTGTGTGTCTGACCCTGTGTAGGAGAGGTGGTGGGGCCCTTTGTATATCTGTGCACTGTCTGTCTCATAATCTGTCCATGCATACAGTAGACAGAGAGACATTTTTGCTACATATTCAACAACATGCCAATTTTACGCTCCATGCTGAATGAGAAAAAGCCAGCACCATATCAGAAAACTCTCTGTGTGCAGTTGATTCACACACGTCTCTGTTGCTCTCACAGTATGATGACATCATTATATTTAAATGAGGGTTTGTGTAAAATACTCATAAATGAAAAACATAAATATATAAATATAATATTGAGAAAAAGGCTGAATTATGAGCATATTTAAATGATAAGGCTTCAATGCTTGTGTCACTGCTTGCAGCACTGATGGCCTAAAAAATATTGCTATATTTTTATTAACATGTTTATGCTCGGCTGCTTGTTGGACAGATAAAACAGACAGTTGGTAAACCAAAGAAAGTAGTTTTAGATTTACCTATTCAGACTTGGTAACAGTCAAGCGTCAGTCCTATTTGATTCATTTACAATAAAATAGTAGCGTAGTGATGTAGGCAAAACATTGCCAATATTGGTTACATTGTGCCTACATCACTACATTTTTGTCAGGTCTTAACGGTAAAATACCAACCTGATCTGAGCTTTAAGAAAGTGTCAAAATCTTACGTCTACCGTGAATGAGTCCGTTTGTCAGTGACAGCAGGTCTTAAGATGAGGTCCAGAAGCAAAAGGTCTCAGTTTGTAGTCTGTTTTCCAGAAACATCGTCGAGTGAAAGTTGAGTTGCTGCTTTTCTCTCCGACAGAAAGTTTGTTTTGGTTCAAATGATTAAATGTGTGAAATGATGCACCTAGAGACAACATAGCAACCATGAAGCCATCAGGTCCGTAACAACACGTCTGACCTCAGAGTTGTCATTACGTCATCATCAGCCAGTCCTCCGCTGGAGATAATGCCATCTATTAGTTTGTGACAATTTATTAAACCGGCAATTCACGCTGTGGATCTTTTTTTTATTTTTTTATTTTTTTTTTAAATGTGTGTGTTTTGTTTTCTGCTCTTTACTGTATTCCCGTGGACAGTTTTTCTCCATCAGCAGCCTTATTGAGAATCGGTTTACTCAGCCGGCTTCTGGTTCTTCTTGATGAGGATATCATCATGTGAATTAATTAGCTAAGGTGTATTCATTAAACGCTTTCTAGTCTGCTCGAGGCTGTCATCGCCTGAAACTCATATCACACTGGTTATGTGGTGTATAGACTCTGTCTCTAAACATGGTAAAAAAAAAATGGTATAAATGCAACGGAGTGAAAATAGCAATGTTGCAAAAATCATTATAAAGAAATGAGAATATTAGTTTTGGGTTTCGCTGGGCGCTCCCTCCCTCTTTCAACACTGTTCAATAAAGGCGCACTGCGCTTTTACGCACGACTAGTGACACTGTGGAGGAGATCAGAGAGCCATGATGACCGTCAGTGTGTGAGCGTTTAGCTGCCACTACTGCAAGAATTTGATCCTGGTGCCTGGTCTGTTGTTCTCTGTCTGGGGAGAAGCGGGTCGGTGCCTGGAGGAGGATGGTGGCATCACTTTTGATGGAGACCTCCGCGACTTTGTCGTGACCACCAACACGGCTGACATCGCTACAGAGGAGAGGCTGTACCAGCTGAGCCAGCACCTGACTCTGGCCCAGAGTCTGACCCAGAGAGAGTTTTTCAACATATTTCTGCCGTTTGTTGCGAATGAAACTCTGAGCAGCTGCGCTGTGATGCAGGGCCGTAATCACATATTTATCATTGGATGGACCATTGTAAATCACCAGTAAAACAACTGATGACTGTCAACAAGTAGAGCACAGATACAGATTGTTTACAAGGGCGCAAAATTACAAATGTATAGTTCAGTAATATTTATGATTATTTTTTTTAACTTAAACCATTAATAACTATTTCTATTATTACAGGTGATCAGTCACAAAACAACCGCAAAAGACACAAAGTGACCTCAACGAGACACAAAATGACCTTAAAAAAGACTAAATGACTTAAAAGAGACACAAAATGATCTTAGAGAGCCACAATATTATGTAAACGAGACATAATAAGACTTAAACAACATCAATTGACCCTTAATAGTGTTTTAGGACATTTTATCGGTATTTGTCAAACATTTCATTAATATTTGTCGGGCATTTCATTCATAATTCTACTGACATTTCATTAATAATTTTTCGGCCATTTTATTAATATTTGACGGACATAAACAAATGTTTGTCTGACATTTTATTAATGTTTTTCGGACATTTCATTAATAATTATTCGGTCAATTCATGAATAATTTCGTAAATATTTTATCAATTTTTGTCGGACATTTTATTAGTAATATTTCGGACATTTTCTCAGTATTTTTTTTCCGGACATTTCATCTATTTTTCTTAGACATTTTATTAATAATATATCGGACATTTTATGCATAATTAGATACAGATACAGGTTGTATACAAGGGCGCAAATCTACAAATATATTGTTCAGTAATATTTATGATTATTTTGTTTACTTAAACCATTAATAGCTATTTCTATTATTACAGGTGATCAGTCACAAAACAACCACAGAAGACGGTGGGGCCTTTTGCGTATATGTGCCTAGGGGCCCATTGTCTCATGATCTGCTCATGCACACAGTAGACATAGCTGTCTTTTACAGAGGGACATTTTTGCCAGATATTCAACAACATGCCAATTTCACACTCTCTTGCTGAATGAGAAAAAGCAGCACCATATCAGCATTTTTTTTTTTATAAAAATCTCCATGATTCACACGTCTCTGTTGCTCTCACAGTATGATGACATCATGTTATTTCAGTGAGGTTTAGTGTAAAATAATCATTAATGAATGTATCCTGATTATTCATATTCAATTGATGAGGCTTCAGTGCTTGTGTCACTGCTTGCAGCACTGATGTCCTATATCACCAAGAAGTTAAAAAATATATAAGCTATATTTTTATTAACATGTTTATGCTCGGCTGCTTGTTGGACAGATAAAACAGACAGTTGGTAAACCAAAGAAAGTAGTTTTAGATTTACCTATTCAGACTTGGTAACAGTCAAGCGTCAGTCCTATTTGATTCATTTACAATAAAATAGTAGCGTAGTGATGTAGGCAAAACATTGCCAATATTGGTTACATTGTGCCTACATCACTACATTTTTGTCAGGTCTTAACGGTAAAATACCAACCTGATCTGAGCTTTAAGAAAGTGTCAAAATCTTACGTCTACCGTGAATGAGTCCGTTTGTCAGTGACAGCAGGTCTTAAGATGAGGTCCAGAAGCAAAAGGTCTCAGTTTGTAGTCTGTTTTCCAGAAACATCGTCGAGTGAAAGTTGAGTTGCTGCTTTTCTCTCCGACAGGAAGTTTGTTTTGGTTCAAATGATTAAATGTGTGAAATGATGCACCTAGAGACAACATAGCAACCATGAAGCCATCAGGTCCGTAACAACACGTCTGACCTCAGAGTTGTCATTACGTCATCATCAGCCAGTCCTCCGCTGGAGATAATGCCATCTATTAGTTTGTGACAATTTATTAAACCGGCAATTTATTTGTTAAACACGCTACGAATCCTTTTTTTTTTTTTTTTTTTTTTTTGAAATGTGTGTGTTTTGTTTTCTGCTCTTTACTGTATTCCCGTGGACAGTTTTTCTCCATCAGCAGCCTTATTGAGAATCGGTTTACTCAGCCGGCTTCTGGTTCTTCTTGATGAGGATATCATCATGTGAATTAATTAGCTAAGGTGTATTCATTAAACGCTTTCTAGTCTGCTCGAGGCTGTCATCGCCTGAAACTCATATCACACTGGTTATGTGGTGTATAGACTCTGTCTCTAAATATGGTATAAAAAAAAAAAGGTATAAATGCAACGGAGTGAAAATAGCAATGTTGCAAAAATCATTATATAGAAATGAGAATATTAGTTTTGGGTTTCGCTGGGCGCTCCCTCCCTCTTTCAGCACTGTTCAATAAAGGCGCACTGCGCTTTTACGCACGACTAGTGACACTGTGGAGGAGATCAGAGAGCCATGATGACCGTCAGTGTGTGAGCGTTTAGCTGCCACTACTGCAAGAATTTGATCCTGGTGACTGGTCTGTTGTTCTCTGTCTGGGGAGAAGCGGGTCGGTGCCTGGAGGAGGATGGTGGCATCACTTTTGATGGAGACCTCCGCGACTTTGTCGTGGCCACCAACACGGTTGACATCGCTACAGAGGAGAGGCTGTACCAGCTGAGCCAGCACCTGACTCTGGTCCAGAGTCTGACCCAGAGAGAGTTTTTCAACATATTTCTGCCGTTTGTTGCGAATGAAACTCTGAGCAGCTGCGCTGTGATGCAGGGCCATAATCATATACTTATCATTGGGGGGACCATTGTAAACCACCAGTAACCCCCCAGGTGAAATTTTTTAAAAACTTTGCAGCTAAACTAACCATTTTACAGCAATGTGAAAGAAAAATCTTCCATCAAGAGTTTTCAGAGTTCAGATGGCTGAGTGCTATTTTAAGGAGCCTGCATATGATTGAGGGTCGCACAGGTAAAGTCAACTGTGACTTTTTTATTCTTACATATAAATAATTTTGTTTATTTTTAGGAATGACACTGAACTATTCTTTTTTATGAACATGCCTTTTTAAAATTACATACCAACACTTTACAAAAATGATCACAACTGACAGTGACATCTCAATCAAAACTCTTATTACATTTTATTTTCCACTTTTTATTACATTTGAAAGTTATGAAATAGATAGCATAATAGTGTACACTTCACCTCAAACTGGAAACAACTGAATTAACTGTTCAATGAATATTAAATTGTTTTATCTAAATCTACACTCTTGTGAAGAAAAAAGTGGGAAAGCGAGGCTGGACAAATTCCCCTAAGTCCACCTTGGCTTAATTGGTTGTTTCGATCACCAAGCCAGGCTGAGGAGGCGCGGCTTTGTCAAGCCAGGTGTAACTCATTCGGATAAGTGCGCGTCCACGGCTTCCTTAAATAGACCCCGAGATCGATCACAGATTCACCGATGCAGTAATGGAGAGGACGCGTGCCGCATACTTTTCACCCACTGAACACCGTCTCATTATAGACACCTATGAAGAAATAAAACAGATAATTGCCAAGAAAGGAAACACATCAGTGGTAATAAAGTAGAGAGAGAGTGTGTGGCAGACAATTGCAGACCGACTGAATGCGTAAGTAATCTAAAAATATACACTTGCTGCGCAAATGAATCTGTCATAATTACAATTAAAGTTCCTTCCACAAACAGTCGTAAACTTCACCCTAAAGGTGAGCAGTGGATATAATATTAATCAGGAAATGTACCATGATGATTCGTGATTTATTGCGCAGCTGTTCATAAGCTGTAATCTATCTCATCTAATGTTCATACAGCACAAATACCTCTGGCCAAATGCGCACCATTTTGCAGTAAGTGCCTCAATAACTAGCTGATAACAATGTACAAATGAGGTGTAGAAATTATTTGGAAGGTGCTTGCTCACTCATTGCATTGTCTGTGCTGAATTTAGCAGTGGAAAAAAAAGGCGCATGTGTCTTGCCCGGGGGGCACCAACTGCTGATTACACCCACAGAAACCGCCTTCTTCATACAAGGTATATTATTCCAGTATATACTGTACATGGGATCAATCATTTATTCATTAATTAATCAACCATTGGTGTTATGTGGAATGTCTGGCTTTGGATTGTCTTGCAGTGTCAGGTGACACACTGACCCTCCTTGAGCCACCTGAAGCTGATCCGGTGAGTGTTATTCATTAGAGCCATTTGCTTGACATGTCTTGCAAGTTTACATTAGGTCAATACAAATTCTATTTAATGTGGCAGGGTGAAGGCACATCTGCAGCAGGGGGATGCAGCAGATGAGGAGGAGACTCTGTCTCTGGACTCCAGAAGGTTTGAGGTCACCTGCCAGTCTTGTGGAGATAAATTAGTCCTTAATGTATAAAAAGTCAGTGATGTGGTGCTCATAGAAAATATATTTGTAACAGGACACAGATGAACAACCTGCCTGGAAATGTCGTGAGTATTGCCTGAAGGACATCCACGGAGTCCACAATTGCTTTGCTAATAGATATGTGTTGTACAGAATTCACAAACTGTCAGACAGCTATATGCAAGTCATCTGAGGAAGCAAATAGCCCTGACAGATGTCAAGCTCCAATGTACGAAGAAGAGGCTGCAGGACATGGAGCTTGAAAGAGAAATTAAAAGAGAGACCTCAAGTAAGTTGGACTTAGAATTTAAGAAACTAGAGAAAGAAGTAAGTGATTTTAATGCACATTACTGTGATGCAATGTATTAATCAATATTATTTCTCTCTTTCTCTCCACAGCTCAAAGCAGACAGTGACTGATTTTAGTATTTTTCATTTAAATAAAATGAGGTCAAAGAATATTGTGGTTTCATTTTTTCATTCATTGATAAAGTACACTGGAGTTAATGGTCAAAGAATATAATTTAGGAAAGTCATACAGTTATGATACCTAATAACCACTAATTGTGTTAATGGCAAATACACAAATTACTTGTATGTTTATTCCAACTTTTATTGGTAAGGATATGTCCATGTCAAAGTATGCTTGGGTAAGATGCTGAACCCCAGATTGCTCCCAATATTATATGCACCCTGTGCAGTACTAATGGCATTAGTGTGAGTGTGTTAGAATAGGTGAGAGCAGCTGCACACTGCTTAGCACTTTTTATCTCAAGTGCTTTATACTTTGTAGAAAAATTAAGCATGAAAATAAAACAAAAAGATATTAGAAATGCAGCTATTTCAAACAAAGACTGCTATAAAGGCAGCTATTTTAAGAACAAGGAAATAAAACAGCTATTTCAAAATGAATAAATAAATCAACTAAAATAATTGGCTGCATATTGGTCTCTGGCCACTCTGCCATTAACAATGTCCAGGAACACTGCTGGATTGTCTCAGTCCATTTCTGGCGCTGCTCTGGGGCCCTTTCCCTCCGGATCGTGGCTATGTTGTGGAGGACTGTGCAGGCAACGGTGATCTCGCGGGCTCTGTCTGGGCTGACCCTCAGGTGTGTTGGAGGCACTGGAACCTTGCTTTGAGAAGGCCGAATGCCCTGGTTCTCACATGGGCAAGATTGTAGTCCCTCTGTGCCACGGTCTGGGGGTCTGGGAAGGGTGTGAGGAGGAATGGCTGGCATCCATACCCTTTGTCACCCAGCAATATATGCCAGCGAATTCACCTGAGGAGGGTGCAAGATGTAATTGTTAACACTTTTGACACACTGTTAATGATCAAGGTGCTTATCAATCAAATATGTGGCTTACCTTGTGACAAGCGCTGGTGAATTGTAGAGACCCGAAAGATACAGGCGTCATGGCCCGAGCCCGGCCACTTTGCCTCCACATTACTGAACAGGCAGTCGGCATCACAGATCATCTGTAACAATAAGATGTAGTCTATTAATAATGTCATTTGATGCACATACTTAATTTATTTAGTGACAGTAACCATAGGCCATTCTCACCTGGACATTGATGCTGTGGAACGATTTCCTGTCCACAAAATGCCCTTCGTGAGGACCTGAGGGGCGTTTGATTCTCACGTGAGTGCAGTCCAGCGCACCGATGACATTAGGGAAAGCTGTAACAAGAATAACAATGAGTAGCCCATCCTACTGTTACTGTTAAGTAGCCGAACACTTGTAATCAATTCATACCTGCGATTTTGTAGAATCCCTCCTTAATATAGCACATCCATCTGTGGCCTGGGAAGGTGATGAAGACGTGCATCTGGGACTTTAGTGCCGGATACACGCTCCGGATGGCACGGCAAATGGCACCTTTGTCCAGGTTCTCTGCATCTCCCACAGAGTAGAGGAACATGCCACTTGCAAAGAAGCGGAGCGCGACACAGACCATCTGTGGGACCGTCATTGCACAGCTCCATGCTGTGCAGTGCTGGATGTGCGGACCCAGCAGTCTGCAGAGGTAGCGGATCCCATCCGCTGAAAAGCGGTACCACTCGTACAGGTGGTTGTCATGGTGGAGCAACGGGTCCGACCTGTCCCGCAGCACGCGCTCGTGTCTACAAGCTCTGCGCACATTGGGCCTGATTCACTACTATGTGCGTGGAAATGTTTTTACTTTGCGCACAAAATAAGTGCGTATACACAAAATCACCGTGGGATTCATGACACCTGCGCACCGGCCAATTTTGTTCTCATCATGTTGCGTATGTGTGTGAATCAGAATCATTCTAAATTGACAGGCACGTGCTCGCAGATACTACCATGCCCCCATTTCTCCATATAAGGAAACCGCCTGCTTAGAGATGATTCTTGAATGAAAGAAGTGGTTACGCGAGGAGAGAAGCAGTGAATTTCACAGTTTGTTAGATTGTGGAGGACACAGCGTGCCAGGATGATCTTGCACACCATCAAATAACAATCGAGAGACCTTCTTCCAAGGTGTTTCGATGTCTTTACTATGACAGTAAGAGAAATTCTAAATTAAACAGTTAAATTCACAGACTATTGAGTCGCCTCTCTCCAGTTTATAGAGGAAAAACTCTCCAATACATTAACAGTGAGTTAAAATTGGAGTGTTCCCTGGGAAGATAACAATGGAGAGACCTTCTTCCAAGGTGTTTGAGTGTCTTTACGATGACAAAGACAGAAATTCTAAATTAAATAGTTATATTTAAAGAGCCTATTGAGACTCCTCTCTCCAGTTTATAGAGGAAAAACTCTCCAATACATTAACAGTGAGTTAAAATTGGAGTGTTCCCTGGGAAGATAACAATGGAGAGACCTTCTTCCAAGGTGTTTGGGTGTCTTTACGATGACAAAGACAGAAATTTTAAATTAAATAGTTATATTTAAAGAGCCTATTGAGACGCCTCTCTCCAGTTGACAGGGGAAAACTCTCCAATACATTAACAGTGAGTTAAAATTGGAGTGTTCCCTGGGAAGATAACAATGGAGAGACCTTCTTCCAAGGTGTTTGGGTGTGTAGGAGCCATTATGTGTCTGTTTATTTTCAGTTTGTCTGTTTGTTTATTTCCATGTTGTCACTGGGTGGCAGTGCAGATTAGGTGGTTTGGGTCCACGTCATCATGGGTGTAATTAGTATATAGGCTCAGGTGTGGGCGGCCTTGAGATGCATGGGTGACGGGGAGACTACACGGTTTTTACCGCTACATGAGACGCCACTTGATACCAGCCAGAACCATCACAATAAATTAGATCACTCCATAAAAGCTTTTGCATTGATGTAAAACTGCTATGAACGTGACGGCAATAAATGGGAACCTCACCCGACCGTGGACGTCGCTGTGGACATTCATTCCTCCATTCATTCATTCAGTTAAGCGCGTTAAAAACAAGTCCCATCCCGCACCCAGCCGAGTGGCTAATTGGTTGCCAGGATAGCCGCTACACAAGTAAAAACCTTTGATCTCACCTGGACAATTGGAGCATTTGGAAACACGGATTGCAGCGCTGCTAAACTCATCTATCTCCCTGGCTGGTAACTGTTCATCATCTTCATCCATCGAAAGGTAGGAAAAGTTCCTGTCATCAGAAACACGCTCCGGGAGGTCTGATAAGCATGATAAGTCTGTCTGGATGTAATTGGATCATTGATTGGAAACTATGGGGTTCCATTAGTGCCAAAAATATGTCGACATGCGCACTGTCTATGTCTATTAAACGCTGAACTGTCCTTGTGTCATTTGACTTTGTCATCACATCTTGTCGTCATGCTGTGTCATTTCACAAAGTGTTGTTATGATGTGTTGTTTGACAGTGTCATTATGATGTATGTTATGTCGTGTTGTCTTGATGTGTATTATACTAATGTGTTGTTTGACAGTGTCTTTACGTCTTTACTGTCGTTACTGCGTGTTGTCTTGTGTCGTTTGACAACGTCGTTACTGCGTGTTGTTGCTATGCGTCATTACTATGTGTCGTTTAACAACGTCGTTGCTATGCGTCGTTACTACGTGTTGTTGCCATCCGTCGTTACTATGTGTCGTTACTACGTGTCGTTTAACAACGTCGTTGCTATGCGTCGTTACTACGTGTCGTTGCTATGTGTCGTTACTACGTGTCGTCTTGATGTGTCGTTTGACAACGTTGTTGCTATGCGTCGTTACTATGTGTCGTTACTACGTGTCGTCTCTATGTGTCCTTTAACAACGTCGTTGCTATGCGTCGTTACTGCGTGTTGTTGCTATGCGTCGTTACTATGTGTCGTCTTGATGTGTCGTTTGACAACGTCTTTATGCCCGGCTACCACGGTGGCACCGGGCGCCACTTTCCCGGTTTACCTTTTGCGGTCGGCGGAGGAATCAGGATCTGCACATTAATTTCACCTATAGGAGTGGCGAGGGACACTGTCAGTACAAACACACACAGGCTGCCAGGCGCTCTCTGTCTCCAGCGCAAAAGCATCCCAACTTTTGGCCGGACAGGTAGAGCTACGCTACTATTACATTGTTGTGTACCATTAATTAAAGTCCCCCCCTGCAACAGGTGATACGGAACCATAAAAATACTTAATTCGATTTAACACTGGTTTTACAAAAATATGAGCATACATGGATAATATCACACATAGGTTTTTGAGAATGTTCACAAAAATAAAAGATTTAAAATAAAATACATGATAATATGTGTACACAATAAACATTAGTCAGAGTGATCAGAATTTATTTAAATGTTATAATACAGTAATGCAGTAAAATAATAATCAAGGGGCATAATTGTTAATCACTGCTTTCACACAAAATTACACTGGAAACGCAGGGCCAACAGTCACCAGTGTCCACTGAACTTCAGAGTTTACTGAGCACCTAAATATAGTTGGGTTTAAAGATACCATTTCATTTCAAAAGTAACACAAATACCAAAAATATTGACTAGACTGTATTTCATTCCAAATGAATCTGAACTGTCGTCTTCTTTTGTATGATGTTCTTTTGTATAACAAGGAAGTAAGCAACAATCTCACACGCGGTGAAAAATCTTCTAAAATACTGTATGTTTTTATTTCCACCAACAGTCAGATGCACAATTTTTCCATGTCTCTCTTGGGTTCCTCCTCATGGACTGAAGGATGAACTGAACTAGCGTGGCCCGAGGATGGCGCTCACACCAAAGTGGTGACGTCACAGTTACCCACAGCCACCCTGTGGTGAACAAACCAACCGTTAACAGCGTAATCTGACGTGACGTGACGTAATCTGTATCAAAAGACAGGAAAGGACATAGAAACAAAGGTAGCACACATCACAGGACCCATCAGTCTTGAGGTCACACTCAACTTGGCCCTGAACAGACACTCCACGGCAAAACCTGTAGAGGGAAAAAAACTATATAGCAAAATCAGTCTCCAAAACACATGTACCATACGTACATGTGCAACCAGTGTAGTGTAACCGGTTGGATTTGACAATTCCACTTTCAAAGTAAAAGCCTATAGCTGTTAGATGAACACATTTCAACTTTCAATGCACATGCAACAAGTATTAGCGACAGAGTGGGTAACACAATTACCGCTGAAAAATAATGACACAAATATGAAGTACAGGGCATTACCCTGTGGCTGACAATTTAGGCGTGGTGGTATGGTATTGTATACAGTGCCTTGCAAAAGTATTCACCCCGTGTGTAATGACTTTGTTTCACCAAAATAAAACTAAGCCACTGAGGGGCTGCTACCGGGACTTCCTGTTTGACACGTCGCTAGTGGCGTGTTTATTGAATAAACAAACGTCCATGTAGTTGCTCCGGCAAAGTCGATTTATTTACATCCAGCGATCCATGCAATACTGCAGCCTTGTCGGTCTATACACACAGTTATGCTACCATAACTTGTACGCACATAACACACAAAGGCTCAGTCAGGCCACTAAACGCCGGTCAAAAACTGTGTGCTTCTCCCCGGTAAGCAGCACACCTGCAGAGTAATTAGCTCTTCTTCTATTTATGGCTTCCTGTCGTACACCACTGTTATTTTGCCCCCTAGTGTGACAACCAGGAACCCACACCTTGTTAAAAATACAAACAAAGCCCAAAAAATGGCTCTAACACCGTGCTTCCGCTACATTCATTCAGCAGTGGCGTCACTCCACTGATGAATTATTGCCGCCGCCGCTGCTGCAGCTCCTTCAAAACAATTATTTTATATTTGGCCGAATATTGGGGGAAAAAAAAACACATTCGGTATTCGGTGGAATAAGTGAAAAGCAAGGCCAAATAATAGTGGCGTGGTCTGATAACGCAATCAAACAGCGTGCGGTGACGGACAGAATAAAATGTCGGCAGCTCTGTATACATTCTCACATTCAAGATCATTCCCCACCACCCCCCACTCTAGAAACCCCCTCGACTGTAAACAACAGGTCGGCGGGCAATTATCTTCAAGCAGGAATATAACTTTAGACCAGTTTGTGAGCACAGTTACAAGGGAGATATCTTTGTAATCTGCAGAGTCTCTGCTTTCGAATGACGCATCGTTTGTATGGGTTGCTTGAAGTGGTAAAATAAGCATGAACAATAAAGTGGACATATGCGGTTATGACTCGGCTACATTTTTCTCATTACATGCCCATATAATGTCTCGGGGATTTAATTATCTTTTGTTCGGACTGCAATGCTTGGGAGAGGCTTTTAGCTGAGTTTCTCCCCGTCATTTTGTGTGATAGAAGCTATGATTGGTGCTTCATAGCATGTGCAATGATTAAATGTAAGTTACTGTACGCATCTCACTTTGCCCCTTGTACAGAGGGCTCTCATATTTAACAAGCTAGCCTTTTACATCGACAAAATCGACCATAAAGAAATAAGTCTTACCGCTCCATGAGAATTCAGTCTTGTAGAATACCTTCTATAACAATAGACATTGTACTAGACTAGACGGGAGAATGTAATAAACTCTAGGGGGAAAAAGTCCGTACTGCTTCCGGTTAACGAGGGTGACGTTGTAAGCCGTACTCTCTTAACAATCAACAATGTCATGTTATTGTAACCCGCTGGGTTATTTGTTGCATGTTTTCTATGTATAGTCATATAATGTGTAAAATAGCGTTTGTCTGCCAGTATTTTTATGTGTTGTTATTTTATACAGTCTATGGCGCTGACACCTAGCCTGCTTATTGTACATCCCACACTGCTGTTTGTTGTATTCGATCTCTTATTCGTCAGTCATGAGGCAACGTCAAGTTCCTCGGTTACTGATTGGCTGGGGGGCGGGAGAACAACAACAGAGAGTGAAGCAAGAGTGTGTGGAGCAGTTCGTCGTCAGTTTCCCCCGGTTCACCATCTCTCCCCCCGTTTACAGGAACGTTACTGATGTAAATGCGCCATGGTAAGAGTCATATTGAAGACACGAAGGACACTGTATTGTAGTCATTGCTATTTTAAATGAAATGCAGTGTGTTCAGATCGTCAAAGGGTGGTGTGCGTTTTCGGCAAAGCTAACAAATAAGCTAACGTTAACGTTACCGCTGCTATTCAGGACTCCAGCAGCGTTCACGCTCACACTCAGCTATCACCCCACTGGAAGCCATTAGCCCCTATAGCGGGCGAGAGGAAACCAGATCGCGCACTGGGTGATCAGTCAGTGGCATGCTTTGATGTTAACAAGGTTATTAATGTGAGAAAATGAAACCGCTAAGTAGCGCTAGCTTCGGTAGCTAATCAGGGCACGTCATGCCAGTTAGCTGTGGACTGAGTCTGGTATGTACAGTATTATGTTAAGTGGCTGATGTGATATAAGTGGGTCATATACAGTAAGCCGTTTGTTAGTGAGTAGCTTTATTACATGTTATTTTGTGTATTAATAATTCATTTGGTTTCTGGGCAGTTGTAGTTGCGTTGTTTGTTACTGTGTTATTGTTGGCTGTAATCCCGCCGTAGCAGCGAGTTAGTCATGTCTAAAACATAAGACATGTAACGGCACAGAGAACTGATACTCATCGGAGACTGTGTTTCTGTTCGATTTGCATAAAATCATTTGGCACCTGCATGGACAGTGTCATCACTGCGCAAGTGTAACATTGCAGACACTGTTTATTTCACAGATGTGCGTGTTTCTTTGCATATCCTATCAAATAATGAGCAGTACTCACGTGACGTTGCAGGACCGTTTCCCTCCGATGGTAATCGATGATCCTGAATCCGCAATCAGCATTGACATACCCGGTGCTTGCTATTGTAATCACATTGATGTGCGACGGGAAGCATCCGTAGCACTAAACTTTTCTCACATCAGTTTCCACTCACATAAGTCTGAACCGTTGTTGTATGTGTGGTCACAATGTTGGAGTCTAATACTGTCATTATGTCATTACACACAGAGATGTCTTTGTGTCAGTTTATCACTCTTTTCTGCCTCTGCACAGAATGCCCATCGACTCAGCCACTGAGAAAGATCACCAACTGCAAGAGCGGACACCAGAGAGCCCAATGTCTTCATCAAGAGACATCAAGTGCTGGCAGGACTAAGTGTCAGAGTTTCTGTAAGAATATATTTTAACAGTTTTTCCATCGGTGTTGGTTGCAAAATATCTGTGATTCTAAGGTGCATCATTGTTTACAGCAAATCTCGAGGTGCCACACGAGAGCAAAGCTGTAGGAGATAAAGATTTTGAATATGTCCTCGCTACATCTGGTAGATATTACCTGTGAGGCAGAGCATCTCCTGGAAGTTCGACGCACACGGTAATGTACAGTGCCTTGCAAAAGTATTCACCCCCCCTTGCTTTCCCACATTTTGTCACGTTTTAGCCACAAATGTAAATGCATTTTATTGGGATTTTATGTGACAGACCACCACAACGTGTTGCATAATTGTGAAGTGGAAGGAAAGTGATACATGGTTTTCATTTTTTTTCTACAAATAAAAAACATAAAAGTGTGGTGTGCAAAAGTATTCACCACCATGTTTCACGGTGGGGATGGTGTGTTCAGGGTGATGTGCAGTGTTAGTTTTCTGCCACACATAGGGTCTCATTCATGAAAAGTGAGTAAATCTGTGTGTAGATTTGCACATAAAAGCCTACTCTACTAAAAACCTACTCCGGATTCAGGAACGCTGCGGGAAACTCAGATTTGATCGTAAACACGTGTGTATGATCATGAATGCCAATCCATCGTAAAGTGACAGCGCGCTCCCGGTAATCAGCAATTAGCATAAATCCCCGCCCATGAATAGCCAATGACCACCATATAAGGAGGTGTAGGTGCATCCTGTCAACCTGTCAGTCATGGCGCAGAGAAAGAAAGAGGGATTTTTTCCGAAGCGGAGATCAAAATCATTTTGGGTGAAGTGGACTTAAGAGAAAACATTTTTTCTTCAGTTAGTGGTGGTGTGGTGTGGCAGGGACAGGCAAAGCGAAGGCCTGGAGGGAGGTAACAGATGCTGTTAATGTTGTCTCCGTAGTACAAAGAACCATGTCAGAGGTGAAGCGTAAAAGGTTTGATATGAAACTGGAGGCAAAGAAACGCATAAGCACACACACACACACACACACACACACACACACACACACACACAAAATACAGCGGTCACCAAACAAACAGAAGATTCATTTGTGGGGTTCTGAATGAAGTGGGAACGGGAAACCAGAGATGTTTTGTGCGTAATGGATAAACTAAATCAGTGATCGCTGTCGGAATGTAGAGCTATTTAACATTTATTTTAACACCGATAACATATAGCCTACAGCAGTTTGTATGCATCGTCCTCAAATTATTTGAATCTTAATAGCCTAAAGCTCTGTTTGATACAACGTAAATTAATCATTTTCAAATCAGATTTATTAATTCAAACGATCGTCCTCCTTCCACCTGCTGCTCCTGCTGCCCCTGCTGAACCCAGGCATCGCGGCGGAAGAGGCTGTGATCCGGCTGTCCTCACGGATATTTTTATTATCATCATTCAACGTGTAGAAAGAACGTGTAATCTATTGAGTCGATTTACGTAGATAATTCACAATCATGAACCTAATCTGGATCTAACTAAAAGAGTTATATTTTTAATATTTTGTCATGTTTAGATTACGTGTTTCAAAGGCATCTGTGTATTGTGTGCATAACAGAGCGCAATACGAATTAAAATTGTCATTTCCAATAGTGAAAAGCAATATTTATGTGCTTTACTAAATTTACACAAGCACTACGAGTGGTCAGGAGCAGGAGTAGATTTTGTTAGTAGCTACGAAAAGATCGGAGCTACTAAAATATTGATGAATACGGACACGCACGTAAATTTCCGTCTGCGAACAGTTTACACACAAATTCCTTCTGCTCACGTTTCATGAATGAGACCCATAGTGTTTTGCATTTAGGCCTAAAACTTCAATTTTGGTTTCATCTGGCCAGAGCACCTTCCTCCACATGTTTGTTGTGCCCCCCACATGGCTTGTGGCAAACTGCATGGCTTTGTTTCAACAATGGCTCTCTTCTTGCCACTCTTCCATAAAGGCCTGATTTGTGGAGTACATGACTAATAGTTGTCCTGTGGACAGATTCTCCCACCTGAGCTGTGGATCTCTGCAGCTCCTCCAGAGTTACCATGGGCCTCTTTGCTGCGTCTCTGATCAGTGCTCTCCTTGCCCTGCCTGTCAGTTTAGGGGGACGGCAATTATCTTGGTAGGTCTGCAGTTGTGCCATACTCTTTTCCATTTTCAGGTGATGGATTGAACAGCGCTCTGTGAGATTTTCAAAGCTTGGGATATTTTTTCATATCCTAACCATGCTTTCAGCATCTCCACAACTTTATCCCTGACATGTCTGGTGTGTTCCTTGGGCTTCATGATGCTGTTTGTTCACTAACGTTCTCAAGCAAACCTCCGAGTCCTTCACAGAACAGCTGTAAATTTACACTGAGGTCAGATTACACACAGATGGACTCCATTTACTAATTAGGTGACTTCTGAAGGCAACTGGTTGCACTGGATTTTATTTACGGTTATCAGATTAAAGGGGGATGAATACTTTTGCACACCACACTTTTCTGTTTTTTTGTTGTTGTTTTTTTTTTTATTAAAAAAAAATTAAAACTATGTATCATTTTCCTTCCACTTCACAATTATGCACCACTTTGTGTGGGTCTATCACATAAAATCCCAATAAAATACATTTAGATTTGTGGTTAAAACATTACAAAATGTGGAAAAGTTCAAGGGGGGTGCAGTGTAAAATAAGAAAAATAAGAATAAGAATCAACCAGCCACCCTCCTCCCCTGACAAGTCCCTTCATAAGTAAAGAACAGTCCGGTGAGGTTTGTGGGCCGTTACCTGCCACAGATCGAGAAATGCGAACGGCTCATTTCTCCTCTGATACGCCACATACTGTGTGCCGCCATGGCTCGGCTGTCCAGGTACTGCTGGGCAGTCATGACAACAAGTTATTCACCTGGAGCTGGACTTCTCCGGTAAGCTGTTATCATGCGCCGCCGTATTTGACAGGAATATGTATTCCTTTCTGTGTCTGTGACCGCCGTTTCGTTTCTGCTGCTGGTTGAAATCTGTACTCTCACACAGCGTGCTGAATGATTTATTTTGCTTTTTACTCCGTCCGTCACCGCACGCTGTTTGATTGCGTTATCAGACCACGCTGCTATTATTTGGCCTTGCTTTTCACTTATTCCACCGAAAACTGAATTTGGGCTTTTTGGGGTTTTTTTTTTGCAATATTTGGCCAAATATAAAATAAATGTTTTGAAGGAGCAGCAGCAGCGGCGATGGCAATAATTCATCAGTGGTGTGACGCCACTGCTGAATGAATGTAGCGGAAACACGGGGTGAATACTTTTGCAAGGCACTGTATACAGTACCATACCACCACGCCTAAATTGTCAGCCACAGGGTAATGCCCTGTACTTCATATTTGTGTCATTATTCTTCAGCGGTAATTGTGTCACTCACTCTGTCGCTAATACTTGTTGCATGTGCATTGAAAGTTGAAATGTGTTCATCTAACAGCTATAGGCTTTTACTTTGAAAGTGGAATTGTCAAATCCAACCGGTTACACTACACTGGTTGCACATGTACGTATGGTACATGTGTTTTGGAGACTGATTTTGCTATATAGTTTTTTTCCCTCTGCAGGTTTTGCCGTGGAGTGTCTGTTCAGGGCCAAGTTGAGTGTGACCTCAAGACTGATGGGTCCTGTGATGTGTGCTACCTTTGTTTCTATGTCCTTTCCTGTCTTTTGATACAGATTACGCTGTTAACAGTTTGTTTGTTCACCACAGGGTGGCTGAGGGTAACTGTGACGTCACCACTTTGGTGTGAGCGCCATCCTTGGGCCACGCTAGTTCAGTTCATCCTTCAGTCCGTGAGGAGGAACCCAAGAGAGACATGGAAAAATTGTGCATCTGACTGTTGGTGGAAATAAAAACAAAGTATTTTAGAAGATTTTTCACCGCGTGTGAGATCGTTGCTTACTTCCTTGTTATACAAAAGAACATCATACAAAAGAAGACGACAGTTCAGATTCATTTGGAATGAAATACAGTCTAATCAATATCTTTGGTATTTGTGTTACTTTTGAAATGAAATGGTGTCTTTAAACCCAACTATATTTACAGTAAACTCTGAAGTTCAGTGGACACTGGTGACTGTTGGCCCTGCGTTTCCAGTGTAATTTTGTGTGAAAGCAGTGATTAACAATTATGCCCCTTGATTATTATTTTACTGCATTACTGTATTATAACATTTAAATAAATTCTGATCACTCTGACTAATGTTTATTGTGTACACATATTATCATGTATTTTATTTTAAATCTTTTATTTTTGTGAACATTCTCAAAAACCTATGTGTGATATTATCCATGTATGCTCATATTTTTGTAAAACCAGTGTTAAATCGAATTAAGTATTTTTATGGTTCCGTATCACCTGTTGCAGGGGGGGACTTTAATTAATGGTACACAACAATGTAATAGTAGCGTAGCTCTACCTGTCCGGCCAAAAGTTGGGATGCTTTTGCGCTGGAGACAGAGAGCGCCTGGCAGCCTGTGTGTGTTTGTACTGACAGTGTCCCTCGCCACTCCTATAGGTGAAATTAATGTGCAGATCCTGATTCCTCCGCCGACCGCAAAGGGTAAACCGGGAAAGTGGCGCCCGGTGCCACCGTGGTAGCCGGGCATAAAGACGTTGTCAAACGACACATCAAGACGACACATAGTAACGACGTATAGCAACAACACGTAGTAACGACGGATAGCAACAACACATAGAGACGACGCATAGCAACAACGTTGTCAAACGACACATCAAGACACGTAGTAACGACAGATAGCAACAACACGTAGTAACGACACGTAGTAACGACGCATAGCAACAACGTTGTCAAACGACACATCAAGACGACACGTAGTAACGACACATAGTAACGACAGATAGCAACAACACGTAGTAACGACACGTAGTAACGACGCATAGCAACAACGTTGTCAAACGACACATCAAGACGACACGTAGTAACGACACATAGTAACGACAGATAGCAACAACACGTAGTAACAACGCATAGCAACGACGTTGTTAAACGACACGTAGTAACGACAGATAGCAACAACACGTAGTAACGACGCATAGCAACGACGTTAAACGACACGTAGTAAGGACACATAGTAACGACGCATAGCAACAACACGCAGTAACGACGTTGTCAAACGACACATCAAGACAACACAGTAAAGACGTAAAGACACTGTCAAACAACACAGTATAATACACATCAAGACAACACGACATAACATACATCATAATGACACTGTCAAACAACACTTTGTGAAATGACACAGCATGACGACAAGATGTGATGACAAAGTCAAACGACACAAGGACAAGTTCAGCGTTCAATAGACATAGACAGTGCGCACATCGACATATTTTTGGCACAAATGGAACCCCATACTAACCCCATAAGCAACAACACGTAGTAACGACGCATAGCAACGACGTTGTTAAACGACACGTAGTAACGACACATAGTAACGACGGATAGCAACAACACGTAGTAACGACGCATAGCAACGACGTTGTCAAACGACACATCAAGACGACACGTAGTAACGACACATAGTAACGACGGATAGCAACAACACGTAGTAACGACGCATAGCAACAACGTTGTCAAACGACACATCAAGACGACACGTAGTAACGACACATAGTAACGACGGATAGCAACAACACGTAGTAACGACGCATAGCAACGACGTTGTCAAACGACACATCAAGACGACACGTAGTAACGACACATAGTAACGACGGATAGCAACAACACGTAGTAACGACGCATAGCAACGACGTTGTTAAACGACACGTAGTAACGACGGATAGCAACAACACGTAGTAACGGCGCATAGCAACGACGTTAAACGACAAGTAGTAACGACGGATAGCAACAACACGTAGTAACGACGCATAGCAACAACGTTGTCAAACGACACATCAAGACGACACGTAGTAACGACACATAGTAACGACGGATAGCAACAACACGTAGTAACGACGCATAGCAACGACGTTAAACGACACGTAGTAACGACACATAGTAACGACGTCAAACGACACATCAAGACAACACGCAGTAACGACAGTAAAGACGTAAAGACACTGTCAAACAACACATTAGTATAATACACATCAAGACAACACTACATAACATACATCATAATGACACTGTCAAACAACACATCATAACAACACTTTGTGAAATGACACAGCATGACGACAAGATGTGATGACAAAGTCAAACGACACAAGGACAGTTCAGCGTTTAATAGACATAGACAGTGCGCATGTCGACATATTTTTGGCACTAATGGAACCCCATAGGAAACGGCGAAGCGCTGTATGCGGCAGTGGGCTGCTTTGAACATGATGTCCTGCATTAATGTCCAGATTTGATTGTGACGACTTTCTATGAATTCATGCAAAGTGGTGGAACAATGTGGCATTGTTAAACTGGTGATGTGAGTGTGTGGTTTGGATAAACTGGAGGTGCGCATGCTCTGCCCAGCTGGCAACAAAGCGCAACATTGATCCCTGTGAAACCGCTTCTCAAGCAGTAATACACATCTGTGAAAATGAGTGATTTGCACCGTGATACTGATGAAGATGAGTTTAAGGAAATGCAATGTGATGATGTGGAAAAAAGAATAAGAAAGCCTACTGTTAAAGGACTCATGATGATGATTGAAAGGCTTCAAAAGGAAAGGAATGTGAAGTTTAAAGAGGCAAACAAACTAAAAGCACAAATCACTGCTCTCTTGGCTTCCAAAGAAAATGCCTCTGTTGTTCAACAAAATCTAAAAGGATTCAGAACACTGTGTCAAAAGGCCTCTGAACTCCACAACACGTTGCTCACTGAGTTTTCTCTCCCAGAGGAGGAGCAGAGAAAACAGGAAACATGGTTTCACACAAAAAGGTCCTGCAATGATGTGTTTGTCGAAGAGATATCAATATGGTTGAAGGAAAATGGAGTTGATTGTGATGAAAAAGCAATTGATGAGAATGTTGCTGTTGCTAATTGTGATGAAAACTTAAGTGGTGATGAAAAGGCTGCTGTGGCTAGTTGTGGTGGAAACGAAAATGAATATGCTAGTGGCGATGAAAATGCAAAAGGTGAGTGCAATGATGACATCAATCCTGAGGACAGTGTGTCTAATGTGTCAAGCAAAAGGTCAAGAAAAGGCCACTCTCACAGATCATATGCTTCCAGTGTTTCATCTGCACGTTTAAAGGCAAAAGCAGAGCAAGCGGCTTTAAAGGAGAAAGCTGCCGCTCTGCAAAGAAGACATGATTTGGAGGAACAAGAGGAAAAACTCAGACAAGAAAAAATCAAACTGAAGAAAAAAAAGGAGCAACTGGAACTTGATGCACAAATAGCCATTGCTGCTGCAAGACTTTCTATGCTGGAAGGAAGTGATGTTAGCAGTTATTCGGACGGCATGAATTCTTATGTGAGTAAAGGACTTAAAGTGCCAAGACATGAATTCAACCTAAAGGCAAGAGAATTTGTGCCAAAAGCAAACACCACAGCTCTGGATCAAGGCACAACTACACCACCTGTTCTCCCAGTGCGAGATGTGCAACCTAAAGTTAAAATACAAACACGCCTACAGGACCAACTAGGGGCATCACTAACAAAGGACATGACTTTCAGGCCACAGTTGCAACCAAATACTGGAATGTCTCACACAATTGCCCGACAGCATCAGTCTCAAAATGTCTTCACAGCTTCAACAGCTGCACCTCTCAGGCCGGTAATTACACAGGAGCAACACATGTTCAAGCATCAATCTGAACAGAATGGAACATCAGTGCGAAATACAGTGGACCAGGATGCTATTTGTGGAATCATGCAGAGGCAGAATGAAATCACCAACATGCTCGTGAAACAACAACTGTTAGCTACCTTGCCACAAAGAGACATAATCATATTTGATGGTGACCCATTGCAGTTTATCTCCTTTATGAGAACCTTTGAGCATTGCATTGAAGAGAGAACCAGCAGTTATCAAGACTGTTTGTATTTCTTGGAACAATACACCCAGCCCAGGGAGCTGGTGCGAAGCTGCCTTCACATGACACCGCAACAAGGGTATCAAACAGCAAAATGCCTTTTAAAGGAACATTTCGGCAATGAATACAGGATAGCAACAGCCTACATGAACAAAGCATTTGGATGGCCTGTCATTAAAGCAGAGGATGTTCAGGCACTGAGGGAATTTGCGCTGTTCCTAAGAGGTTGCTGCAATGCCATGACAGAGATACAGTATATGGAGGAGTTGAACATTCCATCTCATATGAGGCATATCTTAATGAAGTGGCCATACAAGCTGCGGGAAAAGTGGAGGTCCACAGCTTGTGACATACAGGAGCGACGAGGCTACAGGGCCACATTCCCAGATATGGTGTGCTTTCTGGAGAAGCAGGTCAAAGTCTTGTCTCATCCACTGTTTGGTGATATTTCAGAGGTACGACCAAACACCTTGAAGGCTGTAAACGCAAGCAAACCGCTACCCAGGAGCAACATCAAAGGAAGTAGTTTTGCAACAACCATTTCAGCAACCGACCATACTGTAACCAAGCCCACAGTGCACGAGAATCCAAGACAGCCAATAACATCATCAAAGGAGTCATGCTCAGAATCCTGTCTCTACTGTCTAGAGTCACATCGATTGCTCAAGTGTTTGAGGCTGAAGAAGCTTCCTCAAAGGGAGAAGATTGAATTCCTGAGAGGAAAAGGAGCGTGTTTTGGATGCCTGCAGGCTGGCCATATGAGTAAGGAGTGCAGGAGCCGTCTGACCTGTAGTGAGTGCAGTCTAAATCACCCTACGATATTGCATGTCCACAGCAAAGACAAGAACAAAGCATCGGAAACACCTCTCAGTAGTGCACTTGTCTCTCTTCAGGCATGTGGTTGCACTGGGGCCGGAGATGACAACTGTACCCTTTCCATCATTCCAGTACAGTTGAAGTCCAAGAAGGGAGATAAGGTGCTACAGACGTATGCCTTCTTGGATCCCGGGAAGCACAGCTACCTTTTGCACTAACGGTTTCTTGAAGAAGCTGAACCTACAAGGCAAAAGAACCAACATCCTGCTGCGCACAATGGGCCAAGAAAAGGTTGTGAAAAGTCAAGTCATATCAGGACTGGAAGTATCCAAATTAGATGGAAATCAATTTGTGGAGCTCCCAGAGACCTACACGCAGGAAACAATCCCTGTGTCAAGGAGCAACATTCCCACTCAACAAGACATTCAAAAATGGAAGTACCTGAGAGATATCAGGATCCCAGAATTGGACGCTGAGGTGGAAGTCTTAATTGGGACTAATGCGCCAAAACTTATGGAGCCCTGGGAGATCATAAACAGCGAAGACAATGGACCTTATGCCGTGAGGACCCTATTGGGTGGGTCATCAACGGTCCTGCAAGGGGCAATAGTGGTTGTTGCCAGAGAAGCTGCTCAACTGTCTATGCCAACAGGATATCCATCGTCAGGCTCGAGGAGCTGTTGATCTCTCAATACAACCAGGACTTCAATGAGAAGGCATTGGAGGAGAAGCAGGAGATGTCGAGAGAAGATCTGAGGTTTATGGAGATCTTGGACAAGTCCACTTGCATGAAGGACAGTCATTACTGTATGGACTTACCCTTTAAAGTGGATGGCATCACTATGCCCAATAACCGGTACATAGTTGAACAGCGCATTCAAAGTCTCAAAAGGAAGTTTGAAAGGAATAAGACCTACCAAGAGGAGTACACAGCATTTCTTACTGATATGATTGACAGTGGATATGCAGAAGTGGTGCCTCAGGACCAGCTGGACGGTAAAGTTGGCAGTGTGTGGTATCTCCCTCATCATGGGGTGTACCACCCGAAGAAGAAAACCCTGAGAGTCATTTTTGACTGTGGGGCAGGATTTAAAGGAACCTCATTGAACTGTCAGCTGTTGAAAGGTCCTGACCTCACTAACTCTCTCTTTGGTGTCTTAACAAGATTCAGAGAGGAAAATGTTGCTCTGATGACGGACATCCAGGCTATGTTCCATCAAGTAAAGGTGTCAGAAAAGCATTTGGATTTCCTTCGGTTTCTGTGGTGGCCCAACGGAGACACAACACAGAGTTTAGTGGAACACAGAATGACCGTGCACATCTTTGGGGCAGTTTCATCACCGAGTTGTGCCAACTATGCTTTGAGGAGGACTGCAGTGGACAATAAAGCTGACTTCCCAGAGAAGGTGACAGACACCATCTGCAACAATTTTTACGTGGACGACTGTCTGAAATCTTTGCCCACAGAGGAAGAAGCAATGCAGCTCGTTGAGGATCTCACTGACTTATGCTCAAAAGGGGGATTTCAGCTGTTAAAGTGGACAAGCAACAGTCGGGCTGTATTGTCATCAATTCCTGAGTCAAAGCGATCAAAAACAACCAGGCAGCTACATCTGGAGCAAGACACTCTGCCTGTGGAGATGGCACTCGGATTGAGTTGGTGTGCCGAAAGTGACAGTTTCACATTCAAACCTGCAGTTGAAACGCGGCCAGACACCAGACGTGGAATCCTTTCAATTGTCAGTTCCATCTATGATCCATTAGGATTTCTATCACCTTTCACCTTGTTACCAAAGCTGTTGTTGCAAGAAATGTGCCGAAAAAACATGTCTTGGGATGACCCTATACCCCAGATATTCGCACAAAGATGGACAGGATGGCTGCTAGACCTGGGAAAGGTGGCGGAATTTAAGGTGGAGCGTTGCATCAAGCCAAAGGATTTCAAAGGACCCATACACACACAACTGCATCATTTTGCAGATGCCAGTGACTGCGGTTACAGCACAGTGTCCTACCTTAGGCTGGAGAACCAGGAGAAGGTGCATCTTGCATTTATGCTGGGCAAGGCCAGAGTTGCACCATTAAAACAGACAACGATTCCTCGCCTTGAACTTACAGCTGCTGTGCTGGCTGTCAAAGTAGACAGGATGCTGAGAAAGGAGCTATCGCTTCAGTTGGAGGACTCATGCTTCTGGACTGACAGTCAGACCGTGCTGAAATACATTGGTAACGAAACCAAACGATTTCATACCTTTGTAGCGAACAGAGTGGCTTCTATAAGGGAAACTACAAAGGTTGTGCAGTGGCGGTACATCAGCTCTAGGGATAATCCTGCTGACGAAGCCTCCAGAGGTCTGACTGCGGATAACTTCCTAGCATGCAGAAGGTGGATCGAGGGCCCTGATTTTCTGCGAAAGCCGGAGGTTGATTGGCCAAGACCCTTTGATCCACAGCCCATTTCCTCAGAGGACCCAGAGGTCAAAAGAGATGTAATGGTGAATGTCATTAATACACATTCTGAAGATGCAACTACCAAGCTCATGAATTTCTTCTCAGAGTGGACAAAACTGAAGACCTCTGTTGCTTGGTTCCTTCGGCTCAAAACGATTCTCTGGGAGCTAAGGAGGAAGAGGAAGGAAGTGGTTGCTTTTTTGACTGGTGCAGGCTCATTTGTGCAACCAGAAAAGGTGGAAGGGGAGATGAGAAAGGCCAGAGATGCAGTTGGCAATCAGTTGCTGTCTGTAAGTGACCTCATCAAAGCAGAATCTGCCATTATCCGCTTCAGTCAACAAGCAACCTTCAAGGAAGAAATTTCTGCATTGAAAGGTGGAGCATCTGGCGTGAAGAAAACCAGCGATATTTACAGGTTGGATCCTGTGTGGAAGGATGATTTATTGAGAGTGGGTGGAAGACTGAGTCGGGCAGCCTTACCTGAGGAGCTCAAACACCCTGTAATACTTTCCAAGAGTCAACATATATCCAATCTCATTCTGCGATCCATACACCAGCAGCTCGGACACGCTGGAAGAAATCACATGCTCTCAACTCTGCGTCGGAGATACTGGATCACAAATGCTAACTCTGCTTGTCGAAAGATAATATCAGACTGTGTGGTCTGTCGACGGCATCGAGGACAGCCCAGTGAAGAGAAAATGGCCAACATGCCAAAGGAGAGAATCAGGCCAGATTTGCCTCCTTTCACACATGTAGGAGTGGACTATTTCGGCCCGATGGATGTCAAGAGAGGACGCGTTATGGTCAAACGGTATGGAGTCATCTTTACCTGCATGGCTAGCAGGGCCGTACATTTGGAGATTGCCTACTCTCTGAGCACAGATTCCTGCATTAATGCCATAAGGAGGTTCATGTGCCGCAGAGGTCAAGTGACTAGTTTGAGGTCAGATAATGGCACAACCTTTGTTGGAACTGAGCGAGAGTTACGAGAGGCCTTGGCTGCCATAGATCACAGCAAGATTCACAGTGCTCTGCTGCAAAAAGGCGTTGATTGGAACTTCAACACCCCCACTGCTTCGCATCATGGCGGCGTGTGGGAGCGGCTCATCAGAATGGGCCGAAAGGTCTTGTGTTCTGTCCTACACCAACAATCTTTGGACGATGAAAGCCTTCATACCATCCTGTGTGAGGCAGAGGCCATTCTGAATGACCGCCCCTTAACCAAAGTATCTGATGAGGCCAACGACTTGGAAGCGCTCACTCCAAATCACATCCTCTTGCTCAAAGGGAAGCCTATTCTTGCCCCTGGACTCTTTCAAGAAGATGATCTTTACATCAGGAGACGATGGAGACAGGTTCAGTACTTGTCGGATCTATTCTGGAAGAGGTGGACGCAGGAGTACTTGCCATTACTGCAGGAACGGCAAAGGTGGACAAAGCCTAGAGGAAATTTTGTGTTAGGAGATATCGTCGTTGTCATGGATCATACTGCACCTCGTGGATCATGGATTTTGGGACGAGTGACAAAGACGTATCCGGACAAGGGAGGACTTGTACGTTCAGTGCAGTTGAAGACAAGGACTGGGCACTTGGAGCGGCCTATCTCCAAGCTTTTTCTGCTACAAGAGGCAGTATAATGCTCGGGCAGCAAAGGTCATGACCCAACGTTAAGTTTCGTATCTGTAACGCCAGACTCAGAAGAAAGAAGATAGAGGAAGATTGGACTGTTTATGGCTCCCTGTTTTGTTTTGTTTTGTTTAATTGTGCGCACAGTCACAATTAGGGGCCGGTGTGTAGGAGCCATTATGTGTCTGTTTATTTTCAGTTTGTCTGTTTGTTTATTTCCATGTTGTCACTGGGTGGCAGTGCAGATTAGGTGGTTTGGGTCCACGTCATCATGGGTGTAATTAGTATATAGGCTCAGGTGTGCTGGGCGGCCTTGAGATGCATGGGTGACGGGGAGACTACACGGTTTTTACCGCTCCATGAGACGCCACTTGATACCAGCCAGAACCATCACAATAAATTAGATCACTCCATAAAAGCTTTTGCATTGATGTAAACCTGCTATGAACGTGACGGCAATAAATGGGAACCTCACCCAACCGTGGACGTCGCTGTGGACATTCATTCCTCCATTCATTCATTCAGTTAAGCGCGTTAAAAACAAGTCCCATCCCGCACCCAGCCGAGTAGCTAATTGGTTGCCAGGATAGCCGCTACAGGGTGTCTTTACGATGACAAAGACAGAAATTCTAAATTAAATAGTTATATTTAAAGAGCCTATTGAGACTCCTCTCTCCAGTTGACAGGGAAAAACTCTCCAATACATTAACAATGAGTTAAAATTGGAGTGTTCCCTGGGAAGATAACAATGGAGAGACCTTCTTCCAAGGTGTTTGGGTGTCTTTACGATGACCATGACAGAAATTTTAAATTAAATAGTTATATTTAAAGAGCCTATTGAGACTCCTCTCTCCAGTTGACAGGGAAAAACTCTCCAATACATTAACAGTGAGTTAAAATTGGAGTGTTCCCTGGGAAGATAACAATGGAGAGACCTTCTTCCAAGGTGTTTGGGTGTCTTTACGATGACGATGACAGAAATTTTAAATTAAATAGTTATATTTAAAGAGCCTATTGAGACTCCTCTCTCCAGTTGACAGGGGAAAACTCTCCAATACATTAACAATGAGTTAAAATTGGAGTGTTCCCTGGGAAGATAACAATGGAGAGACCTTCTTCCAAGGTGTTTGGGCAGGCACGTGCAGAGGGGGGTGCGGAGGGTGCTTGAGCACCTGCCCCTTTGCCCCTTGACACCCAAAGTGCCCTTTTGTCAGAGTTTTTTTTTTTTTTTTAAGGCTATGATCGTATAAAAGTCAGGTTGTGTTTCCGAAAATATAATAAAATAATAATATTAATAAAAAGAAATAATAATAAAGATCTACCTGGGTCGGTCACATGACGTCCACAACGTACCCTCATTAAGATCTCCCTGCCCTGACGTGCTCGGACATGCCCAGCTGGCGGAACTGCTTTAGACAACGACTTGTTAAACCGAAGATCCCAGACGGCCGAGAGAGTAAAAAACTGACCCGGTAAGTAGGATCTGTAACGTTATTTTTTTGTGCACACAGTGTCATCTTGATATGATATGAGCATCCTTTGTCGTCCAAATCTCCATACCGCATCTGTCTCTCACAAGTTAGGCTAGTTAACCACAGCGTGCGTGCTGTGGGGATAAAGTAGGTCGGGACGGGCTTTTGTTGTTGTTTCTGTACCAGTAGGCTACTCTTGTTATGGGAAAAACGCATAGAGACATATCATGTGTTATTTGACTGTCAAGCAGTTTTTTCCCTGTGTCTAGAAGCAATGAGGCCTGTGGCTAAGGTCAGCCTATATATTTTTTTTCATGCATGCCATACGTCTCCACCGCGACTCTCTCTTTCTGTGTGTGTGTGTGTGTGTGTGAGAGAGAGAGAGAGAGAGAGAGAGAGAGAGAGGGAGAGACAAACTACTTTTTTTTGACAGGCTTACTCAAAAGTGATGCAAGGCATGAAGAAATTATGCTTTAGGCCTATGAGAAATATATCCTATAAATATAAGTATAATGCATAAGAATTATATAACTTTTAAAATCTAACTGTATTGGGCAACGTTGATAGTCAAACTAATTAAAAGCACAAAAATATTTAAATACATGATTTCTATATCATTTCATTATTTTTTTTAACTTTAGTGGTAGCAATAAGAATAATAAAGGTCAGGTTATGGATGGATTAAATTCATGGCTACAGTACAACTTTTTAAAAGGTTTGAAATGTCACTCTGTGTGTGTGTTTTATGGCATCAGATTGAAGTTTAACAATCATATTTCATTCTGCAGAGATGCCTCGTAAGGACAGGAGGTTAAAACAAAAACAAAAAGAGCTGCGTGAGGCTGCCAAAGGCAGTGGATCACTTACCAGCTGGATGAGAAAGAGCACAAAAGGTAAGAAGAACACATATAGCAGCTACTTACATTGCAGAGGTATTTTGTTAGAGAAAACAATAGTAACAAACACACTAACACTTGTATAATCAGCTATATCTCCCCCATGTTTTTTCTAGTGTCTACACTCCGGATCAGTACAGCCCACCTCCAGCGATATCAGCAGCAGTAGCCTCCTCACCAATCCCCTCAACGAAAGGTGTCCAATGTTGTACCCATGAGGTAAAAAAAGACACATATTTTGCTTTGCAGTTGCGGCCTCTAACAAATAAAGGAATATTTCAATGATATGGTATGTTGTCATTCCGTGTTCCCTTCTTTATGAATAAGGGTCGCTAAAATTCAACGGTTTATATTGCAAGGTATACTTCTGTACCGTGTTTCAAATTTGTGCTCAATGTGCCCCTTTTTAACTTTGAGCACCTGCCCTTCCAAAGGTCTCTGCACGGCCCTGTGTTTGGGTGTCTTTATGATGACAAAGACAGAAATTTTAAATTAAATAGTTATATTTAAAGAGCCTATTGAGACGCCTCTCTCCAGTTGACAGGGAAAAACTCTCCAATACATTAACAATGAGTTAAAATTGGAGTGTTCCCTGGGAAGATAACAATGGAGAGACCTTCTTCCAAGGTGTTTGGGTGTCTTTATGATGACGATGACAGAAATTTTAAATTAAATAGTTATATTTAAAGAGCCTATTGAGACGCCTCTCTCCAGTTGACAGGGAAAAACTCTCCAATACATTAACAATGAGTTAAAATTGGAGTGTTCCCTGGGAAGATAACAATGGAGAGACCTTCTTCCAAGGTGTTTGGGTGTCTTTATGATGACGATGACAGAAATTTTAAATTAAATAGTTATATTTAAAGAGCCTATTGAGACTCCTCTCTCCAGTTGATAGGGGAAAACTCTCCAATACATTAACAATGAGTTAAAATTGGAGTGTTCCCTGGGAAGATAACAATGGAGAGACCTTCTTCCAAGGTGTTTGAGTGTCTTTACGATGACGATGACAGAAATTCTAAATTAAATAGTTATATTTAAACAGCCTATTGAGACTCCTCTCTCCAGTTAACAGGGAAAAACTCTCCAATACATTAACAGTGAGTTAAAATTGGAGTGTTCCCTGGGAAGATAACAATGGAGAGACCTTCTTCCAAGGTGTTTGGGTGTCTTTATGATGACGATGACAGAAATTTTAAATTAAATAGTTATATTTAAAGAGCCTATTGAGACTCCTCTCTCCAGTTGACAGGGAAAAACTCTCCAATACATTAACAGTGAGTTAAAATTGGAGTGTTCCCTGGGAAGATAACAATGGAGAGACCTTCTTCCAAGGTGTTTGGGTGTCTTTACGATGACAATGACAGAAATTCTAAATTAAATAGTTAAATTCACAGACTATTGAGACTCCTCTCTCCAGTTGACAGGGAAAAACTCTCCAATACATTAACAGTGAGTTAAAATTGGAGTGTTCCCTGGGAAGATAACAATGGAGAGACCTTCTTCCAAGGTGTTTGGGTGTCTTTACAATGACAATGACAGAAATTCTAAATTAAATAGTTAAATTCACAGACTATTGAGACTCCTCTCTCCAGTTGACAGGGAAAAACTCTCCAATACATTAACAGTGAGTTAAAATTGGAGTGTTCCCTGGGAAGATAACAATGGAGACACCTTCTTCCAAGGTGATTGGGTGTCTTTACGATGACAATGACAGAAATTCTAAATTAAATAGTTAAATTCACAGACTATTGAGACGCCTCTCTCCAGTTGACAGGGAAAAACTCTCCAATACATTAACAGTGAGTTAAAATTGGAGTGTTCCCTGGGAAGATAACAATGGAGAGACCTTCTTCCAAGGTGTTTGGGTGTCTTTATGATGACGATGACAGAAATTTTAAATTAAATAGTTATATTTAAAGAGCCTATTGAGACTCCTCTCTCCAGTTGACAGGGGAAAACTCTCCAATACATTAACAGTGAGTTAAAATTGGAGTGTTCCCTGGGAAGATAACAATGGAGAGACCCTCTTCCAAGGTGTTTGGGTGTCTTTACGATGACAATGACAGAAATTCTAAATTAAATAGTTATATTTAAAGAGCCTATTGAGACTCCTCTCTCCAGTTGACAGGGGAAAACTCTCCAATACATTAACAGTGAGTTAAAATTGGAGTGTTCCCTGGGAAGATAACAATGGAGAGACCCTCTTCCAAGGTGTTTGGGTGTCTTTACGATGACAATGACAGAAATTCTAAATTAAATAGTTATATTTAAAGAGCCTATTGAGACGCTTCTCTCCAGTTGACAGGGGAAAACTCTCCAATACATTAACAGTGAGTTAAAATTGGAGTGATCCCTGGGAAGATAACAATGGAGAGACCTTCTTCCAAGGTGTTTGGGTGTCATTACGATGACAATGACAGAAATTTTAAATTAAATAGTTATATTTAAAGAGCCTATTGAGACGCTTCTCTCCAGTTGACAGGGAAAAACTCTCCAATACATTAACAATGAGTTAAAATTGGAGTGTTCCCTGGGAAGATAACAATGGAGAGACCTTTTTCCAAGGTGTTTGGGTGTCTTTACGATGACGATGACAGAAATTTTAAATTAAATAGTTATATTTAAAGAGCCTATTGAGACGCCTCTCTCCAGTTGACAGGGAAAACTCTCCAATACATTAACAGTGAGTTAAAATTGGAGTGTTCCCTGGGAAGATAACAATGGAGAGACCTTCTTCCAAGGTGTTTGGGTGTCTTTACGATGACAATGACAGAAATTCTAAATTAAATAGTTATATTTAAAGAGCCTATTGAGACGCCTCTCTCCAGTTGACAGGGGAAAACTCTCCAATACATTAACAATGAGTTAAAATTGGAGTGTTCCCTGGGAAGATAACAATGGAGAGACCTTCTTCCAAGGTGTTTGGGTGTCTTTATGATGACGATGACAGAAATTTTAAATTAAATAGTTATATTTAAAGAGCCTATTGAGACTCCTCTCTCCAGTTGACAGGGGAAAAACTCTCCAATACATTAACAGTGAGTTAAAATTGGAGTGTTCCCTGGGAAGATAACAATGGAGAGACCTTCCAAGGTGTTTGGGTGTCTTTACCATGACAATGACAGAAATTCTAAATTAAATAGTTATATTTAAAGAGCCTATTGAGACTCCTCTCTCCAGTTGACAGGGAAAAACTCTCCAATACATTAACAATGAGTTAAAATTGGAGTGTTCCCTGGGAAGATAACAATGGAGAGACCTTCTTCCAAGGTGTTTGGGTGTCTTTATGATGACGATGACAGAAATTTTAAATTAAATAGTTATCTTTAAAGAGCCTATTGAGACTCCTCTCTCCAGTTGACAGGGGAAAAACTCTCCAATACATTAACAGTGAGTTAAAATTGGAGTGTTCCCTGGGAAGATAACAATGGAGAGACCTTCTTCCAAGGTGTTTGGGTGTCTTTACGATGACAATGACAGAAATTCTAAATTAAATAGTTATATTTAAAGAGCCTATTGAGACGCCTCTCTCCAGTTGACAGGGAAAACTCTCCAATACATTAACAGTGAGTTAAAATTGGAGTGTTCCCTGGGAAGATAACAATGGAGAGACCTTCTTCCAAGGTGTTTGGGTGTCTTTACGATGACAATGACAGAAATTCTAAATTAAATAGTTATATTTAAAGAGCCTATTGAGACGCCTCTCTCCAGTTGACAGGGGAAAACTCTCCAATACATTAACAATGAGTTAAAATTGGAGTGTTCCCTGGGAAGATAACAATGAGACCTTCTTCCAAGGTGTTTGGGTGTCTTTATGATGACGATGACAGAAATTTTAAATTAAATAGTTATATTTAAAGAGCCTATTGAGACGCCTCTCTCCAGTTGACAGGGGAAAAACTCTCCAATACATTAACAGTGAGTTAAAATTGGAGTGTTCCCTGGGAAGATAACAATGGAGAGACCTTCTTCCAAGGTGTTTGGGTGTCTTTACCATGACAATGACAGAAATTCTAAATTAAATAGTTATATTTAAAGAGCCTATTGAGACTCCTCTCTCCAGTTGACAGGGAAAAACTCTCCAATACATTAACAATGAGTTAAAATTGGAGTGTTCCCTGGGAAGATAACAATGGAGAGACCTTCTTCCAAGGTGTTTGGGTGTCTTTATGATGACGATGACAGAAATTTTAAATTAAATAGTTATATTTAAAGAGCCTATTGAGACTCCTCTCTCCAGTTGACAGGGGAAAAACTCTCCAATACATTAACAGTGAGTTAAAATTGGAGTGTTCCCTGGGAAGATAACAATGGAGAGACCTTCTTCCAAGGTGTTTGGGTGTCTTTACCATGACAATGACAGAAATTCTAAATTAAATAGTTATATTGAAAGAGCCTATTGAGACTCCTCTCTCCAGTTGACAGGGAAAAACTCTCCAATACATTAACAGTGAGTTAAAATTGGAGTGTTCCCTGGGAAGATAACAATGGAGAGACCTTCTCCCAAGGTGTTTGTGTGTCTTTACGATGACAATGACAGAAATTTTAAATTAAATAGTTATATTTAAAGAGCCTATTGAGACTCCTCTCTCCAGTTGACAGGGAAAACTCTCCAATACATTAACAGTGAGGTAAAATTGGAGTGATCCCTGGGAAGATAACAATGGAGAGACCTTCTTCCAAGGTGTTTGGGTGTCTTTACGATTACAATGACAGAAATTTTAAATTAAATAGTTATATTTAAAGAGCCTATTGAGACGCCTCTCTCCAGTTGACAGGGGAAAACTCTCCAATACATTAACAATGAGTTAAAATTGGAGTGTTCCCTGGGAAGATAACAATGGAGAGACCTTCTTCCAAGGTGTTTGGGTGTCTTTATGATGACGATGACAGAAATTTTAAATTAAGTAGTTATATTTAAAGAGCCTATTGAGACGCCTCTCTCCAGTTGACAGGGAAAAAAACTCTCCAATACATTAACAATGAGTTAAAATTGGAGTGTTCCCTGGGAAGATAACAATGGAGAGACCTTCTTCCAAGGTGTTTGGGTGTCTTTACGATTACAATGACAGAAATTTTAAATTAAATAGTTATATTTAAAGAGCCTATTGAGACGCCTCTCTCCAGTTGACAGGGGAAAACTCTCCAATACATTAACAATGAGTTAAAATTGGAGTGTTCCCTGGGAAGATAACAATGGAGAGACCTTCTTCCAAGGTGTTTGGGTGTCTTTATGATGACGATGACACAAATTTTAAATTAAATAGTTATATTTAAAGAGCCTATTGAGACTCCTCTCTCCAGTTGACAGGGGAAAACTCTCCAATACATTAACAGTGAGTTAAAATTGGAGTGTTCCCTGGGAAGATAACAATGGAGAGACCTTCTTCCAAGGTGTTTGTGTGTCTTTACGATGACAATGACAGAAATTTTAAATTAAATAGTTATATTTAAAGAGCCTATTGAGACTCCTCTCTCCAGTTGACAGGGAAAACTCTCCAATACATTAACAGTGAGTTAAAATTGGAGTGTTCCCTGGGAAGATAACAATGGAGAGACCTTCTTCCAAGGTGTTTGGGTGTCTTTATGATGACGATGACAGAAATTTTAAATTAAATAGTTATATTTAAAGAGCCTATTGAGACTCCTCTCTCCAGTTGACAGGGAAAAACTCTCCAATACATTAACAATGAGTTAAAATTGGAGTGTTCCCTGGGAAGATAACAATGGAGAGACCTTCTTCCAAGGTGTTTGGGTGTCTTTATGATGACGATGACAGAAATTTTAAATTAAATAGTTATATTTAAAGAGCCTATTGAGACGCCTCTCTCCAGTTGACAGGGAAAAACTCTCCAATACATTAACAGTGAGTTAAAATTGGAGTGTTCCCTGGGAAGATAACAATGGAGAGACCTTCTTTCAAGGTGTTTGGGTGTCTTTACGATGACAATGACAGAAATTCTAAATTAAATAGTTATATTTAAAGAGCCTATTGAGACGCCTCTCTCCAGTTGACAGGGAAAAAAAACTCTCCAATACATGTACAGTGACATAAAATTGGAGTGTTCCCTGGGAAGGTAAGAAAGGAGAAACCCTCCAAGGTGTTTAGATGTGTTTATGATGACAATGACAGAAATTATAAACGCAATAGTTAAATTCAATGAGCCCATTGAAAAGCCTCTCTCCAGTTGACAGGGAAAATCTTTCCAACATATTAACAGTGAGGTAAAATTGGATTGTTCCCTGGAAAGGTAACAAATGAGAGGGCAAGTACAAGTGCAAGAGCGTGCAAGTAACATTTGAGATATCTACATATCTTTTTGTCATAGTCACATTTTAATTACCTTTGTATTTCTTATTTTTAATTTTCATTTTAATCTCAAGTGAAATTAAAATAGTCTGGATATTGTTAATTAGTCTACAGTTCCACTGATTTTCGATATCTGTAATCCTCAATCTGGTCGTGCCAAAGGGATAACCTTTATGCATATTTTAATTTAGTTTGTAACATGTCAAAATGATCTTACAAACATTTTAAATTAACATTTCAAGCAGTCAAAATAGTATTTAGTACTTTGACAAGTCAAAATGGAATTTCCACAACTAAAAACTAAATGGCTACTTGTCATTTAGCCCTTCTTTTTACGTATTCAAATAGATTGCTTCGAAAGACGAGGAGAAGACGGAGCAATTTTGAAATATAAAAGTCAGACTAGTGGCCTTCAGGGCAGACATCACTGAAAAAACACTCAGAGAGCAATATTGCCCTGCAATACAGTAGCAGACAATATATTATATAACTTTCAGCAGGTCCCTACCTTTTTGAAGTTACGTGTATGATTTTCCAGGAAGGCCCTTTATACACAGGCAAGACTCCAGCAAGTGGGTGGGCCGAGTTGATGATTTTTTTGAAGCAATTTGAAGTTTCCTTCGCTTCTACTGCTTTTCATATCCCTGGCTTTGCTTCAGTAAATGAAAGTTGGTGTCAAACAACTAGCCTATTGTCATTTAACATTAACTTAGTTACCATAGCAAATTTGGAGAACCTAGCTAAACCAGTCAACAAAAGCTAATCATGTCAGCTTTTGTCTTGACAGTAAAAAAAATTCTGAGAGCAATATTGCCCTGCAATACAGTGGAAGACATGTCGGTTCCTACCTCTTTGAAGTTATGTGCAGAATTTTCCAGCAAGGCCCTATATCCACTTTCCAGCACTGACAAGACTCCAGCAAGCACAGTTGGTGAGCAGAGTTGATGACCATTTTGAAGCAATTTTCCCCCATTTAACAACATTCTCTATGCTCCAAAAAACATTAACTAAGCTGCCACAGCAAATTTGCAAAATCTAGCTAAACCAGTCAACAAAAACTAGTCACATCAGCCTTTTCTTCATAGTAACAATTTGCTACAACTAAATAACTATCATGTTTAACGATACCTGCTGTAATAACTTTGCAAAACCTAGCTAACCCGTTAACAAAAACCAGTCACGTCAGCGTTTTCTTGACAGTAACATTTTACTACCACTAAATAACTACCATGTTTAATTATACCTGCTGCAATAACTTCGCAAGACTTAGCTAACCTGTCAACAAAAACTAAAGAGGTCAGTTAGCCTAGTACTGCAGTGGGAAACGTGGGGGAAAAAGGTGTCCTCTTCCTCTTCCACTAATGAATGACATTCCCCCATCTCTCTGCATGGTCCAGAACACATACGCACACACAAAGACACAAACAGGCCCCTGAGAAAGTCCCGCACATCGCAGCCGGATTTAAGGTGCAAGCTGGGACCACGTATACTGAGAGACATGACAAGTGGCTGGGATGGTTACCATCTGTGCCGAGTATGGACTAGAAGTCCCCGAGTCCTAGTTGCTAACAACAGGGCTAACATGCTGTGGGATTTGTGCTTCTTATACTTCTGTGTTGAATCAACTCCATAGCTATGGCGTAGGCTCTGCGTTGACATCAAGCCGATGCTGTAACCTATGCCATAGCCTGACATGTACCTCGGTGCCTCCCCAGAAATGTAACTGCACATTACGACAACACAGACCTCCTGTCTATTTTCGTAAGCTCAATCAATCAATCAATCAATTTTATTTATAAAGCCCAATATCACAAATACAATTTGCCTCACAGGGCTTTACAGCATACGACATCCCTCTGTCCTTTGGACCCTCACAGCGGATAAGGAAAAACTCCCCAAAAAAACCCTTTACCGGGGAAAAAAAAATGGTAGAAACCTCAGGAAGAGCAACTGAGGAGGGATCCCTCTTCCAGGACGGACAGACGTGCAATAGATGTCGTACACTGCTGAAATCATTTCCCTCAGTGGAAACTAAGCTTTTATTTACTTCTATTTCACAGATAAGGAACAATATACTAGACTCAAATAGACTCAAAATGACTTAAGAGAGGCACTTACCTCAGAGAGACACAAAATGACCTCAGAGAAACACAAAATGACTTCAAATAGATGCAAAAGTATCCCAGAGAGACACAAATTACCTTACAAACAAAAATTAACTACAATGATACAATTTGACCTCAGAGAGACACAAAATGACCAGAATGACAGAAAATGACCTGAGACAAAATATTACCTAAAAGAGACACAAAATGACTAAAATGACATCAATTGACCCTTAAACAGACACAGAATCGCTTTGGAGACACAAAATGACCTCAGAGAGACACAACATTACCTTTAAGAGAAACAAAATTACTTTTGAGAGACACTAAATTACCTCAATCAAACACAAAATGACCTCAAGAAAGACACGACCCTCAAAGACATACACAATGACTTTGAAGAGATACATTTCCTCAGAGACATAAAATTACATCAAACGACATCAACTGACTATTAAGAAGACACAAAATTACCTTTAAGAGTAAAGAGAGAGACACAAATTACCTTAAAAGCCAGAAAATGAAATCTAACAGAAAAGTACCTCAGAGAGACACAACGTGACTTAAGAGAGACGCAAACAACAAAATGGAGGAAAAACCAGCACAAATTCTGTGTGTCTGACCCTGTGTAGGAGAGGTGGTGGGGCCCTTTGTATATCTGTGCACTGTCTGTCTCATAATCTGTCCATGCATACAGTAGACAGAGAGACATTTTTGCTACATATTCAACAACATGCCAATTTTACGCTCCATGCTGAATGAGAAAAAGCCAGCACCATATCAGAAAACTCTCTGTGTGCAGTTGATTCACACACGTCTCTGTTGCTCTCACAGTATGATGACATCATTATATTTAAATGAGGGTTTGTGTAAAATACTCATAAATGAAAAACATAAATATATAAATATAATATTGAGAAAAAGGCTGAATTATGAGCATATTTAAATGATAAGGCTTCAATGCTTGTGTCACTGCTTGCAGCACTGATGGCCTAAAAAAATATATTGCTATATTTTTATTAACATGTTCATGCTAGGCTGCTTGTTGGACAGATAAAACAGACAGTTGGTAAACCAAAGAAAGTAGTTTTAGATTTACCTATTCAGACTTGGTAACAGTCAAGCGTCAGTCCTATTTGATTCATTTACAATAAAATAGTAGCGTAGTGATGTAGGCAAAACATTGCCAATATTGGTTACATTGTGCCTACATCACTACATTTTTGTCAGGTCTTAACGGTAAAATACCAACCTGATCTGAGCTTTAAGAAAGTGTCAAAATCTTACGTCTACCGTGAATGAGTCCGTTTGTCAGTGACAGCAGGTCTTAAGATGAGGTCCAGAAGCAAAAGGTCTCAGTTTGTAGTCTGTTTTCCAGAAACATCGTCGAGTGAAAGTTGAGTTGCTGCTTTTCTCTCCGACAGGAAGTTTGTTTTGGTTCAAATGATTAAATGTGTGAAATGATGCACCTAGAGACAACATAGCAACCATGAAGCCATCAGGTCCGTAACAACACGTCTGACCTCAGAGTTGTCATTACGTCATCATCAGCCAGTCCTCCACTGGAGATAATGCCATCTATTAGTTTGTGACAATTTATTAAACCGGCAATTTATTTGTTAAACACGCTACGAATCCTTTTTTTTTTTGAAATGTGTGTGATTTGTTTTCTGCTCTTTACTGTATTCCCGTGGACAGTTTTTCTCCATCAGCAGCCTTATTGAGAATCGGTTTTCTCAGCCGGCTTCTGGTTCTTCTTGATGAGGATATCATCATGTGAATTAATTAGCTAAGGTGTTTTCATTAAACGCTTTCTAGTCTGCTCGAGGCTGTCATCGCCTGAAACTCATATCACACTGGTTATGTGGTGTATAGACTCTGTCTCTAAACATGGTAAAAAAAAAAATGGTATAAATGCAACGGAGTGAAAATAGCAATGTTGCAAAAATTATTATATAGAAATGAAAATATTAGTTTTGGGTTTCGCTGGGCGCTCCCTCCCTCTTTCAGCACTGTTCAATAAAGGCGCACTGCGCTTTTACGCACGACTAGTGACACTGTGGAGGAGATCAGAGAGCCATGATGACCGTCAGTGTGTGAGCGTTTAGCTGCCACTACTGCAAGAATTTGATCCTGGTGACTGGTCTGTTGTTCTCTGTCTGGGGAGAAGCGGGTCGGTGCCTGGAGGAGGATGGTGGCATCACTTTTGATGGAGACCTCCGCGACTTTGTCGTGGCCACCAACACGGTTGACATCGCTACAGAGGAGAGGCTGTACCAGCTGAGCCAGCACCTGACTCTGGTCCAGAGTCTGACCCAGAGAGAGTTTTTCAACATATTTCTGCCGTTTGTTGCGAATGAAACTCTGAGCAGCTGCGCTGTGATGCAGGGCCGTAATCACATATTTATCATTGGATGGACCATTGTAAATCACCAGTAAAACAACTGATGACTGTCAACAAGTAGAGCACAGATACAGATTGTTTACAAGGGCGCAAATCTACGAATGTGTAGTTCAGTAATATTTATGATTATTTTGTTAACTTAAACCATTAATAACTATTTCTATTCTTACAGGTGATCAGTCACAAAACAACCGCAAAAGACACAAAGTGACCTTAACGAGACACAAATTGACCTTAAAAAGACTAAATGACTTAAAACAGACACAAAATGATCTTAGAGAGCCACAATATTATTTGAACGAGACATAATAAGACTTAAACAACATCAATTGACCCTTAATAGTGTTTTAGGACATTTTATCAGTATTTGTCAAACATTTTATTAATATTTTTCGGACATTTTATTCATAATTCTACTGACATTTCATTAATAATTTTTCGGCCATTTTATTAATATTTGACGGACATAAACAAATGTTTGACATTTTATTAATATTTTTCGGACATTTCATTAATAATTATTTGGTCAATTCATTAATAATTTCGTAGATATTTTATCAATTTTTGTCGGACATTTTATCAGTAATATTTCGGACATTTTCTCAGTATTTTTCGGACATTTCATCTATTTTTCTTAGACATTTTATTAATAATATATCGGACATTTTATACATAATTAGATACAGATACAGGTTGTTTACAAGTGCGCAAATCTACAAATATATTGTTCAGTAATATTTATGATTATTTTGTTTACTTAAACCATTAATAGCTATTTCTATTATTACAGGTGATCAGTCACAAAACAACCACAGAAGACGGTGGGGCCTTTTGCGTATATGTGCCTAGGGGCCCATTGTCTCATGATCTGCTCATGCACACAGTAGACATAGCTGTCTTTTACAGAGGGACATTTTTGCCAAATATTCAACAACATGCTAATTTTACACTCTCTTGCTGAATGAGAAAAAGCAGCACCATATCAGCATTTTTTTTTCTATAAAAATCTCCATGATTCACACGTCTCTGTTGCTCTCACAGTATGATGACATCATGTTATTTCAGTGAGGTTTGGTGTAAAATACTCATTAATAAAAAATATCCTGAATATTAAGAAAATGGTTGAATTATGAGCATATTTAAAATGTAAGGCTTCAGTGCTTGTGTCACTGCTTGCAGCACTGATGGCCTATATCACCAAGGAAAATATATAAGCTATATTTTTATTAACATGTTTATGCTCGGCTGCTTGTTGGACAGATAAAACAGACAGTTGGTAAACCAAAGAAAGTAGGTTTAGATTTACCTATTCAGACTTGGTAACAGTCAAGCGTCAGTCCTATTTGGTTCATTTACAATAAAATAGTAGCGTAGTGATGTAGGCAAAACATTGCCAATATTGGTTACATTGTGCCTACATCACTACATTTTTGTCAGGTCTTAACGGTAAAATACCAACCTGATCTGAGCTTTAAGAAAGTGTCAAAATCTTACGTCTACCGTGAATGAGTCCGTTTGTCAGTGACAGCAGGTCTTAAGATGAGGTCCAGAAGCAAAAGGTCTCAGTTTGTAGTCTGTTTTCCAGAAACATCGTCGAGTGAAAGTGGAGCTGCTGCTTTTCTCTCCGACAGAAAGTTTGTTTTGGTTCAAATGATTAAATGTGTGAAATGATGCACCTAGAGACAACATAGCAACCATGAAGCCATCAGGTCCGTAACAACACGTCTGACCTCAGAGTTGTCATTACGTCATCATCAGCCAGTCCTCCGCTGGAGATAATGCCATCTATTAGTTTGTGACAATTTATTCAACCGGCAATTCACGCTGTGGATCTTTTTTTTTTTTTTTTTAATGTGGGTGTTTTGTTTTCTGCTCTTTACTGTATTCCCGTGGACAGTTTTTCTCCATCAGCAGCCTGATTGAGAATCGGTTTACTCAGCCGGCTTCTGGTTCTTCTTGATGAGGATATCATCATGTGAATTAATTAGCTAAGGTGTATTCATTAAACGCTTTCTAGTCTGCTCGAGGCTGTCATCGCCTGAAACTCATATCACACTGGTTATGTGGTGTATAGACTCTGTCTCTAAACATGGTAAAAAAAAAATGGTATAAATGCAACGGAGTGAAAATAGCAATGTTGCAAAAATCATGATATAGAAATGAAAATATTAGTTTTGGGTTTCGCTGGGCGCTCCCTCCCTCTTTCAGCACTGTTCAATAAAGGCGCACTGCGCTTTTACGCACGACTAGTGACACTGTGGAGGAGATCAGAGAGCCATGGTGACCGTCAGTGTGTGAGCGTTTAGCTGCCACTACTGCAAGAATTTGATCCTGGTGACTGGTCTGTTGTTCTCTGTCTGGGGAGAAGCGGGTCGGTGCCTGGAGGAGGATGGTGGCATCACTTTTGATGGAGACCTCCGCGGCTTTGTCGTGGCCACCAACACGGCTGACATCGCTACAGAGGAGAGGCTGTACCAGCTGAGCCAGCACCTGACTCTGGCCCAGAGTCTGACCCAGAGAGAGTTTTTCAACATATTTCTGCCGTTTGTTGCGAATGAAACTCTGAGCAGCTGCGCTGTGATGCAGGGCCGTAATCATATATTTATCATTGGGTGGACCATTGTAAATCACCAGTAAAACAACTGATGACTGTCAACAAGTAGAGCACAGATACAGATTGTTTACAAGGGCGCAAATCTACGAATGTGTAGTTCAGCAATATTTATGATTATTTTGTTAACTTAAACCATTAATAGCTATTTTTATTATTACAGGTGATCAGTCACAAAACAACAAAGACACAAAATGACCTTAAAAAAAGATTAACTGAATAGACTAATATTTAGTTTTGATCCCGTTTGAGTCTATTCTGTCAAATATGGCTTGGCTTTTTTTTTTAAAAAAAAAAAAAAAAAAGAAAAGAAAATTAGCTCATCATTTCTTTTCTGACAAGCATACAGTATGCGTACCACTCTCAGTAAGGGAGAGGAGGTTTTTTTTTTTTTTTTTTTTAATCATAAATCTAGTGTATCCTACTGTTAATTTCATTTATTTTTTGACATATCGTGTGCATTATGCCGACTACTTTAAATTATGAAAAAAAGCATAATTTGGGTTATTTTAACTAAAAAAGTGTATCCTAGTTAACAGTGACATTCACATTAGATAGATAGATAGATGAGATGGATGGATGGATGGATGGATGGATGGATGGATGGATGGATGGATGGATGGATGGATGGATGGATGGATGGATGGATGGATGGATGGATGGATAGATAGATAGATAGATAGATAGATAGATAGATAGATAGATAGATAGATAGATAGATAGATAGATAGATAGATAGATAGATAGATAGATATGCTTTATTCCAGACTCAGGGTCCATACAAAAAAGAAAAAAGGAAAATCAAATCAAATCAAAGACAGACAATGCATAAAGGACTAAACAACACAGAATTAAAAAAAAAAAAAAAAAAAAATTGTCTAATGACTCATTTTTAGAAGACACTTATACCAGTGCCCCCAGAAATGAGAAGTGCAGCGTGTGTCACTGTACATAATGTTCACCAGTGTCACAACAATTTGGTTCTCAGAGTCATTTAGCCGGCAGATGAACCTGTGCATTCCATTTCTCAGAACCGCTTGCAGAGTGTTCACACCAGCACTCACAAATAACTCATTTGCACTAGTCCATCTGGGCCTTTTTAAAAGTATCCTCAGAGCGTCATTGTATGCCACTTGTAGTCTCTGAAGGCTGGCTTTTTTATAGTTCAGCCACAGATGTGCAGTGTACAGTGGTGAGCAATACGCTTTAAACAAGGTCAGCTTCACACCAACAGTGCAGCAGCCGAATTTACGTGACAATACATTTGCTCGTACATACAACATACGACACTGACGATAAATGTCCTCATCATCTGTTAATTGGTCTGTGATCATGTGACCAAGATATTTCACTTCACTGCAGATATTTAGAACATTACCTGAGAGCTTAAAGTCAGGAAAAGTCATATGTCTATCCTCTGTGGTTCTACAAATCATAATTACACTTTTTGAGTTGTTGTACTTTATATCATGTTGTTCCCCATAGACAGAGCACACATTAAGAAGCTGCTGCAGGCCAGCTGAGCTCGGACTGAAAATCACACAATCATCAGCATACATAAGATGATTCATCACTGTACTACCGACCATACAGCCAGTTTTACATGAGCTTAATTTACTTAATAAATCATTCATGTAGAAATTAAATAAGATAGGAGATAAGATACTCCCCTGTCTTACTCTGTTACTGACTTGGAAGGCAGCAGACATGCAGTTGTCCCATTTAACCTGCATGGTCTGTTGGGCATACCAATAGGACAGGATTCTAACTATATAATTAGGGACACCGGCTGCACCCAATTTTTTAAATAATTTCCCGTGATTCACCCGATCAAATGCCTTAGAGGCATCTAAGAAACACATAAAAACAGAAGAGCTTTTTCTCTTATAGTTGCTCAGCAGTTCCTTTAACACATATATACACATATCTGTACCGTGTCTCGGTTTAAAGCCAAATTGGTTATCTGTAGAAATAATTTGTTCATTGATCCTCTCTAGGAGAATTTGTTCAACGACTTTCAACAATATATTAGCTAAAGCGATGGGTCTATAGTTGTCTGAGGAACCCACTTTTCCTGCTTTATCCTTAATCACAGGAACCAGCACCACTGTCATCATGGAGTCTGGAAGAAAGCCATGGACTATGAGAGCAGTGAAGCATAAGGCAAGAAGTGTACATAACCTTGCGCTTGCAAATTTGAGGTGTTCAGCGGAAATAGAGTCCATACCTGTTTTATTAACTGATAAATTTTTAATCGCTTGAGAGATCTCATGGGATTTAATCGTATCTATATCTTCAACATTTGCTACTTGATAGCCATTAGTCTGAACACAGTTGAACAATTTACTATAATGCCTTCTCCAGAGCTCAGCAATAGCATTAGCACCAGAAACATTGTTGACACAAGTAACATAGTTGAGCGGATATACTGTTAACCATTTAATTTCCAACTTGGAATTGAAACATTTCAAGTCAAAACTTGACTTACAGACTAAGATGCTCTGACACACACGAACATACATCCTTTCATCACAAAGAACACATCCAAGTGAACATATGAAGTCAAATTATGCACTTAAGGGCTAATGGGATGCTCCATCACACGAACATACATCCTTTTAAAGTCAAACTATGCACTTACAGGCTACTGGACGCTCTGACACACAAACACACATTATTTGATCACAAAGAACACAATGGATTAAAATGGATTAATGGATTAAATGTAATGCTTAATACTAAAATAGGGCCTACTGTGTGAACTCATTACTCACAGTAATTCTTTTCAAACCAGTCCAATTTATGTAACCCATGAAAGTGAAAGAAAAGCTTTCAGTTAGGCAAACTTCACCAGATATCTGAATCTATCTCTACATGACGTGACATCACAGGCTTAGGAGGGGGCTTCTGTCTGGCTTCTGAGTTGTTGGGCCTTCGCTAAAGAAATGGACCACTTCAACAGACTTTTAGATCATGGCTTAAGGTCCTACAAGGCTATCAAGAAGCCCCTGATCAATGAGAGACAGAGGTTAGCCCGGCGTCGTTGGGCCCAGGCACACAAGAACTGGACAGCCAGGAATTGGAAGAGGATTTTGTGGTCAGATGAGTCCAGTTTCCAGCTTTATCTTCCTCCTACTAATGTGGGGGTACGCAGAAGGCCAGGCGAAGCATTATCTCCAGCATGTACAGTACCTACTGTCAAGCACGGTGGAGGCAGTATCATGGTTTGGGGATGCATGAGTGCTGCTGGTGTTGGTCATCTCACTGTCTGTGATGGCACATTGAACTCTACCAAGTATTGTACCATTCTCGAAACCCACATGCTCCCTTCTGCGCGTGCACTGTTCCGTCGAGGTAAAAGCTGGATGTTTCAACAAGATAATGCCCCTTGCCACACATCCAAGGCCAGTAGAACCTGGCTGCAGGAGCACAGTATCCAGGTCTTAGAGTGGCCAGCTCAATCCCCGGACATGAGCCCCATTGAAAATCTGTGGTGGATTATCAAAAGGTCTGTTTCAAAGCATAAACCAAAGAATTTAGAAGAATTAAAAGCAGTAATTCAAGTAGAAAGGGACAAGATTACCCCTCAGCAGTGTGAAAGGCTCGTGGGGAACATGCCAGCCAGGATTAGAGCTCTACTACGTGCCAGTGGCAGGACTACTAAATATTAATTTGATGATGTGATGGTTTATTTATTTTTTGTTCAGTTTTGAACACATTCTCTGTTATTTGTTGACTTTGATACCGACAATGTTGAGAACTGACATATTGAAACTGTCAAGAATTTAGTTTTGTTAGTTTTTCTTGTAAACAATAGACAAAAAAATAGAATTCGTATTCGTTTGTATCTGTCTAATGCAGCCACACCTTTTGAAACACAAAGAAGATTTTTCCACAAATATTTCATGATAATATTTGAGATTGTGTAGAGCCAAATTAATTCAAATTTACCCATTGAACGGATCACCTCAGCCATCATCACAACAATTGCCCCCCCTGAGAAATTTGGCAGGAGCCGCCACTGCATTTTGTGCTCCCCACGATTCTTCTCTTTGGAGACAAGAAGTGATGTGGAAATGTGTCTTTGCAATCGATATTTTTTAAGCATACTCCCAGTGAAAAGATGTGACATCACCTTTCTGTGTTCTCTGTTTTTGGTGGTGGCATATGTTTCCTTGATGTTGTCCATGAGGACATTATGAGTAAGCAATGATCTCCACACCTCAGGATAACCACACACATTTTGTCGTTGCTGTCTTTTTTTTGATGCTGGGAACACCCGCTGCTTCTTCACCTCATTTCTTCTGAGTTTTGTCCAAAGTTTGTCTACTTTTCTTCTTTGTTTTTCAAGCAAGGATTTCAGTTTCCTTACTTCTCTATGTAGTTTTGAGATTTTTTATCTTAATCTTTTTTCTTCCAGTTTTCTTCTGTCTGGAATAAACAAAGAATAATCATTTAAATATGATTTAAAAACAACAAACTTATTTTTGTTTTTCAAATGAGGATGTTATTGAATGCAGAAACCTGATTTTGTCTTGCCATCATAAATCTCTATCTGAGGTTGCTGATCAACTTAACTGCCTGGACTAGATGGTGGTGTTTCTATGTTCTCAAGCCTGCACTTTCTCTCCCTGCTTCTCTGCTGCTCTCATATCAGAGAAGAGTGTGGGATAGAGTCAGGGAGAGACACCTGGATGGGCAGAACTCTCCCCCGCTGGACTGGGCTGTACACTCTACTGTCCCCATTCACCCAAGCATCTTGGACGCAGAGGGTAGGAGAGTGAAGTCTTCTATTCCAGTCTTGTGTCGTGGATGCAGTCATGTCATAGAAGAGTGTGGGGAGGGCAGAGTCAGTGAAAGACACCTGGATGGGCAGAACTTTCCCCTGCTGGACTGGGCTGTACACTCTACCCTCCTCCATCACTCTGTTTATGCATTCTGAACATTAAGAATTTACCGTGAACCTAATTAACGTACAACGTATAGTGAACAGATTTACCAAATTGAATACTTATATGCTATTTATATCAGGCTATATTATATTGTAGTCCCCAGACATCAGTAATTCTTCCAGTAGGTGGGTTCTTTAGGTTGTATGCCTTTAGACCATTTGGGAATCGTGTGTTTAATCTTGATATCCATCTTCTTTCTGCTTTTTTCCTTAGGTAGGTGTTCCATTAAGGGTTGCGCACGCCATGTCTTTGGAAATGTTTCACTGGGTAAGCATTTGTCTTATGTCCTCTCCTGATATTGTAACAGTGATGGGAAAGACGGGTCCTCAAGGAGTTTCTTGTTTCGCCTACATACTGCATTGGGCATCTCTTGCGCTTGATCAAATAGATGCAGTCTGACAGTTCCAATGAGATGTGATTTGATTTCTGCAAATCTTCTGTGTTCCTGGCAATGTTGTGGGGATCATGGGTCATTTGAATTTGGCTCTTACTAGGATGTCCCTAAACGTAAGGATTCCTCTTGAAGGCTGATATTACCTGAAATTTTTCACCTGTTCTGGTGTTTTTCAGTTTTTTCCTAAAAGTTTTATTTTAGTTTGTAATAGGAATGTGTATTTTGAGTATACTGAGATTAGTGGAATGATTTGGTGGTTGTCTTGTTCTGTTGATGGGGTTGCTTCCATGGTGTAAACTTCCTTTTGTACATTCCGCAGGAATGAGTATCTTCTTTCTCTTAAGGTATGGAAAAGAAGTTTTGTGGCATCAGTTCTGTCTGTTTGTTTAGAGCAAATTCTGTTGAATCTCAAAAGTTGTGACTTTAGGATTCTTTTGAAGAGGTGTCTTGGATGAAAACTGTCACTGTGTAGAAGGGCATGCATATCTGTTGGTTTGAAATAGACCTTGGTGTCCAAAACCCCAGAGTGTATAAAGTCCCTATGTTTATAAATTGTAGTGTCCAGGAAGTTGATCTGTGTGGGGTGTGTGCAAGGGTCCACTCTGATGAGTCCATGGTGGTTGTTGAGGGTGCTGACAAAGGAATCAAACTCTTCTTTTGAGTAGGTCCAGATGCCCCAGATGTGGCCCAGGTATCTAAAGTATTGGACTAGTATTGGAGTATTGGAGTCTTCTCACATTTCAGGAATGCTGATTCTTCCCAGTCTGCCATATAAATGGCTTCCATGCTCAAAGTAATGTCAGTGTTGGTGTAGAAACTGTTGATATCCATGGTAAAGAGTAAGCTTCTGGGAGTTGGGGTTTCTGGTGAGCTATTTACATGTAGAAGGTGGTGGGTAGCCTTCATGTATTGGGTAAATGCTCAGGTTAGTAGTTGGAAGTTGCTGTAGGATTTTGGTTGGGACATTGTAAAAACCTGTAAGACAAAGGAGGAGTAACGTTAATTGGAGTTTAACCCTTGATGACCTACCATAGAACAAGTCCACCAGAGCAATTTCACCTGCTGTAGTGCCATTTATTGGAGTATTTTAATATGCTATACATCAATACAACCCTTAAATCCCAAATTTTAATGTGTGGACATATGTCCATACTAATGAAAGAAAAAAAAGTGCAATAAACCACAAAAAAATATAAAAATCGTTTTTGTTTTTACACATATTTTTCTAAATACAGAAATATGGCTGTATCCCTCAAAACTGTAAATGTACAAAAAGTTGCACAAAATCCTTTCAAACCACATCAAATTTATTTTGAGTGTTTTCATAACTTAATTTTTGAGATACACTCATTTTTATAAAATGTGACAAAAACGAAAGTAAAATGCACATTGTGCACAATTTGCAAAAAAAACAAAAACACATTTACATCAAAATAAACTATTTATAATAGAACAACCAAAGTTCCAAGTTCAAAATCAAACATTACTTTTCAATGGCACCAGGGGAGCTGTGATAGGTCTTGTGACAGTTTCTGTCCATGATGACACACAGATACACTCATTTTCATAAACCGTACCAAACTTAAGTGCACATTGTGCACAATTTGCAAAAATACATATACATCAAAATAAACTATTTACAATAGTGCTATCAAAGTTCAGAGTTCAAAGCCCTGTCAGCTGCAGTCACTGATGCTTTCTAGACATCATGATTTCCCATCACTGAATGAATAACATGCATAGCAACCCAAAACTGCTTTGCTAGCCCAATCATGTTGTAATTAAAATATCCACTGTAAAAACATTTTATTCACACACCGTTTATTGAGTTATTACCATAGACTGTATAAAATAATTATTTATTGGTTATTACCTTATTTTTTTTACAGTCTATGGTTATTACAGACACCGCTAACGGCTAACGTTGACAGCTAACGGTTAGCCCAGCTAATCGATGACAACCATGTTATTCATTACAAAACGTGCATACAGAAATAGTAATGTTTGTTCAGTCATTGTGTTTATAGACTTTAACAAACAGCAGATTAGTCTACACGGTGATATAGTGATGTGAAAAATGTGATATATAGCTAAACTGGATTGCTACCCTAAGTATTTGTAAACAACACAGCGATTCCCAGGGGGCACCGCCAGCAGTAAAGGGCGTGAGCGATCCCCGAGGCCCCTGCACTTCTGTTAGTCGAAAAACTCCGGGCTGTGCCTCCAGAGCTAAAGGAAGAATTTTTTTTTTTTTTTTTTCTTTACCGATGGATTTCCAGATTGCCTTCCCAGGGAATACTAGAATTTCTGTCATTGTCATCGTAAGACACCCAAACACCTTGGAAGAAGGTCTCTCCATTGTTATCTTCCCAGGGAACACTCCAATTTTAACTCACTGTTAATGTATTGGAGAGTTTTTCCCGTCAACTGGAGAGAGGAGTCTCAATAGTTTGTGAAATTAGCTTTGTCATTTAGAATTTCTGTCATTGTCATCGTAAAGACACTCAAACACCTTTTTTTTTTTTTTTTTTTAAATCTCCAGCTCCAGCTCCACTCCACACACATGCTCTGGTGCATGCCTCCTCGTCCACAGTATTTTACTCAACATGCGCAAAACCACCTAAATGTTGAAATAGCAGTAATACCAAATTCATTGATAAAATGACATAAGGGATGCAAAGGGGGTAATAGCATATGGGGTGCCGTTTGTAAAGTGTCTCTTGCTGAAAATAACATCAACTTTTTGCCACATTTAGCTTCAAACAATGTTTAAAAAAGTGTTGTGAATTTTTTAACGTCACCTTTTACCACATTTACAGCAATATTTGTTAACTTAGAAATATATTAAATAGTTAAATCTAAATATTAAATGTGGCAACTAAATGTTAAATGTTATCTAAATATTAAATCTAAATCTAAATCTAAATCTAAATGTTAAATCTAAATATTAAATCTAAATCTAAATCTAAATATAAATGTTAAATCTAAATGTAAATGTTAAACCTAAATGCTAAATCTAAATCTAAATGTTAAATCTAAATATTAAATATAAATATTAAATCTAAATATTAAATATAAATCTAAATATAAATGTTAAATCAAATGCTAAATATAAATATAAATATAAATGTTAAATCTAAATGCTAAATCTAAATCTAAATGTTAAATATAAATGCTAAATATAAATATAAATCTAAATGTTAAATCTAAATGTTCTGGGTGAAACTAAATATTTAGCTAATATGCAAATTTACACTGCCGGTCACCGGAAGTACCAAAATAAAAGCTCGAGATGGTCAGACTGTGTTTATAGAATCAAATAACGAATTAAAACCAACTTATCGGGGGAAATGAACACTTGAACATACCTTAGCGTGATAATAACTACCTAAAATAACAAGAAACATGTTTGGAGAAATTTTATTTGACGTGTACTTTGAGTTGTTAGTGTCCCTTCGGAGGGACTAACAACCTAAGCTAAGCTAACAACCGTTAGCTCTTAGCACCGTTAGCAGTGTCTGTAATGACTCATTAACTCTTAAACGGTCCGTGTAAAAATATTTTTTCCAGCAGATGTCTTAGTTACAACATGATTGAGCTAGCAAAGCAGTTTTGTGTTGTTATGTGTGGTATTTATTCAGTTTTGGGAAATCACGATGTCTAGAAAGCATCAGTGACTGCAGCAGCAGCAAAGCTAACATCAGGACGTCATCTGTTAAAAGCCTCGACATGAAACTACTCCAGTTATCTCAATCATAAGCATGATAATAACTACCTAAAATAACAAGAAACATGTTTGGAGAAATTTTATTTGATGTGTACTTTGAGCTGTTAGTGTCCCTTCAGAGGGAATCACCTTGTTGTTTACAAATACTTCCGGGTAGAAAACCAGCGGAGTCTAGCTACATATATATATATCTATATGTATATATATATCTATATATATATATATAGATAGATATATATATATATAATATATACATACATATATATATGCATATCTCACATTTTTAAGAGTTAATGAGTCATTACAGACACTGCTAACGGTGCTAAGAGCTAACGGTTGTTAGTCCCTCCGAAGGGACACTAACAATTCAAAGTACACATCAAATAAAATTTCTCCAAACATGTTTCTTGTTATTTTAGGTAGTTATTATCATGCTAATGTGTGTTCAAGTGTTTATTTCCCCCGATAAGTTGGTTTTAATTCGTTATTTGATTCTATAAACACAGTCTGACCATCTCGAGCTTTTATTTTGGTACTTCCGGTGACCGGCAGTGTGAATTTGCATATTTAGCGAAATATTTAGTTTCACCCAGAACATTTAGATTTAACATTTAGATTTAGATTTAGATTTAGCATTTAGATTTAACATTTACATTTAGATTTATATTTAGCATTTAGATTTAACATTTAGATTTAGATTTATATTTAGCATTTATATTTAACATTTATATTTAGATTTATATTTAGCATTTAGATTTAACATTTACATTTATATTTATATTTATATTTAGATTTAGATTTAGATTTAATATTTATATTTATATTTATATTTATTTATATTTATATTTATATTTAATATTTAGATTTAGATTTAGCATTTAGATTTAACATTTACATTTAGATTTAGATTTAATATTTAGATTTATATTTAGATTTAATATTTAGATTTAGATTTAGATTTAGCATTTAGATTTAGATTTAATATTTAGATTTAACATTTAACATTTAGGTGCCACATTTAATATTTAGATTTAACTATTTAATATATTTCTAAGTTAACAAATATTGCTGTAAATGTGGTAAAAGGTGATGTTAAAAAATTCACAACACTTTTTTAAACATTGTTTGAAGCTAAATGTGGCAAAAAGTTGATGTTATTTTCAGCATGAGACACTTTACAAACGGCACCCCATAATAGCATACCTTCAAAAAGCACCTCTGTCCGCAGCCCTCGTCTGTCATCTGTCCAGATGACCTTCAACCACTTAGCATACTTGGACTTTTTGGTTTTGAAGACATCCAGTGTGAGTGGCAATCACCGATCCATTGTAACATTGTCAAATAAATTATATTTGACATAAGTTCGCACCAGAGCATCCCTATCTCCAGCTAATCACCAGGGGTCTTCAGTTTTCTCCCTTTGGCCTTTTTTTAAAACTACCCATCAGATAAATTAGCCATAACTACAGAGCTCTCTTATTGCAAGATGCGAGAAAAATTAATAGGCTAACAGTTTTGCAATCCTTGCACATAAACAGCAATCCGTGCGTACATTTTGCTGAACTGTGTGCAAAGTTTTGCCATCCTTGTGCATAAACTGCAAGCTGTGTGTAGTTTTGCAGTCCGTGCGCACAGTTTGCTAAACCGTATATCATACAGCTACGTATCATTTCTGACCAAAAATCAACCAACCAGCACACTGAGTGACAGCGGGATTTTGAAATCTGCCAACATTAAAGCCACAGTGTGTAGGAATTTCTCCCATCTAACGTTGAAATCATATATTGCATTCAAACAGATGGCGCACTCTAGAGCCTCACTGTTTCAAACACGTATTGCAAAAACTGTAGCCGCTGTGTACCAAAAAGCTATGATAACACTGATGAAACCATGTCAACCAATACTACATGGAGTATCAGGCTCCTACACAGACAGACAGAAATGCAGGATCATGTATTATGCAGCATCACGGGAGACGGAATCCTTGTCGCCAAGAAAGTGCAAAAGGGAATCAAAAAGGCAGCGTGACCGGCAAATTAAAAAAACAAGGGTCAGCATTGGGGTTGCCTTTCCCAGGTGGAGAGAGCTGCTGAAGGAGAAAGGTAATACAATCACAGGCCAGCGCTAACAGTGGCTAACAGCGGCTAACAGCGGCGCAGTGATGCGAGGAGAGGGATGAGGCTGTTAGCGACTGGCCGCTAACAGCGGCTAACAGCCAACAGTGGCGCTGGCCTGTGATTGCATCACCATCCTCGCTCAGCAGCTCTCTCTACCTGGGAAAGGCAACCCCGATGTGGACCTTCATTTTTTTAATTCACCGGTCACGCTGCCTTTTCTGTTCCCTTTTGCGCTTTCTTGGCGACAAGGATTCCGTCCCCCATGATGCTGCATATGCCTGATCCTGCATTATGCTCAAAGACTGGGACTTTGTTTCAAATTTGCCAGGGTAGTAGCGAAGCGCCTCTTGCTCCTCTCCTTCGGCTCCTCAGTCACGCAGTGCTGGCCTGGCTCTCAACGAAAACGCAGAAGGTGGTGCTGTATGTCCCTTGCTGGCGGGTGTATTCTCAAGATGGTGACACGTAATGGAACCCCACAGACGACTTACCCGCACAATGTACAAACAAATCCAAAATTCTCCTTTTACGAGAATAAGTCAGATTATTGGTGGAGGTAATAGTACACCAGTGATGACATATTTATGAATGCAGACATCAATTTTTGCCAATAAACAACTGAAAATGTTACACAATGTCCCTTTAAAATTGAAGACGATTTAATTCAAACAATGGAAAAATGCATTGAACCGCCAAGATGGTTTGACAGATCTGCAAGTAACTGTTTAAATAAAATCTAGAAGCCTCTCAGACATGACTTTTCCTAAATATGTGTAGCCTATTTAATTTCTGAAGGCTAGAAGGTCCTAAAATAAGCAAAAACAAAACAAAACAAATAAAAAAAACATAAGATTTCTGATCATGTATACCTCTGACCGACACAACGGCTATATAGACAGCAGTTGAAATAGGCTATAAAGTGGATTGGGAGTGCGGAGAAGAGTTCAGGTCCTCATATGTTGTGTCCAGTACAGCATGGTTATTCATTTTTGTTCATTCATTTTTATTATAGACAAGGTTACATTACAGCACAGCACAGCACAGTACAGCACAGCAGCACTGGCTCTGCCAAGTTTTCCAGTGCATCCTCTTGAATATCAAATCTTTATGAAAAAACATAACTGACGTGAAAAAAACCACAACATTGTAAATTGTGGTCTGGTCAGTAATATTTTGTTTATTTCACATAATTTCTAGTAACTTCATCAATATGCATTGTTGTTATAGCCTATTATACAAATGTTATTTAACAGTTTAATTACTCAATACTGGCTCATGACTCCTGCTGGTTGCCTGTCTATCCAGCTGGTTCTCAAAGCTCCAAATAAACTCAACATCTTGTGACGAGATGGCGTGGAGGGAGAAAACCAGGATTTGAGAGTTCGACAACACCACCTGTCTGTGAACTTTGTGATTTACAATGGAGCTGAATTTTGTAAAATCACCTTTGTTAAATTTTGCTGTTGGCCCTGGCTTCATATGAGTAGAGGAACTCTCCGCTAAGCAAATTTATACAATGTAAACTTCCATAGGCTTGTGCTAATAATGTTAGCATTTTGTATTGGAGGGGAAAAAGTGTCCAGCAAAAGACAAGTATATCCTGCAATACACTGAAGTTGAGAGGCACAATAAAGTTGATTTGTGTACTTGCATTTTAATTGTCCCTTTTAAACCATGCATGTTTAATGTGTGTTTTGGGTGTGTTTTGAACTAAACTTTACAGCACTTCCCAAAAACCCCATCGCTAACTAGTGTTCTGGAGGTGTAATTGCAGACACAGAAACACCATGCACAAGTATTATTACTCATAATGGCATAGGCCATGCGCGTGTAGGATATGGTGTGGGCTCTGCATAGGGCTGATGCACAAGTTCACCTTTTGCTCATTTTATTGGAAAGCCTGCACTAAACAGTTGGACCATAGAGTTTAAAAGATATTGGCAGTTAAGGTCAAACAAAATATCCTATTTAGGAGAGTGCTAAGTGTAGGATCCAGCTTTACTGAGCCTTGACCCATAATAGGGACTGACAGTCAAGGACATCTCGACCAGTCTTTTTGAGCAATATAAGCGCATGACTGAATTGTTGGAGTACCAATGTATGAAGCTACATGGTGATTCTATCAATGGTTTGCCAACCCTTTTTCCAATTTGACTAAGGTATGAAGTGCGGCACAAGTGCCAAAGTGAGTGATTTGTAAAGCATGTTGTGTGTATTTACAGCAGCATGTTAATGCATTATTTTTACAGATTAAAACATCACCAAGGCAACAAAACATGGAGACATATCAGCAATATAAACTCCACAGTAGCTCAAGTCCATAAACACAAATATGAAAGCAAAAGGAAACACAAATCAACACACCAATCTTTGTGGCAGAGAGGAAGGTCATCAACCCAGCTGCCTTATATATTATACTGGCTTTCACACGGTAGGCAGTTCACAGGTTGCCCTGTAATTGTGGACTTTGTAAAGCTTGGTTGCACTGTAGGGAAACTGGCCGACTGGGAGAGGTCAAAGAGCAGTTCCTACTGTGGCGGGAGAGTGGAGACTTGACAGGGCTGACTGCAACTCATAAGTCTGTCAGACTCTGGTAGGACCATGGCCACATTTGGATTAAATGTTTATGCAAGAAAATTTGGTACAGTTTGGACTGGATACAGTGCGGGTGCTTGGACATATTTATGATCTTTACTTTCTCTGTGCTCACATCATTTGGCCTCTGTAACATTGGGGATGAAGTGCTATATAAAGTTTATTATTATTGTCTGTCTCCAGTAGAGGGCAGTATTGACTGTTCCCTGTGGCCCATAATACAACTGGGAAATTTTGAAACCAGTTTGTACACTCCTGGTTTGTTTTTTAAAAAAAACCTTTTAGATCTCACCTGGAGTTAGGATTATCATATTTTTATTCTGTTGGTCCTGCGCCTTTTAGAAGCACAACAGTGTGTCCTAATTTGTGTCCTGTCAGTAACAGAAGCAAGATACTAGCACACTGCACAGTAGAACAGCTGTATTTCCACTTCTGCAGCTGCAGCAAAGGAGAGACTGCATGTGGGTACATCCCATCAACAAGAAAAGGAAGGAACATGGAGCGTTTCACAACCTTGTGCAAGAACTACGCCTTCTCAGGGCAGCTTTCTTTAACTACATCCGTATGAGTGCCAGCCAGATGGAGACACTATCTTTTCTTGTAGATGACTTGAGAAGACGGACAACAGCATTCAGGGAGCCTATGGAGCCTAAACTTACTGTTGGTCTGAAGTGATAGAAACAAGACACTGCTCACTTCTGACAATCAGTGCATTCAGCATTTAAATCATCTGGCATATACAATATCTTTTTCTTTAGGTTACCACTGGTCAAAAATCAAGTAGCTGTCATTTCATGATACAATCAGTAACATGTAAACAAAGTGTCCTCTTTTTGAAAACAGTGAAAAGGCACATCCTAGTCATCCCATAATACTTCTGGAAAGACCAATGAAATGTACACAAATACCAACCAGTCAAAGCGCCTTTACACTACTTCACATTCCCCCAATGTACACACACATACATGCACTGTTGGCTGAGGCTACCTACATGGTCCCACCTGCTACTCGGTTCAACATTCGGCAACAGTTTGTGGTTCAGTATCTAGTTCAGTATTTTTTTGTGCGTGTGTAAAAGACCAGATACTTTCACTTTTTGCTCTGTGGTCCTGAGTAATTTATGAAGCTCAGAGCTTTAGTAACTTAATTATTTTTGATCTAAATGCCTAATATTAGTAAATTATATATTTACTATTAATCAGTCTTTAAAATAACTAAAGCAGACAAATATATGTTGTGGAGTAAAAAGTACAATACTTCTCTCTGAAATGTAGTGGAGTAGAAATGTAACACGGAATAAAATGGAAATGCCCTTGTTCAAGTACTTCAGAATTTTGTGCTGCAGATTTATAAAGAAAATGTGCTTTCCAAAGCTGCCTGGCATGTTATCTCCAAAATCACAGCATTTATCATAGTCAGAAACTGTAAAAACAGCAGTTACTGTTGGATTTTCCAGGTTTTGAGGGTCCTTGGTCACATATGTGCGACAAAAAAAATATTAAAACAAACAACAAAAAAAAAAACACTAACTAAATCTGATCTTAAAAAAGGGATATTTCATCAAAATCCCGACATTCTATGTCTCATTTTTGGCCAGAAATAAACAATTTGCACTAAATAACCAGCATGCATGGTGAGTGAAAAACTGGTGCTTTTTGAAAACTTTAGGATTTTACAACATCCCTCTGTCCCTTGGACCCTCACAGCAGATAAGGAAAAAACTCCCCCCAAAACCCTTTACCGAGAAGAAAAACATCATGGGGTAAAATCTAATAACTAATTTATGGAGGGTCATGCATTCTCCACCAGTATCTCAGAGAGGCTCCAGGACGGGCACTTACTAAAAACCAATGTTTTTATTTTTGTAGTCTAGTTTTGAGTGTCCTCAAATCCTTGAAAACAGCATTTGTAACATCAAAATATCAACATTAAAATATCTAATCTGCTCTTTTTTATTTTCATTGCACCTTAACTATGCACATTTTTTTTTTCATCATTCATGATGTTGTTATGCTCCACAAGTATGGAACGACGCCCTGCTTTAGGGTGTAGGATGTAACGTAACTGAACGCAGCCGCAGCTTGTTTGGTTCCTGTCTCCGTCATATATCAGGGCTCCCTGTCCGATACAGCACTCGCTAGCTGGTTAGCAAACTTTTAAACAAAGTTATTCTGTGTAGTTAGGTCATTTTAAATACAGACGAGAAAACGTCACATTAACAGGGGGCGAACAAAATGCCTGCAGTCTCTAAAGGGGATGGGATGCGTGGCCTGGCCGTGTTCATCTCTGACATCAGGAACTGTAAGTTTGTTTATCACATTCACAGACCGTTTTCGGTTAGGCTAATAACATGCTAGCTGGCATAACGTTGAACAGATATGTGACGGGTGGTTTCCAGAACATGTCAACAAGTGTGTCCCTCAGCCTTTGCTCACTGGTAACTTGTACGTTGAAAGTGGGGTTAGACGACCACACCGCTGGCTAGCCTACACAAGCTAATTAACGTTAGCCGTTAGCTTCCAGTTGCTAACTTCATGTCGAAGGGCGTGGACCGCACGGCTAACTGGAGATATAATGCCAAACTGCCATTTTTATAGTCTAAAGCGTTTAAAGCTAATGTGCGTTAGTGTTTTCAAATGGTTTTCTTCAGAGAATCATTCAGCGAATTCTCTCTAACACCATTCACACGTTTGTAAAACAATACAACTGCCAATTCAGACTGTGTAAGGAATAACGTTATTTCAGGTAACGTTTGCGTCAAAAGGACGTGCACATATAACAGTATGAACAACTGTGGTGTATTTTACTTATGCTGCCAAGTTGTCTATACTAATGTGGGCTTTAAAAAATACACAACTAGAGCTTAGACATCCCTATAAATTCAAATGTTCAGCTCGAGTCCTGCAGAGGAAGTGCCTGTCTGTTAATCACACGCACAAAAACACAAACACACACACAGCGCAAATCATATTCACTGTGCGCTCAAGTACATTTTTATTGGGTGCAACTGTTACCAAACAGTTGCCTAACATCTCTATTCTCCCAAAGTGTTTATCAAGCATTTTAGAATTACTCAACAGACTCGTGTTGTGTTCTCAGAATAGGAAATGACAAGCACATCGCACTCACTGGAGGGGGAAATGTGCAGACATCATGAGCTGACTTTCACATCCTATAATTATGAGATAGAGACATGTAGAAAGGATTAAACATCTTGTGGGAATGATGTCTTCACCCAGTAGGCCTACTTGTGACAAAATGGTTCAAGGACAATGTGAATAATCATCACCACCTGGAAAAAAATAGGACGAAAGATAGAGATGACTCAGTCTGGTTAAATTTGCTTTCATTTCTTCCTTGGTTTTAGGTTACAGAAGATGTTCGTGTGTCATTGGCTAATATGAATGCCATGTTTATGTCAACATTGCGCAGGCATTCATCTTTTTGCGATGTCTACTTACAAAACAATGATTACACTGATCTACTTGTTGTTATGTCAATCACCAGTCCCAGCTCCAAGGACATTTCGGGGCATTTCACAGCTTGGAGCAGAATTTTTGCTGTTTCAGTGTACACTGTCAACACCTGTCAGCATGCACACATGAAGTAACAATTCCAGTGCAATGGCTACAATATAGTCACCAGAGGTGTTTACAGTCACTTAATGCAGATGTAGCATCTGTGCTGGAGAGGATGGTACATGCAGGGTCATTGATAAAAGACACATTATTAGACACAACTATTTTTTGTAGCTAATATAACATAGGTAATATGTCTCTGTATCATGGAGTGCCATAAAGATATATGCAAGAGCCATAACATTATATAAAGTGTCACATTCTATCATTATGGTGAACACACCAAGTGTGGTTTATTCTTCTTAGCACATCAAAAAGGGGCATGGCAGTGTAAAAAAAATCAGAAGTATGATTAATTCATTAAGTCATCATGGGTGATCACACTGCTACATAACATGTAAAATGTCTTGATCTATTTGCAGGTAAAAGTAAAGAGGCAGAGATTAAGAGGATAAACAAAGAACTGGCCAATATTCGATCCAAATTTAAAGGTAGGTGTACAGTTCTGAATAAATGTGTGTGGCATGGAGTGCACCTGGTATGTTTTTTTTACTAGAATAAAACCCTTTGACTTCCCTGACACAAGTTTCCCTGTTGCTGTTAAATTCACTTCGACTCATCTTGAGACTGTGTCTCGGGTTTGTGACTTTTCAGTTTCTTCAGTTTTCCCGCATCAGCGCTAGTGACAGGTGTGGTCAGAGGCATTATGTTTTTCGGGTTGGCTGGCTGTCTGTCTGTCCATCCAACCCATTCTTTTGAATACCATATTTCCGTAACAGGAATTTCTTCAAATTTGTCACAAATGTCTACTTAGACTCAATAATGAGCTGATTAGAATTTGGTGGTCAAAGGTCAAGGTCACTGTAATGTGTGTCTAATAGGATAAAATGATGAAAATGATATTATTTTAGCCAGTATTCTAAAGGTCAAAGGTCATCTTGACTGTGATATCATATTTTCTGGCCATTATTCATTGTCATGACTGAGGAACAGAAGGGGAGACATTTGGTCAGATACTGAATTGGTGACACTAATCTTGGGTGTCAACCTTGAAACTGTGCTGACAGTATAGCCTTTCTGTGCTGACAGTATAGCCTTTCTGTGCTGACAGTATAGCCTTTCTGTGCTGCCAGGTTGAAGATGTGTGTAAAGTATTCATATTTTAGAATGTGTAGCTCCTTTGCAGTAACCTCCATATTGGAAACATTATCTGCTGTCATGACTACATATGAGTCTCAACAGACATGGATGTAAAGTGCAATTTAACTGGTTGATGGAGGCATGCAACCACAGGGGAGTAATTTTGTGTTAATGACCGTCACCGCGTCTGCACTGTTCACACACCTCACCGTCAATGTGTCTGTCTAAATCTGCTCTTAGTCTTGTTTCTCCTGCCACCTGTTCCATGCTGCCTATAATTAGTTTGCTCCAGAATGAAGCTGCATCCTGTGCCCAGTGCCCATAGTGCCCAGCATTCTGACCTATGGTCATTCTAGCATAGTCTTTATGTACTCTCCTGCCCCTGCGTTATGTCAAGGTTTGACCAAATGTCTTTGGCGGTGATTTTTTCCCCTCTATTTGCTTATCCTCTTCATGTATAAAAGTCATAAAAATTGTCATTCCCAGCCACACTAAAGCTAATGCTGGCAGGGTATGGGGGAGGAGGTAACAGACACCCTGACAATCCATTAAACACAAGCATAGATTCAAGCATACTGAGCCCCTTAACTGTCATGTTATAGTGCCTTGTGGGGTAGCCCAAGAGTTCGGAGCCTCTGTTATGCATCTGTCTCTGGGCTGGTGTGGTACAGGGGCTGATCTCATTATAAAGATCAACAGCCTCTATAACTACTGCTCTCACTGATGATAGCATCCTAATTGAAAACTAAGGAAATAAAAGGCTGACAAAAGCACAACCATGGTACAGTCTTTCCAGCCATTTGCAAACTTGTGATTACAAGTATTGACACAAATTCCAGCAATCACTGCTGTTTGTCAGCTCAATTATAGCCAATCATTTTCCACATAAGAAATAATCCAGTTCAGACTAACTTTTATTTACCAAAGTAAAATGAAAGCTTGGATCTTCTTGAAACACTGAGAAGCACTTAAGAGAAAAGAAATAAAAAGAAAAAACATTTATAAGATAAAACATAAACAAAATGAAAGTAAAATGAAAGCTTGGATCTTCTTGAAACACTAAGAAGCACTTAAGAGAAAAGAAATAAAAAGAAAAAACATTTATAAGATAAAACATAAACAAATAAGATATATCAACATCTACTCTTTGTGAACCCTGTAAACCCATTTGATATTGTGATTGTAAAAAAAAATGACCATTAATTATTTCACTATAAAAAATTGTGATCAGCTGAATTCCCCTCTGCCTCTATTCCTCCGCTGCTCAGCAGTTTAGTATAAAATGACGAAATGCCCACTGTTCTTCCTTTGGGCAGTGTCAGACCATTGATATCACTGCATTCATGTCACATTCGTGTGTGTGTGTGTGTGTGTGTGTGTGTGTGTGTGTGCGTGCGTGTGTGCGTGCAGGAGACAAAGCTCTTGATGGCTACAGTAAAAAAAAATATGTCTGCAAGCTCCTCTTCATCTTTCTTCTGGGCCATGACATCGACTTTGGACACATGGAGGCTGTCAACCTCCTCAGCTCCAACAAGTACACAGAGAAACAAATTGTAAGTTTGTCCTCATGTTTATCCAGTGTCTTAAGTTGTCATGCATATATGTTTGTGTGAAGGGATGAGCATTAAGGGGTATACAAATGCATTAACATCTGTTGCTTCTCCTTTACATGGTGGACTCACACTAAAAACTGTTTTCCCATGTCCCCTTTCAGGGTTACCTGTTCATCTCAGTACTGGTTAACTCTAACAGCGACCTGATCCGTCTAATTAATAATGCCATCAAGAATGACCTGGCCAGCCGCAACCCAACCTTCATGAACCTGGCTCTGCACTGCATTGCCAATGTGGGCAGCAGAGAAATGGCCGAGGCTTTTGCTTCTCAAATTCCCAGCATCTTGGTGGCAGGGTTTGTACATAAACATTGGTGCATTTTAACTCTAAGTCTCAAACAAGCAGTGAAGTTGTTACAGTTAGCCATAAAAAAACAACTGATGGAAAATTTTAGATGTTAGTCAATAGTTTATTGTCAGTGTGGGACACTTGTAGCTCTTGGTTAAATTTAAAGAGCATCTGATGAAATAAGAAATTAAGAATCTAAGAGAATGTAAGAATTTTTGTTCTCATAGCAAACGCACACACACAGGGGCATTCAAATCAGCTTTTGAATTATAGTTATAAACCATAAGATCGTCATTATTTCAGACCTGATTTCTAGGTATGCGCAGCATTTTTTCTGCAAGATGTGTGAGATTGAAATTGAATTCACGTTGCATGATGGATTTACAGGAAACAATGCATGTATGTCAACATGTCTCTGTCTGTCTACTGACAGCTCTCCTATTGCTGTGTCGGAGCAGGGTATTTGCCGTACCTCAAAAAGCCTTAGAAGGCTTAAAATTATATTTTAAAAATTTAAGGCCAGAAAATATCTTAAAAAAAGCCTCATTTATATTTATGAAAGGTTTTTCATTTTTAAATGGTGCCGATTCAGGAGAAATCACATGAACTCACAGGAATAAACATTGCATATTTAAATCTAAAATCAGTTGTCTGAATTGAGTCATTTGAATTGTATTTATGTATTGGATTATGATGACTGAAGATGTATTGTACTTGACTCTAACAGGGACACGATGGACAGCGTGAAGCAGAGTGCGGCACTGTGTCTGCTACGGCTCAACAGGACCTCTCCTGACCTGGTGCCCATGGGTGAATGGACAGCACGAGTAGTCCACCTGCTTAATGATCAGCACCTAGTAAGACTGTACCCGTGTCACGACTCATACTACATACTGATTCTAAGCAGGCTTTGAGTGTGTAGTGTACTCACACCAGTGAATTGACAAAATAAATCCAAAGCAGACCATATGCACACAGAATATGGTGGAGTGTGCTGTTGATATTATCCCACAAGGAAATGAACAAATGAAATGGAGTTGCTCACAACTGGAAAAATTTTGTATGTACTGTATTGTTTAGTATAAAATGTAATACTTGTGATTTTTTTTTTTTTTTTTTTTTTTTTTTTTTGGTATACTAGCTGCTAAAACCATACACAATGACAATAAGTATGCAGTTCATACACCACAAAATTATTGTGTAGTAGGATTTGGAATGAAGTGTCTGTTTTGTTTGGCCAGCTCACTCTCTCTAATCGCTGTGAACCCAAAATACAATGCCCTGGGATGATAAAATACCATTGTCAGTTTTTCTCTAATGTCATTGTAAAGGTGTGTCTGTCTGTTGTCAGGGAGTGGTTACAGCAGCTACCAGCCTTATTACCACACTAGTCCAGAAGAGTCCAGAGGACTTCAAAACATCCATCTCACTGGCTGTGGCCAGGCTCAGTAGGGTGGGTGTCTTTCTGTAACTTCACAGGATACCAGGTCAAAGGTTTAATCTGATTTCAACATGTACTGATGTGTTATCTTGTTCTTGCTTGTCCAGATTGTGACTTCTGCGTCCATAGACCTACAGGACTATACATACTACTTTGTTGCTGCACCGTGGTTGTCTGTCAAATTGCTGCGCCTGCTTCAGTGCTACCCTCCACCTGGTATGGTACAGTACAGTCTTGTTTTCTGCTCGAGAAATTATGATCCCGTGTAGAAACATACAGTCCAGTCACCTGACAAGTGACTAGTGGAACTTTTATGGAACAGGACTGAAAATGACACATATTTATGCCTCTGCACATGTTCAGGCTGCACATATCAGAGCAACTGCAGTGCACACTTGCGTTGACAGGGCAGGGCAATGAGGGGTTGAGTGAATCAATACGCTGCATGCAGCTCAACAATGAAATGAGACTTTACCCATTTTAAACAGCCACATTTGTGGTACAGTTGCAGTGATTGGACAAAATTGCAAGGTCAAGCAGAATTTACAGGGATTGGCAGAATTTGAATTAATTGTTGCCATCGCTGCATCATGGAGGGACTGATTTGCTTTCCAGATATGAAATTCTTAACTTTACCATAAATTGACAACTCTTTGTGCAGCTAGTATCAGTTGGATAAGCAGCACTGTTGTGTGTTGCAGATAAGGCTGTTGACATGTAGTCATAGATTCATTTGATTTGGTTTATTGGATAGAAATCAGTGAAACATTACACTGAACCTACTCCTTGACTCATTGTCACCTTTTTCAAACACATTTATGACCCCTAAGGGTAATTGTATTATTTACCACACTTCCTGAATCCAGTTCCCTTTGTTTTCAACACTTATTTTGAAATGCTTTTCACTTATGCTTACCAATCATTCCAGTTGGACAGACATACCGTGTCATTGTATTAAGTAAATCCTCCCCAAATTACAAATGATCCCTTTTACATTTCTGTTCAGAGGTTGAATATACAAGGTACATCATGTGAGTGAGGCTGTGCTAGAGGTGTAGGGAAGTGTATTTTTTCACTTTGGGAGAGCCACTGTATGTAACTCTACCTCCAGTCTTAATGCTAAGCTAAGAGAAACACATCTTGACTCCATCTTTGTATTTAAACACAGGCATGATGTTGGTGAAAACTTTCTCATCTTACACTCAGGAAGGAAGGGAATAAGAACATTGGCCAAAAACCTGAACCGCTGTATTCTTTGCCCAGTGCTTGGTGTTAGCATTGTTTGTGAGATGTTTATTCCCATAGTGTGTCTAACTTGTAGACAACTAGAAGGCTTTGAATCGTTGGTATCATTTCCACCCTTAAGAACATTGTTGCATGAAATGATTTCTGACACTAGATGGCACCAGAGTACAAAATGTAAACTGCAAAACAGCCTTTAGCAATCAGTCTTCATATATCAGTTTGTCTACTTCTTTTGGATGATTAGGTGGCAAAAAACATTCCCTGAGTTTAGTTAGACATCCAGCAAAAAACAACAACAACAAAAAAACAGCAACATAGGCATAGAAGTCTGTAACGTCTCTCCATATAATGTGTAGAGTGATTTGATTCATTGTAATGTAACAATATGTATATAGATATGTGATGAGAGTAGAAGTCTAGGAGGTTCTAAGAACATAATCTTTATTGTTGCAGAGGATGCAGCGCTGCGTAGTCGTCTGACAGAGTGTCTGGAGACCATCCTCAACAAAGCCCAGGAGCCACCCAAGTCCAAGAAGGTCCAGCACTCCAACGCAAAAAATGCTGTTCTGTTTGAAGCCATCTCCCTCATCATACATCATGACAGGTTGGTGATATTCACTGTGAAGAGCTTTCTGCTGCTCATTGAATTCTTGGAATATCTTGGAATTGCATAGGTGTGTTCTAGTTTGAGAAAAATCCAGACACACTTGTTGATTATCCAGGTAATTTTACCATTAACTCACTGGGTAGACATTTAGAAAACAGTGTTAAGTTCCAACGTCTTGTATTAGATGCTAGTTTTCAGTTCAGTTGTAGTAGGCACTGGACTGTAGTGCTGCATTAAAAACACCAAGAGTATCGTCACACATCACATCAAAGTTACAGAGTAAACCCAGCTGTCATGAGTTCACATTCCTGTGTTGTGTATCATTTGGGTGATGAAATGTGTGCTAGCATTTGGACACTACAGCTAGTTGTTGTGTCTTGTCTCTCAGTGAGCCCACCCTGTTGGTACGAGCCTGCAACCAGCTAGGCCAGTTTCTGCAGCACAGGGAAACCAATCTCCGTTATTTGGCTTTGGAAAGCATGTGCACACTGGCCAGCTCAGAGTTTTCTCACGAGGCAGTAAAGACGCACATAGACACTGTGATCAACGCTCTTAAGGTGAGTCCTTCATCAGTTTTTTTCTTCTTTTTTTTTTTTTTTTTCTTAAACGATTATTTTTTATAGCTTTTTGCCTTAAATTGACAGGACAGTGTGAAATGGGGATAGAGAGAGAGTGGGGGGGATGACATGCAGCAAAGGGTTGCAAGCTGGAATCGAACCCGCAACCGCTGCAGAGAAGCATCGCCTCTGTACATGGGGCGCTGGCACCATCCACTATGCCACTGACGCCCCCTTCATCAGTTCTTTTTTACTTTGGTTAATATGAAAATGCTGAACCTGGTGGTTGCTTGGTGGTTGTTTTTTAATACATCTGAACAGTGGGGAGCTATGAAATCTGACATTTACTACTAGGATTGTTATGCACTTTTTCAGATTATTAATTGATAGTTACCTTCTAAAATAGGTTATTGAGTGAAGCTTTTGGTCTTAAAGAGTGATTTACAAAGCCTTTTAGCACTAGGAGTAGCTCCTGAGTTTGAGAGAAGTTAGAGATAGTCCAGAGGATTCCTGGTAGGCTGCAGGTTATGTAACTTGTAATAGTGGCAGAAAACGCAACAGTGATGAACTTTTGACATACTTTGATGGTTGGCAAGTTAGTAAGAACAGTCAGCCTACAGTGGAGGTTCTTAGATGTGATTGAGCATGAAATTGTCATGCTTTTTACCCAGTTTTCTGGAGCTTTAGCTACTTTCCAATGCCTAGAAATAATCCAAGAGGTTGTAATCATAATCACAGAAAGGGCACATTTTAATATGATGATACAATGTAATAATCAGAAATTAGGAAGGACATGAATTAATGAACCAAACCATCCACCCAGGATGGCCATAACTCATTTTCAGCTGTTTTCCATGTTCACATTATCCACATTGTGGATGATGTCTGTGACACTTATGATCCTAAATGTTACTCAAGCACATTTTGGAAACAATTTCCGCAATTCTCTTTAACCTTTTCTTCCAGCATTGAGAGATATGCAATAGTCAACATATCGCTCGTTTTATGCCCTCATGTCTGCCTACCACACTATCACATGCTAGCTGATATAACCTGCAAGAGACATTTAGTCTTATATTCTGTTCATGTTTGTTTTATATACAGACCGAGCGAGACGTGAGTGTTCGCCAGCGGGCTGTGGATCTGCTCTATGCTATGTGTGACCGCAGCAATGCCAAGCAAATCGTGGCAGAGATGCTCAGTTACCTGGAGAACGCTGACTACTCAATCAGAGAGGAAATAGTGGGTCATCAGTACTGGCCTGTTCACCATTTAGTTCCTCTGTGCGCAGCTCTCCAACTCAGACAGTTTATTTTCTACATCAGGTGCTCAAGGTTGCTATCCTGGCAGAAAAGTATGCTGTGGACTACACCTGGTACGTGGACACCATTCTCAACCTCATCCGCATTGCCGGTGACTATGTCAGTGAGGAGGTGTGGTATCGTGTCATCCAGATTGTCATAAACCGAGATGATGTCCAAGGCTACGCAGCCAAAACCGTCTTTGAGGTAGGCATGAAGATTAATGTCATGACAGATCATTGTGACTGCCAGTGTGACCCCTCAGCGTCTGCCTCTTCTTTGTTATAAGGGCACTTCTCCTAGCAAACTTGTCCATGTGGGCACCAAGAAAATTAAATGAGGGCTAAATGGGAATTGACTACAGCTGATTACACTATGTTAGACTCCATACATAGGTTCATTCACAAATGCTGAAAACGGCAAGCCCATCTCCAGGCCTCACATGGGCCTGCACATTTAAAAACAGCAATGTCTTTTTCCATTCTATCGTCAGGTCACCTAAACTAACATGCTATGTTTATAGTACTGCAACTATGAATGTCCTGAGCTGTTCAGACATTTTTTTAATGGATAGGTATGAAATGAACAAGGTGATTTCCAAACCTTGGGTTGCTCTGAATGCATGAACTGCCACATATGACTCATAGAGCTCTGTTTGAACACTTGAAACACACAAGGAAGGAGTGAGTCATTATAGAATATTATAGAAAGCCATTAAAGTTAAGTTGTGATCCATTTTTTTTTTCAAAATGCAAAGCTATTCAGCATATTTCTTCACACATGTCAACCTTCTTTACACTCACAGGCAAATTCACAATGGGTATAAAGCACAACTTTTGGGGGGGCTGAACCTGTACAAATAAGACAAAAAAAAAGTGTAATTCTCAAAGCACCTGCAAAGGGGGAAATGCAAACTTAACTGTGCTGCCAAGCAAATAGTGTATCAGTGCTCCTGTGCTATTGACACATATTTAAATTAGGTAATATGCATACGTTTGTGGAGAAGTGGCCCCTTTCTATGTAAATGAGCCTCAGTGCAAAAACAGTCTAATTCACAAAGATCAGTTCTCATAGTTGCACACAGTTACAGTGAAATTAATAGCGTCTTCAGAGAGTTGGTGTTAACTGGAGTGCACTGACAGATTTGGATATTAAATCCCAAATATGTTTTTTTTCTCTGTCACATTTACATTTCTTTCCTGATGTTTTGAGGAGTGCCTCTGCAACTTGTCAGTCAGGACTTTAAGAATTTCAGTTTTCCTTTTCTCTCTGTCTTTGATTATCCTGCCTACTGTGTTCTTGGCGCAAACATTTATACCTTGGCACATAGATAACTGCAACCAGACACTAAAAATTTGCACTCAGCAGCAACATCTTATGGGCGTGCTGCACTCTAATATTGTTAGTGCAATATCTTTTGTGAATCAGACCTTGAGACCGCGCAGATACGGCTTACAAGTGATGTGCAATTCATGATGCTATCAGAGGCCACGCTCTATTCTTTGTGAATTCGTCCCTATGTGTGCACCTGAATAATCAAGTAGTAGATAATACTAACCCAGTGCTGTCATGCTTTGTGAACACTTACAGGCGCTACAGGCTCCCGCCTGCCATGAGAACCTGGTTAAAGTCGGAGGTTATATCCTTGGAGAATTTGGCAACCTAATTGCAGGTGACTCGCGCTCCAGGTAAACATCACCTACATAGTCGATTCCACTGTTTTGAAAGTCATGTCAAAGTCATGTTTTGAGTTCAGTTAATGTTTCAGCTTAGGATATGTTTGTCCAGTCTACAATTTTTTATTTGTTTTTGTTTTTTTTGTTTTTTTGTCCAGGTTTCGAGACGTCTGAATAGATTTTTGTTTTTGGTGCCCGTAGCATTGAAAATGACATTTGAAAATTTAACAGCAATTTCTCTTTCCTGTTTTAGACCTCACAGTTAGTGTTTTTGCCAGGACTTTTCCTTCTGTTAACGTCCTTTATATTAAACTAACAATATCTTTATGGCTGGATACAACTAGGCTGAGTACAAAAATATGTTTATTTGTAATATGGGTTAACCAAAGCTTTAAACAAATGCTGCTGACACCTAAATGTTGTCTTAAAACTAAACATGGTGCTGTGTTTAGGAAACAAGCAGAAGAGCTTAATATACTGGGGCAATGTTGACTTCATCTTGTGACAAGTCTTGAGCTGACCTTGATGTAAAGACGTTTTACTGGTTTGTGTTTCTTCACTTTCAGCCCTCTAGTCCAGTTCAACCTTCTCCACTCCAAGTTCCACCTATGCTCTGTGCCTACTCGGGCACTGTTGCTGTCGGCCTACATCAAGTTCATTAACTTGTTTCCAGAAGTGAAGGGCACGATTCAAGATGTCCTGCGCTCAGATAGCCAGCTCCGCAACGCTGACGTGGAGCTTCAGCAAAGAGCTGTCGAGTACCTGAGGCTCAGCTGCATCGCCAGCACTGACATATTGGTTAGTGAATTATGTAGGATGTGGACAAAATACTGATAACACCAAACAGTCTACCACGCACACACATGCCCTCAGGAAGAAACAGCAGAGGTGCTGCAGCATATCACACAACAAAGGTCTTATATTTAGAGTCCGACAAGATACATCACCCTCTGTTGAAATATGATCAGCAGATAACAATAATTGATTGAACAATCAAATTGTACAATTGCATCACAGTTTAGAGCAGCATGTTCCTCTGAGTAATTCGTTTTATGTGAAGTTAGATCAGTCCGTCACAGTGAAGACAGGATTGGGGAAAAGTGCAGGTCAGACACTCGGCTGAGAGTTTGATCATCATCAGTAGGACACATGTCATTAGCTGAAGTCTGCATCAAGGCTCATCTTATTGGCTTGCCTTTGTTTTTGTACCCATGGCATTTAGGGCAGTCACAGTTGGTTCTTCTTTTTCTTTTGGCAGTTCTTTAACAAATGTCCAAAAGCATAGGTGTGTTCTGATCGGAGTGATTGTGGGATGATCGAACTCTGTCTGAAACCCCCTTCCTCCATACCCCTCAGACATCTATTTTAGGGAAACTATGCTTGACAGTGTTTGGAAATTTTGAGAAACCAACAATCAAACATGCAGACCCACTCAATGACTGGCCAATTAGTCCTTTCTAAATCCTGCTGCATTCCACTCTGTGCTCAAGTAACAATTAAGCAAGCTCTATTACCAGCAGAGCCTCAGTCATCTGTCCCATTTCCTGTTATACTTAGATAATATATAATGTGCTAGGCTTGTCTATGTTGAAAAGAAACCAAATTTTGAAGATGGTTAAAAGATGTGACTGGGATACTGTCACAATCTTCATGGACACATTACATTGTATATAATCTCATCTTAAGTTAGCTAATGGTAATTTGGAGGTAATGTTAAAGAGATTTGGAAAAGGACAGATAGTTTGGTTGCTGATGACATGAATTATCGTCAGCCAGAAAAGATCAAGACTAATGTTTATATTATCTGTGTACGGCTACATGTTGTCCACCCAAAGTAATGTGCTACAGTAAAGAGAGACTAGGTCAGCGCCATGGTCTGTATCCAGTAACAAGTAGATAGAGTGCAACAAATACCCAGCAGTGCAGGAGCAATTTTGACTGATTGTCTTGTCATCCTTGGTCTCTACACAAAGAGCGTGTGGCTTCTTCTTAATTTGTTGAGATGAGAATGACTTTGCCTCAGTTTGCATCATTTCACCATATTCATAAAAGTTTACATTGTGAATATCCTTCCATCTCATGCTGTACTTATTGCTGTTGGCTTCGTCAAGCGGCATCTGCCTCAATGGAACCTTGCCCATCTCACTACGCTATGATGTACTTTCTGTAGTTATTTTAGTTTTAAAATGTCCAAGTGACTTCCTAAATTACACCACTCTTTGTATCACAGTGGCCACTCCTGTGGTGCTAAATGTACAGCGGTGCAGTAACTGTCTATATTATCATTTTTGTCTCACACTCTTTTTGTTCCTCCACAGGCCACAGTCTTAGAAGAAATGCCTCCATTCCCAGAGAGAGAATCTTCAATCCTGGCCAAACTGAAGAGGAAGAAGGGCCCAGGCAACCTGCCCGACATCGACGACGCCCGCTGGAATGTCAACGGCAGCACCGAGCACAGTGAGAACACTGAAAGTACAAACAAGGTAACTCCACAGTGTAATAAGTAGCAGTGAAATACAACCACTACAGCTTGAGTTTTTGTTTTTCACCATAGATTTTTTTTTCCCTACAAACCTGACGCTGTCTTAACAAGTAAGGAAACATCAACGGTTTCTCATACGAATTAGCACGTTGAATCATTTTCTGCAATGTGCTATTCTACTGTAGCGGTAACCCCTAATCCCTAAAACAAGCCTGCATCATATTGGTCATTACTGCCTTTCCTTTATTTTCCTCTAGTTTTAAGCATTTCCTTGATCTTCACCTTTACTTGTCTTCTCTCCTTCCCTCCCCACCTTCACCCCTCTATCCTTCTTCTCCTCTTTTTTTTCCTTTTCTCTTCTTTCTCCATCAGTCTTCTCCTTCACTGATGGCAGACCTTCTTCCTACCAACAGACCCCGTCCTGCCTCCTCTAGTCCCACCATACTCTCTGCTGGGACCATGGTATATTGATAGTTAAAAACAACAGTACAGTGAATTACATAATAATTTACTACCGCTGGAGGGGCAGCTACATTTTTCTCCAATATATCCTGTATTATATTAGGAGCTCCCCTGGTCGTCACTGCTCTCTCCACTTGCTTTAATGCTGTCATGATATATTAAGTAGCCTCTGTTTCCTCAGTGGAATACAAACAACACTGAATGTTTTAAAAGCGACAGTTTGAGTTGCAGTTCATGGCATGATAGAGTATCATGAAATATTGTCAAAGTAGTAGACTATACCATAGTAGACTATACAGTATGATGTTCCTCAGCCAATAGTGCCTCACAGAAGTTGACAGTGCATCTGCTAACAACGCCATCTCTCAGTTAACAGTCAACCAACAACATGGGAAATGCCCACGCACCTAAGACCTGTAGTGTTGTTATGGTTTACATTTTCTCACACAAAAAGTGAATTCAAGCTTCAGCTCAATTAAAAGTTTAAGCTATAGAAAGGAGAGGAATAATTGGATTCTTTTGGGATTGTATTTAGCCTTGTAGATTTAAAAACCTGTACACATCTGTTCAGATTTTGGTGTTGTTTGTATGTAGACACTATTTTAAAGTGAATGTTTCTCTCTCAGGCACCCACCCAGCCCCTCACAGACCTGCTGAATTTAAACTCCCCGCCTCCAACAGGAGCCAGTCTGCTAGTTGATGTCTTGTCCGAAAGCTCCACTCCTGCATCCATAGATGTCTCTGAGGAAAATTTCTCAAGGTGGGACCATTCTGTGAGCTTAGTTGACATTGGCATTCGCAGACAGTGTGGTTACACATGCTGTAGGGTAATCCACATTCTATTAGATATTAACGGGGTTAATTAGAATTGCACTTTCAGACAGTTGGGTGACAAACAGGGGACAGTTAAAAAAATTCAAGCTGTGGAGGTTGAGATATCCTAAAATTATTCTTTACAGTTTGTTGCAAGCCAAGCATATGGGTTGACAAATGTGAAGGTTCTCAAAGGTCTTCGTTGTAAAATTGTTATTGTTTTCTTGTAAATTCCAGGTTTGTTTGTAAGAACAACGGTGTGATCTATGAGAACCAGCTGTTGCAGATTGGACTGAAATCTGAGTACAGGCAGAACCTGGGTGAGGAGCTTTATAACTCTAATTACTTTTCTATAAGAAATGTTAGGATATTGTTAAAGGATACTTCTAGGCTATCTTTAGAGAAGAAATGAATAAGATGTAGAATTGAAATAGTAACTATATATCATTTTAAATGGATACTGGTCACGTGATTACTTCAAAAAGAATGAACTCAGTTTATTTGTTGTCATCCTTCAGGTCGCATTTATGCGTTTTACGGCAACAAGACATCTACTCAGTTCCTCAGCTTCACCACATCAGTGACCTGTGATGACACACTCAAGACTCATATCCTTTCTACTGCTTGATAGTTTCTTATTACAGACTTTTTTGTCCCATTCCATCCCAAAAAGTATACTGCAGATTACATAACACATGCTACTAAATCAACACCTACTACTTCTTCCCAGCTGAGGAGTACTTTACACTTAAATTCTGCACAACAACAAAACTGACAGCTTGAATGTGTGTGAATACTTTCCAGAGCTGCTATAGGCTAAGCTGAGCCGATGCTTGTATCATTTAGGTGTTTTAAGAGTCCTTAACCATTGACCTTACAGCTGAATGTCCACCCTAAGGCTGTAGACCCCATAGTAGAAGGTGGGGCTCAGGTCCAGCAGATCCTCAACATTGAGTGTGTGTCAGATTTCACAGATGCACCGGTGCTCAATATCCAGTTCAGGTTGGTGTCCGAATGCATACTTAATTTTTGTTGTATGTAATCACTTTTATATGCTACTTTCTGACTGTATTTGTGTGGGCAGATATGGTGGAACTCTTCAGAACATCGCAGTGAAACTCCCTGTGATGCTCAACAAGTTTTTTCAGCCCACAGAGATGGTATCCCAAGAATTCTTCCAGCGCTGGAAACAGCTTGGACTGTAAGGCTCACTTTACATCATCATTGCGCCACTGCCACAGCACTTGTCTCTGTCACAAAAGGAAGAGACAACTGCAGTTTTCTGAGAGACAATACTTTAACTATTTGAAATGTAGATCAACTTCTTGGAATCACCAATGATCCAAAAATCACTGTATATTTTGTTGGTTGTATGGCTAATAGGTCTCCTAATAACACAATATTGGTTTAGTACTGTCATACAGTAGTCAGATAGCCATTTTGGATCTGGTTCCAAGCAAGGTTATAGTTCTGAAATTTCAGTTTCTGTTTTATTCTATTCAGTTGTAATTTTTGATTTCATTTAAGTTAAGTTGAGTTCTCAGGGTGTGTTTGCTAGTTTTTAGTTTAGGTTCAGATTTTCAGAAAGGCTTAGTTTTTATGATTAATTTAAAGGCTAAGTTCGGTTTTTTGACACCTGGGCCTTATTTTTAGGAATAAATACGCTCGTAGACTCACCCAGATGATTTTGGTGGAGCTCGGAGCCGTTTTCGAGCAATTTAGATCCATCCGACGGCGTCTTCTCTCATGCCATAGAAGCGGACGGGGCCAAACATCGAAGCCCCTAAATTAGACATTATCTGCTGCGAAACTCACTCATTTCACCTACATTTTATAAATGAATGGCCAGTGTTATCACCATGTCAGCTCAACTTCCTTGTTATGGTCATCCGGGGCTTTACAACGATGGGTCACTTTTGGTGACGTCATAGACGTGCGCCGCAGGAGCGCAGTCCAGCCGGCGCTAGGCTAAGAGCTACACGGGTACAAACATGGTTTGTCATTGCGTTTTTCCACTTTGTCCAAACAAAATGACTAGTTGGACAAAGTTCACATTCCACAGGCTTCCTTTGAAAAACCCGGAGTTACTAAAGCTCTGCTTGTTGTCCTGAAAATGGACCCGAATATTGCTATGGAAGAACTGAGGAGGGTCAGTCACCGGGTCTGCAGCGCTCACTTCGCTCCAGAAGACTTCATTACGAAGACGACAAAGATAAAAGGCCAGGAAGCTCAGCGTCAGTACCTCAGGAGGAATGCCATCCCGATTGTTTCAGAGGGCAAAACAGACGCAGCGGAGGTAATGCATTTCTTTTGAAGATGTAATAATATTGGTCGATAACCAGTGCACGTCGGCCAGCGTATAAAGCTCCTTGTATAAAATGAATAGCTATCTTCACGACCTATGTCTGAGCAGGAGCAGCCTTCTAAAAATACATTCCTGCAAAAGAATACTGCACTGTAACGCAATATAATTTACTCTAGTCCATGCTAGTTTTTGAAAAATTAACTCGCAATGCATATGATATGGTTATTCTCTGCAGGCAATAAATTGTGACTCGAGCTGCAATCATCACGGGTCTGCATTGTTAGCGCACACTTACAAGTAGTCATATGCTTTCTCCAAAACTAATTGTCAGTAGATTCGACCGTTATTTATTTATAAAGCAAACACTCATAGAAAATATACCCTTTTTGCATTTGTATGGGCTACTTACTCTATCGAAAGTTGTCCGTTCGGTCCTGCTGGCTTCGGCTGCGTCTGCCAGTTGACTCTCGGGACATAAAAAAAGTCTCTACCACAGCCCGGTTTGTCATGGCAGAAAAATCTTCCAGTGTAGTGAGACACGTATTTTGGGGGGCATCAATATGTGTTTCCTCTGGTCTCAAGTCCCACTCTGAGCAGCAAAGGCTCTCCTCTTCTGTTGTCTGTGGCGTGCAGTGTTCACAACAACACCACCAGTTAGCCCCCGTTCGTGGACGTGCAGTGGTCGCTTCTTCTCTGGCCAGCTGTTCGGCTCTTTCCCTCTGCATCCTCCTTTCAAATAGCTCCTTGTTGGTGTATTCTGGCTCAAAACGATACGGGCATCCATCATACTCAGAGTCGTCATCAGACACTTCTACATCGGATAAATATTCCGTCATGTTGCACAAGAATAGCTGTGTAGCTGTATAGCCTAGCCTAGCGCCGGCTGGACTGCGCTCCTGCGGCGCACGTCTATGACGTCACCAAAAGTGACCCATCGTTGTAAAGCCCCGGATGACCATAACAAGGAAGTTGAGCTGACATGGTGATAACACTGGCCATTCATTTATAAAATGTAGGTGAAATGAGCGAGTTTCGCAGCAGATAATGTCTAATTTAGGGGCTTCGATGTTTGGCCCCGTCCGCTTCTATGGCATGAGAGAAGACGCCGTCGGATGGATCTAAATTGCTCGAAAACGTCTCCGAGCTCCACCAAAATCATCTGGGTGAGTCTACGAGCGTATTTATTCCTAAAAATAAGGCCCAGGTGTCAAAAAACCGAACTTAGCCTTTAAGTTAAACAGAAGTTTTAGTATGTTTTTGTTTGAGCCAGGTAAAATGCCCCAGAAGTGTGTAGCTACATATACAGCGATCAGCCACCACATTGTAACCACTGACAGGTGAAGTGAATAACACTGATCATCTTGTTACAATGCAGTGTTCTGTTAGGAAACCTGACGTCCTGGCATTCATGTGGATGCCACCTGACACACTTCACCCTCTCAAACACTGGCAATGACGCTCCCCAACGGAAGTGGCCCCCCAGCTAGACCATGCACCATACCACATTGCAAAAGGTGCTCAGGAATGGCCTGAGGAATGTGACAAAGAGTTCAAGGTGTCAACCTAGCCTAGCCACAATCCACCACCAATGCTCAGGTGCCAGAAGCTAAGGGACAGAATCTGATCCCATGCTTGATCAGATTGGGATGTGGGGAATTATGAGGCCAGGTCAACATCTTGAGCACTTTGTCACATTCCTCGGGCCAATGGTGTGTTGTCCTGCTGATAGGGCTACAGGGAGTGCCATTGCCATGAGGAGGGCGTACTTAGTCTGCAGTGTTGTTTGGTTGGGTGAAGGCTGTCAAGTGGTATCCACATGAATGCCAAGACCCAAGGTTTCCCAGCAGAACATTGCATTTTAACAAGACGATCAATGTTATTCATTTCACCAACCAACTTAATGTAGTGGTTTATAGGTGTACACACAAAACATATGGTTGGAGAACTGTGTGGGCACGGCCACAATGTTTAATGTTTATTGTTTGTGCTATTTTAGTTTCCAATGTGAAGAAATTGCAGCATAGCAGTGTCTCCTGGAATGTCATATAATTCAAAAACTAAAACTGAAATGAATTTACATTCATTTTAATTTGTTTTTTTAAACCAGGCAAAAATGTTGTTTTTGTTGTTCAGCATGGCCAAGTATGTCACATCCTCACCAGTAAAATAATCTTGCTGTAAAAATAATGGGAACACAGAGCACTGTGAATAGCTTTGGACTGTTTTGGCATTGGTTGGCACAGTGGTGCAGTGGTTAGCATTGTTGCCTCACAGCAAGAGGGTTCCTGGTTTGAACCCCGGGGTGGGGGAGCCCTTCTGTGCAGAGTTTGCATGTTCTCCCCGTGTCACTGGATTTTCTACGGAAACTCCAGCTTCCTCCCACAGTCCAAAGACATGCACATTAAATGGTGACAAATTAATTGGTGACTCTAAATTGGCTGTGGGTGTAAGTGGTTGTCTGTCTCTATGTGTCAGCCCTGTGATTGTCTGGTGTCCTGTACAGGGTGTACCCTGCCTCTGTGCCCTGCCCTAGTGTCAGCTGGGAAAGGCTCCAGCTACCCTGCCACCCCCTAATAGGAAAAGCAGTTACAGAAAATGAATGATTGAATGTTTTTGGCATTTGGGTTCAGTTCAGTTCAGTAATGCATAAATGCGAGTGTTCACAAAATACTACAAGAATGAGGTTCAGATAGGTCATGTTCCTGTCCACCTGCAGATATATAACAATACCTCCCTTTGTGTCCTCAGTCCTCAGCAAGAGGTTCAGACAATCTTCAAAGCCAAACACCCAATGGACAGAGATGTTACCAATGCCAAGGTAAAAAAAAAAAAATTTAAGGGAAACAGCTTAGCTGTACATTAGTGTTAAATATCTGGACTCATTTGGCATGCTGTAGTGAGAGTGAGAGAAAATCTGCATGAATGACATCCCTGTTGGTAGGCGATAGTCTTTGTCAGCCAAAATATAGAAACTGATAAAACAATCTAGACTCAATGTCCACTAAACTTGCATTCAGACCCACCTCAGCCCTGCATGAAAATTCAGATCTCTTTTACTGATTTCAGTGTAGCTGGTCTGTCAGGGTGCTAATACAGTGGGCACTGGCAAAACAATGCAATTAAATTGAACCAGACTCAACTTGCTGCAGAGCAGTGCAACAAGCAAGACAAGGCCCATGCATGCAAACACACAGTCCTGGTAGATTGTTAAACAGGAACACAGTATTTGTACAGTTTACAAGTTACAGTAAATGGCTCCAACTGGATTTGGACTGTATGACATGTCGCATCAGTACCTTAAAGAACCTAACCAAAACTGGCGATTAGCAGATGAATCAGAATGGTGAGTGTAGTTAACAACTTTTATTTCTTGATGTTGTTTGATAGCTTGTAGGCTAACAGCGTTAGTGGTTGTAATAATACAATCTGGTACAGTGCGTTAAGGTGTGTTCACATTGTGTCCAGTTAACATCCAAAAACTACTCTCTCTACCGTGTTTGCTGTCAAAATGTTCACTATGCTAATGCTAACTCTGCTCACAAATCAATCTCAAATTTTAAGGAAAGGATAAATGTTGCCCCCTTTATTAGAGGAATGTGAATGAAAACACCTCTCTAGTGACCAACTTTGCACAGATACAAGTCAGTGCAGTAAAGCTCATTAATTTAAGGGGACATAAACAGAAGAAAAACACATTTCTGAGTGGAAGGAGATTTCAAACAACAGGCCCCCACCAATGCAGTCCCCTACACTGTTTGAAGGCAGTTTTCAGTCTGAATTCCTGTAAGACACATGGCCTATGATTTCTTTAGACCTGATTTTCTTCTTCTTTGTGTACATATAATCATGATGTTTGCTTTTTTTTAATTTCTCTTCTGTAAATGATTTCGTAGATCTTAGGTTTTGGTGTAGCTCTGCTGGATGGGGTGGATCCCAATCCTGCAAATTTTGTTGGAGCCGGAGTCATTCACACTAAGAACTCTCAGGTGGGCTGCCTCCTCAGACTGGAGCCCAACACACAAGCACAGGTAAAGACAAACACGCACACGCACACACACACACACACACACACACACACACACACACACACACAGATTCATCCTCCTTGTATTGAACCATCATATAGCCTGTGTGTGTGTGTGTGTGTGTGTGTGTGTGTGTGTGTGTGTGTGTGTGTGTGTGTGTTCTCTATTCAGATGTACCGTCTCACCGTCCGGACCAGCAGGGACACTGTGTCTAAAAGACTGTGTGATCTTCTCTCTGAACAGTTTTAGACTCACCACAGCACAAGCATTTCTCCACCTTCACTCTCCTGGTCCCACTTTAGATGGGAATGATGTTTTGTACAGTGTAAATTTTTTTTTTTTTTTTTACACTTACTCCACATGTCAATGAAGTGAAATGTATTTTTCGCACATAGCTTTACTAATATAACACTGCTTTAAACCTGCCTTGTGTACTCACACTGAGCACCTTCGCCAACATGTTGCGGATGGTGCAAGCGGCTCTGAATGCATTTTTGGTGCTCTGCAGCTGCAGAGTTCTGAACAGTTTTGAAATTGTGTGTTTTTGCTGCTTGGGTACTGCCTTTCTTATTCAAACATTTTGAAGAGTTGGTTAAAGAGCATTAATGAGATGGAGTTAGTTGAAAATCTCAACAGGATTGTAAGCTTACCAATGATCTCAACAATGAATTCAGTTGTTCTGATAGCGTTTCTATAAGATATGTATTCTTGTAGCGTTTTAAACAAATGATGCACAGAAATGGGAAGTTTTCCTCAACTTCTTGCCCATTTTGCACTTGTTCGGCAAAAAAGTAGATCATATAAGTAGATCAGATAGGTTTAGATGAGAGAATTTTACTTCACTATCAGCATTATTACTTATTTCACCAATTTTACATGTCTGTCATCTCAGGAGGAAAAGCAAAGCTTTGCATTTTGGTATTTTTTTACCAAATAATAGTCTTTGGACCCTACAATTTTTTCTTTCCGTGGTGACATTTTTTGAGCTATAATATGTATAACGTTTACACATAGAATTCAGGCACTTCAGAAAAATGGCAAAAAAATTAATATAGAACACTAGGTAGCAAATGGATATCAGTTTCTGATAGTTATGAAATGCATTGTCTGATTTTTGTTTCCACAGTCGTGCCTATGAACTCTTGTCACTCTGTCAACAACAGAACGAGCCTTCAATTAGACGAGAGTAATGTTAAATATATGTAAGTCTAAAGCACTGCCACACTGTCACACTACTTTCACCTACTTTCACCTAAATGCTTTTATTCACAGCACTGCCAAACTGGTAATATTTCTTTATTTCAGTAACGTCTGGTGTATTTTCTGTTTTACGAGATGCATGTTTATTATAATCCTTATTGGATGCTTTGCATAAAGACTGGCTCTTTCCAGAGGTAAAAAAAATCTACCACTACAGCAGTGTACAAACAACAGGCTGCAGGGGGGTTCACACGACAGCAAGACTCCAGAAGTCATTGTGCCCAGCAGATAGAAACAGAGTGCTCCAGTGATGACTTCACCCTGGTTCCCTCAGCAAAGTCTATGGGATTTTAAGAATGGATTTTTTATTATTACAGAAAATAGGTTCAGTGGCAAACAAACGTTTATAATACCTTATAAGGCATTTAACCAAAACCCATTAAAAAAAAAAACCCATTCACTTGGAGACGAGGGAACCAGGAGTGCAAAAATGCTAACTCATTTCCAGGTTTTAGGACTCATTTCTGGGGCACTTATTACTCATAACCTCCTTTACACAGCTGTCTTTGTATTAGACAAGAAATAACGTGCTTGTAGTTGGATTTTTTTTTTTAACTGTTGGACTGAGCCATGTTAGTTTAATGCTTAGCTTAATTGGAGGCTAACTGTCTCCTGGCTGTAGCTTTATATTTAATAGACATGAGCGTGGTATTGATCCTCTTCTCTAACTCTTAGCAAGAACACAAATAAGAGAGTATGTACCAAAATGTCAGACTATTCTTTGATGAGCTTTTGTTCAGAAATATTGATGAAAATTGGTAAGAATGTAAGAATGAATGTAAAGAGTGTAAGAATAAATCTTTAGATTGTTAAAAGGTTTGACTGATTTATGAAAAAGGGTACTTCAATCTGGAACAGACGAGCATTACTGTGATGTTGCAATGTTTTATCCATCATAATAATAATCAGTTATGGCTCATGGGATGTATGGTTTCACGTTATATAAAGCTAGTGGCTTTGGTCCTTTTGGAGGTCTTGAATGATCTATTTACTTTTGTCAAGGAGACCAAATATCCCAGTGTCACACTGTGCCTTCTGTTGTTCAGCAGCTTATTTTCAAGAAAGCGAATGGGGTGAAGGTCAAGGGATGACATTTCATTTCTTTTTCAACAATAAATAGAACAAAGTATAGCTGTGAATGACCACTTGACAATAAGCACTGATGTTCTTTTTAGGCTATTTGGATACAGTACCACCATAAAGTCAGATGACTATTAAATGTCAGAGGTATTGCTCAGAGGAACAAACCAAACAAAATATTTGACTGTCTTTAGCTAGGTTCATCAGAATTTCCCAGATGTGTAATTAAGCTATTGCTGGCTAACAAATTTGCCTTTCATATTTTAGAGTGAGAAACGGCACTTTTAAAGTTTCAAGTAACAACTCACTGGATTGTTATTGTAAAGTGGTGTTCAAGTAGAGTACAAGCTTATGCTAAACTATACCGTAATTGGGCCTAAACCCTGACTGTAAGACCTAGATTTGGGTCCCTGGTACTGTATCCAGTACACTCAGTGCTTACTATCAGTGACTGTAACATTTTAACTTTACAACCTGTCACAATGCTGTTGTGTTTTTGTGCCTTCTGAAAAGCATTCAGTCTTTTTGCCAGACATTTGAAAAAGAAGGCTGAATATCTTGTTGCTATTTAAATGTAATGTCATTTCAACATCCAAAAGTTGTTTTTACAAATAAAAAATTGGCCTTTGTAAACAAATAACATATACTGCTGGCTTTTTAATGGAAAATTAGAATTATGTCCGTCAAAACATGCATGTTTCACACACATCTTCCCCCCGGCAGCACAGAAGAGCTATACAATCAGCTCAGTTTCAAGGTGGACACCCAAGATTAGTGTCACTAATCAAGTATCTGACCAAGATATAACGTTGAATAATGGCCAGAACAGTGTTTTTGCAGAACATTATGATGTCACAGTGAAGTTGACCTTTGACCCTTTGGATATAACATGTTATTAATTTGTGGAAATTTTGTTATAATTTGCGTATGAATTCTTGGCTATCAAATTAAAATCAGTTCATTCTCCACTTTAAGTGAACATTTGTGCCAAATTTGAAGAAATTTCCTGACAGCATTGTTGAGTTATCACATTCCTGAGAATGGGATGAACAGACAGACGTGCACGTGTACAAACAGACAACCTGAAAACATAATGCCTTTGTCTGAGGCTATTGCCAGCACAGAGGCATAAAAACATGATTAATTATCAAGTGCTATCAAACAGTATGTTCACATTATACCTGAGTGTTGCATACAGTTGACTGCAGGGTTCTTCAGTATAAGCCTCACTGCTGGCTGGTTGGCTTTGAGCACTCAGTTCAGAGGGTAAAGACAGATGTGTGTTTTACTTTGGAAGACTCAAAGATAGCTACACCAGTCAGTTTCCATTTCTGCCATGTATCATCTGTGTTTTAGAGAAGCATCAACACCACAGTGAAAGTGATGTGACAGCCAACATTTTGTCAAAACTTTATGCTTCACAGTCAATTTTAATGTTTAAATCAAAGCAACAAATTGAGATATTTATACGTTTTGACTTGATCAGGGAGGAATTTTTATTTTCAATTATTTTCTCAGCACTAACATAATTGTCATTCACTTTTCACTTTGGTGACTTAGTTTGGATTTTTTGGAGGACAGAGCAAATCTGTTTTACATAATTGATTTGCTTTAGCATACGTGACTGCAATCTTTGCACTGTTGTAACTACTGCAGCCAAAGGTTATTCTAGACTGATATGACCCATTATTGATTTCCTTAGTATGTGCTGCAAAGGGGGGAAGGTAGTATAAACCAATTAAATGAAGAACTTGAATGGTGCTTCAGGGTTAGCATTTCAATAAAATCACAAAAGGGTATCTCTTGTAGATGCTGAATAGTATATAATTCTTTATTACTTATATGCCTCCATATTGAGACAGTGATAAACTTGTGAGAACAAACTGGGAATAAAATACACTTTTTTTTGCAAAGAAGTGCAGAAAAATGACTGACTACTTAATGTTCTGAGGAGGGTCTGTGAAACATGAAAAGCTCTACAGGCACTGATTGCTTTGGTGGTGTGCCACCTTCTCTACTTTTGAACTGATTTGGATTTTTGAGGTTGAGCACCCCACTGGAACACACACTTGTTGCCTTTTTTGGGGATTAAAAAGTTTCAGGTTCAAAGTTTTAATTTACGATCTAATAATTTTAACTTTCATAATTTTAACTTGGTACGTTTATTTTATTTTTTTATTTATTTTATTTATTTTGAACGTGTAAAAGAATTCAAACAAGAATAATAAAGAAAGAACAGTAATCTTAAGGCTAATTCTCCATATGTATATTATTGTAAACAACATAAATAAACATTAATTATTTACATGCCAATAAGAAGTAGGAGTAAGTGCCTGCCCTGCCTTCATAACAGTTTATTCAAAATTTAACATATATACAGCCCACAATTACCTGATCTCATAATACATACTTACTATACCAATAAATTTAACTTAGTACGACATAGTTTTGATATACTATCTTATAACATCATGAGTATTTTTATTTTTTTTATATAATGCAACATTATATTGTAACATTTCATCTATTTTTTTAATGTTTCTAGCAGTAATGGGCTTCCACACAATTGTCTACAGTGTATTTCAATCAATGTTCCTGCAGGACAGTTGCACCACGAGGACTCAGTCAAACTTAGTGAGACATAACCTGTTATTTTACCTGCAAGGACCAAGTAAATGGTTATGGGCTCAAGAAAAACATGGAAATTCATTACTGACCACTGACCTCCCTACTACTGCTCTGGACCTTTGATTCAGTTGAAAGGTAGTTGGTGGACTTTTGAAGAAAAAAATCTCATTTGCCATATTGTAAAGAGGTTGTGAGAACATACATTGTTACAAATATGTGTGTTTTCAAAATCCTAAAAACTTTAAATGAGCAAATAATCAGTCAAAAACACAATAGCTTCAATTGTTTATTTTCTTTTTAATCCCTAAGCAGAGGTATGTTAAAACACCCTGATACAGAGTGTGGGAATAGAGATGACATTCTAATCCAGAATAAATGACTCCCCAGGAACAATATTTTACAGAGATTTAAAAAAAAAAGCATTGAAAATTGACAATCTACCTGTCATACAAACCATTATTTGAGCTAATGTCTCTATCCATTCATTATAAAGTGTCATAAAATGTTTCTGTAGTGACTGCACTGCACAGTGAGGTCTTTCCTGTTAGGCACTGTTGGATTAAGGACTCAGATCTGAAATTCTGAAATTAAAATACATGCAAAGATATATTATACGTGATTGTCCTAAAAACAACTTAGACTCATACTATGACGCATATTACGATACACTCAGTGTGTGGAGATTTTTTTTTTGCCCTCTGCCTGGATTTTCTTATTTTCTTCTTATTTTCTGTGTTCAGGATGTTTATGGGTGTGTAACCCCACACTGCTCAGGTGAGGTCGGGGCTTTATAAAATAGCAGTGACCAGTTTTCAGACTGTAAGCAGCAGGCATCCAAAAGGCACAGCGCCAAATATAGCATGGTGAAATACCAAAGTAGAGTCAATCTGAAGTTGGCTCTCACTTTACTTTAACCAATCCTGCATCGTATACCTGTCAAGTACTAAACATAAAAGTACTCATGATGCAGAATGACTATTTTCAGAATAATGTATATCATATCACAGGATTATAATTAGTGGTGTACAAATGTGTAAGCATCACTAATACTGCAGCTGGCAAAGGTGGGGCTACTTTCAATTCCTTTATATACTGCAGGGTAGTTTGATCTATAATAACGTCTTATCAATTTCAATTTTTATCAATCAATTTTATTTTATAGCCCAATATCACAAATCACAATTTGCCTCACAGGGCTTTACAGCATACGACATCCCTCTGTCCTTTGGACCCTCACAGCAGATAAGGAAAAACTCCCCCCCAAAAACCCCTTTAACGGGGGAAAAAACTGTAGAAACCTCAGGAAGAGCAACTGAGGAGGGATCCCTCTTCCAGGACGGACAGACGTGCAATAGATGTCATACAGAACATTTATCATTTATTAGTTGATTTAAATGGAGTGCTGCAGAAATAATTCCTATAATCCAAAAATGATTTACCCTTGTATCAAAGTCAGTGGGTTTTTCAAGTGCCTGAAATAAGGTCAGTGATAAGTACAAGCTTAAGAGACTTTCAAGTTTTGTTCTATGACACAATACATGTCAGTTAATACCCCATTTGTGAATTTTTAAGCTTCTGTGTGTCTTAAAAAAGGTGGTTGCTAACAAGTGGCTAAATGAGACTACAGAACGTTGAACATGGCTTTAAAGTATCGCTGTGGTGGCAACACTGAATGCGACTGCATTTGGGATTCAAAAATCATATAAGTGATGTTCATTTGGTGAACAATTGTTAACATTTGTTTGTGACAGAGTTTATTTTCTGCAGTGATTCAAAATCCAGTGGTAAAATCCCATTGGCTTATTGACGATGTAACCAGGGTAATGCTTACTTCCTGGTTTGCCTACAAAAAACCCTTATCACTGCAGCACTCTACTGTGTATTAATAAACGGAATCTGCCAAAAAGTGGAGGCACAAGTATAACGTTTGCCTCTGAATTGACCTTGAGTAAATGTATTTAGTTACCTTCTCCCTCTGCTGTAAGGACAGACACTCTGAAGATAGTAAAGGCTCAGTGCTCCATTTGGCACAGTCATGAAAATGAGAATCCATGATTCACAGTTCTTCTAATTAAGTACAAAAATAGTTCGTAAGGGACTCTGGTTGTGCTTGGCAGGCTTAAACATCCTGGAAAGTCCATGTGTGACCATAACTCAGTCTTGATAACGCACCTCTGCTCTGAGTTCCTTTGTGATATAGTTAAGCAACGCTGCAGTGACCTGCTGCTGAAGTGTGGCGTTGCCCATCACAAGGGCAATGAGCTGGGCCGCGTCTGTCCAGTTCAGGTTGCCCAAGATAGCCATAACGTCATCACAGAGCTTCTTTTGCTGGGAAGGTGGTAACTCCATGAGGATCTGAGGCAGAGGCCTGAACTGACCGCTGGTCAGCCAGCTGCCCAAGAGACCACCTACTGCTCCACCTGGTGGAGACACAGAGGGGGGAGTGGATAAAGTGGTCAGTTACAGGTTGTGTGTAAATCCAATTTAAGTTTGTGCTAGAAAAAAAATCACATATTGTTGGTTTTAACTTTGCAGAGAAATTTAGATGGCATTCGTCTTTTAAAAGGAGAAGCTATGAATGGTGTTCTCAGTTATATAACAATTAAAAAATGGTAAGAAATGCCTATCACAAGCTTACAGAGCCTTTGGTGACATCTCCAAACTGATTTTTTGTCTGACCAAGAGTCAAAAACCAAAAGACTTTGAATTAACAATGATATAGATCTGACAAAAGCAGCAAATCCCAGTTGATACATTTTTTCCCCAATCAATTACCTAGCAGTGAATAAGAAGGAAGAGGTGGTGGGTATAAATATTGTAACAAAGTGTTAGTCTCATCTGTGAATGACAGCCTACTCAAAGTTTTTTATTTTCCTGTGAGATATGAGACCCTACTCATCAAACAGTCTCACAGCCACCTGTCAGTATGGGCTACATTTGGACCCTCTAATCAGGCTGCTGTAATGTCTTCATCAGAAACACCGACAGCAGAATCTGTAGTTTTTCTCCCAATATTTATTCTTACCAACAGCAATTCCTGGAGGTCCACCGAGCAGCCCGCCCACGAAGGCAGTTCCTCCGGCCACCATCGCTCCTTTGGTGGAGTTTTTCACTGCAACCTTGATCTGATCATGAGCTGATAATTCACAGCACAGACGCATGACATCATCCACTCGCGGAGCCATCCTGATGGTGAGACACTGGCATGAGAGGAAAGAGGACTGTCAACTCTACTGCGGTGTTTTACATAAAAGACAACGAATATCCATCTTTAAGGCTAATTTTCTGAGCTGAGTATTCAGACAGATTAGATGGATTTAGAATAAAGCATCTACCAAACCAACAAAACTAATGTTGTCGTCAAAATTAAAAAAAGTCAAATCACATGTCTCTTATTATCTCATAGTGAGTATGAGGATTTTGCAGATTTTCTCTGGCAATGATGGAAGCATAAAAAGTGAAATGTTGATTGCAATGAAAGTGAAACAGAATAAGGTTAAACTGACATATTGTGTCATGAAATGTAGCCCCTAGACCACATACCAAGGTTTCTTTCAAAACACTTTGCAATCATGATTTCCTAAAATAGATTTTGACTAAAGGTCCTCTCCAAGACAGGGACACAAATTAGGTGGCAATGCAAAAACCACCTTAGTTGATATTATTTTTTAGTGGTGCCAGTTCCAACATGAAATCTGCAATTGAAAAAAATACCAAAACACACTGACATCCAGTGACCAGAGCGTTTATAATCCAGCCTTAGTGGTGGTCATTTGTAAACTAACAGTCCTGCAAATCTGGGGTCAAAGAAATGAAGATTGCCAACACCAGCCAGTGCATTCACGCTGTATAATATTTATGCAGCAGTCTACATCCTGAAAAAGAAGGCTATAACTTTTGAAGAACTTGCCTGCTTTGGAGAAATGTCTGACAAATCCTTATCTCAATAAAGCACACACTTGAGATAATAAAAAGAGAGCGAAAAAAAGACAATCCTGCAGATGCTACAGCTGAAAGTCATCAGAAAGTCCAACATATGGTATAACTTCAGACACATGTTAAGTACTATTCTATTGTTTCTCCTGAACGACTCTTGAGACTGTCAGGATCTGTTTGGTTTCACTTTTACTTGCAAGTTCAACACCACCTTCACAGCATGAAAAAGCAAATACATAATACAATAGTTAAAATATATGTCATAGCATTTTACAACTCTTTCACCAAAACAAAAAGGGTACAATTTTTTAAAGAAATATTGATTATTATTAAAACAATGTATTGTTTTTACACTGCAGGTACGCCGAATGTTCACGCGTCTGTTATCAATTCGTAGAACATCTCAAGTCGCGTTATTAATGCTCGTTAACACCCACTAGTTTTTGTTTATTTTAAATTACCTGATTTGTGAATTGAGTTTGGCGTGAGAGTTTGGTGTCGGGGTTGCTAGTTAGCTGTGTAAAGTTACTGGTCTTAACTAAACAAAACTGTACACCAAGTGGGCATAATAAGCTACTATACGCCTATGTTTATTCTTTTAAAATACTTTTATAACAATAAGGACCGTAGATTCAACAGTGATGTCAATGCGATTCAAATTACCAAAGTTTCGTTTCTAGTCTAACACCGAACTTGGCAAGACTTCAAGCACCGAGTGACTCGTTTATTCGTCTCTATTTAAGCAGAGTAGAACAGAAACAGAAGACAGCTGTCAGCAGCCTTTCCTCAACAGTTACCTAGCTGTCACATTTACCTTCAGTCCTGTCCGAAATGTGAGAGGCAGCAGTTGCAGCTCTCCGTGTGCGGTCGGCTTCTCTCAGACAGTGTACGCTTTGCACTGTATGATGGGATTGATCGGTAGTAGCTCCACTTCCTGCTTTCCAAATATGCGTCAAAGAGTCTATAACACACAGTCCAGACAAGATGAGTATTTTCAACAAAAGACAGAGAAATATGGCAAACGCTATAAATCATATAAATCTATGACACATGATGTTATGTGTCATAGATTTCTTTCCTTTTCCAAGCATTTGCTTTTTTTTGTTTTTGTTTTTAACCCTGCTAGAAGCAACACATAGTTTTCCCTAAGCCTCCCTGAGAGACTGGTAGAATATGCATGATCATCAATTTATTATCATCGTTGTAAAACGTACCCTTTGATGTTTAAAGTTAAAGGTTAAAAGTTAAAGATGAAATCCTGAAGGTGAAATAACATATTCTTGTGCAAGTCTGTTAGTGAGTGCAAATGGTTTATTTTAGACCAAATTTTAAATGAGACACAGAATAAGGTGATTTTGATGAAATATCACTATTTATCTTAATTTTATTTATTTTTAATGACAGAAGCTTTCAGTAGCCTACACATGATGCGTCCAAGGACAGTTGGAACTGTGAAATCCAATGATTATTTCTGGCTAGTTGGATAGTTTCTGGCTGTGATAAATTGTGTAATTTGTAAAGCAAACCTGGCATATTCTCAAAAAATAAGCAGTAAAATAAATAAAAAAAAATATTTGACATTCCGACCCCATTTTGCATCACCCTCTCTTCTCACAAGTAACGAACAGTCCCTTACTTTTTACTGTTTTTCCTTTGGTTGTGAAAAATACTAAATACACGTTTGTCTTAAAATGACATCTTGCGCAGGCGCACTACACAAACAATGGTGTTGTGTAGGAGGTGAATTATCTAGAGCGGAAGTAGAGTCTGCTGTCTGTGATAAAAATATCAAACCTCTAATAAAGTTGTACATTGAGTGAGTCTGTCGTAACCCTTTCCATGCGCTCATTCATGAAACGTTATGTACAGGCCAAGGTCGAAAATACATTTTGAATTTGTCAGTTCTCACAGAGGGTGTCGTCGCTGTGCTTTCTGCTGCCTCAGCTGAGTGTGAGTGGTATGGAGACAGACACAACAAACGTTTCTCAACATTGGCAGACTGTCCGTTTTTGAAATTGTTGCGTTTTTAAACGACAAGACTCACACAAATGTGGAAAAAAAATACGAAAAAACAAAAAAGGTAATATTTCCGCGATGACATGGAAGAGGCAGAGCTGGTGGACATATGACGCGGTGACTGACGTATACCCGTCCCGCCTCATTGGGCGGCGTTTGGTGACGTTTCAGTACACGGGGAGGACTCTCGCCGATAAACAACTTTGGGATCAAAACAATCTCCGAAGAACAGCAACATAGCGGGATCATTTCTGTACAACGACCACACCCGAAGACAAACCTAACGTTACTTTGATTTGGTCAGGTAAGTCCAAATGTAAATCTTTATGCCTCACTGAGAAACGCCGGCCCGTTATCAGCCTCGGGTTTCATCTGCCTTTTGTTCTCTAAGTACAATCCTCTGGCTGTCTCTGTAATGTCTTAATGTTTGTTACAGCAGGACTCTGTTTTCTACTCCAAAACCTCACCCAATTCGAGGAGCTGGGATTATAAAATATGAAGCAGCAGTAGTCTCTGAGCAGTCAGTCAGCTGTTGTGCTCTGTAGGTGGATATCAGGTTATAAAAGGCCTGCCGGGATTAAGGCAGTGTTTACAGGGAGGGTCTGCTGACATTAGACTCTGTGCAGACAACTGACAAGCAGGCAGGAAGGCATTCAGACACTGCGGGGAAACACGGGTCGATTTATGGATCAGTGTTTGTCTTAAACGACGACAGCAGACGTGTACTAATACTTGTAATAAACGTGTAGTAAGTCGTGGTTTATTGTGAAAACATATTTTGGCATATACCTGATACGCTCTACAGACAAGTAAACTAAGTCCTGTTTTTGTCTGCTTGAAAAAAATATTTGTGATCAGCTGAAATAGAATCACTTCATTGTCTACTTAATGTGACATAAGAGTTTTCAGTTTTAGTATTAGACAGTGAAATACTGCATTATAACAGAAAAAGTAATATTAGGAGATGAAAATATCTTCCAAGAATGGCATGGAAACCTGCACCAGGGACCAACTAACAATACAGTGTTGATGTTAATTTCACATCATGTGTCTGGGACAAAAGGTCAGTCAGCTGCAGCCTGAGGTCACAGAAGTTACATACCTTCTTCATCTGAACCAGCATCACAGATTATATAATATTTCAGCCTCCCTCAGCTGTTTCAGCTCCAGATTGACCCCATGACTCCATGTCATAGCGACGTAACAAGTCAGGCCGTTCAGGTTTCTGAGCTGGCGCAATGGAAGCAGTTGTTGCTTCAGAGTAATGCTGTCCACGGAAGACATGTCTTTGAGGTGTTTGTCGAGTCATCCTCAAGAGGGAGCCATTTGCATTGGTACTTAGCAAAAGACACAAATAGGGAGGGAGTTCAGGTGGAAAAGGTTACTCACATTAAGTCAGTGCTCACTTTAACTTTTAAAATATGGACTGGTTTGATGACACAAAAACTTCCCAAACCACATCACTTTGTCTTTGGTGCATTCATGTACTTTAACTGCTTGCTGTTGATATTTACAGATCGCAATCGAGGAATAGAGATGCTTGGAAAGATTCTTTCTCATCTGCTGGGGAACGCTGAGGAGGAGGACTGTGAGGCAGCAGATGAAACTTACAAAGAGCTGATGGAGTTTGAGGAGGGAGGATGGGTCATTGTTAACCTCCCAGGTGAGAGATAGACCCCTTGCTAGAGGTAGACCAAATATGTTATTCACATATTCAGAATTTCAAATGGCTCAGTGAGGGCGCAGCTCATACTGGGATGAGAACAAATCAGTTTGAACTGTGGTGTTCTGTGTACAGAGAACGGGCCCCTATCAGCCCCTGAGGCCGATCCTCTGGAGAACCTGCTGATCGAGCACCCAAGCATGTCGGTTTACCAGATCAGACGCAGGATGAGCGGTGCTGAGGAGGAGGAGGAGGAGGAGGAGGAGCTAGTCTCTGATGAAGATGAAGAGGACACCTCCAGGTTAGTTTCCATCTACGCACACTCCAACTCACATATATTTGTCTCACCTGTGTGAGACAAGTAAGTGAAGATGTCTATTTGTTGCAGCTCGATGTCATCCTACTCTAAAACACACATGAGCTCTAGAGGGTTTTTTTTTTTTAAAATAAAATTGGACTGACATGATTATAGAAGTGAGGAGGTACAAGGCTTCATTAATCTGCAATGGCAAAACACAGAGGATTAAGTAAAGTGCATAAATGTTGTTGCATACATGCAGTGGTAGAAAAAGGATTCTGCTCCTTTATTTAAGCAAAACTAGCAGTATTGCTATGTAAAATACTGTGATCAGTAAAAGCTGTGCATTCAGAATCTTAATTAAAAGTTTAAGTGTTATTAATAAAATATAATAAGTATCTAAGTAAAAGTACTCATTATGCAGAAATATGTGTTTACTGTCATATTAGTAATTAATAGAGTGCTGAGGAATGGTGTTTTTCTGTTGGCCAACATGGAAGTTGCCCTGGTTCTCTCATCAAAAAGCCTATGGGATTTTTGCATTGGATTTTGGACTATTGCAGAAAATAAACTCTGTGGCAAAAAAAATGACTTAACATCGCCCCCACAATGATACTGACTTCAAGACAGCAGAGGCGGTAGTGCTAAAATGCTAACTTATTTCTGGGTTATAAGACTTAGCCATGGAGCATTCTACACAGGTGCATAGATGTGTAAGCAGCATTTCACTTTGCATTGTTAAGATGAATGTATGAAGAAAACTTCCCCCATGCCTCGGGGCTGAACGAAGAATCCAAAAACAAAAAATTGATGAAATGGAGTGAAAGAGGACCAAGTTCAATAACAGCAGAACAAACCCTCACACAACTCGTGCAGTATAATCCAGTATTATCCAGTCGTATGCTCAGTACTTTCCAAACACATGCATGTTCACTAAAATATTAAGTTTGAAAACACACCAATACAAATGTTCTCATAAACACCCAAGTCGCTTGCCAGGTCATACAAGTGCATTTAATCTCTGCTCATAGGCAGGAACGTGCTCAGACATGCTCAGGGTGAACTACCTGTAGGCGGATGTGTTTTATATTGTAAAGGTTTTTATCTAAAATGCATGTGTTTGGGAAGCACTGATAAATCAGACTAAGAATAAGAGGAGTGTACTGCATGAGTTATGTGAGAGTTTGTATATAAATGCTTTGATGTAGTTTTGCTGTTGTTTAACATGGACCCCTATGACTTCAGTTCATAAAGAATGTTTACATTTTTTGGATTCTCTATACTAAGTGGAGGCATGGTAAGTGTGTCATTCATGTACAAATGGTCATTTTGCAGGTGAAGTATTCTTTTTAGCAAGGTCAAGGTTTCAAGGTCAAGAATGAACTTGCATTCTTAGCTAACAAAATATTTGTAGATCACTTGAGTTGTTTTTGGTTGGCTGACATGTTTTTGCACTTGAGTAGATGGGTGTCAGGTGGAGACAAAGATCAAGGCTTTTAAATCCTAATACTGATACTAACTGTAATCTCAAAATGTATTCCAGAACTAAACTCTTGGACAATGAGGACCATCCAAAACCTTTTACAAGTGTCCTTACATTTGGGGTTTAAATCTGGAATTAGTTTTCACTAAGATGGCGGCAGAACAATTAGGCAGTTTGTCTAGAGTAATACATTTTCTCTTATATTGTATCTCACCTATATCATCAACACATACTTTGACACTTCTCCTGTCCAGGCCAGTGGCAGTGAGGCGGCACATTTCCTGGCGTCTGGCCGCCTGGGGAATCCCTCTGCCCTGCAACATCCAGCTGCTGACTGTCCAGAGGGCCAGGACCCAGGCTGAGCGGAAGAAGCTTAGCCGCAGCGCCCTCCACAGGCAGAACCTGGCTAAGATGCGATTCTCCCCGGCAGAGAAACGCTACGGCCACTTCAAGCAGCCCTGCCAGCGCCTCTACAACTACTGATCAGGAACCATGGAACTGCTTGTGAGAGGGTGTGTTTCAAGTTGCCTCCACCATAGCCCGGTTTTGCAGCACAGTGCCTTGACTCTGAATTACTCAGGTTTTCTGCCACTGTTTCACTTCAACACAGTTGCTACTGCATATCCACCAAGGCAAAGCATGCGAGATTCACCACTTCCTGTGCAGTAAATGATCCGTCAAATGTACCACAGCAAGTTTTTATTTTGATTTTAATACAGGCAACCTGCACTGCACCCGTCACGTCTGAAACCACTGACAACAATGAATCTTGATCTCCTGACATCGTGAATGACAGCCGGTCCCTCAGTTTGGGACCTCAGGTAGTAACACACAGTTACTGTCACATAAAAGCCTTTGTACATGATCAAATGAGAACAGCTGAGTGATTTAGATTGATTAGATGTAGTAAGTAGGGTTAGGACTTATAGGAAGTTTGAGGTGTGTGAAAGTTATTCTAAAGGTGTTGTTACTGTGTTACACTGATCCAAATATGAAAATGTCAGATCTTAAGAATATTTTGCTCTATTTTCATTTATTATGATGCAGTTGAATTATGGCACATGTTGAGCGGTTATTCTTTGGTTATATTCATTATGTGCCTTGGCTTTAAATGTTCTTGTGACAAATGTATTAATATTTCACACTGCAGTGATCTGTACAGTATCCATGTCCTGCAAATACATCTGTGAATTTTCTGCTTAAGAAATAAGTACAAAAACCACTGTTCATGTTTTGTATTGAGTTTACCATTTTGTACTTTCCAGCGAGTACTCACTTTTTCCATGTAACACAAATTGTTCATTTTAAACAAGTGTAAATACAGTTGAATATTGTGTTTTTCTATATGTGTGTATTTATAAAATGTACAAAAAAAATTAAAATCTTGTTTTCTTAAGGTGGTAGCTGTGTGTGTTTAATATGGCACTACAGACAGTAATTTGACATTGGAGTTAAACATGTTGAAGGCACTGAGAGACAGAAAACCCTCACTCTCATTTTCGAAGGTCACCTATCTTTCCCATGAATCGTTTCACTCGCTCTGGGTCGACTGCATTGGCCCAGTGGCCTCCCTCCTTAAAATGAGAACCAATGATCATTCCATTTGCATCCATGTAGCGTTCAATGTTGTCATAGGTCACTCCAGAACCTATCAGCACTGGGATTCTCACAGACTGGGAAACCTCTGCAAAAGCAAAGAAACAGTTTAACAGTGGCAACTACAGCCTATAAAGAGTGTATTTTAACAATGCTACAATATTTATGGCGACACAAATCCAGGAGATGATTAAAAAAATGAACAGCTGCTTTGTGGTTGTTTGCCTAGGCAAACTCGTCAAATTGCAGTTACAGTTTACATCTATATCTGTAAAACATGGATGCTTCACACACATCGTCCCCCCAGCAGCACAGAAGATATATACAATCAGCACAGTTTCAAGGTGGGCACCTAAGATTAGTGTCAACGATTACGTATCTGACCAAATGTCTTCCCTTTTGTTCCCCAGTTAGGATGTTGAGTAATGGCCAGAAAAGCGTTTTGGGACACCATTATGATGTCACAGTGAAGTTGACCTTTGACCTTTTACATATAAAATGTCAGCACTTTATTATTTTATCCTCATAGACATTTGAGTGAAATTCTGCCATAAATAGCATATGAATTCCTGAATTATGGCCAAAAACATGTTTTGTGAGGTCACAGTGACCTTGACCTTAGACCATGGAATTCTTATAAGTTCTTCTTTAGTCTAAGTAGATGTTCGTGCCAAATTTGAATAATTTCCCTCAAAGTGTTCTTGAGATATCGCATTCACAACAATGCGACTGACAAGGTCACGGTGACCTTGATTTTTGACATTTGACCACCAAAATCTGATCACTTCGTCCTGAGTCTGAGGGAACGTCTGTGCCTAGTTTGAAAAATGCCCTCACAGCATTCTTAAGATATCACATTCACAAGGAGGAGACAGAGGAAGCCACAACAAACTTGACCTTTATTCTGTGACCCTCAAAATCTAATCAGTTAATCAATGAATCCAAGTGGACATTTGTGCCAAATTTGAAGAAATTCCTTCAAATGTGTTCTTAAGACATTGTGTTTACTAGAATGGAAGAAACGGATGGATGGACAACCCAAAAACATAACGCCTCTGGCCACAGCTGTCGCCAGCACATGGCATAAAAATAAACAATATCTTATAACTAATGTACATTGCTGCAACATGAAGTCTTTAAAGGCATACAAAAAGTTAACTTCCTACCCACCTACTAATCATTTGAAGTCACTCAATTCACACAATAACAGCAACAAACTAACTGACTGTGGCAGCAGTAGATCAGCAGCTCCTGTGTTCATTGAGGTAAAAAGGAGTCTGGCGCTTAAGTGAGCATAGTTTAGTTTCACTTTCTGTTCAGTTCCCCGGCTATCTGTTCAGGGAGTACTAAGCATAGGTCTGGATAAATGAGACTTGTATTATACTGCCAGAGTTATGTGAGAGTTTGTAAACAGATGTTTTGATAAAGTTTTGCTGTTATTAACTGTGTCTGAGATTTCTGGTCACATCAATGCAGACTGCTCCTTATAAAATCTAGGCCTGTCCATGAATGCTTAAGTTAATGAATGTCACCCACAGTGTCTGCTATAACGAGAAGAGACTAAATCGAGAGAGGCTGTGATACACCAAGTGAACTTTGGACAGAGTAGAAGCTAACCTCCACCCTGGCATGTGAGCATCAGTATCATTCTGTCTGACCAGTGTCTGCATGTTTGTGTCAGCCAGATAGAGACCGCACGTGTGTGTGAGGGAAAGAGATAGGGCAAAGTGTGTGTCTTCCGTGTGTGAGCGCACTCGCGTGTATGAAACCGAGGCTGTGTGCCTGTTTAGATCTGAGTGTTTACAGTGTTGTATGTCCCGTTGGAAACTCTGCTTAAAATAGCAGCCCAGGTGTTGCCATGAGACGACATGATCCCGATGTCAGACCCACTGACTCTCAGCAGATACAAACCTGCTGGGTGCCTTTTGTCACTCCTCAGCCACTGGTGGAACAAGTATTCAAATTCTGGTAGACCACCAACATCTAAAAATACTTCATTACAAGTACAACTACTGCAATTCAATACTTCACTAAGTAAAAGTACTGTAAAAGTAGTACCAGCTCAGTGCAGTCAAGTATTAACATTATTGCTGGATCATAATCACCAACACATATAAGCAGTATGTTGTAACTGGCTGAGGTGGAGCTAATTTTAAATACTGTATATACTGCATTGTATCTTTTAAGCTGATCAGACAGGCAGGTAAGACTAGATTTGTTCTAAGTAACAAGTAATAAAAACTGTCAAATAAATGTAGTGGAGTGAAAAAAGTACTCAGATATGTGTAAGTAGCATTACGACAGGTGCTGCATTGAAAACCTGCCTTACTTAGAGGAACACAAGCATTAACAGCAATTGTTCTTAAAGTAACAAAAGTGTGTTTTATGTAAAACGGAGCTGGGCAATATATTGATATAACGATATTGTGATATGAGACTAGATATCGTCTTAGCACTCATTCATGAGAATTGGGACAAAACCTTATTTCTGATGATTTATGACGTTTACTCTTCATTATGCTAGGAAATGTTTTTTTAAAAGATCAAAGTCTTGACTATGAAACCTTGTAATCTGTGTTGGAAATTAGCATCGGCCAAATGTGGTTGAATTTGGCCGGTGGAGGATGGATTTTATGAACTTACTCACCATGGTGTCGGGTAAAAAATTTACCAAACGATTGAGTACTTTCATGAAAAATATTGACTCAATCGCAAGTTGCTCTACCTAGGTAGCGTAGTGTAGTGTGTCCTCACTGCACCTTCTTGGCCAATCCCAGTGAGGTGTTTGTATTTACTGGAAGATTGCAAACCAACCAACTGCCATATAAGACGACGAAAAGGAAGAGTCATAAAGTTGAGTGGCGTTAGCAGTTAACATTAGCATGGGTGTCATTTGTCTAAATTGACAGGGTGTTTTAAGGACAATTTGGCCATGTGGCTGGTGTAAAGAGAGTTGTACAGTAAAAAGGCGAGTTTTAATAATAATAATGATAATGATAATAATAATCATCGTCATAATCAATACAGATATCTTTTTTGCTTGGGTGTCTGCATTTTGTTTTCGTACATTTGAAGTGTGCGTGTGTGTGAAGGGCAGAATCAAAAATTGATAAGCATTAAATAAATTTTAAATTTATACTTTTAATGAGAACAATGTGTATTGGTTGTTTTTCTGTTTCTTCGTACACACAAACACTAAAGTTAGTTACACAAGTTTGACAAGTGTGACAGCAGAATGGTGGCTGGTCAAAAGTATGAGTGGCTGGTAGAATTCAAAATCCACCAGCCACTTTGATGGATGGATGTTGGAGGTAAGATCTGACAGAGTTGACAAAAACTTCTAGATTTATTAATTTTCCTGCAGTTGTAGTAAGGAGCCATTTTATTTTCACAGTTGCTGAGAGATCTCTTAATTCTAATCAAAGTACTGATTTTTAAACCATAATTCTTACTTAGCTTTGATTTAAAAGGGCTATGGAGTTGACCTGTTATAACTGAGACACACTTGATAGCAATGTTATTAAATTAATTAATCAAAAAATAGAAAGTTTACAAGTACTATAGCAGCATTCCTGGTTTTTTAGAAACCAGGAAGTGAGACAGGAGTCCTTGGGATACAGCTAACTTCTTTTATGCCTGATTAAATTACAGGTTTTGTAGAAATCTAACAGAACTGACTGAAATCTGGTGCACTTTAAATGGCCAACACTTTCATAAAAAATCTACATTTTAAAACAAAGATGATTATAGCATTACATTTTTATTTTTTTTGTAAGAAATTAATTCTCGAGAATGGGCGTCAGATTTTGGATATTGTAATATCTTAGTGTTGTCTTTTCCTGGTTTTAAAGACTGCATTACAGTAAAGTGATTTCGTTTTCTAAACTTACCAAACTGTTCTTGCTGCTCTGTTATTTCCCTTTACCCACCTAGTCATCATACTCACATTACTGATGATAATTTGTCAAAATTCTCACTGTGTAAATATTTTGTGAAAGCACCAAAAGTTAACCTTGCAATATCATCACAATATCAGTGTCGAGGTAACTGGTCAAAAATATTGTTGTATTTGATTTTCTCCATATTGTCTGGTCCTAATGCAAATCTGAATTAAGTCACTACTAACTACGGCTGATTTTGTTTTGTTTTTTGGCCAAGATTTTAATTTACTGACATTTAATGTAAAGTTGGTAAAACAAACTCGCTAGCAAACATTTGTTTATTTAACAGCCAGTAATTATGACGCAACATTAGCATTCTTTTAGAGTCATGGATTTTGGTCTGTCTGGTGAATGTAAGTCCATTAGTCATTCTTTTTACTCTGTTTTTTTTGTCTCCAACAATGTGTGAGGAAAAATATCTGTCTCTTTAACAGCTAAAATGCTCCACTATGCTCGCCAGCTAACTAAGTGTGTCTGCTGTTTGGTGTTGAGCAGGTCGTGTACAGTTGCTTTATCAGTGCTTTTTTTAGGGCAGCTGACTGCTAGAACTGGCACAAATGTAACACCAGCTTTGAAATGGGCCACAATCCAGGCCATAAATAATGGTGAATGAGTACCTGAATAGTGCATCACTACAGTTGAGTCACTGCCCCATCTGCTGGACTTAAAGTTACATTACATTACACAGCACACAAGGCTGTGGTACTTCTAAACTCTGGGGACTTGCTTTTTTCCCCTCTATATTCTGTTATTGTTAATTGAAAACTTTTAGATTTCAAATGTTATAAATATGTTTATGTTTATAATATATATAAACCAAAAGATTAATTAAAAATGTTGAATCAACTAAATCAACGTTGAACATAGCTTGTACTGCAGCCCTATGTTGCTATCTAAAATGATGCCAAAGTGTCAAACAGTGTCTGATTGAAGAATTAATTGCAGCACCATATGGCTCCTGGTTGTACGATGTTAGTACCTCTGAGTTCCCGCGGGTCAGCCTGCACTCCAGTGGCTGTTCCTGTGATGATGAGTCCATCTGAGAGGAAAAACTCGGCAGCTCGTGACGTCTCTTCAATGCTCACATCTGATGTCAGGGCATGGGAGCTGGTAAAAACACACATACAGTACACATACACAAGCAAACACACTTTTACTCAGTCTGTGATACATTTAAAACACATTTTAAAAGTAACTTTAAACTGAGACCGGGAATGAAAGCAGGGTGTCAATCTAATTTTCTAAACCCTGATATTCCATCAAAACTTCCAAACCGATTATGAATTGGATTTCAAAATATAAAGTGGTTCTTTGTGAGTACTGTGGGAATGCTGGTCTGGGCCTTTGTCTATTATACCTATAAAAGCTCTGAAGAGATGACTTTTTCAATAAAAGTGAAGAATCAGAATTTTATCATACATCTCTCTCTTACTCACTGTGAAATGTAGGAGTGACTGAGCAGCTCTCAAGTAGGGTTGCAATGTCACAAAATTGTCACAGTCTAATAACTGTCTCAGAAAACGTGCGATTTCACGGTATCATGGTATTAAAGAATTTATCTTATCTGTCAGAATGACCCTTAAAGGAATGAAAACAGAAGGGTTATTGTCGGTTGAACAAACATTTTATTACTATAACTGAAACTTAAAACCACTTTGTTAATGGAAGTATGTGTAAAAAGTCTCCCCTTAGAAAAGTAACTCAACCTCCACTTGCATTTTTTACATACACAGTATGATAACCATCAATTTATATAATCATGGTATACCTTGACACCAGTATATTGCTGCAACCCTATTTTCAAGTAATCACAAAGCTGCTCAGAAAAGTGAAAGCCAATCAGAGACAACGATTTAAAAGTGACAAGTGCAGACAATCAAAAAACACACAGTAGGTATTTTTGTGTGGCAATATTGTGTTGTCACACGGTGCCAATTATCATATTTTTATTGTATAATTTATTACTATTACAAATACAAATTAAACTTTAGGTAGCCTACTAGAATAATATTATCAATTGCTCTATTACTAGCTCTCCACTAGATACATTTTGCTGCTGCAAAAAAATGGAGGCTAGTTCTACCTCCAACTCTGAATAACAAATATTGGTTAAGATGATATTGTACAGGTGTTCCAGATTTTTTTCCCAACATTTTCACTTTAATTGGACAGTGGACAGAGTAGAGGGGTTTGAGGGGAAAGAGAAAGAGAGTGGTATATGACATGCATCAAACTGGAATCAAATCAAACTGGGGACATTATGGTTATAGGGTATGCACTTTAACCACTGGGCTATCACCCCTGGAATTCTCTTAATTTTAAGTGAATTCTATGGTCAAATTAAATTTGACCACCTCGGATCGAGGTTGCACCTGGATTGTGTATTATGAATTGCTACTACTGCTGTGGTCCTGCCTGATGTCTACTACTGCTGCTATTATTATTAGTCATACTTATACTATTATCATATACATATGATTATTACTGTCACATACACATACTATCATATACTGATATATACATGTAACATAGATAATGTCATACACTACTGTTACTATTATTATTGACATTTCTCTTACTTTTGTTATAACTGTTGTTGTTGCTGTGCATCTCTCTCTTTCTCTCTCTTTCTCTGTCTGTGTCATTTTGTCATAAGGATCACTGTACATTTATTATGTTGATCTGATCTGTACACATAACATCTATTGAAGGTCTGTCGGTCCTGGAGGAGGGATCCCTCCTCAGTTGCTCTTCCTGAGGTTTCTACCGTTTTTTAAAATGTTTTTTTGGGGAGTTTTTCCTTATCCGTTGTGACAGTCCACAGACAGAGGGATGTCATATGTTGTCAAGCCCTCTGGGGCAAATTATGATTTGTGATATTGGGCTTTATAAATGAAATTTAAATTAAATTGAAATTGATGGGATTTTTTAAACTACAAATTTAAATTTGATGAAACCCTGTCAGACCCAATTGGCAGCCAAGGTCAAGGTAATTGATTTTGAGGCCACTGACAAACTGAAGGAGCTTAAATCTCCCTAACTAATATTTTTCTGTCTAGTCACCATGAAATAATTTCTATAAGCCTTTATTGACTGACAGTAAGGGGCTGGGTCAGTAGTTAGTCCTGCCATTGCTAATTCTGCCAGTAGTACCACCACCCGCATCACAGAGCTTTCACACAACAGAGGAGCATGTTTAGTGGCAGACTCCTGTCACTGGCGTGCTCCACAAACACACTAAGGAGGTCCTTTGTTCCCAGGGCCATACAACTTTTCAACTCCACCCTAAAGGACAGAAGTGCAATGGACCCCTGGACCCCAATGGATCCCCTGTTTTTTTGTTTGTTTGTTTGTTTGTTTGTTTATTTGGTCATTTTTCCTCCTTCTTCTCCGCATGCACTGTTGCGATATAACTCAGAACTTAAGCACCTGCCCCCTCCCCCTTGCTTGTCCCTTACTTTCCCCTTGACACACTATGGTGTATCACGGCCCTCTCTGGCTCATATTAGGAAGTTTTTCCAATAAAGACTGATAGGCTAGTTTCCAGGGAGGGTGGGTGACGGTCACAACCATGCATTATGGGTATAAAATACTTGACTGCAAGATTAACAGTGCATCAATCTTCACAAGAAGCTTGCACCCTTTTGTGGCGCTAAGCTATGAAGACCAATGCAGACAAGTAGGATGAAAAAAAAAAAAAAAAAAAAAAAAAGAAGTGCAATGGACCATTGGGCGTGATCTAGCCCTTCTATTGTGTTTTACTGTGTTGTTAGTTTTGCATTTTTTTGCACTTGCACCTGTGTGAGGATGTGTTGTGTTGCTGTTGAATAAGCTACTGGATGCCTTAATTTACTTTGGGATGAATAAAGTATCTATCTATCTAGTATCAGAGAAAAAGTAGTTCTAAGCGAACAACTACAGTTGCATTCAGAGATATAAAAAGCCAAACATGCCCTTAGGTCTTTTTTGCATATCAGTGGCTCATCAGGTTCTCCCTACTAATCACACTGTACAGTTGGTGACTGATCTCACCTGTGCTTCTTTTTGATGTCAGTGAAGATCTGCACATGCTCAGCTCCAATCTGCTTGCGATATCTCAGTAAGTCCCCAGCGCAGGCATTCAGGAGACCCTCATCGGCCACGTGAGAGAAGACAAACCCCTCAGCCCTGATGAAATCCAGACCTGTGACCATACAGTAACATTATAATTCTGTGGTCAATTAACTGTTAGCCACTGTGTTAAATACAAGTAGGTTTAGGCTAAGTTTGACACACAAATAGCTGATCTGTGTCAGAAAGTAAACACCAAACACACCATAGCTATTTCTCTGACATACACACCTTCAATTATAAAGGGTGACCTGACAGTGATGTCAGCTTATGTAGGAAAATCCGTTTACACTTTATGATAACACATGATTGGGGACCTCTGCTCTGTTCTAACAGCTTTTGCTGCAGATGATTAGAGCCTCATACACAGCACAACAACAACAATTTATTTAAGACTGAACCTGAAGCCAGAGCTACAGCCAGTGCCTGCTGGTTTGCAGAAGACAGTATTTGCACTCCAAGCGGCAAGCGTGGACAGATGCTTCTCACAGCGGTGCATACTGCAGTCATACAGGCAGACACCTCAGGGCCCACAGAGAATGAGTAAGGAATATCATGCATGTTCTCAATGATCAAACCATCCTGAAAGAGTAGTTTAGGGGCACTGGTTACTAGCTCGCCCTGGAAGACTTCAAATGTGTCAGGAATTCACACAATGTGCAATAACTTACAATCCCTGCATCTTGGTAGATTGCTGCCTCCCTGCATGCTTCCTCAGTGATCTGGGACATTTTCATACAACCCAGGGGGGTACCTGAGACAGACAAGAAAACTTAGTTACAAACAGAATGAAATATCAAAACTTATAGCTCCCAAATTTGATGTATGCAATTAAGTGCATTTAGTCATTCCACGTGTTTCTGGTTAGTTACTTTACAAATACAGATTTTCCACACAAACATACAGTATTTTTACAGTGTCATAATGCTTCCTTAACTGAATACTTCCATGTGCACATCGAGGGGCACAGGTCAGTAGTCTTTACCTGGTAAGGCTTTAACATGGATCATTCCAATAACCACTGATTTTAGACGACCAAAAAGATCCAAAAACTTCATGTTCCCGTTTTTGTGGCGCAACCTGGAAGCTGAGAAAAAAAACAACTTGTTTTTTGTCTCTCAGGGCACGGGGATCACGTGACTGGGGCAAAGGTCGGTTTAATCAGACAAAATATGAATTAATAAACCGTCTTCAAAATCTACAACAAACCGATAGTGCAGAAAACAATTGTTGACCTTATTCCACCTTGATTAAAAACACATTTAGCAGTGCAGCATGTTTGTTCATGGAAACGGTCTGGTGGCTGCTAAGACTCAAACCGTGCTGAAATGGGCGCCCCGGTAGTTGTCAGAAGCATCCGCAGGCTAACATAGATGATTTCTTTGCTAAACAACAGACGCGCCCAGGGTGACAGCGCGAGACAACAACATGTAGAGTTCACGGAACAAAAAGGCACAATTACCTCACAATACTTTGGTCGCGTTAAGTTTTATTTTAGGCTTAATCCAAAGAACTACGGCTTTGTTTACATCTGACAGACTAGCCACGCGGTGCCCGAGCACTTCCTCACGGGAAGCTCCGCCTCTGCAGCTGTCACCACAGCAGGCACGCCTCCCGTTTTGCCGTCTAACTTTAAAAACGTATTTTTCATTTTCTTTAGCACAATATAAATCAATCGTATCAAAAATAGGTTCTCTGTGAACTATATAAATGAGAAACTGTGGCGAGTTGTGATTAAATTAGCCTACAAGGAGGCGGTGAAGGAGGGGGTTTAGCGCCAAGTTAAATCCACTCCTCTCTGACGTTGATGCTTCAAGTCATCTGTTCCCTACAAGGCGCCAGCTCAGAGGAACTAGCCCGGCCTGGATACACACACACAGAGCATGCTCTGAAAACAGGCGCTGAAATCACAAGTTATTCATATTTATTTTCTAGCTGCGGGTAAGAGTGAACTTCAAGGGCTGAATCTTGAGGTGAGTGGACCAAACACAACGTTTCCGTTGCATCGAGTTAGTTAAGCTAGTTTCGGATGCAACTTTCGTAGCTAAGCTGAATGAATGCTAACTAACCCGCGACAAGTTGGATAATGACTTGAAGCTTTGCATGGATGCTCATACTTATATGTCGTCTGTTGTAGTTGTGTGTTAGGTGCTGTTGCTGTTAATGATAAATAGTGAATTGAGAAAATAGGCGTCTCAGCTGTGCCTGTAGTTCGGCCATTATGTGGCGAGAAAGATAACCGAAGTTAGGGAGGGAAAATAAACAGCTTCCCCTCAAAAATACGCCAAATAACAACCTCAGCCAGCTAATATAGTGTCTGATGTTAGTCAACGGTTAGTTTAATGGCTATACGAGTATTATGTGATACTCTTTGGCGACTTTTAACATTGCGTACCGTGTCCATTTCGCCGCGCCTGGCTGAGCTGGGCTTTGTCAGAAGGAGGGAGTTGAGAGTGGGGGTTGGGAGTGTGTGAATGTGTTCTGTTTAAACCCCAGAAACAACTTAAAACATTTCTTATTCACAGGTTTACTCCAAAGCTGACACATACCCCTCTGAGTATAATGCGAGGAAAACGGTGAGTCTCATGTTTATTTCATTCCTGGCTCTTTTAAGCGCGTCAATCAAAGTGTGTGACGACAGAAAGAAAAGTTGAGTTGATGGAGCTTTAGCCATCCGGCTAGTTAGCTTGTTGCTAACTTATACGACCTTATTTTGGTCACATTAACTTGTAACGCCAAGCTTGTTAAAGCTGTTTTGTGCTGACTTTGGTGACTTACAGTTGGTACCTTTCTGTTTCTGTGTTGTTTTAGGGAAGAGACAGAACCGAAGTCTGTTGCTCCCGAGGCGCCCGAAGAAACTACAGTAACGTTACGACCGAGAAAGAGGAAGGCAGATGTTGCTATTGTAAGTAGTCTGAAAGGCTTGTAGACCAGCCTGGAACTTCACCTGTGGCTGGGTTATAGGGCCTGACTGAATAACCAAAATATAAAACTGGTGTCACGTTTAACAGTGTTCGCAAGTAACAATGTCATTTTGCTTCATTGAAGTATTACTGATTGATGCAGCTGATAGTGTATTATGTGACTATGATTTTTTTTATTGGTGCTTACAGAGCAGAACACCATCAGAACAGGATTCAGTTGCCACCTTTTTTTTTTAGTGTTGTGGGAATTGATTTGATCTAACCAGCTCTGTGCAGTTTGTGAACTGAATCACACACAACATAATTTATTTTCCCATCCTCAGTTTTTACAAGACCTGGATGAGGAGGTAGCAGAGATGACGAAGAAGAAACAGCGGGAATGTGAGGTAGGCTTGGTTGTTTTTCCTCATTCAATGTTAAAACATGTGCCATACCCCAATTTGACTACACACCAATCCATATAGGCTGATCTATGATATTTCTGCTATGACTAGCACTTCACTGGATCTCTGGCTTGGAGGTCTGTCTGTAGTCCCTTTTCAGGCTTTAATGTTCGCAGGCCACTTACTGGGGCAGCCAGCCCAACCACAACATGTGTCCATATTATGAACTTACCATCAGATTTGTCGTCTCTCTGTTCCCTCTTTTTTTCTGTGAAGGTGGGCTGGAGTCCTGATGCTGGTTACAAAAGTCCACAGAGATGGATCCCCACACCTGATCAGGAAGTGGACCCACCAGTTGCCCTGATAAACGCAGGTTTCCCCCACTACAACTTTAACAACGTATTTGTAACCCCTGTGCGCTGTGCCCCGCTCCCTGCACTGTGGTGAGTACTGGTGTTAAACTTTTATTTATATAGAAATTCACATTGAGATTAAAACCCCTTTTGCAAGTGAGACCTAACCAAGACAGGGTCAAATAGTAGCAAAAGCACAAACAGGATAACCACATCAAATACAATACTTGAATTTCCCCTCTGGATATCAATTAAGTATATCTAATATGAAATGGTGCATTAACAATGCAACAATATTTAGTCCAGAATTTGTTAGTTCATTTAAGTCGTTGCCACTATCAGTGACCACTTCCTGTATTCTAATTTTAAAATCAGTGAAAGAGATAAGGGCCTAGAGTTTGAGCTTGGTTTATCTCAGCCGAGGCTCCGTTATGCAGCCAACTGTTCTATCCCTTGTATCTAAGTTTAATATGTTGCCCATCTGTGTGTGGCAAGGCCTGGGCCTGTTGTCTAGGTTTCGCTTGTGTGCCCTCAATCATAGTTTTGCTTTTTCTTTGGTTATAGCTAATAGACATTCTGCTTCACCTTAAATCACTACCCCTGTAACCAGGACTGAAATACAACCCTGCAGGAACTGTATTGTAAAGAGTTCACTGCATACATTCTGTTGATGTTGTGGACAGTGAAGAGTTCAATCCTTTTTTTAAAACTGTTGTATCCCATTTGTTTTGTTATCAGCTGGGCCAGTAAGGATGTGGTATGGAACAACATGTTGGAGAAGGACAAGACCTACACCAGAGATGTCCATGTGATGGATAAACATCCTCACCTGCAGCCCAAGATGAGGGCAATTCTACTGGACTGGCTCATGGAGGTCTGTAGTAGTCTGCAATGTGATGCCAAAGCTCACAAAAAATAGTAGTCATAGAAAAATAGCAAATAAAATGGCCCATTCGCCCTTGTGGATGACAATGTTTATTAACCATTGTCAAGATTTGTTTGAAAAGCTATGAGGCAAGTAGAAGTTTGTTTGTTTGCAGTGTTACACCAGAACAAGGCACAGTAATGCATTTTGCCAATGTTTCACTCGTTCATATCGGTTGTGATATGAGGAGAGGGAAGCGTCAGAGAGGCATGTATGCTGTTGCCAAAGCTGGCCTCCTTTTTTTTGCGTCTGCATGACACATCTTGTCACCATGACACTTTCATACGCTCTGTATGCCACTTAAGGTAGGCGCAGTGAGAAAGGACACTGATCTTTGGGAATCGACTCATGGCTCTTACTTAGAGTCTGACAACGACTGACCAAAATTCATCTGAATGTCTGGCAGCCAGTTGGGAGCAGTTAATTGTTCCTCCTCTCCCAATGTACATTACACGGCAAATGATGCCTGACGAAGCTGAAAACCGGTCCGACTTCAAAATGAGCTGTGCAGCTAAAAATTGGAGTCAGAAACGGGCTTAAATGGTACAGTGCGTGCCCAGCTTCAGAGACCACTTGAACACCTCCCTCCTTGTCAACATTACATTTAACAAAGTGTATTATGCCTTTCATTTTGATCATTTCAGTTTTATTTGTGGGGATAAAAGTAAAGGCATCTACTGACTTGCGCATCATAACTAAATTGTCTCTCATGGATTTTGTTAACAGCAGTTGGACAGCCTTACAGAACATCATCTTAGATTTCATGACTTTAGAACTAACTCTTATTTTAATGTACTGATGCAATTGAGAGCTACGGCGCAACACATCTGCAACAGCCTCTCTTAATCTCCTAATTGGAAACTGCCTATTGAGAAAAGACACATGTTTTGTGAATAATTACCAGTAAACATCCATTGGCACAAATGGTTAAATAATCCTCAACAGTGTCTTGTGTGTCAGTGAAAACACTCTGAGCTTTGACCATCACTGTAATGAAGGTAAATAATGAGCTGCAGTGACTTATGAGGTCTCCTGTGTCTAAAAGATCAACCAATCCGATTGGCCTAATCACATTGAATAAAGACCCTATCTGCTTTAGCCTTTGATTTTGGTTCCTCTTCATATCAAAGCATAAATTGCTAAAATAAGGGTGATAAGGACTGCATGGAAGTAATGTGGGACCTCATTAGACAGATCTGAGGTCTGTTTCAAAAGAGAACAGGCTCTGTGATGCACTCTGTGAGTACTGGTGCAGCAGAGAGACAGAGACAAGGGGACAAGTTACTGATGCAACAAAGTGTTAAGTGTTACATGTGTGCTCTAACATCTATAATAGTTCAGTTTGTTTTGTATCCAACTCTGCTTGAAAATCACAGGCAAACACATCCTTATTTGTCACTTACAATGTGTTCTGTGAAGTTTTATTGCTAAAAAATCCTTCAGTTGTACATTTTTTTTTAAAATAAAGGAATATAAAATAGGATACACGTTAATCAGCAAAGATACAACTGTCTCTTTTTCAATTAATAGTAACAGTGCTTTGCCATATTGTGTTTGTGTGCATGTTTTAGGTAAGTGAGGTGTACAAACTGCACAGGGAGTCATACCACCTCGCTCAGGACTACTTTGATCGCTTCATGGCCACACAGAGAAATGTCTTCAAATCAACACTGCAGCTCATAGGCATTACCTGTCTCTTCATTGCTGCCAAAGTAGAGGTAAGAGGGGTTGGACTGTTGAAGAAAAGTGGGTTGATCAAAATACGTGGTTGTTAAGTAGCCTGGAGATCTTTCTTGTGGGCTTGCCTTAGGTACATTATCTAAGCTGCATTACCACCATTCTTCTGCAGCATTTTACAATATGTTTGAATATGATGGGTTGTAATAATTCTTGTCTCCTGTGTTTTTGTGCCACCCAGGAGATGTATCCTCCCAAGGTCCACCAGTTTGCCTATGTTACAGATGAAGCCTGCACTGAAGATGAAATTCTCAGTATGGAAATCATTATTATGAAGGTAAAGAACACTCACATTACTCATTGATCCATGACGCATTAGTATGAACCTCACAATTTATTGTTTCTAATCTGTGAAATAAAAGTAAACTAAAGCTTTTTTTTCCACTGAAAGAAATGGTTTTCAATTTACAAAAATAAACACAAGGTCCTCATTGCCACAGCGTGGAGGTATATTTCTGGGGAGGTGCATGTCAGGCTGTGGTGTAGACTGTAGCATATGGTAGATAGCTACTCAGAGCCCAAGCTGTAGATACAGCATTGATTCAACACCGAAGTATAAATCTGGTTTAAGTTACCCAAATCAATAATGGCAGACAGCATGTGTTCTTGTTCTATTCTTGTATTATTACTTTAGAAATGTCTGTCTGTTCAAAAGATAGTTGTTTGGTTGTCAGCTAAACAAAATGTTTAATTTTATTTAGATTTAAGTCGCAAGTGGTCAAGTTGCTGTTAGTGATCATTTTACTTCAGCACTGCAGGTTACTTGATCTTTCTCTCTTTTCTACCACAGGAGCTGAAGTGGAGTCTCAGCCCACAGACTCCCATCTCCTGGCTCAATGTTTACATGCAGGTGGCCTACCTGAAAGAGACGGACGAGCTGCTCATCCCCAGATACCCACAAACTACCTTCACACAGATTGCAGAGGTATGTTGTGTGTGTTGGCCAAATGATGAACTGAAGTATCCATGTGGTCCTTCAGTAATACATAACAATGACAGAACTACAAGGCTTTCAGTAGGTCTGCACAGTTCTGTTGATTGTGAAAAACATGTCTTGTTTGTTGTCTGGAGTGACATGAGTATGCGTTTGGCTCTCATTTACTATATTTACACCACATGCATGTCTCCGGGTAGCCTGGCGTTGCCAGACCCAATTCACAAAACACGAATGGGTCTGGACACGGAATGTACATTTCCTCTATTCCCGAGGGGCGGTGTCAACGGCTGTCACTCAGAGTGCCCCTTCACGCAATTGGAAAGACGAAAAACTAATCCGAGTAAATGACACGTGTGACATAGGCTAGCACAACGCAACTGTAAACAGACCAGCAAGCAAGTGTAGCGTGCAGCGGAGATGAGTTGTGATGATGTCTGGGAAAGAGCGTTGCTGTCTTTGTGGATTTCCTCTTCACTGTGGACTCCCGAGTTGCTTGGCTGTGATTCCCAGCTTGGTTGCTTCCCTGACCTACTCCTCCATGAGAGCAACTAGCGAAGAAACAACAACAGCCACTGGGTTTCACGGAGTCCCATCTTTTTCCCGATCAACAGAGCCAGTTGGTAAATTAAACTTTTACCAAACCCCGTAGGAAGGACGGCAAATACATCCTTGTTTCAGCTTTGAGTGCAGCTGTTTGCTCTGCTTTTAAAGAAAATATACATTCCAGTTTGTTCAATACATTTACCATCACAGTTTCAAAGTCAGTAGCCATGCTGGTTGTTTACGAAATGCATTCACTCTGCTCCTTGTCCCTCCTATTCTGATGAACGGTTGTGATTGGCCTGTTAAGCTTTAACCGATGCCAGAATGCGCCTTTGTGTTTGCATGGCCAGACTGATATGCGGAGTGAAATTGAATATGAGCTCGTGAGATTAGGATGGTTTCACCAGGCTAGTCTCCAGATACATTCACATGCAATTGCAGAACCTCCCCTACCTGCTATCATTGAGATTTTTTTTTTTTTTTTTCACCACAGACGGGTGTCCGTTTTACATGTTCTCAATATGAGTGATTGTAAATAATGATAGATATAAATGTTTTTTATTGATGAGGAACAAGCTTTGATTAATTGAAATCCAGAAAACCCTGCTGTATCAAAAACCTACTGACAGCTAAATGTTTTTGTAAAAATTCAGCTCTAGTATCTATAAACTGAAGTGGAGCAGAGCTAGCCTGACATCACCAGACCAAAATCGCAAATGCAAGTTAGTCTGGCTACAGCATGCAGAGATGAGCTGTGATGGCGTAGCATCAATATGTCTGTAAACAGTGTTGCTGTTTTTTGCCATCAGAATTTCAAAGTAGTACAACATAAACATCCATACCAGTTGCAGCCATTTGGGTTGTTTTCTAAAATGCCTAAGTAGTGTCCCCAGCATGTGGGATGTTATTGCATATTTTGTGTAAAGAGTAAAGGCTTCGCAAGTTGTCAGTTACAGTCTCAAACACGCCCCACATCAGATTAACAGTTGTGACTGGCCTGACCTGGGCAGGTCGGCTGGAAATCTGTCTGAATGGGATGAGGACCAGATGCACCTGCCAGCGCAAATAAAATATGGGCTCACTTTGTCCAAGGAAGTGACAAAGTGAAACTTGAGGGTGAAATATAGTCTCCTAAACAGCCTTTGAGTGAGGACTTAATTCAGAGGAAGCCAGCACTGGGTCCTAATCTTTCTCATAATTTGGTTTTAAAGGCATCACCAACCTTCTGTGATGGCATACGCATACAAAAAACACTTTACATGATCTGTGGATTTTGCATTGCCACCAGATAAGCTTTTACTTGGTTCAGTGAACACCACAAAATGCTGTGCTGCTACTAAGACATGGTCGTTCTACTTGTTGCTGCCCTACAGTCACCAGCAGTGCAGTGTAGGTATGAGGAGCAAAAACAGTTCTCTATATTCAGTATTTACTTCTTTCATGATATAGTAGGAGTATTTGCAGTACGCCTTTTGAGGTTTGCTTTTCTGTTCAGTTGTTGTTGTTTTTTTTTGTTTTTGTTTTTTCATCTTTTTTTTTTTTCCCCTCCTCCTAGTTGTTGGACCTGTGTATGCTCGATGTGCGTTGCCTTGAGTTTTCCAATGGCGTCCTTGCTGCTTCAGCCCTGTTTCACTTTTCCTCTCTGGAGCTGGTGGAAAACGTCTCTGGTAAAGGAATAAATAAAATAATAACTTTCTCCTTAAGTAAAAGTTTTATTAAAACATACCAGTATTTTTTTTCTTGCTGTTGTTACCCTGGTTGTGTTTCCCTGACTTATCACTTCTTTCTGTCCATGCAGCTCTGAAGAGGGTGGAGTTAGAGGAGTGCGTGAGGTGGATGGTGCCTTTCGCCATGGCTCTGCGGGAGGTTGGTGGTTCATCTATGAAAACATTCCCAGGAATCCCTGCAGATGACATGCACAACATCCAGACGCATGTCCCTTATATGACATGGCTGGTAAGTGAAAGTATTGTAATATATGATGTTTTTCAGTTTTAAAATGTAGCAAAATCTGCTGCCCATCAAAACAACTATTTGTGAATCACTGCAAGTTTTTATTTTAATTTTAAACTGAGGAAGTGAGCTTAAGTGTCTGCTAGCTATAACCACACACACACACACACACACACACACACACACACACACACACACACACACACACACACACACACACACACACATCCCCTTCAGTGATAATGGAGGGTGCTATATAGAAAGTTTAAGATTACCTCACAAGTTTTGTAAAAATGCTCAACTTAAATATTTTCTACAAATAATGTTGAATAAGCTTCTAATTTTAATGTTACTCCACATTAAAAGGTAGGTCTTTGATTTGCTTTTTAAATAAAGCTATTAAAAAAGCCTCAAGCACAGATCTATTCCTTTTTTGTACTGGAAATTCTCCATCTGCATGAGTTTAACTGATGAGCAGAAACTGTTTCACTCAAATATTTCTCTGGATGTATGAAGAGAACTGGACACAATGTTGGAGGCAGAACCCTGTTTATTCTTATAAATGTGGTGCATGAAGTTATAAGTCCAGGTTCAAAATAACCCGGATCTCCTGTATCCAAATAAGCAGGCACACGAGTGTTTTCTTTAACCCCTCCATCCAACCACTCGGTCTCCGGCTCGCTCACATGAAGAAGAGCAGGAAAATAACTCTGGATTCGGTTATTAGTGAATTTCACAACTTTCAGGTCATTATGATACAAAACTGGTTAAATATCGGCAAAGTGTCTCCTTAAACAGAACCTATTTGAATCATGACAGTGTGGGTAGTGTGTGTATATTAACTATGGTCAGCTTCCCACTATCTTACCTGCTGGTCCTTCCTGCTCCTCCTCTTGGTTGGCTCTGGTCAATTGTCCTAAAAAACAGATTGCTCTTCCACATTTTCATATGCCCTCCAACACGGACATAAAGAGTATAGAGGAGCGTCCAGAGAGACACTCTCGCCCTTGCTCCATTTCATACTCTGATCAAATGCTAAACTAAGCAGTGCTGATTTTAAAAAAAAAAAAATAAATAAATAAATAAAAAAATACCTAAAATGTTGGCAGAAACGTATTAGTGGACTGTTGAGCTGTAATACGAGAATGTGTGAAAAGGGAGTGGGCACCAAGCAGTTTTTTCAGCTTCTGTTTTTACAATAAAAGAAAGAGACCAAACAATAAAATTAAGCAGTGCTAATAAGTGATCATAACACAGCTAAATCAACTGACCGCCATTTTGTTTCTTGCATTACTTCACCCACCAGCATAAGTATTGATTGGTGAGGTGCAGGATTGTGTATTCTGGTAGTTTTAGGTTTTCTAGATCTAGAGCAAAGTGAATGCCACAGTCCTTTTTTCTGTTTTCTGTGGTCATATAACACCATTTTCAAAAGTATTTGTGTTTCTCTACTGCATAGACAGCCCGGTTTTATGAAAAGACCATCTTTCCGGAAGTGAACTACTTATTTAGTGTTCGCAAGGAAGTTGATACATGTAAAATAAAAATAAAAAATCCACAATGCAAGTCCATGAGAAAGTGTTTTTGGGCCCCTTGGCATTACGTGACAGACCCAGATGTTGTAATTCCACAGTTTGATCACTTTTTCAAATTGGCGTCAAAGCCCAACTCGGTTCCTATGGGCTTGTTCTTTACACTAAAGGTTTCAAATTCCACAGTACGCTGGCACAGTTTGCATAATAGACCTGATTGGCTTTTAACTTGTGATGTTGCTTACTAATGCTCTGATAGGCATGTCTCAAAGTGAGATTTTAGAAGCACATTGAAATCACTGCCACTGCCCTCTAGTGACAGCAGAGTTAACCTGTGTATTTCTGCTGTGTATAGGACAAGGCCTACTCCTACCAGGATGTGGAGTTGGAGCACCACGGCACCTGTCCTGTACCTCCAGGTGTCCTGACTCCACCCCAGAGCAGTGAGAAAACAGAAGAGCTGAACCGAGTGGATACCACAGTGCTGAAAGTCAGGCCCAGGATTCAGACTTCATCACCACAACGACACCTTCCAAAGTAGTGAAGCAAACACTGAAGCTGACAAGACAACAGCAAATCCCAATTCGACTTTAAGCTGTAAGGGGAAGAAAAGCAATTCTGATGTGTTGATTCTGAACAGCGACGCCACTGCAGTACCAGCACACATGTTCGGACTGATGGATGAATTTTCAGTGGGGAAATATGGATGGCTATATCACTGATTACTTGGATCCAGGTGCTTTTTAAATGTCTATGTATTGGGTACACATTGACTTTGAAATCGGGGAAATGCTGACACGCAGTGAGCAAACACTTTGGACGGCCCCTATCCACACAGGAATCTGACCTGTTTAACCCTCCAGTTGAGGTGAAAACGCATCGCGAAAGGCTGTTAGGGATGGGACGACTGAAGAGGATTTTTTATTTTTATTTTTATTTCTTTTTGTTTTTGTTTTTTGATGAGTGCACCCAAATGCTTGCATTAATTACCAACCACACCTACATTTTGTGGTTGCCATTTTTATTTTCTATGCAGAGGCCAAATTGAATGGACATTTTATGGAGTCTCTACTTGATTTAGCATGTGTATGCATGTGTGTGCACGTGTGTGCGTGTGTGAGTGTGTCTGTGTTTGGGGGGAGGGTGATTGCTGTTTTTAATCTATAAGTGGCCTCATTTGCCCAAAAACTATTCCTAGGGTCATATTTGGCTCTCTGCTGCTATAAAAGTGGGCTTTGCATGACGGAGGGGGAAAGAGTGTGTCTGTGTGTGAAATAGTGTGTTGCTCTTGTTTATTAGTTCTTCTCTTGTCATTTTAGTGGACAAAACATGGCCATGTTTTGCTTAGGGACCAGTAGCTTGGCTACCTAAATGGACTCATGAACCAGCCAGGCTTCAGAAGCTAAAATATTGATTGTATTTAACTTGCATTTTTATCCCAACCTGCGGTTTGTTTCCCCACCACCAAAATGTAAGATTATATTTGACTTTTTAAAATAAAATGCTGCTACATATTTCCTTTTTAATTAAACACTCCTTTGTTGTGTGTGGGTTTTCAGTTGTAAGCCTTTTTGACATTGTAGTGCACAAAACCACTCTTACAGATGTTTTCATGAAACTGTTACAGACTTTCCCTCCTGCAAAAAAACAAAATCAGATGCACTCAGGCGTTATTCCACTAGATGTCAGTGTGATGCTGTCAATTTAAATGCCTTCTGTTCTCTCCAAGAAAGAGAAACATGCAAATATAGCATAAGTTAAGTGTCATTATTCATTGACCAGATCAGATCTCGGAAACAAAAGTCTCAAGCAGGGTGTCTGCAGGTCTTTAAACCTCTTCAGATGTCTTAAAGTCAAGGTGGTCCACCTTGAAACTGCTAATTGTGTAGATCTGTGCTGCCAGGGGGAAGATGTGTGTAAATCATCCATGTTTTCACTGACATGGATGTAAACTGTAAGAGAAACTAATTCAGCTAGGAGAGAGCAGCAAAGGCAGGGGCTAGTCTTATTTTTGAAGTTCATGATGAGTTGATAAAAGATACAAGGTCAGGTCTAAGTTGTGTGGCTGTGTAAAACCTGCCTGACGCAACAGGGATTTTGCCAAAACATGAGACCTGTATCATGTCAAGTCATTAGAAAGCAGTGTAGAGAGCCAACTAATTTCTTAAGTCTTCATTTTTGTGAGCATTGGCTATTTAGGGGCATGATAGCGATAAGGTTGCAGATTGCAACCAACTGAATACTGCTCCTCTCACCTTCCCTTTCCAAGCATATAGGAAAAACCTAAGGCGGGCTTCAGGTTCCAACTGGTGCATTCACACAACCAAATTCAAATTGCCACGTTACTGTAAAAAATGCTGAAGGCCCTCTGGAGACCAGTGTTGGGTCTGTCTGTTCTGGGATACTGCAGAAACATGGCAGGCTCTGTGGAAGAGGCCCTGCTCTCAAGTCATGAAATTAGTCTGCAGATCTGCAACAGAGCATCTAAACATCTTGATGTAATTCAGCAACAAGGTAAATCCTATATGTCGCAACACAGAATTACTGTATTTGGACCTTTATGAAGTTCATGGTACAGTAGCCTTAAGAGGCAAACTTGACATTGGATAGAAACACGAGTAAAACAGGAATCACAGCATTTCACAAAACGCAACAACAAAATGGACCTGTGCCAGAAAGCAGGGGGTCGTACCACGAAGCAAGCTGGACAGAGCCAGGCTTTCTTTTTTGTAGCTAGCTCGGCAAAGCCTAAAGCCCAGATCCAAGATAATAGGGAAACCACAATGGTGGTGAGTAATTTTATTTGTTAACCCAGGTTTCCTTCCTCTGGTTCTGTGCTTGTCCAATAAAAAGGGGCATTTGGTGCAAATAATGCAAGAGAGGAACTGGCAGAAACTTGTTAATCATGTATTGTCATGAGTGAATATTTTTATTTTACCACTCAGTGCCCTCTCAGTGCCTGCCATTTATCTCTAGCATGACAGTTGCACATTCTACAGCTCTTAAATTTTAAACATGATACAGCAGAGCAAGAAGTTATAGTCAAGATTAGCATCTAGGTCGGATACGTGGAAATCATTCTCATTGCCAGATCAAATTAAAGTTAATTTTATTGACTGAATATTATTTGTGATAAATACCAATGGATTAATCAGTTCTGTGTTAGCTGCAGTATTAGTAGTGTAAATCACACTTCAGCAAATAAGGACCAGGAATATAAATGACGAGTACAAAGACAAGTTTGATAGAAACGTAATAACCATCATCATGGTACCCATTATCTCAAAAATAAATAATATAATATATACCATATTTTTTCCTCTTACCTGTAATGCTTTTTACTAGTCTAGATTCTTTTGGAGTGAGTTGCAGATTGTCAGAGATATCGGCTGTGGCTTCTCTTCAGTATAATAGAACTAGATGACACTTTGCTAGTGGAGCTTAAAGCACCAGATAAAAAAATGAAGAACTCAACAGCAAGGTCACTTTCCAGAAGCCATGACCCGATTACTCAAGAAAATTCACAGACGTTGTTGTAAGCAGTTTCATGTAGGAAGTATTTTCTTTTTACCGAGCTACATGCACTAACTGTATCACCACGTGGAAGGAAGTGTACATCTACTCATGGACGAGAGCTTGCGCTCATGACAGCTTGAGATGTAAACATTAATGCCGTCCTCCTCTGCTGAGCTGTATCATAGTTATCTCAGTGGTGCTAGGTGAGCCAGCAGTTAAATGCATGTCTCTTTCTGCATGGTGATACAATTGACAGGTGCAGTTGCGTAGAAAGGAAATAGTTCCTACACAAAACTGCTCACAGCAAGGTCTGTGGATTGTGGATTGAACAAAAACTATGAACTGTCCCTTTAACCTTGACTCTGCATTCACTGTAGATATTATAACACTGAACTGATCGTGGCTCCTTTGTCATGATAGTTACAATCATTAGTTTGGCCATTATGGTTCAGTGTTGTAGGCTATTATAAGCCAGGCTTTTCACAATTATCCCTGCTTTTCTGAGCCATCTTCATGAAACACCCCTTTGATCTCTGACAACTGCCACAGAAGAACCAGCTCTACAATCAAACCCTGGAGACGGTCAATAGCCACACAGAAACTGGACCAGCAGCCACACTGAGGTTCTTGTTAACCACCAGCATAGATCTCGACTTGTTTGTCTCCAGTGGTTAGTTTCTTCTCTGTATGTTGACGCTGCCACTGGTGTTGTTTGCTCTAGCTGAGCAGAGTTAGAACCAGGCCAGACCTCCCTCAGGGCCTCGCCACCGTCCCATGTAAACAAGATGCTACAGTGTATATTAGCAGACACTTTGATGTCTCCAGCTGACTTAGTTTCTCTTCTCTTACTCTTAAATATTTTATTGACTTACGCTAATTCACAACAGCCGAGTGAGACATTGACTATATCAAGGGCTATGACTGCTGTTTTTCAAAAACTCAAAGGGATCAGTTTATCTTGTGGTGTATGGTAAACACAAACATGGCAGCAGCACACACTGTATGAAAATCTTGTATGATTTCCAGTTGATCACTTTGAGTTGGTGAAGGGCCAGTGATTGTTCAGGGGGCCTCCAGAAACCCTGAAGTACCCTTAGACTGTGAGAAACATGTCTGTGTTGAAATGCTTAGGGACTCTTGATGTACATGTTGGTCTGTCTGTCAGGCTGTTTTAAATGTGTGTCTGCCTCCCTCTTGTGGCTACTCTAATTAAGTGCAGGTCCACTTGCTTGAGCCACCGATTCCCCCACAGGAGCCTCATGCTCTCCCCTCACACAGAAAGAAAAGGATTCGAGAGAAAAATTAATGTTTTTGACACACCATTAACTAAACATTGCTTTGACAAACTTAACAGAAATAGACTGAAATTTCACAAAGGCATTGTTTTGCAGAACTGATGTATTTAATTACTTTGGATTGAGGCCGTTTTGCACAAGATGAGTTGTGTTGGTTGATTTTATTTAACAGGCTTGTTTCTGTCATCAGTTAATTCCCTCTCTACAAGATTTTCCCCCGCATAAAGTGTGCTTCCAAGTTGAGCACAAAATCTGAAAAAGAGATTACAAATCATGTGAGTAATGTGAATATGCTCCAAGAATCCACCAAGTTTAAATGTCTTTTTTTTTTCATATTTGTTAGTTAACTAAGATTCAAAATTCAGAAACTACATCAGTGTTTCATGGCTTGGCAAAACAGTTTTGGAAATCCTGAGCAGGAGAGAGTTTGGCAGTAAAGACACATATAAAGTTTATATTAAGAGCTTTTCTTTTTGTGTATTAATTATGCTGCTATTAGGTGGGTATGCCAAACACACACAAATACATCCCTCAAGTGTGAAATGTGCCTGTGTGAAAATACTTAGCTTTACATTTGGAAGCATCTAAAAAGGTGTAGTACATCAAAACTGACAATAATGTCTCTCTCTCTCTGAAGAAGGGAAGTTATGTGTCATGTGTCGCCTTTGGTTTCTGAGGTCCCTTGTTTCACAGCAGATATTTCAGCTTGTCAGCAAGAAAAGCAGATGTGTAACTAATGCCAGTGATGATGGTTCAGTTCCATTAAATGTCACAGTTAGCTATGCCAGTGTATGGAGGGGTGATGCATTCACTTGAGAACCTTTTTTTTGTTTTGGACTGAAACTGGCACACCTAAATCAAAATAAAGTAGATTATGAGGTTATCAGCAACACGTGTGCTTTTCCTGCTGAACTAAGTCAAAGTGTCTGCTATATAAAAGGCCTGTTACATTGCATGTGTACTGATTTCACTTTTTTTTGTACTACAGAGTCTTTAAAGTTTTGAATTCTCTGGAAAATTAGTCTAATATGACCACATTAAGTGAAACACTGATTATATGAAATGTGTTTGCTAATGAATCTTGTATGCAGTTTGCAGTTTTGTATAATTCACATAATTCATAATAAAAAGGCAGATTTACAGCAGCTTTAAATGGAACAGATATTCAAGCTTCACAGCTGTGTCCTTTGAGTACAATATGATCTGAAATAATAAAAAAAGATTTGTCAATCAGAAATTAGATAGATAGATTGATGAATGAATAAATGAATTAATGAATTATTATTGTATTATTTTCATGTCTGGCTATTTGTCTGGCCCATCCTTCACATGTATATGAATGTAAACCCAGTAACATCTAACAGAATAATACAGGAACCTCATACAAATATGAACAGCCTACTTTTAATGTCCCAGGAGACTGCCAACAATTGAAATTAAGTAAACATATATACACACATATACACACAATGATAAACATAATAATTTAACAAAATCCAACTGAAACAAACCAACCAAAAAATAAATAAAAAAATGTATTTATTCATCAGTTCATGTTGGTTAAGACCCTGTATGTGATTCAGATCATATATCAATAGTCTGTATTCCATGAGGGTTTTACCTATCATGAGTAATTTCTCTTCTCAGTGCATCATGTAACCATGTCATAGCATGGTTTTCAATTAAAGTTCCATCCTCAGTTATGATCAAATCGAAATCTGGAACATGGACTTTTTTGTGACAATGTGTGTCACAAGTCATGATATAAAGGACAACAGGGAATTTTATATGTATATATACATATACATATTTATGTATATATATTTTTTAAATCTATTTTCCACCATGTTCAGTTGACAGTATTCACAGATTCCATCCTCATCCACACCTTTGTATTGCTTTCAATCTGTGAACAGAGTCTCAAAGTAGAATTTGAAATTACAGTCAATATATCTTTAACATTTATGATCTTCCTTAAATCACAGTAACCTGCTAGTTTCCCCCTGATGACATTAGCCTCGATCTGTTATTTGAACTACTCTACATTTGTTTTTGGAGGTAATTTTGCTAAAATTCACATTCATGTAATAAATCAAATTTCACATGCTCATTCACCTCTAATAGAAAAATCCCAATAACATATTTTCCAGCTGCCCTATTGCTCGGAAAACCCAACAGCCTTTTCCACAAGCCCAACATGCTGGCCTTCCATCTGATCTCGCAGGGGTCTGAAACAGGCACACGTTTATGAACTCCCGAAAACAATCAGTTTGTAAAACCTTTCATAACCCCATCTATCTTATACATTATCCAAGACAAGCACGTTTGATAAAGTTTTGAATATGTAGAGTATCCCAAATCGCTAAGCTGCTCTCAGAACTGAAAGTAGCTGGGTGATATGGGATATTCTGTAAGCTACAGCTGTTAAACACCAATATTTTCCTGATATTTGCATTCTACAAACATGTTTTACACTGTAAGAAGTTGGATGGAGGAAACCGATTTACATCTTTGTTATATATAATGTCAAGAGGTGTTTAGGAGCATCTGGTGTTGGAAAGGTAAACAATAATATAAAACAAATATTCCGACATTTAGATGCATTCAGATTAAGTGATTACATGCACATTATGTTCATTCCATACATGCGGAGGGACATAAAAGTGTTGCACTGACCCTGTCTTTGTCATACATACTCAACAGCCACCCACTGCAAAAAAAGACATGCAAACACATCCTGAATGACATTGTGTCTGGGGTGCCAATGGCGCCAAATGTTTTGCTTTTCCAGTAATGTTTACCCAAAAGCCACTTTGGAATTGCATCTGGAAGTTGGTCTGTGGCAAACCCAGAACTTCTAAAAAATCCTTGGCAAAGTGCTCCATTCTCATGTCATGCTTGATAAAAGGTTAAATAAAACCACTCTTATTACCATCTCCCCCCAGACGAAGCAGCAGGATCTAGTATTTGCCTGTCATTAATTTTGTTGTCCTTGCTTAAGCAAACAAATACCTTATTAAATTGTATTTAGGGATTTGTTATTTGTTCAAGACACAATTGTGTTCTTCAGTGGGTGTCACGCTCGCAGACATTACCAAAGTATCTGTATCTTCCCCTACAATTTAGACTGAGGGGGACATATTTGGAGTAAATCTTAGAGCTGTATGGTACAATAGAGCATGTGTGGATTAGGCCTATTTAATAATGCGAGCACAAAGGCACTCTGTTCTTTTAAGTCTTTATGGGATTTCATAATGTGTATATGTGTGTGTGTCACACATGAGAGGCCGTTTCCTGTCGATACTACTCCACACATCCCCGGTTCCTTTTCCATTGTAATTCCTTTAATTAAAGTGATTTTATTCACAGGCACACAGCTGGCACCGGCTACTTTCCATTAGCCATCTGAGTGGACGCCTCGTTCAGTGGGAGGACCCGCGCTGGGGCTGCTTCCTATGGAGCACACAATACTATTTTCATCTCCCAGCTGAGTTTGTTGTGTGTTTTGAATTTATTAATCATTGATTTTAATGTGCTGCCTCTTGACAGTGGCAGCTACCCACGCATTAATTAATTCCTGCTTCCCAGCCTTACAAAATGGCATTTAAAAACAATGAGAGGTCGGCTGGTGTTTCCTCTGACCTATAAATGGAAGGCGTCAAAAAGCAAAATGTCAAAATTTGCTTTTATTTGTTCTTCCCTTGGCAGATTTTATTGCCTCCTTTTATTTGATAGAGCAAGATAGAAATGAGGTTATTTTAGGTCTATTGAAATGATGTGTAAATACAGTTGTGTCACCTTTAATATTCCGCTCATCTTTTTGGGGAGGTTGTGAAATGCAATAATGTCTCTTTTGTCGGGCATGTTTCCCTCAGTGCACCTGCTTTGCATACGGCATCTGCCAGGAGCACTCTCAAAGGAACTGTGGGTCTTAAGTTGAGGATAAAGGTGCATTGCCATCAACAATAGGTAGTCTGTGTTTATCCTTTGAGGTCTTAAACAACTATGTGTACAAAGATTTGCCTTCCGTGAATTGGTGGAAATAGAAAAAGGGAGATTAGATCTTAAATTAAGCATATGGTGCTGGAATTTGAATGGAGTTGGGATTCGAATGTATTTATGGAAGTATATTCTTTTTTTATTTATTGAGCAGACCTGAATTGTTCATCCATTTAAATGAGTGACTGGTCTGTGTGTTTGAAGAGATAAAAGCTCGCTCCTAATCCTTATTGACACTCCGGGATGCGTAAAGACAGCTATTGCTAAGTCCCTGCAGTGCCCTGCCCCATGGAAAGGGCCTCATCCCTATTCACACTGGGTTGTTTAAAGCTAAAGATTTCCTGACAGATTGCTCTCAACAGATTGATTAGCACATGTTGTGAGACAGACAACTACCCAAACTGGGTTTGTGTACGTTTTGTGCGTCTGCACGTGTGTGTCTGTGGGTGCACGGTGGCGCTGCTGTGTGTGCACGCAGCCCCAGAGTAAAGGGGGGGAAGTCGTGGAGTGCTTATCGCACGCTTCAAAAAGCATTCCTGCTATAATTAAAAAAGCAAACAACCACAGTCGTAACCTGATGGCATTTAGTAGGAGCCCCGTGGAGCTTCGGCACAAAACTGCAAACAGTGCTGACAGCTGCAAAAGATAATACACTCGCTCCTCTCAGCTCACCTCTATCATACTCCAAACGCCTGTTATGTAGGAAGAGAAGAGGAAAATAGATACTGTATGCATACACACACTCGCAAAAAAAGTGCTTATGCGTCACAAACCTACAGTACAGTGTGCCTTATCTGTTTGGATTGCAACACAAAAGACCGTCTGATACACCCAGATTTGTGAGGTCATGAACCGTTTTTAGGAACAGCTGTAAAATAATCGGCCATATTGGTTTGATACGGAATCTGTGACTTGAGGAGTGTTCACACATCTACACTGTATCCTCTGCTCTGCATGTGTGAGTGCTGAGTTGCTGTTCTTCGATACAGATGCGAAGCCTCTGGCTCAGCGTCGCTACAAAGTAAAAATAATCATTCCCATGCAAATGCACTGTTTGACATGTTCAATTAGACCCTTGTGAGGCAAACGATCGGCGCTTTGAAGAGAGACAGTTCCCACTGTTAGTGCACCTATGAAGCCCTAAAGCTGCTTGGCCTTTCCCCTCCTCTCCCTCTCTCTCTCTCTCTCTCTCTCTCGCTGCCCTCCCCGTTCCAGCCTCCCCTTCCTGTGCCTGGCCTCTAAAGGGAGAGAAAGAGAGAGATCCATCGATCAGTGGCGATCGTTGAGCGCCTGCCCCGCCTCCTGCCTCCTGCCTCGCATTGTTTTTATCTCATCTCTCAACCCTGTTGCCATGGCACTGAAGATGGCACTTCAACCCTTGTGCTTAATGATCTCTTGGATGATAGCCTACTTGTCAGGCATTCATGCCCTGTTCTGTTGAAATGCAAGACAGAGAGGAATGAGCCGCTGCTGCTGCTACTGGAGGGGAGGGGTGCTTATTTGAACATTTTATTCTAAGCTTAACTGGTAGTGAACATGGCGTTATGGGTTATTTACCAAATGAGCTGTCTTAAACAGCTGTTTTGTTTCCTCTTCCTGGCCGGCTGAACCGTGTTCTCAGAGATGGACATTCAGAAAGACAGAGAAGCCAATTTGCATTCATTTAGTGTCTCCTTTTGTTTTGCAGCATTACTTTAAAAGCCATCCCTCTTTTCTGGCAGTTCAGTGCTGGGTGAGGGATTACCGCTCATATAAATAGCTGCCATTGATTTGACTAAGAGAATGCTTTGTGTCATTATGAAGGCAGAAAATCCTAATTTGGAAATTGGAACACAAAAAAAAGAGCTGAGCGTTCAATTCATATCCATAATCCTGCACATTGCATGAAATCAGGGGTGTTGCGTTACAATGCTTGATTTTCGTCATCGCTGTGATGGAGACAAAGGTAGCGCCTGAAGCCATCATGGTGGTGCTTCTCAGTAAGGGAATGTGTCATTTTATTATGTGGTATCTGGCAACCTCCCTCTGTGCTTTGCCGTGTGGAAGGCCTGTGCAGGGAGAGCTTAGCAGTTGTGATCGTGGAAGACCGGGGTTCAAGACGCTCGTGATCATTATGAATTTGTGACAAGAAAGTCAATAATTAACAGCAACTACGTTCAAATGTGAATGCAGTCGTGCCTAATCACATATAACTTGAGGGAGATGATGTGTGCAACAATGATTTAAATATGGATTCAGGCATCTCACTCAGTCAAACACATTAGTGACTGCTTATTGATTGAGATTCCTGGAAAAGAAGAGATATGCCAGCTCGCCATCGCTGGATGGAGATGGAGCTGTTCGATCACAGCTGACCTGTTATTCATGTGTGGCAGGCTACAGCAGTTGCTTTTGTCTTGGCGCAGTTCCCCTCCGCGTTTTTAGGGATTCACACTCATTAGGACACTGAAATGATCATTTTCTTGATCTTCAAAATATGTCCATTACATGCTCCAATACTCCTTTTTCACCAAATTAGTTCTGGTTCTTGAACTGGTTTGTTCAGGACTCTTGGACTCTTGGTGCCATCCAGTGAACCAGGCGGCCATTCCACCAGTTTTGAATAGAACCGGTGTAACCAAGGATGTGTCATCAATGGAGGGTGTTGCACAATGCACAACAGAAGTAAACAGTAGTAGCAAGATGGCAGATCACATTGACTACACGTGAGCCATTATTAGTCACAGATATTTGTTTTTATTAAAAAAAAAAAATAAAAATCATGGACCAACTCTTGATGATAAGAAGATGTAGAAGACTATTATGTGCAAGACTCCATCCTTTCTTTCCAATCTGATGAATATGACATGCCCACTGATGGCATCACAGTTTGCACTTCAGGTCAAACTATTTCTTGGTTCCAGCTGCGAACCAAGTTTTCCAGTTCAATTTATTTTTGGACAAAATGTTCAAAATGGTTCAAAATTAGGTGCTTGAATGTGGTGTCTCCTGCACTGTTGCCCCTCGTCGCACCTTGTTGGCTTTTTTTTTTTTTTTTTTTTTTGCACATTCAGCATGTTGAATAGGTAGGTAAGAATATTTTTCTTTAGCCATTGAGCTCTTCAACAGAAACATTTCCTGATGGTCTGTGTTGTTGTTCACTGGCACACGACACATAGCCTATGCCATTTTCCCGTTTCCCGTTATAGATTACCGCCATCTGCTGGTGCGGAGCGTTACCTCTTCTCATGCAGGAGCAGAACGTATGTACTGGTTGACCATTGACTGTAGCCGCTGCAGTGGGTTCATGTGCAGCTTTTGACTGAGACATGGCGACATGATGCAATGCTAGCTCTCTGAAGTGGGTTTGGTGTGTCTGGGCCTTAATATTAAAGAATAAGTTAAAGAGAAGTCTTAAATTTAGTATGTTTTGCATATCCTCAGCTAAAGGGTTAAAACACTTTGATCAAGTGATGGAAGGACCTGATAACTTCTAGGTGTAAGTTTGGTGTGTCGTCACTTTGAGAGTACAAAGAGAAGTCAAATATAGCCCCCGTCTGAGTTTAGTTAAATGTGTTAGCTTGTGTTTTGTCTCCTGAACACAGACAGGCAGCATTATAAAGCGACTTAATCCTCTCCTCCCTTACAGAACAGAACACAATGAAAAACACACTCCTCTTTTTATCTGCTTTTATCTCCTTTTGTGCCGAAGAGCTTTAAAGAATCAGCGTCTTTATCTCTCCCCCTCTCCCCATAATGCAATAGGGCGAATGCTTCCTGTGTGTCATAAATAAGGTATTGAAAGGTCCAATTGAATTAAACTAAAAGATCTGGGAAGAAAATGGGAAGTACTCTCACTTTTTCCCTCTCATTTTTGACGGCGGGAATTGCTGTAAATTGACACTGAAATGGTCCGTCTCGCCTCAGCCGCCCTCCCTTTAAACCTCCCCACCCCCCCTCGCTGGCTCCATGCGCCCCCTCAGCGCAGTCGGATAACGTGCATATTAACGGGCTCTGGGCAAAGTGTGTTGAAATGGGACAGAAATGCAGTAAATGAGATATCCATTGTCTAGCAGATAGCATTTCCCCTCATCAGAGCGGCTTGCTTGATTTCCTCCCCTACTGACGCCTGATGGGTTTATGACGTAGCCACTTCAAATTAACTGACCTTGGCCTTGCTGTCTGCACACACACACACGCACATGCATGCACACTGTATCTGTGCAATCTAGCTGTTTGTCTCATGGTATAATTGTATGACAAAAAAGGATGGTTACACAATCTTAAAAGTGGCATTTATTCTGAGTGACAGGTGCCTAAAACTGCTACAGTCATGTTTTCATTTTTTAAATGGACTGAATGACTTTTTGTAACATAAAGGGGGTCTCTAATAGTTAAGAGCCCACAGAGAATTTTACCCCACTCTTCAGTTCACTAGCCTTACATCAGCAGATTAAATCGCATATGTGAGTCACCTCTTAGTTCAATTTAGACGGGAAGCTTATTATCAACAGCTGTAGACCAAATTTCTTCTGGACACAATCCGTAAGACCTACAACCAGTCAGAGCCACTAAATATGTGATGTAGGACTGAGCGACGGACAGATGTTAACAGGCTACAGCATTCAGAGATGAGCTTTGATGGTGTAGCATAAATATGTCTGTAAACCAGTGCTGCCATTTTGCTATGAGAATTTGAAAAAAAAGTAGCCTACATCAACAAAAAGTTCCACACAATGACTGTATGACAGACAATGCGTCTCTGCATCTTTTCACTATATAAAAATGAAGCCAAAATACCCTGGTTACAGTTGGTGGCGTCATGTTGTGGTGCCGCCATATGCATAATAGCGATCTGCGCAGTATCGAGTTTCTTATAACCAAAATTATCAGAAAAATTAACACTTGAGTATTTAAAAACATGATGAGAACTATGAGATATTTGTGCCAAGCTGTAAAAATGTTCATTTGTGCTGTAAATTCAGGCATTTTAACACAGGGGGTCTGTGGGAACTGACTGGCTTCTGGAGCCAGCCTCAAGTGGCCATTCAAAGAGCTGCAGTTTTGGGCACTTTCATGTTGGCCTCATTTTTCCGCCCCAAAAATTGCTGCTTGGTCCCTGGCGTGACTAACAGTTCATTCGCTTCAACTCTGTGCAGCATTTTAGCATCTTTCAATTCATTATTTTGGTGATATGGTCTGCAGCTTTACTGTTTTGATTCTCTCTTACAGTTTTAATGTGTGCCATTTTCAGACACAGCAGACAGCGGTTTTCATTGAAAAAGGTCAACTATTGTAGCTGCCCAGCAGCAAGCAGCAGACAGGCAAAATTAGAGTTGGTGGAGACCAAAACAGAGCTAAAAAGTGAGTGGCATGACTCCAAATGAATGCTAATGTTGCTGCGTGTGTGTAGCAAGATGCAATGCCCAAATGTCTTTAAGCCTAATGTAAAGATAGGAAGACATACTGTACGTCAGGGAATCCTGTGTATCAAAGGATTCTTGTGGGATTCGCATGGAATGGGGGTCAGTTTCACTCTTCATCTCAAGAGTGGGAGAGGACTCGTAATAATAGTACGTCTGTTTTTATATATAAACATGCAGTTCTAACATGAGTAAACGCTATTTTCTTTCAGGGATGAGATGGGACAGGATTTTATTTTGTGGGAGTAGAGTGGGACAGGAGTAAAATGCACTCTTGTACCACCTTCTAGTGTGAATTGACTCATGCAAAGCTAGAGGCTGTCAAAGAAACTGCTGCAGGACCATTTTCATGCTAATTTCACATGTGTCCTGGAGTCTGGTCTGTGCCAAAACTGCTGTTACATGTTTATCAGTTTAACACATGCTATAAATATGAAGAGCAGGAGGGACTTCAGTTTTCCCAGCTGAGGAGAAGACAACAAAGTGCAGAGCGCTGGTGAATTTTCCACTGACACCTGTGAAATGTAGGTTAGATGTTTCGTGGAACTTGCATCAGTGTTTAGTGATTGTCATTTCTGCTTCAGCATGGCATTATGGGGATTCTCTTCCTTCGAGTGGCAACTGTCGCAATATTTTGGTGCGTCTGAAAAAAGAGAGATGCCTTGAATACACATGCTATTAATAATTAACTCTGTGCTTTATTCCCCTTTGAAAGTTATTATGCAAAATTAATATTTCATACGGGTACAGGCTGTACATGACAACTGTGCTAAGACAAAGGATAGTAAAGGCACAAAGTTTGACAAGTCTGTCTGGGCTTGCTCATTGGCCTTCATCTTATATTTAGCATTCAAGAGACGCCATGAGATGAATCTCTATTTTCGTTCACTTTCCTATTCATGAGTTTCCCACCCTATGTGCAAAATATAAGAAGTGTTCCATTTTGAATAAAGATGCACGGTGGTAGGCTTTCCCGTTTGAAGATGGTAACTGTCATTAGCCCATCAGGATCTGGAAGCTGCTCTTGTGATCTACATCAGTCCTTAACACTTAGACCCCGAAGCCACTTGGAGATCTCTGGAGACAAGGCGCATCAGGTCGATGGCAAGCACCCCACCTTTCCTCTGGGGCACTTGAGGGATGCTCAGCCAACCCGTTGTATCCCGGGCCTTCAGTGTCTATTGTGCTATATCAATTACTATCAGCCTACTATGAACATACCTGGTGTGCAGCATTTCATAATCCTTGTATTTGCATACAAGTTAACACTTAGAGATGATAAAGAATGATTCCGTTATGTTCGTTTGACTGCATTTGTTTCTTTGCAGATCTGCATCAAACAAGTGTTGTAAGCAAATGGGTTTTGCATCAAAGATGGTTGCTTCTTAATAAATTATATCAGTCATTGTCACTCGCATTGTAATGAAACTGAGTTAGCTCTGGCAGTAATTTGTTGACTATTGCTTTTAAGGTCTAAGTACACTTAAAAACTAGGTTTTTAGATGTGTTGTCAGACTAAGTCTAAAGGCAGATGATATACAGTACTATAAGGGCATTGTTGGTTACTGTTTGCAAACAGTAATGCAGCATAAGTGAAAGCCATAGACTGTATGAAATAATGCATGCAGTCACAGTGAAGTCACCCATTAGTTTATGGACTTCCTCTCTGAAGCATTGAGTTTGGCATTTTGACCGTCACTATTTTGCTTTTTTTTTGGAGCTAGAAGCAACCATATTCGGAGGAGAGCTTGGAGCTAACCCTTAACTAATACTATCTGCTAGCTTAGTTAGCATGGTGCATTTGAGATGATAGATGACTTTGGGAAGAAACAGCCAAGGAATTACTCTCCCCTCAATATCCTTGGTGGAGAGGGTGGAGAGCTTCAAATACCTTGGTGTCCACATCACTGAGGGCCTGACTTGAAACTATTTTACCTGAGACACTTGACGAAATTCCAGATAACCCCTCAAATACTGAGGAATTTCTACTCCTGCACCACTGAGACCGTCCTGACGGGGAACATCAATGCCTGGTATGGAAACAGCACTGAAAAGAGTGGTCTATTCAGCTGAACATACTATGGTCACTGCTCTATCCTGCATAAAGAATGTTTATACCAGACGCTGCAAGAATAAGTCTGAAATAAGTCTAAAACTACCTTTTCTTCCTGTTGAGGTCAGGAAGAAGGTACCAGTTACGCCAGGCCAGCAGGCTCAGGCTCAGGAAGAGCTTCTACCCTCAGGCCACAAGGACACTAATATCATATTGTATGATTTCATGCGATAGATAGATAGATAGATAGATAGATAGATAGATAGGTAGATAGTAAAACCAAACACTGAACAAGACTTTTTAGGTGACCAATACCTTACAATTAACTTTCATCAACTGAAAACACATGTCTACCCTTGTCTACAAATTTTGGGTTTCACCATGGTTACGTTGCCCAAACAATGCCAGCTGTCTTTCATACTAGGCTGTAAAAATTCTGCTGCAAAGCTAACTATCTTAATATAGGTATCAACAGGGATTGACTCGTTGTTGGAGCCAGCCTCAAGTGGTCATTCAAGGAAGTGCTTTGCTTGCTGTGTCTTCGATTTCATGGCTTCTTCTTGGATGTATGCTAGTTGGGTCTTGCACTCAGTGTTAGGTAAGGGTTACTTTAAAAGTAATCAAAGTACGTTACTGTGTTACTTTTTTAAAAAAAGTAACCAGTTACTTTACTGCATTACTCCCTGAGTAAAGTAACTCAATTACTTTAAGACTACTTCCAACGTTACTCCCTGAGAAAAGTAACTCAAGCCCTTTTAAAGTACTTTTGAGTATTCTACATTTCCTATTGGCCAATGGACCACAGGGCGCTAAGCCTACATTTTTTTGTCTCTAAAATTAAAGTTATGGACCACTTGCCCTTCACTGAGATCCAATTCTCCCATCACAGCCGTCACTTTGACCAGTAGAAACACAGAACGATCTGCTGCCGTAGACACTGTATGACAACAACACCCCAGCGTTTTTAATATTTCCTCTAGGGATGTTAGCACACAGAGTAAAAGGAGGAAATGATGGTGTGAAACAGCAGAGGCACTTTGTCAACCTGCTAAGTTAACGTTACTGTCATTAGCATCAAGCTAGCAAACAATGGTACATCCTCACGGTCGGACATAGAGTGTTTAAGTCACGTGACGCTCATGGGACCTTAGATCGGAAAAAATATGAATGGCAGTGAACGGGGAGAGCAATGTTATCTTTCGGTCCCGTTTGAGTTGTGACATGAAATCCAAATATGTTGTTAATGAATTTAAAACATAAATTTTAAGGTCAAGAAAGTCATACTTTGTAATAAAACTGTTGAGATGTAAGCTTTTGAAAAAACGTAATTAGAAAAACTACACAGGAGGCCGTTGCTGTTTCGGAGCTGAAGGACCAGTGTTCTAAAGTAATGGAAGTAACTGATGTCTTGTTTGAAATGTACTTAAGTATTTGATTACTCAAACCGCAAACTAATGTGTTAAGTCACTCGCTACTGCAAAAGTAATCAAAGTAACCCAACCCAACTCTGCTTGCACCTGCTTGCTACCTTTTTGGAAAGTCTTGACCTTACATGCGCCCTGTGCCCAGGAATGTCCTGAGCACAGCAAAATAAGAGGAAAATATAAAAACACAAGCAGAAGGCAGAGTCTCTGCAGACAAATATACTGCTACACACTTCTAGTGGGTCATAAGTGATGATTGAGAGGGATTACTTTTGTATGGGCCTATCCATTGTTTTTTAGGGAAATTCTGTATAATATATCTTTAATACCTGTTATGGAGAGGAAATCATGCTGCCAGAGGAAGGAGCAACAACTTGTAAATGTGGGAAAATGGGTCCTACTTTCTGCCAGTCTCTCCTCAAAGTGTAGTTGTGTACAAGAGAGAAGTTCAAGTAGCCTAATTTTTCACCTGTGCACAATAAAGGAACAGTTGTGTTATTTGGGAGTACCATTAATCATAAAGCCAGTATTTTCATTCTGCACTTGACTGAAGATGATTATCATTGATTTTTAAACCGTTACAGCTGTTACCTTTGCAGTGTATTTTAACACAAAATTAGTCACAACAATCAGGCCTATATCACAGTATAGCACATACATTATTCTGTACAGTGCTGTCTAAAAAGCTACAGGCTGTGATTACAACACAAATCCCTTTTTTAATTTTGCACATCTCTTTGTCTCAACATTTCTCTGTTCCCCCTCTCTCTCATTTAGTCACTCTCTTTTCTCCCTCCTCCTCTCTTGTCTGACTCTCTTGTCCCATGATATGCCACAGAGAGACACAATTATCCACTTCATTTGAGTCGTGGTGCTAATGGTTGAGACTGGCCTCTTGGGGAGTTTAGGGAGGGGGGGTGATAGGTAGCAGTAATTGTAAATGGTGTAATGAGTGTGGAATGGCCACAATCTAGCGCTCCGCCATTACAGGTGACCCACTCCTGCCCCCCTCCTTCCCTCCAACATCACACCGACAACAAGTGAGCCCCCCCCCAACTACCCACCCACCCCCCTCTCCTTCAGGGTTCAGCAGAGACAGAGGAAATATTAGCCTCACAGACCATTACTCCCAAGTGGTTTGGCTGTTGCTCCTTCTTGCCTCGTTCTGTGGGTGGCCCCCTCGCCTTCTGTTTCACTTTTCCTCTAATCTGACATTTGTTTTTTTTTTGTCCTAACTTTTGTCTTTTTCCTTACAGATCAGATTAACCCTGTAGCTTTGGACACTGGTTTCAGTCTCTGAGCGATGACACTTCATGCATCTATTTAGCTTTCTGTCATGTCAAAGTATGGATCAGTTTCTGACCTTTTCTTTCCTAAAGATATTTTTGGAGCTTTTGGCCTTTATTTGATAGGACAGCTATAGCATGAAAAGAATAGAGACAGAGAGGGGAATGACATACAGCAAAGGGCCATCAGTTGAAATTGAACCCGTGACTATTAAGGACACAGCCTTTGTAAGCAGAGCACCTGCTCTACCAGGTGAGCTAGCAGGTGCCCCAGTTTCTGACCTTTTATTAATTAGTGGGATTGGTTGATTTGTCCATCAGCTAACAGCCAATATTTTTTATAGACTAAAAATATCGGACATAGCTACTGTGACCCACTGGTTTGTGGATTCTGTGGGGTCTGTGGGGACTGACTGGCTTCTGGAGCCAGCCTCAAGTGGCCATTAGAGGTTCTGCCGTTTTTGGCACTTCTGTGTTGGCTTTTTTAGGCCCGGGGCTTAGCGATTGGTCTGTCAATTTGAGAGTATCAGCATCATTATGTCTAACCTGAAACGACTGCTGTAATTACAGGTGAAACATCTGTCAAAACTGTTGTAAAGTATATTCTAAAGGCATATAATGCAGGATTTCAAAATTCATATGATCATATGAGGAGTGTTAGGGCTGGCTCAGGCTTGCCCTGTACCAGCCCCTAGTTAGGCTGACTTAGGCCTAGTCTGCTGGATGACCACTTATAATGCACCGGTCACCTTCTCTCTCTCTCTCTCTCTCTCTCTCTCTCTCTCTCTCTCTCTCTCGTATCCTATTACTGCATCTTATTAACTCGGCCATTCTGGATGTCACTAACTCGCTTTCTTCTCTGGAGCCTTTGTGCTCCACTGTCTCTCAGGTTAACTCGTATTGCAGCGGTGCCTGGATAGTGTGACGTGTGTGGTTGTGCTGCTGCTGTGGTCCTGCCAGATGCCTCCTGCTGCTGCTGCTGCTGCTGCCATCATTAGTCATTAGTCATACTTCTACTGTTATTATACACATATGATTATTATCATACATGTATACTGCCAGATACTAATATATACTTTCAACATATTGTACCACAGTAGCCAGAACTATAATGACAATATTATTACTTTCATGAATGTTGTTGTAAGCTACTGTCATTACCGAGGATGTCCTGCATCTCTCGCTCTCTCTGTCTCTCTCTCTCTCTCTCATTGTGTCATACAGATTACTGTTAATTTATTATGCTGATCTGTTCTGTACGACATCTATTGCACGTCTGTCCGTCCTGGAAGAGGGATCCCTCCTCAGTTGCTCTTCCTGAGGTTTCTACCATTTTTTTCCCCGGTAAAGCTTTTTTTTTGGGGAGTTTTTACTTATCAGCTGTGAGGGTCTAAAGGACAGAGGGATGTCGTATGCTGTAAAGCCCTGTGAGGCAAATTGTATTTGTGATATTGGGCTTTATAAATAAAATTGATTGATTGATTGATTGAGTGTGTGCTGGTGTATGTGCAGAGAACCTGCTCTTTGACTGTATTTTCTTCTTTTTATGACATTTCACAGTAGACATTTCAGGGTGTCAGACTTTGGTTAGTGTGTAGCCCCCATCCAAGAATGTAGCGACCAGGTTACACTGCCGTCTTCGTCTCTCTCCTCTGCTCTGTGGATGCAAGCTGCAGGTCTGTGTGTCTGGGTTGACACAGGTTGAGCCACACACAGACACACACACACAGAGCAGAGAAGCCAAGCGGAGAGGATGAAGCATGCATAGCAGGTGATTACACACCAAATCCGGCAATGCAGCACCTTTCTGCAGGGTAGTGCAGAGGTGTGGGGAATTTGGGAAGTTTTAAGGCTCATTTATACCCCCTTTACATACATACGATAATAGATACTTTCATTTTCAACATTGTAAAAGTCGCTGCCCTTATACTTCCATGTGTCTTTTGTGACAGCATAGATACAACCAATAAATGGCACTAGAGGGCAGGGTCAAAAGTATGTGACAACAACAAACATGGCGATGATGTCGGAGGACTTAATAACATACCTTTTAATGGAGGCAGCATTCTAGACAGCAGTGGTCTGTGAGGCCATTAATAAATGCACTATATGACAGATTCCTTCTGTTCTGTCATTTATTGAATGTCTCCTACAGTCACTTGAACTACAGTACACTGCCTCTATGATCTTTGGTAGTAGTGCTGTGTTTCATTTGAATCTACAAGCCTTTAGAAAACATGCACAAATGCAGACAAAATGAATTCCGAGAATGGACAGAGGGCTCCATCCATGTTTGTATATCTATCTACTGTTGTACAAAAGTGAGCTCTTAAAACATTACCGCTCAGAAACAAATCAGAAAAAAATGTTTTAATTTTCTGATTCACTGCTTTGTGCTTTTTAACACTTTTTTTTTTTTACACTGCTACCACACTTATTTCACTCTTTCGCTTGACCACTGCTGCTCTCTCAGTCTCATTGAGGAGGAGGGCCAAGTTTGAACATTGTGTTTACTGCCATTAAGCTTATGCCACGACTGCTACTATTAAGTGCTCCCCCTGAATTAGCTAGCTAGTACCTGACTAGTACCCACCGTAGATTTGTACGACATATGCTCTCATTCCCAACTTTGTCAGTTAGTATGTTTACATGCACAATTAAGTTGAGCTACGGTTGTAGCTCAGCCAGCCATTTAATTGGACTACTGTCCTTCTCCCAGTATACATTCACAGGAGGGGAATGGATTTCTTGACAAGTATTTCTGACTCCACTACCATAGGTGACGATACGCCTCCCTTCAGCTTATTAATCTTTGATCTTTTTTGGTTGACCTATTGAGTCGCAGACCAAACAAACAACAAACAAGTTAGCTGCGGTTAGCTAGTGACAAACTGGCTTCGTAATGCTGCCAGATGGTGTCAGTTTATAATGCTTCTGACAGCAACATAATATAAAGAGCCTGAAATTCCCTTTCAGGATGGCAAGAGGGAAGGTGGATGGGTCCAGCAAACCCCATACTATCAGCTGGGAGCCCACTGTTTGCCTTCCATGTGAATGTTGAGCCAAACCATGATGTGTTTTTCTAAACCTAAGTATGTGCTACACATAAATATAAGGTATGAACTTATGTTGTAAATGTATTTTAAAAAAGACTCATTCATTCATTCATTCATTCATTCATTTTCTAACCGCTTCATCCTCTTGAGGGTCGCGGGGGGGCTGGAGCCTATCCCAGCTGACATTGGGCGAGAGGCAGGGTACATCCTGAACAGGTTGCCAGACTATCGCAGGGCTGACACATAGAGACAAACAACCATTCACGCTCACATTCACACCTACGGACAATTTAGAATTATCAATTAACCTAGTCCCCAACCTGAATGTCTTTGGACTGTGGGAGGAAGCCGGAGTGCCCGGAGAGAACCCACGCTGACACGGGGAGAACATGCAAACTCCGCACAGAAGGGGTTAGGGTTTCCCTTTAAAAAAGACTGTATGCATAAAATGAGCAGAAACTGTACATTTCCCATTAAAACAGAAGTGTATGTTGAAAAGACACAACGCATGTACAAGTGTAAATTGACATGCCATCATGGAACCAGAGAGTTTTTAAATACCGTATCCCAAGATGGTACATATTCATTCCAATGAATTGCTTGCCTGGTACATAAGCCAAAAAAGTTTTCAAGCTTCCATGTTTACTTCCACAGTATGCTGTCCACTGAATATTTGCAGTATGTGATTCTCCCCCTGGCCCTGTCTGCAAGTTCCCACTCGGCTCATAGACTTTACTTTGTGGTGATGACAGATTTTTAAACAGCTTTTCTCAGTTTGAGGAAAGTTTTACAAATATGAAACTACCACGGCTCAAAAATTCAGAAAAGAAAGACTTATAATTGAGCTTGTTTGCAGTTCCGGGGTGTATTACAGACGTGTCTTTTACAATTGGGGTTTATGGTGAAAATGCTTTTTGGGCCACATTGGATTTTTTTCCGCTCCAGTACGGCAAGTGGCCACTGGGAAAAATTTGCTGCAAGGCTGAGCAGCAGGGGTCTGTTCAAAGCCTTGAACAACTCGCTTTTTACGAGGTCACCTGACTTCCTCATTTTGCTCTCGTCAAAATTATTACAGCCACTAGAGGTCACTGCTTAATAATTAACGTAAATATAGGTCCCAATTAACTGCTTTTACAAACATCTTGCGGGGTCATTTCTTGGGGAGAACAGTGTCAAGCAGAACTATAAATCAGCCTTAAACCATGTTGTTGCACTTCCCAGTGGTCACAGATAGAGGACGGTAAAGATAATAAATGACTAAACACAGCCTTAAATGAGCTTTTTCCCAACCTGTCCCTCTCTCAATCACATAAACAGCAGCTGTTTGGGTGGTGGGAAGTAAGAGAGGAGGAGGAAGATGAGGAAGAGGAGCTGTTCCTCTCCGGTGGGCGATGACATCCCAGCACCTGCGCGGAGACAGGTGAGCGAGCGAGCGCACTGACGTTCCCCAATTATCACAAGTGACACAGTGTCAGCGAATTACCTCCCTGCTCACTGACGCCTGGAGTGCCGGGGAGCAGTGGGAGGCCCGGCAAACCTCAGGCAACATTCATCGAAGAGAGTTGCCTGGCTGCCTGTGGAGGAGCAGCACACACACACGCACACAGGCACACACACACAGATTTTCTGCTCCTTCTCGTACTCTTATGATCCTACTCTCCTACTCTATTCTTTTTCTCTCTCTCACACACAAACACACTCACGGACATTTTCTTCCTAACATTCTGTCTGACTGCTTCTCTCTCTATCAAGCACACACACACATTTACTCTTCTGGTGAAGTGTGTGTGATAAGCTGCTTGTCATGGATTCCTGCTGTTTTGGAGTACGTAGGAGCAATATGTGCTCTCTTTAAAATTCCTCTATTAATTAACTGACCCTTCCACTTCAACCCAACCTTACTCCCTATTGTAAGAGCTATCACTGTTCCTTTGTGTCTCAAGTCTTCAGGTCCCTTACTGGTTATTTTGGTTCCGTTCAACAAGCAACTTGGGTAGTTTTATTGGGTGTTATTGTGGAAGCAGGAGCACTGGTCCAATTTACCCTGTTGTGGTGAATGACTTATGACCATCACTTATCAGAAAACTTGTGGCTGAATAGGCTTTATGAAATACATAACTGATGCTGGCTGATGGTGTCACCTGCAACTCTGCATCACATAGGCCACGTCACCTAGCTGTTTCTATAGCCTATCAAGTTGTAGTGAAGCCCATTGATCAAGTCAAGATGATAGTAGACGGTGTGTTCGGCAGGTGCTCCGTCCCTTCCAAACCCTCTGTCTCCATCCTCACATTGTGCCAGTGTGGGATGGTGGGTTGCTGCTGCTGCATGTTGTATGTGCTTATGCCCCCCCATACACACATATTCTCATTGACTAATGAATTGGTGCTGTTTTTTTATGTTATTGTGGCGAATACAGTCCACCTAATGCTCATTTTGTTTATGTTTCTCGTGGTTTCATTACCACTATAAATGCAACTGTAGCCAGTATCTCACTATCCTGTCCTCATTCACATTTTAAGAAGCTACAAATTATATTCAGTCTAAAAATAAGCCTGAAAAGCTGCAGAACGAAAGTGCAGATGACACACCTTCTCATCTAGTTGCATTGGTGTGAACCGGCAGCTTCTTAGAACATTGCAGAACAGTGCAATGCAAGTAGTCTCATCTCATTGCAAACCTTTCGTCTGAACTGGGCTTTTAATACCATCATTTTTAATGCAAACATTTAAAAAGGTACTCAGTGATTCTACAGAATCACCCTCCATTTAATATGAGCTTAACTGGATTCTAGGTCCCAAAGTTTTGAATATGAATAGGCTAAAGGGTTTGCTCATGGTGATGAAGCTACAGTGAATCATCACCTGAATCTAACTCCCCTTGGCTTTAAAGATCTTGATGTTGAGTTTCAGTTCATTGTTTAGCTGTCTGGCTCACAACTTCACTGTTTTGGTTCACTCTCCCCATTCTAGCATCATTTTTGGCTACAGCAAGCAGCTGTTTTCTTTCACAGTGGAGCATTTAGCAGATAAACAGACAGATATTTCCCTCAGGAGTTGGTGGAAACCAAAAACAGAACTGACAGAGAGTAAACTTAAATTCATCAGGTGGTCACAAACATGACTTCACAGATTTAGTGATAATATTTCTCTGTAACTGCTGGATGTGTAAATACGTAACAGTTTGCCATATCAACTAAAGGAATTATATGTCAGTGTTGTGTTTACAGCCTGTCTCTGCTGCCCCCAAATGGCCAAAAATTAATTATCACAAATTTAAAGTTTTGTAAGGTTTAGGCTCAAAAACAAACAAATAAACCACATAAAAGTAACATTTGTACACCACTTTGCAGTGGATACTCTGAAACTTTTAACAATGCTGTGGCATTGTCAATGTCAGACAGGTCACTAAAAATACACCCACGTTCCGCAGTGAAAAAGCTGCTGGAAATGAAGTCAAGTCAAATCAAGACTTGCTTAAACACAGCTTTTGTTGTTTGTTTGTACGTATGACGCCACCATTTCCCTCTGGGGACTGGGCTGATTTCCAGTGTCAAAGTCATAAGCTTTGTGGACCCATTCATCCTCTCCAGCAACACACTCTCATCCATACTCATCATATTTTGCCACTTGGGCAGAAGCCCCAGTGTTACTATAATGACACTAGGGGCAGCCTTTTGTGTTGTATCGTGAATTAGCAGTAAGAAAAGGTCGGCAGTTAGGGTTGGGCTACAAATATACTTGATTATGGTAATGAAGAGATCGCAGATGTAGCTAAAAAACGGACAAAAAACAAACCCAGTCTGCTTTGATTGGCACAAAAGCCTCAACTGATGTTGTTGTTTGTTGGTTTTGAACACAGGTCTCCGAGGTCAAAGTCCTGTGCTGTTTACCCATCCACCTCCCCTCCCACCTGCCCTGAGCAGACTTTGATGCTGTGATGAGGTATCTAATAATGGGGCAAATTTACGTTGGAGTTTCAGTGACATATCCACTGAAACTGAAATTATCACTGAAATCGTAGTCTTATGACTTCATGTGACAAATAAATTGACTGATTGATGGTTGCAAAGTTTATCAGAAGGTGAAACAATGCACAGAGATCTATAGCACTGTCAGAGAGGATTTTACAGCTCTGGCAGTAGAATGTAGCATTCATGTTACAAAGTAATCTACCATGACCATGTGCTACCACATATCATTTGATCGGCCAATGCAATGTTCAGTCAGATGACATCCCATTGTGCTGTGACAGAAGTTAAGCTAGTTTTCACTTTTTAGGCCAGTGACCAAGTTTTTGGCTTCTGTAATGTCACAATGATTTCTCCTTTGTTCCTGACAAGCAGAAACATAATTCACTAAAAGTTGAGTTCCTTGTGAGCTAAACCGAAACATATGTTGTTTTTAGGCATTAAAACAACTGACAGATGCTGTTGTTTTTCTTGGGAGGACAGTCTCAAAATGTTAGTGTCAAATATGGATTTTGTATTGATCTTGACATAGTGATGAATTACAGCTTCAAAGAAAAAGGCAAAAGCAACAGTTAGGCAGTACCTAAGAAAGAACTGAACTTAATGTGTTATTTGTTTTCTCGGTATGCTCCTGTAGGCCTTTGGGATTTAAAAGACATATAGTGAAAGCCTGTCTCTAAATGCACAGTTACCTCGGTCAGCATGTGAACAGTTTCAAACATTTTCAAAATGTATTGCTCGATTGGTCTTTCCCTTTTTGGGGCCCTGGTGAGTTTGTGCTTGAATCTGCATAACTTTGGAAAAATAACTAAAGGCAAGATGGTCAGACCCCTCCTCTGTTAAAAACTGTCTAGTAAAAAGCAAAAAAGCTTTTCATTTGTGTGTACATTTGTGATGTTTCTGATTAAAAATGTTTTGGGGCATACAATTTAGCCTGACTTATGAGGAAGATGGTCAACCATCAAGTCTCCAGAGATTAAGGAGGACCCACAAGGTCAAGGGTTGAACATACAAACAATTTTGGAAACTAGCATTAGCAAATAGTAGCTTAATGCATGGTTGGTGATAATGGATATAAAAAAGTGGCAACATGTGATTAAAAAAGATTGCGGGAGGATGAGGGAATGAAGTAACGACAGAAGGCGAAGCTAACATTAGCCCCGTGGCCGCAGCTCCACCGCTGTCATCAGTTCATGCGAGATCAGGTGTGACTGTCAGAGGACCACAGCTTCAGACTCCAGTCTGTTGCCCAAAAAAATAGTTGGCAGAGTTGGCAGTGATGGTGAAACTCAGGCTTGTGAGTTATGTTGTGGCATTTCATTTTGGTGAAATTAATCAACTTTTGTTTCAGCAACATTCCTGACTGTGTTCATTAAGTTTGTGTTGGAAAATGTTACAAAGTAACACGTTAGAGTCATTTGATTACTTTTTGCAGTAACGATTAACCTAACACGTTAGTTTGCTGTTTGAGTAATCAAATACTTAAGTACATTTTCAAACAAACCATCAGTTACTTCTGTTACTTTTGTAATGCTGGTCCTTCAGCTCCGAAACAGCAACAGCTGTCTGTAGGTTCTAATAACAGAGATAACGTTAAACCTATCAGTCCAAAAGCAGTCATGAAGCTTGTGGCTCGCTACGTGGTAGAAGAAATGCTGCCGTTGTCTACGGTGGAGTCTAAAAAAAGGTGGAGGAGGACTCGCTGACAGACATATTTCAGACTCAGGACTTGCATTATGCCTGGTACACGCTACACGACTGAAAGTCACTATGTCACAGTACACGATTGTGGAGTCATAAAATCGTGCTGTGATTGGGCGACAGACATGACTCACTACCCAATGGTACTCACCAATTATCCCCGGTCGTCTTTTACGGCGTGTGTGATGTCATCGGGTTATTCTTGTCCAATTTCTATTACTTTTACTATTATTTGAGTCACTGTGTGTGTTCATGTGCCAGCTGACATGTTGTTGTAGTCACCTAAAAGCGTCAGCAGATGGCAGGAGCTACATTTGAAGCCGTATGTAAACTGTCAAGCTACTATTTCTTCCACAGGAAGTTCTGACAAATATTTCAGAATAAAAGCCTATTTAGAAAATGGAGGGATTCTCTAGCCGAGGTTATAAGGGGCTTTTAATTTGAAACAAGTGTTGAGTAGGAAATGACGGCGCGATATGTTAACTTTACAAAGACAACGGAGCGGATAAAAAGTAAATATATAAACACACAGAGGGATTAATAAATAACAGACCATCTATAATGTAGTTTGTTTCAAATGAAGCTGGGAGCCTCTGCAGTTGTGGTGAGTAAAAGCCCCGCATTTGTTAATGTTATTACTTTATGTCCGACCGTGAGGATGTACCATTGTTTGCTAGCTTGATGCTAATGACAGTAACGTTAACTCAGCGGGTTGACAAAGTGCCTCTGCTGTTTCACACCATCATTTCCCCCTTTTACTCTGTGTGCTAACATCCCTAGAGGAAATACTAAAAACGCTGGGGTGTTGTTGTCATACAGTTGTCTACGGCAGCAGATCATTGTGTGTTTCTACTGGTCAAAGTGACAGCTGTGATGGGAGAATTGGATCTCAGTGAAGGGCAAGTGGTCCATAACTTTAAATTTGGAGACAAAAAAATGTAGGCTTAGCGCCCTGTGGTCCATTGGCCAATAGGAAATGTAGAATACTCAAAAGTACTTTAAAAGTGCTTGAGTTACTTTTCTCAGGGAGTAACGTTGGAAGTACTTTTAAAGTACTTGATTTACTTTACTCAGGGAATAACACAGTAAAGTAACTGGTTACTTTTTAAAAAAGTAATGCAGTAAAGTACTTTGATTACTTTTAAAGTAACCCTTACCCAACTCTGATCAAGTCATTGCTCATGTCAAACAAGTCACACTTCAAGTCATATGAAATTCTGATGATTTACCCGACAAAACATATTTTAGCCACCTAAAAAAGTCCTACCTAGAAAAATCAGTATCAGTTTAAGTGTAGTTTTTTCAGCACTTAACTTTTCTGTCAGAAAGCCTGTTCTGACAAGGAAGTTGTTAATGTCTTCACTTCCCTATCTGTGCTCTCATCAAAGCCACCAGACTCCACTTACAATTTTCATTTTGGCTTGCTGAACATGAGGGCTGCTGGTTTACTTCTTTTTCAATCAATTAGTTAGTTTGTGTTATGTGAGACTTCTGTGAATCTGAACTAACCCTTTTAAATGCCAAGATCACATAACAACACAAATAAAATAAATGTTTGAGGCAGCTGTAGACCAGAGGCTCCTGTTTTCAGTAATATCAAATCACTGTTTTTCTCAATGGAGTCTGGCTTTGAAGAGATAAATATAACTGCTTCATTTTAAAGATGGAAATCACTGTATGGCATGCTATCCTTTAATAAATTCAAATTCAATTCAAATTCAAATTAAGGTGAAGCAGTGAAAATATTTAAACTGGGCACGTGCTGGCTGACAATTACTGCATGTAATATACTGTCTATGGATAACTATCTGCATGCAACCCTGCTTCAAAAAATTGGAACTATCCGTTTAGCCTTAGCTTTCTTGCTAACATTTGACCAGCCAGTAACCTAGTAAGTTAGCTAAGAAGACAGGCACCTTTCCTTGTGAGTTTTGTAGTGACAGATGAAGTTGGATGGTGTGGTGGTTGTGCCACTGATTTTTGAGCTGCAGACCTTACTTCCTCTTACTGCTGTTCTTTTCTCATTACTGTCACTTACAATGTAATCCTTGAATCCAAATGTTATCATTTTTGGACTAGCCCTCTCTGCATGATCGCTGCCTCGTATGCTGTCATTGCACTAGAAATCACCCAATCATGTTTAAAATAAACAACAACAACAACAAAAAAAACACAAATTCAGCAGGGTTAGTCAAGCAAGTCTCAAGTTCTCAAATTTCTGACTCAAGTCTGACTTATTTCAAGTAATGTGACTCAAATCCCTCACCTTTACTTGAATTAGTATGTTAGGTGCAGGTAAGGAAATGTTCTGTACTTTATCTTGAGTGTCATTATTTCTACATATAAATTGTAGAGAGAAAATCCACCATAGGGAGTGTTGATATGACAGTGGTGTCTGTGCTGGGGCTGGGGGCTCAGTAGCGGGCTTGCGTATCCACTGTGGGACCACAAATCCAGGGAGGCAAGAAACTATGAGGTGCTCTAGGAGATCTTTGACTCATGGTGGGACTCAGGGAGAGAATATTAAAGACTTCATTGCCAGAGAGACATTTGTGTCACAGCTGAGCCCTCCTCCCCATTAGCCTCCAGCATCTCCCCTCCTTTGTCCTACAAGTCCCACTGGCCTTTGCTCTTCCAGTCCCCACTGAAGCAAGGGAGAGGACAGGGGTAGTGCTGACAGACATGGATCTTTTACTGGCTGTCCTTAAACAATGCTTAACAAAGGGAGTGTCTAGTTGGCTTTGGAAAAGAGTTCCCTACCACACCCTGAGAGAGTCTATATTAGGTATATATGCCGTGTAATCTATGCTAGACAGTGACACCTCTTCTTGTTGCACTGGCACTGAACTCCAAAAATTAGATCTGAAATGAAACAATAAGATCACGTCTTTAGCCCCTTTTACACTACCAGATTTTCCGCGAATGTTGGGCTGTTTTGCCAGCAAGCTGTGAGCGTTTAGACACACAGAGCCGGATTGGCGAGTTGATCTGAGGTGCCCAATTTTCCGCCTCATAGGTAAACATATTAGCGGAACCCTTTTAGTTTCAACAGACCGAGGCAGCCTTCCGCAATGGGAGGGGCTGTTGAAGACTTGTGGGAGGAGCTGTTGATGACGCCGGGCATGCGAGCCGCTGGCAGTGGCTAAACAAGAAACAGCTGATAGCAGGAATTAGCGAGCAGCTAGTAGCGAGAGAGAAACGCAAACCTGACAGACAAGTGCGGAGACAAGGAAATGAGAGCCCTTCTTGTCCTCACAAACGAAGAGACCAGTAACCGTCAGATGACGGGAACGGGCCGACTTACGAGAGAATTGCTAAAGGACTGCTCAGCCGCAGCTTCCCTCCCACGTCACTGTTTAAGTCACACGCTGAGCTACACATTTTGTTACTTACTCAGGCCCCCCATTGCCCCCAAAAAGGTGCATTCTGTAAACAAAAGTAGGAAGGCGGCATTTTGCCGCGCTCCCCAATTTTGGTTTTAATACTGCCAATGCTGAAAAAAAGACTGATTGGGCTTTCCTGCAAATTTGCACAACTCCTATCTAAAAGGGGCTTTTGATTTGCGGAGGTTTACTTTCAGTCTGGGTGAACAGCATTGAACTGTAGTCCTGTCATATATAGCTACTATTTAAAAGTTAAGGAAATAATGTGTAAAAAAAAAAAAAAACTACAAGTCCTTATTCATCCTCAAGCGCCCTTTCTGCTAAAAGACAGAATCATTGTCTGATTTTGAATCAAAATATGTGGAAAGATAAATATTGTAAAACTTCAGTTAAAAGCTCAGTCCCTTTTACTAGCCTGTAGTAACTAGCTACACATTTTAACAAATACAGGCCTGTCTCAATTAGACACCTGGTCTGGTTGCTAAGTAGTTATTTTTTTAAAAGAAGATCTTTGGATATATAAAACCAAGTTGATGGCTACCCATTAGAGCTATTAGTTAACTGCTTAAACCGTACATACAGATATAAATATTTAAAGTTTTGTCAATATGGAGATGCTACACATCGTTAGCTCAGTTAGATTCTCCACAATTCAATCCTTCAGTTCCTTTTACTGAAATCATGAGCACCAGAGAAGACCGTAATTCGTTTGCACTTACCAGCATGATGAAAAAAAAGATGACTCCCTACCTCTGAAGCTGTCATAAAGTCAGAATATGTGTCCATTCCTCGATTACCCAGTAAGTTATTCATATTCCTTTAGTCCATGAGGGTCCACTGATGAAAAGAATGAAAAGGGTTTTTCATAAAAATGAATCCAAGTTGTGAATATTGTTTTAACAGGATAAAGTGATACTGTGTCGGTTTGTTGGGTGCCGTAATCCTCGAGTGCTGTAAAAAGAGTGTCATAATGCTCTCTCGCGCTCTCTCTCTGTGATACGCTGTCTGTCGGAGTGAGATTGAATTAATAATTTCTAATTGATATGTTATTCGAAGCCTAATTTTTATACAAGTAATATTCATACTGGTACAACTAAATAATTTGATCATATTTCTCATCTTCACTGAGCAACAGTTTTGTGTAAAAGGAATTAAGGCCTATCCCACATAGACATCTGTCCCAAAGATAAGCATGTTGACTTCAGTGATTTAGTACAATAATAGCCTCGGCTACTAATGAAGTTTTACAGGACTACTGTTTGTTTAAGGATACAACAAACTGTCTATATTCTAACAGACTGTAAATTCTTTTCTTTTTACAGCTTTTAGTTTTGCATGTTTGTTTCTATCATAAACATTTGATAATAGCTTTGTCTACTTCAACCTTATAACAGGCAATTTCTGCAATTTCAACAAAAATATTTTGGCCACCTGTCTGTTTCATTAGAAAATTTAAAAAGCTGTCCAAATGTCATGAAAAAGTCACAAATGAACTTTTTTAAAATCAGATTTTATGCATATGTGGTGTGTCCATTGTACTACGACAGTTTTTCTAAACTTAGAGGGTTTTTTTTTTTTTTTTTAAAAAAATGCAATATATTGGCTTGCTTGCAGTGTTGCAATATATGACAAAGTTGTAACCCCTGTATCGTGATATGTATCATATCGCCAGATTCCTGCCAATACACAGCCCAAATGTTAATTGGTTTAAATTTTAATGACTTAATTACTTTAATGACTTAATGAAGGAATATGCATGACTCACAACGACATTCTTTGGCACCAGGAAGTATATTAGAAAGGTGAAAAAACCCTGACTGTAAAAAGACCCAAAATACCCAGCAGTTGATCCTCTGCATTCACATTATTTACAACGTTTTGGCCCACAAACTGTAAATTCATATAAACAAAAAGCACCACTACCCTATAAAAACTGTAAGCTGATATATGTTTACATATAACAAATTTATATATCATTTGTTTGTTTCGATATATTTTACCTGACGGGGCTCTGTGGACTGAAACTTTGCAAGTAAATATGCCTCAGGTATATGTACTGGAAATAAAATGGAACTGAAGTCAAGACACCATAAGAAAGGCACTGCGTCATGACATTATCCTGAGTCTTAAAAGAGTTTCTAAGACTCTAAGACTGATATTGTTAGATGGAAAAATGGTTGAAAATTGTTCTTTGATATTTGGTGTGCTCACCATATTTAAGTCATAATGTGTAAACAATGTTCACGCTACAAAGAAAATGTGTTGTATTATATTGCTCAGAGCATTTCAAACACATGCTGATAGATGTTTTATGTATCTGCTCTATATTACAAAATGATTTTGTCCCAGACTTGTTACTGCACCCCTAATATCACTAAAATATGGCTTTACCTGACTTGTTATCAGTGTTAATGCTTATAAATAACTTTCTTACTGATTGAGGTCACTCTACATTGACAGCATACCATGTTACAACTTACACATGACATGAATTTATATGCAATATGTAAATCAAAAAAAAAAAAATGTTCACTTGAATCTTCCCATTTGGGACCTAATTTTTTTGATTATTTTAACACCAAATGAATGCCGCAAAACTTCTTCAAAAAGTTTTTTTTTTTAAATAAAATGAATAGAAACAGTTGACACACTTTAGCACTGCTTGTTTAGTGGGTCTCTGGGTAAATTCAATGGTGCCCTATCATGTAACCTACAGTTTGCACTTGGTGGGTATTGGGAGGTGACAGGGCACCCACGATGCACAGAGAGCGTGAGAAATGGGGCATGAATGGAGGCCCAAAAGCTTATTTTTCCCCCAGGGCTCTGCACTGGGTTAATCCGGCCATGGTAGGTTTGCTTGCCTTGCTTTCCCGGTACTGTACAGCACATATTGAGTACAAGGGGTCAACGAAATAACAGCAGTACCAAAGCTATCTAATATGTGCCAATATCCCATGTCCTCCAGCAGGGGGTGGTATTAGCACTTGTTTCTCAGCTGGGGCCTTTTGGGATAGACAGCTGAAATGCCAGCACTGCCTACAGAGACAGAAGGATAGAGGAGGGGTGGCAGGGAGAGAGGGGGGAGGTGGGGGGTGGAGGGGTCTAAACAACCCAGCAGTATCAGGCATGTAGTCTTAACGGAGTCAGGAGAAGCTGATTGTTATTCAAAGTTCTGTGTGTCAGGGTCGTTAAACGAGTCGATGACAGGGATTTCTACTGCAGCCTGCCGCTCGATCCCACACCGTACCAGGAGCTCACATCTATCTCAATTCCCTCAACATATGTGTTTGAACAGGAAATAAATCATGGTTCATCATTGGTGTCTCAAAACACTGTCAGTCACTCCTGCTCATCACGGTGTTCTGTTTCCTCCTGCTCAGCTCTGCTTAACTCTATTCTATTCTATTCTATTCTATTCTATTCTATTATTCTATTCTATCTATTTTTAAAAGACATTTCTCAAATCAGGCATTAAATCACCCATCCCTAACATCACCCCCTTTACAGCCTAATCCGGGCCTGGTCAAGTGAATAAAAACAACCCCCACTGATCCACAGTTAAAGAAATAAGCTTTTTCTTTTTTTCCTTTTCTTTTTTTTTTTTATTCCAGTGGATTTAAAGTCAGTCAGGAACATTATCAGACTGGGCCCAGCCGAGCAGAAGCATTCCATAACCCCAACCTTCCCGCTGACCCCTCCCTTGCTTTTAACAACTGCCGACATAGTTTGGCTCTGTTATGTGATCATGCTTGGATGAAATCTGTCAAACAGCTCCCTGAGTTATTAGGCTGTCTGCGCCTGACCTTTCCGCAATCAAAGATATATGACTTAAGGGCTCGGATTTGCCATGGCAACGGCTCCAATTTGCCGCCGTGAGAAAAGGTCTAATTGTTGCAGAAATTTAATGATCTAGCCCCGACATCAGGGGCTGTGAGATTTTATGAACTGTTTACGCTATAATTTTCTTTTGTTAATGCATTCTGCCTTAACCCCTTCCCCGCTGGCTGCCTGCAGGGAGGGGAGGGAGGGGAGGAGAGTATGAGTGTGTGTGTGTATGTGTGTGTGTGTGTGTGTGGTGAAGTGGGGGGTGCATTGGGTGAGGGAGGGTGGCGATGAGGAGGCGGAGGAGGGTGATTTCTGCCCCCAACCTGTTAGCTTGTGTGTCTGGCGCCTCTTTAAAAAGGGCAGTTTTGTCTTTAAGAAAAGCAGCTGCCTGCCGCATTATCTGCTCTCAGCGATGTAGACATCAGTAATATATTCTACAAGGTCAAAGACAACTGAGATTAAAATGTCTAATCAGTTAATTTGTTTTATTGAGAAGGACTGCCGTGTGATTGGACACACAGAGATAGAGGGAGAGAGAGGGAGAAAGAGGGAGAGGCGGAGTAGGGGGTGGAAGAATATGGAGAGATGGCGAGATGGAGGGGAGGAGGTGCTCAGATTTGCACATTGGTATTTTGACTGATCTTGATGCTGGAAAATATGGCCGTGCCACTCAGTTATAGCATGTTGATGAAGCTCTGACACCCTTTGTTTTTCTCCCTCGTCTCTCCACCCTCCTGCTCCTCCTCCTCCCCTCTTCCCTCCCTGTCTCGCCCTCTCTCACCATTCATTTTCAATCTATGGCACATTCATACAAGACTGATTTTATTAGTTGCTGAAATAGACTTATATTTTATATCTCATTAAATATTCAAAATAAATTCAGCATATTTGAGCTGTTCATACATATTCAGTTTCTGTAACTAGGATCAGAATATTTTGATTGAGCCTGTACAGCAGAGACATTTTGAATTTCTTTTTGTGTGCAGATAATTCCATTCAGGGGAATGAGTTGAATCACAATTGATCTCGTTGTTTTCTTTCCCCCCCACTTACAATTAAATGTGGAGGAATATATTTCTATGGATAAAGTGGCTACAGAGGGTATTGGTTTGTGCAGGCCAGCACATTTAGCAGTTTGAGTCTTCTGAAGAAAAATCTCTCTGTAATGAAGACAGTGGCATTAAATCACCAGCCACTGTATGTGTGTACAATATAGAGGATAAATGGGCAACCTGTCTTAACACATGATATCACAAGGATTACTGTAATGACCTTTAATGCCTCATAATGACCTATATCATCATGTAGGTGAGGACTGTACTGGGGCTCTAATTAATTTCATGAAATAAGATATTCTAATTGCTTATATGTTACTGTAGCGCACTCCTTACAAATGTGAACTTCTGATGGAGCTTCACCTCCATGAAAAAGCACTGAATATATTTTAACATTTCTCTTGCACAACACATGGGATGACAGGAATGCGAAGGCAGACATGAGACAGGGTGGATAATTACTGGTCAGCATGATCTGAGGGGAAAACATAAATAAAAATGTAAAACATGGCATGGGCTGTGTCGTTAAAATCAGAGTCGTAACAATAAATCAGAGCTGCAACAATTAGTCAATTAATCAATTAGTCGATTTGAAAGAAAATGAATCTCCAACTCTTTTAATAATAAATTCACCATCAAACATTTCATGTTCAAGCTCTTTTTCTTGCTTTTTTTGGTCATTTATGATATGAAGAGTGAGGAGTCAATGGTTTTTGGACTAGTGGTCAGGCAAAAGAAATAACCTGAAGATGTCACTTTGGGCTCTGGGAAACTGTGATGTTTTCATTTTCCATACATTTTGGTCAGGTTATAGACTGAGCTGGCAGATTAATCGATAATGAAAGTAATTGTGAGCTTCTGCCGTACCATACACTGATTTGTTAACTGACTAAAACATTCATCAGCAACAATTTTGATAAATAATATGTTTTTTTAATTTTATTTTTATTGCGAAAATATTAATATCTGAATTTCAAGGTGCCATATTGGGCTTTAGGAATTTTTTTAGGCATTTTTCACTACTTTAAAACATTTAAAACACATCAATTACCGAGAATATTTCCATGATGATAAACGGTCTAGTTGAAACTCTTGCAAGACAAGGCTTTAAAACAGTTAGATGAAGAACTGCGGACCAAAGCAGGGCTGCACAATCTGAAAGAAAATATCATGTTGCATATATTTTAGCAGATGTTGCAATATGTGGTGCTATTTTAGTGGGAAATGATAGTTTTTGCACAAGTTTCACAGAGAAAAAATACAAAAATGATGACGATGATGATGATGTGATTTTTGCTGGGTCTGTACCAAACAAGCATGCCCCCTTACATCTGGAGTATGATTTGTAGGCCAGGGTTCATCTCTGTAGCACCACTGTGCTCATTTATAATGGTATGTTACATGTGACATATTTTACTTCTACCAAAAGGTAAAATGTCCCACGGTTTGGATATTGCAATTAGTCATAATGCAATTTCGATATTTTTTCTTGTGCAGCCCTATACCAAAGCCAAAGAAAATACGTCTTAGTAAAACAAAGTGAATATGAGTTTTATGTTAGTAAATTCATGCACATGTGTTTCTTACAAATTTGATAATCAAGCATCCGTATGTGCATGATCGCACACAGGTTTACTTCATGAAAGTTAGCTGTATCACACTTTGAAGAATATACAGAGGATGATGATGATGATGATGTAGTCCACAGTGTATGAAAGCCCTTTTTACCCACCAATTCTATACCATTAATAACTGAGGCATTTATTAGCAATGTGTTTTTGTTGTGCGTTGTACCACATGTGAAGTAATGTTTCTCGTTGCAGGACACTTCTACTTTATGCTTGTAAGCAAAGGCATTGCTTTCAGTGAGGACAGTGTATAAGTGTCTTTGCCCCCCCTCCGTTTTTTCTTTTTATACAGGCGTGTGGGTAAATGTGTCTCTGTGAATGTGACCTCCATTAGGAGCAGCTGAGGAGATCCATCCAGGGGCAGTTTGTTTTCCAGAGAGGAGCAGCAATGGTGGACGGCCCTTGATTTATTAGGACCATGAGCCAAGTGACCATGATGAAGTGCATTTCCCTTTTAAAAGACTATACAGCTTCATCTGGAGAGGGAGGAAGAAAGTTAAAGAGCGGAGAAACACGGGGAGAATGGGCCAATGACGGAGCAGAGTGGAGCAGACTGCTGAGCTGCAATAATCATAAAGACAGAACTGACTGGAGAACAGAGGAGAGAAAATATATAGAAATTTAGATTTTAGTATAATAAGTTTAAGTGATACTAAGCATTTTTAGATGCACTAAAATAATATTTTGTTTTATGCTCCTAAACCTAACATAAGGATGAGCATGGTTGCTGTAGAAAAAAAAGAAGGGGTAATTGTGATGCAGAAAGAGAGAAAGCAAACGATTTGGAGATGGAGAAAAATATGTTTTAGACGGGACATTGATATTAGATATTTAATCCTGTGTGAAGTTGTAATGCCTCATACTTAAGAAGGAAAACATTTTGGGATAGGCGGTGCCAAACCTTGCAATCATGCAAGGGTTGTGTAATGAAAGTAGAGCTTTGCCAGCGAATGGGTGGCGTGTTACAATGGACCCATGGGGATATTGCTTTTTAAGTGTCTCGGCCATTATTAAAATGTAAAAACATCTAAATGAAAATAAAATTGAAACCCCCTATAGATGCGTTCTCTGTGGCTGCTGAGCTCGTGTGCATCCTTCAGATGGAGTGTAACAAACAGGCTCCCATCCGGAGAAGTGATGGAGTGTTTCTTAAATGAAAATACACCTGTCTTTCGGACAAATATGTGCCACTAATTACCTGTCTAACCTAAATCTCTGGGCGCCAGATGTTGCTAAAACACAGCGAGACAGAGACAAATTGCGGCATGCTGTTGGAGCCCTGCACGTAAATATAGTAGAGGCTTAAATCATCTTTTCCTTGACCCTGTTAGAGAAGTTGTTCAATGTGATTTTGGAGTGTGCGGCACCTGTAGGAAACTAATTGTAAAGATAGGCTAAAGTATCACAGTATCACATAATCTCTCCTGCTCTCTCTGTCTCTCTCTCCTCAGCTGGGCCATAAGAAGGATTACATTTTGATCTGTATCCTTGCTTCCAATTCAGATTTCTATTTCAGTTATGTTGACTCCCCATATCCTCCTCCTCCTCCCCCTCCTCCTTCTCTTTTGCTCTTGTCTTGTCCAGATGAGAAAAAGTTAAAAAATAAAAAAAAATGCTTGAAGTGGTGAAGACTTTGAAAGCTACATTTACAGAGGACCTTGAAAAACTTTCCAGGTCCAAGTTGCAGAAACCTAGTCAGAACCCTTTCATGCAGCACTCCCACTTTGTAATCTAAACGCAGCCTCCTCTTCTTCCTGCTCCTCCTCACCTTTCCCTCTTCCTTGTCGTCTCACCTTAGATCTCTGGTTCTCTCTGTTGCTCTCCTCCACAGATCCACCATTTATATGCTCCATGCAAGACATCAGTCATTACCTTCTAAGTACTATGACCACCATCTGCACCCAGAACAGTTTTAATCCTTTGCTACGTTTTGAGGCCAAAGTTTGCAGCAACAGCAGGAGCTATCAAGTCCCCTTACTTCCAACATTAAACAAAGATTTGCAGATGCACATGCAAAAACGCAGGTATTTGGCTCACTGAATGGGTTAAGCAGACTAAGACTCAGGGGCCCAAGGTGACAAGGTGTCGCCCCTAAGCCACGGCCTTTGTATGAAGTAACTGTTAGGGAGTCAAAGAGAGCGAGGAGATGCACTGATCACATTCTTTTCTCCTGATTCCTCTCAGAGTATATTCCTTAATAAATATATGTTTAAATCAGTTTTCTTTAATATATATAGAGTGTGTCAGTTTGAATATGCTGTAGCTGCTTTGTAATAAAAAGGTTTTAGGTGACCTTTGGTTACACTGTGACTGAAATATTGAAGTTCAGGTGCAGCAGAACTTTACAGCAGTGAGGGTTAACCTGTGAAATGTCACCAAAAATACAGTATGTAAAGCAAAGTGTGCTACAGTTACAGTATGTACGAAAGGAGGTCCTTTATGAATCTGCACCAAGGGGCCCATTAACTTCAAATACGTCCTTGGTGTCATGCCATAGAGTTTGGTTTGTTCCCTGGTGTTGTTAGATAGATACAATCAATGTCAAACACTGTACTGTGTCTCTTTTTCATTATTTTTGAATGTAATAAAAAGTGTGGAAGAAGGAAGAAAGAATGTGGCTATGTCACTGACAGATTTGTAAAGTGTTTTGAAAATGATTATTTTATGAATGGTTTTCTTCTTGCAACATTAGGCTAAATATCTGTCCGAATGTTGGGTAGCAGGTATACTTCCCTGTATATATTGTATATACACACGTACATAGAATTGGAAATGATTTTTCAAATCTTTTTTTTTTTGTTTTACATTGATGGGGGCACTCCCAGACCCCCCTGCAGATTTCGTTCCCCCAATGTTGTATTCATGGCTTTGCAATTATTTTGGCACATATTATATTTGCGATAGAAGTCACAATTTCAGTGGGAATTGCAATTTTTACACTTAATTTTTTCTTAAAGAAAGATGTGATTTTTACTGGGGTCTGCATCAAACAAGTATGTTCCCTAATGTCTAAAATAAAATGCTTCATCTATAACCGAATGTTGTGAGACATTTTACCTTTATCAAATAATCGCAGCTTTGTCCGCACTTGCCCGTATTGTGATTCTGATGATATTTTGAGTAATTGTGCAGCACTAATGGATACAGCCGATCCAAACAGTGTCCTGGACAGCTGAGAAAGCTGAACTGGGTGCAGACACACACACCTGCACGAATGACTGCAATCGCCGGTTGTTAGGCTGAAAGTGAATCACTCCCCTGACCTCTGATCTCACTACGAATGGGGTCAGAGAAAACTCTCCCACTATATTACAATAATGTGAGACCCAGTCGGTCTAACACATGTATATGCTGTAAAGCTGTGAGGCCTTGACATGTTCATACAAACCCCTGCACATTCATCCTGTGCACTCGGCAAATTAAGTGCCTCTGATTCTTCGTCTTTCTCTTAAATCCTTTTCTCTTCCCTCTATGCTCTCGTCTCCGTCTTCCTCTATTTCCTGACAGTCCATGTTTGAATTAGAAGTGAAGGGGTAATAATAATAGGGGCACCACAAACAGCCATGTTCGGCCTTTCCTTAAAGGACAGGATAATGAGACGGAGTATCTATTTGCACAGCGTAATGTGTGTGTGTCTGCAGACGCTGTTAAAAGACACGTGGACGTCTCTCTTTCAGCCCTGGTGAGAGGTGGAGGTGGAGTGGGAGGGATGGAGAATCATATGGAGCTGTGTTTTTCAGTTTTATTTTTTACCCGATTACCCCAGGCACCTCCTCGAGACAGCCTCTTCTAGCAGCTGTAGGAAGTTTGGAGCTGATTCAGGTGGAGATTTTGGGAAAAGTGTTGCAAACTCATTGCAAACTCAGTGCAAACTCATTGGAGCATCAACCTGTCAATCCTAATCACAGATAACCAATATGCAGCAAAGGTAAATATGTCCATTAAAGGCCCCCCAGGGGCGGGATTATAAGCGACCAGCAGCCTATGAAATGCAGATTCCCCCATTCAGAATGCTACACACACCACTCTCCTGTGTGATATCAGCCATGAGCGCTCATTCTAATTATTTGGGCAAATGTACTAATTAGCTATCAGGTGCCCCCCCCCATCCTCACTTATCATCCTCCCCTGACATCTTTTGTATTCAAAATAGGTTCCCAGCATGGTTGGAATTTTTCAGGCCATCAGCAAATATTTACCAGTTCCATCTCATTATGTTCCAGGCTAAAATGCTGGCTATGAATATCTTAAGGCCCCTGGTACATGCCATCTAAACTTTGCCTTGACCTTTTACTGCTGGCCGCCTGCATTGGCAACTGAGCTGCAGTTTCAATATGTAGGCACACATGCACAAGCCCACACATACACGCTCTCACACACAGTATCTGTGTCATCATGTCTCTGTGCTGTTTCGCTGTAGACTTAAGACTAAAGCAAAGTGATGATTATGCATATGCACCTTCCTCTGCATGGTTAGCCTCGCCATCCCTGCCTCCTGCTCTGATCAATCCATTAACTTACATCCTGTTGTATATATCTGGTTTAGCACGATCAACGGAAATGCTGACAGCTCTTATTTCTTTTGCTTTGGCGATTAGCAACTTGGTCCTTGTCAATACACAGTAATGAATGAGCCAGATAAATACGATTTGGGGGCATAATCATTTTTTTGTGATAGTTTGATATTGCTGGTCTGCATTTTTGCTTAAAAAGCAAAGTGATTAATCAATAATTAATTTTGAAGCAGGGGCACTGATAGAGGCGAAACGATGAAAACATTTGCCATAAATCTGCACTTTATTGCTGGCACTATTGAAGGATTCGTGGCAAGTATGTTGTGAGCATTTTCTGTATGGTTTGCAAAATGGCTGAGAGAAAATATTCATGTGTCTTATTTACTGCCAAATGTCTTTTTATGTGAGGGATATTTGTGTACTTATCAATTTTATTTCAGCTGGAAGCTCATCTCTGCAAAGTCTGATGGTGGTAAGTCAGCTGGAGATCACAGAAGTGAGAGTGTTGTGGATGTTAGAATATAATCCTCTTTCATTAAGGCTTCTGGGACCATGTCCTGTATTCTTTGTGACGACTTACTGTATGAACTGGAAATCTGTTTGCAGGTGCTCACCTGCATGTTTGTGGAGCATTTTCCTTTAACACCGGGTTTGAATGTTCAGTTAAGTCTCACCATGCTCCAGACTCCAGCAGAGAGTGACTCCTTTGATATGAAATATACTTGCTCACTTTATGCCACAATATAGGTGAAAAGATTGATATCGCTCTCATAATTGTAAGTTAAATGAGCTCTAGGCCTATATGATATTCATAGCATTAATAAAGCAGCAAACAACTGTAAAGGTATACCTGAGTAATGTCATCCAGAGAGGGAAGTCATACTACATCTATGTGTGTTGTAATTTGAGCCTCTCTGTTGTTTATTGTGATAGACACTTCCATGTGTGTATGCCCCATGCTAGCTAATCGCTGCTGCACTAATATGGCGGTTACCACTGATATTGAGAGGGCATCGTCTCCAAAGCATAGTGCCCACCCTCTGGTTCCAAGGCTAAAACCATTAGCTCTGTCAGCACTGTTGCCGTGTTCGCACTGTTGACACTGTTAGCACCATTAGCTGCCAGCACCATTAGCTGCTAGCTGCCAGGTCAGCCACCTCCATGTTGAGAGCTGGGTCCCTCAACCTCTGAATCATAGGTATGCTCTAAATATCATATAGAGCTCCTTTGAATATGAAGTGCCAGAAGAAGTTTTAGCTAGCTTAGCATAAAGACAAGAAGCAGGAGAGGGAATCAGCTGGCCTGGCTTTGTCCAAATATACACACAGATGTGTCTTGGAATGGTCAAAATAAATGTGCAGTTTGATCACACAAAAACAGTGCCACAGAGGGAGCATGCCAACTGCAGGAATGTCCACAAGAGAGCTGTTGCCTGTGAACTGAATGTTCATTTCACTACCTTAAGCTACCATAAGCCCTCTCCAGTGTCGTTTCCATTAATTTGGCAGCATGTACAACAGCATACAGCCACACCAGGTCAGAACTTCTACAGTGTCTTCATCTGCAAGATCGTCCGAAACCACTTACCCAAACAGCTGATGCAACAATTGGTTTGCACAAACTGTCAGAAACCGACACGGGGAAACTCTTCTGCATGCTTATTGTCCTTACCAGGATCTTGACCTGATAACAGTTCCTCATCATAATTGAATTGTGTAGTTGTGAGGCTGGTTGGATGTACTGTCAAATTCAGGCACTGGAGATGCCTTATGGTAGTAAATTAAACATTCAGTTCACAGGCAACAGATCTCGTGGACATTCCTGCTGTCAGCATTGGGACATTGTGTTGTGTTCTTTGTTCTTTTATTGTGACCACCCCATGGCACGCCTGTGTTGTAATCACAGTTCAATTAACATGTTGATATGCCACACCTGTCAGGTGGATGGATTATCTCGGAAAAGTTCTCACAAAGTGCTCACTAACATGGATATTAAATATGTGACCACAGTTTGAGAGAAATATATCTACTGAGTGCATATAAAAAGTCTTAAATCTTTAACTTAAACCTGTACACAATCAGACCAAAACCAAAAAAGTTCAATTAAATTTTTGTTCAGTATACAACTCTTTTTTAACATTCAACACTAATTCCACAACATCCAATTGCATAGGTGATTTGCACTAAACCTTAAGTGCCATACCATTGCCACGGTTACTCATAATTTTGTAGCTACAATAGTCCAAAAAATATTGACTGGAAGGCCATTTGTCAGAGAGAAAACAAATGCGCATTTCTCCAAAGGCAGCTCTGAAAATAGCTACACACCCTCCCCAACAGAAGCACATGGCTAATTATTATGCAGAATTATGTCATCAGACCTTCCTACTAGGGCAAGACATGACCCATCCTACTCTGCTTCTGATTAGCTTACCCTGATATTTTTTCCCTAACCCTAACCAGTCTCACCCGTCATGCTTTAACCTAACCAACCCAACTAACGAAGGCACTGAGAAGCTTCCAGCCAGTCAGAGGCAGTGTAGGATGGGTCATGCCCTCACCATAGCAGGAAGATTTGATGATGTCATTCTGCATAATAATTAGGCATGTCTTCAGTGCAGTTTGGGTTTGTTTTCGGGACATTGGCCTTTCAGTCCAATGGGACATTTTTCAAATTTTTCGGGCTCTGGAATTATGAGTCGTCAGATCATTGGGCAGTCCCCAAACTTAATACCTTCTCCGATATTTTACATATGTCTAATACCAACCCTGCTCTTCAGTAGCTTATCCTCCTGCTTTATAGAGGCATCACTGACTCAGAATCCAGAGTTAAGAAAACAAAAAGGGTTTTAGCCCCAAAAATATCCCTCTACATCATCGTAGATGTATAGAGGTGTGTGTGTGCGTGTGTTTAAAGGAGACAATGGTGTGAATTTAAAGACAATGCTGTGTGCTTGCCAGGGCTTTGAAGCTGAGCCAAGCGCCATCGTTCCCAGAGGTATTTACCCCCGTCTCTTCCTACCACATTGTTAAACACTACCTCTGTACGTTTTTATAACACCATTGTTAAGCTCAATAGATTTTTATTTGGCTGCTTTACCCCTCCCTCCCTCTCTCCCTCTCCCATGCTCTCTCTCTCTGGCTAGCTGTGTTTGTGTGTTTGCACTGCCCTGTCCTTTCACCTGGAAGTGTCTAGGTGTGTATTTATAGTTCCTTAGACAGCAGACATGAGACCCAAGACCAAACATCCTCTTCCTCCCTGGAAATCGCAGAGACTGGAACAGCAAAATGTTGACTCTAAGATGTCTCATGCCTCTTTTTAACACAGTTTTTAGTTTGTGTGTGTTTGTGAGAGAAAACAGTGAGACAACACATTTGTGTTATGTTTTTATTAATATCTAACCGATCAAAATTACCCCAGGTTGTTACATTGTTCTCGTAGAGAAGTTCATTGACCTTGATTTTGTAGACCTACCCAGACCCAATAGAACAACTACAGTGTTTTGTTTTGTTTTTTAAAGAGAGTGTCATTTAATAACATTGTATGTTGATAATACTTAGACTTTTTTCTGTAAAGTTAAAAAACATTAAAGGAATACTTCACCCCAAAGTGATCATTTGTATATCCATTTCTGGGGCTGGGTATCGTTTTAAAAAATTACAATATTAGAAGGTGCTGCTGCAGGAGTGTGAGCTCTGCATCAGTAATAGTGGTGAGAGTCCACCTGGGTACACACACACACACAGACAGTGACAGCGCTAGTTATTAGCGTCACACAGCTAATGTTAATGGATATTAACAGATTCACTGACAGTACTGAAGGGTCTTGGTGTGAGTTTTTTGGGACTGTTTAACGGCTCAGCACTGGATGTTAGCACTGCTGCTGTGTTAGCTTGTGCTAACTGGGCAGATTCACTTGGAGGAGAGAAAGCCGCAGAGACCACAGCAACAGAAAATTTGCTGATCCAGTGGGGAGTCTTGACTGTCCAGGTCAGACACATGGCACAAAGAGCATCGATTGCAGGTATTGTTTGACCGGAGACATTTTGATACTCCTTGGTAGTGGCACAGTGTTGAATATTAGCACTGCTGCAGTGTTAGCTGTGTGCATTTCATTGAAATCCTGCATCCTAGCTTGTTTATTAGCCAGAAGTTCTGCTGTCACTCATCCACGCCTGTTGCTTTCTGGCAGGAATAATGGCTAATAGGTAGGGTGACCAGATGTCCCGAAAAATTTGGGACAGTCCCGAAATCCAATCAGCTGTCCCGAATCCCGAACCCTGCCCTAATTGTCCCGAAATTACACTAGCAGAGAGTCTGGAGTAGTTATTGCCTGATAAAACATTAAAAACTGATCATGGTGGTCGAGTCGTCCTGCAGCTCCCCCTGGCTGCAGCAGTTCCTACATGAATTATGAGTGTTGTAGTTTTTAAATTGTGTACAGCACCCGCGATGAAGTAGTGCAAGTTGCAGCCGCGAGGACAGGGAGAGCGCAGGCAGCCATGAGAAGGAGTGATTTGCACAGTGCAGTGCAGCCTCTTGTTCTAACTGTTCAAAACTGTTCTACAAACTTGCTCTTCAAACTGATACGCCTGTAACGAATGTACCAGGTGTTTTTTTTATTGAGTTTAAAGGACAAGTGCACTTACATTGATTACTTCCATAAAATAAAACCAGAAATTGGAAAATAGGAAAAGATTGAAAAAGTTGTTAAAATTAAATTAGGGAACTGATCACTGATGTGTCTGTGTGTTTTTACATGTATTGTTGCTTTAATTTGCAGCTATGCTTTTAATGAAGCTGACATGTCAAGCTGATAGTCAAGCACCCCCACCCCCCTGGTCCCAAATTACTCCCATTCTCATCTGGTCACCCTACTCATAAGTGATATTATATGAGGAAGTACATGTATACATCTACAGTTGAAAACAATGTTAGCACCAGAGTTAGAGGCTTCAAAGAGACATGATATTTGGACTTATGCATAATTTTATTGTACATTAGTTTTCCATACTTCATTAGCAAGTTTGCAGTTATTTCACAATTTGATAAAGATAAAGCTTCCAGAATTTATGAATTGTGTTTTCAATGTGTACCTGTAACCATGAGTAAAATCAAGTTAATGCTTAGCCAAGAAATGCCGATGCTCAAAGATGAGAAATTTACTGCAGGTTTTAGGAATAAGTGGGCTTTATCTGGTCAACCATGGTAGATATCACTTACAGTCACTATCAGTAAAGCCACTCAGTCTTGCAGTCAACTTTTCCCAGTGGCCACACATGATATTAGATCGAAAAAGTCCTCTGCGGCCCAAAGAGCATTTTTCCCATAGGCCACCATGATACATGAGACATCTGTAAAACTGTTGACAGAACATCTTGAACTGCAAACAAGGTCAGTTATGAATCTTTAGATTCTGAATTCAATCACAAGTTTATGAGCTGGGTGGGAGCTCACGGGTGGGGCCAGTCGGAGAAACACTGCTGCACATTTTCATTGGGCTGCATACTGCATATGTAACCCAGCAGCTGGCAAGCAACTCCATTGGAATGCATAGGCACCATTTTGGGGTCTTGTGTTTTTGAGACACCAAGCCGCTGCTGCTGTGTTAGCTCTTGCTAACGGGGCACACATTGAGCTGCCTGGGAGGCAGTGGTGTAGTGGATGGCATACGCTGGTACACAGAGTGTACCCACCTTTATGTCTGGCCTTTAGAGTATACCCACCTATCAGCCAAAAAGCTATTGGAACACATAGGAGAGTATTCCCACTTACTCACTGGTAACCTACCCATCTACCCATTAGTACACCCACCTTTTCAACTACCACTACACCACTGCTGGGATGATCTCAGCTCTCTCAGTGCTGTGTCTAACCTAAGTAACATTAACGTTAATTACATTAAAGTAAATTTGATAATTTAATGTGAGTACTCTCTAGCAACTACCCAGCTCCTCTCTTCATGCATGGGATGCACCCATCTGATCCACCAGACTGGTACGGTATAGGGGCTGATTACTGACCTTAATAAGCAGATCAGGCATCAGCCAGACTTGATGGTTCCACATCAACATCACGATCCACTCTGTCAATGCCATTTTAAAATTCAGTATTCACATTTTTAGTCGCAGTTTTATATACAGCAGTCCTTTGCCTCCCATATAATAATCACAATGAGTTCCTTGCAGTCCAGTGAACAAGTTTAAAGTTTTGAAAAAAGAGGGCAATTGTACTGGATTATAAGTTTATTGGAATCTGTTTTAGAAAAGACAGAGTTGTGTGCATCTCTGGTTTATGCCAAGCATGGCTTTCCCATAAACGCCCTGGACAAGTGTTGGCAAAAGTAAAAGCTACAGGCCGAATATAGTGTTTTACTGATAAGCAGCAATCAATGAAAGAGCTTCAATACAAGCTTTTTCTCACTGGTGAAAGAAAAAAAAATACGTAAAACCAGATAAGATTGGGCGATATGGCCAGATATGTTATAGTGATTAAAACTGTCATATCAGCTGATATCAATAATTATCTTAATAAATGTCAGATCATTACTACTTACTCATTACTACTTTCAAATTTAAAGGCTGTTTTTACTTTTGTGTGAAAGTTGAATAAATGATGTGGTTAATTGTGGTTTAAACCTATTTTCGTCAGAACATAAACACTTGCCTAACATCAAAAATTTAACAAATCTGAGGTATGTTCAAAATAGTTATCATTGAATCATGTCGCTCAGAGTCCTGTATAGGTCCATTTTTGAAAACCTGCCCCCACCCATACCCATAAAGCTCAGTACCAGGACCAACCTGTTACCCCTCGTTTTGTTTAAGTCAAAGCTGCACCTGCCTGCACCCTTTAAAAGTCTTGCGACACAGCTTGCACCCTTGATTAAACACACACAGGCTACAGTCATTCACATTAAGATGGGTTATCTGTTCTTACATCCAGTGGAGGAAAAGTCTCTTTCACTGGCTGCTCCCAATGCTGAAAACATTCCAAACAATTACTGCAAGGTCTTGAACTCGATGTGGGCTCATCCTCAGGCTGCAAAGTTTCATTGCTGGAGTCCTCCACGTTGGTGATGAATGTAACCATGGGCTTAGAGGTTCCACTTGTGTCACTGATTTTCAAAATAAAAGGAATTTGGACTTCATAATAGTGATTTAGATGTCAAAATATTACACATATCCTGTACATCTTTATGTCTTTATATATAAAAAATATTTTTTGTTCTCACCCGCTGCCCTCCGGCATGAAGTTCAATTCCACCTGTGCCTGTACCTGCGAATTTATATATTTTTCTATAATTTTTTGCGGGTTACCCGTTGCAGGACTCTGATTTTGCTGTTGTGGTCAAAAAGTCATACCAAAAAACATGATAATTTTGAATGTTGTTGTAATGTTATAACGTTAACATACGCATTTAGCTTGGTGACAGTAAGCCTTGGGTGGGCGGTCTCTTCTTCTTCCTCTTCTTCTATTTAAAGGCAGGTGGCAATTAGCATTTAAGGTGCATCAGTACCCAACTCTTCTGGTGTTTACATGGTTTGATTATGTTGAGAATTTATGAAACATTTGTTATATTTCTATCGAGGAAAATTATATTGTGATGCCCAGCCCTCACCAGAAGCAATCTCAGTATGAATATGTGAAAAGACAATGGGTAGAAGGTCGGTCTATATCATGTTGTACACACAGACACACAAACTGATGTGTCTGATGCTCATGCCACAGCTCACCAAGAGGTCAAACTAATGCAGCTGGATTGTTGTTGGAGGTACAGTGAGAGCCCTGGTAGTCAGATTTTTTTTTTATGCACAAGGTGATGGAAAATCCAACACATCTTATCAGAAACTTTAACTAGACAACCCTGTAAACATGAGCACAAAACGAAAGTTGAGAAAACAACATTTGTCTAAAGCAGCAGCTTGTAATATTTTTTAGCACTGAATTTCCTCATTATTACTTCAAAGAATGACTGTCACAGTGTCATTCTGAATACATTTGCCTTTTTAGGTTAATGTCAGACTTTGTGTTACTTTTATGTTGCCATCCATCCAACGCTCGATGGCAACTCCTGTTGGTAAGGATAGATAGGAAGTGGGAGTGAAAGGATGGATGAATCGTGGCGGAAGGATGAATTTGAAAGTAAAGGGGAAGAGAAAGAGAAGAAAGTGAGAAAGGGGTAAGGAGAAAGGCGGTTGTGCTTCAGCCATCTGTTGTGTGTTCCCCAGCAGCAGCAGCAGCAGCAGAGCAGAAGAAGGTGAAGTCTGTCCACATCTATCCTCTGGCCGCACATCACAGGCCTGCCGTTGGCCCAGTGTCGGCCCCTCTGTCTCTGTGTGTGTGCGAGCGTGTGTGTTTGTTTGCGAATGTGTGTCTGTGTGTGTGTGTGCATTATGTGGCCAGCATCGACCCCAGACACGAGCTGCTCTGGCTGATTTAATGAGAAGGGCTGGGTTGCCATGGCTAGGGCAGGCACTGTCTCTTTCCCACACACTCACACACACACAACTCGACATGCCCATCCGATTCCCCACGGTCATGTCACTCCCCTCCAAAATCACACACGCTTGTCGAAACTCACACGGCTCTCCTGGAAAGTCGCGGGGAAAATATGAAAATGGAACAGAAAAAGGCCCGTCCTGGAAGCGTCAACCTTTCTGCATTTTCGCGTCTTTGTGGAATTTGGGAGAGTGTCGAAAGAATGGGGGCAAAAAAAATGCTAATGTGCGTGAGTATGAGAGACTTGCCTGGTCTCTCGCCTGGCCAGCAAGTGTGGCAGTGTTTTAATGATGCATCTGCTTGTGTCAAATGATTCTGGGCACATGGCTAAACCCAGGGCTGCTGGCCCCTTTGATGTCACCGTGCACACACGCACACACGCTTTCTTGAAAATACTCACACAAGCACTTCTGCGTGCGCCCACACACCCTTTCGCGTACTCCCACCAACACACACACACATACACACACACACACGTGCACACTCCCATACAGCTATCTACCGGGCAGCGGTTCACTCGGGCCCCCTCTGGTGCTGTGGTGGCTGGTTTTAATGTCCCTGCCTAATGATCTGGCAAGCGTCGAAAGGTAAATGATAATTTGCTTTAAGTGGAGCCTTTAGGCGGAAAAGCCTTGTAGGGCTTAGCTGTCTCCCTGACATGACAGTGTTTACCACAAGCAGCCCTCGACAGATTTCATTTCAAATATGATTTCTTTATGAAAATCCATCGGATCGACTCACCGACTCTGCTGACTGTTGCATGAACAGACATACATCTGTATTAGTGTGTGTTTGTAATTCTGAGAGATCCTCCATGAAGGCGTCCAGGAGACGATTGAAGACAATTCAGTTGGAGACGGACGCCGGTGGACGGACACAGCAGCAAGAATTACCCACAGAGAGACAGAGGAGAAAATCACTTTTTATTTCTGCGGGAATGATTTTGAGGCTGTGAAAGCACATTCTGAGGAGACAGCGCGAACATCCAGCCTTGGTGTTCGTGTCTCTTTGTAGGAGAAATCTGGGCAGTTTCAAATGAGTTTCTCATCACTGAAAGGGGGACTCATTATCACTTTTGTATACTCTCTCCATTCCATTCTTCATCAGGCTTTGTAAGCACAAAAAGTGCTAAAGCAGTTTTTTTTGTTGCCCAATTCTCCTCACTTGTAAATCAGTCAGGAGTTCCTTATGTTATGAGCGAGTGGAGAAACTGCTGAACGTAAATGTCTTAACACCACAGCGTGTTGGGATCGTGACAGCCTTCTGTATTTCACATCTGAGCAAAACTAGAATTGATCACGTTTTTTTTTTTTTTTGTTGTGCCAGACACACAAACTGTAAACACAAAGTGTGACACCAGGAACTGTTAAATACGGTTTGCTCATCAACCACTTACCAAATCACAAAAAAAAACCTCTCTAAATGAGACACACTACCAAACACCAGCAACAACACTACTCCGCTGCTAAAACTCAAGGGTTTTATTTGTGAAGTGATTCACAGTGTGAATGAACTGATCCCAGACAAGGAGATGTGAGGAAAGAAGGCAGTGTAACAAGAGCAGAGAAAGTGTAGAGGAGGTGAGAGTAAACATCAAAGAAAGGTGAGGAAAATAGACGACAGCTAAGTAAAACAGGAGGCAGTTTAGATCAGTGGAAACAAGGTGAGGAGGTGAGTACTTGACAGCTGATCATAACAGTGGCTGTAGGGTGGATGTCTTGTCCCCTCTGCCCTCCTGCCTCCTACTTTCATCCTTTCCTCTTTTTTTATCCCCTCATCAACCAGTTTTCCTTCATCTAGCCCCAGTCAGAAAAATAATCTGTATCTATTTTCCACACCTCTTTCTCTACTGACAAATACTGCATATTCAGAATCATCTTTCACACATCCACACCTTCATTCTCTCAACGCCTTTACCATGCCATTGCTACTGAAGAAATGTCTTTGTAACACTGAATTTAACCAATTCGGCAACTTTTTTTTCACTCTCATCATCGCGTAGCTGTAAGACACAACAGACAGGACTGCAGCCTGATTTTAGTGGTTCTCAACTGGTCCAGCCACAGGGTCCACATTTCTCCTCAGTCTTCGGTTCAAGGTCCACACAATTTAACATATTCAGCATCATACTTGCAATTGGCCATGTTGACAAGCTAGTTTGCTGTCTCTTTTTAGTGGCTGTCACTTAATCCCTCACTCTACATCAGGAAACAGCACTTCTAAATAGAAGCTCTGCGCTGGAACTTACTTGTCGCCCATTGAGAATGGACCACTGTTGGACCGTGACCCCTCATTTGGGAACCTCTGGTTTAAACCAACATAGTGCATTTAGGACTTGAATTTTGTTTAATCTGTTCCTGTGCATGGGAATTTGGCAGTGTATGACAGCAGAAATTATTTTGAGCAACATTTATGGATTCTCAAATATTTTAAATTGAACACTTTGATTTAATATTCTTTTAATTTGAGTTATCTATTGTAAAGCCCCCCATTTACTTTCCAATTCTTCATTTTTTCTAATAAAATGAAATATTCATAACTGGACAATCAACTAAATACGCAACAATTAAAGGTGAAGTTTGCAAAAATAAAATAAAACAAACAAAACACGAGTTTAACACTCTAAAACACTTCATCGGGATTGTGTGGATGTGGTTTGATTACATTTGATTGTAAGTCTGTCACAATAACTTTTTAAATTACATTACTGTCATTTTGAAAATGATGATTTTGAAGTAAAATAAGAAGCAAAATTTGTAAAATTTGTAAAATTTATAGAGTGCTTTTCGCAGACATAGATCACAAAGTGCTTCACAAGGGTAATATACAGCAAGAAAGAAATTTTAGAGACAAAGAGACTACGTGAGCCACGGCATAAAAAGTGCACATCTAGCAGAACTCTTTGCACACACACAAGAGAAAGAGAAAAAAAGATAGCATAATATGCTAATGCTTAAACAGCAATGAACTTTTAATTCTTAAGACAATATAGATACTGAAATTGGAATATAAATACATATTTAAATTTTAAATACTTGTTAACATATACAAGAAAGTATTTATAGAAGTTTAGTCCCTTCAGAGGAGAAGCCCAAAATTACTCAGTTTAAGACTTCATACAAAATTTTGCAGACAAAACCAAAACCAAATGATGCCTCTTGCAACAAATAGTAGCTTAGCTAAACTCCAGAGGCGCTGCAGTTTACTCCGTTATCCAAACAGGGTGCTGCAGTTGGCTCTGAAGGATGCACACCTGAGAGTTTGCTGGTGGAGGACAAAGTTGTTGGAGCGTAAAATTACGAACAATGAATTTTTTGGCTTATTGCCACAGGTTGGCAAATTAAAGACTATCAAGACTGTGCCTCTGCCATTCCAAAAGTGCAGCTACAGGCTACCGGTAAGCTTCATTGTGTCGTCTATGAAGTGTTGTCCTATTTTTCTTTGGAATGTGCAAGTAGGCAAGGGTGGAGAGAAAAAAGTGAGTGTTGCTCTGCCCAAGTCTTGTAATAGTTGGGAAGACCATGCTGTTTATTCTGGCATCATGTTGGATAAAATATTTCATGTAAGTATGTAAACACATTGGGCAGTGTCGAGGTCATGTCCATATATCCTACGATAAGTCAAAAACATAATTATCATGACAGGCCTATTTGGCTGACAGCTGCAGTGGCCTGCTTTATTAGCCTATTTCTTGTTCCTTGGTGTTGGATCCTGGCAAAATGTTCTGAAAAATGAAAAACTGATTCAGAATCAGATGGAATATTTGTTAATTTGTAGAAAAATAATCACTGGCTGAATATGCGGTTGAATTTTGCGTTGTTTTTTTGTTCCTCTTACTTTTCAGTTAACATACAGTTAAACATAATGACACTCATCTCCTCACCTTAACCAAATCATTTTAGTGGCCTAAATGTGACCAGATCTACTTGCCATGAATAGATTTTGTGCGAATAATCATTTTTAGACAGTGTAACAGAAGAGGAAGAGAACATAGATAGACACAGAATGAGAGACAAGTGGTAGACATGTGATCATACAACACAGTTAGGATGTCAGTCACTCACTCTATTCCTGTCACTACCTAAACTGTTCTCTCAGTCAATCACTCAGCCTGTCAGTCAGTGATTTCCTACCCTTCCCGTGAAAAAAGCCATCGGGTATACTGAAGTGAAACATTGCACGATAAGATGAGATGATGTATGTGTAATTTGTTTATGCTACATTCATTACGTTATTCTTTGTTTCATTTAAGATGTAATAGTATTAATCTGTTATCTGCAAAGTGGTCTTAATCTGAAGATAATTCTTGTTTCCTAAATCATTGTAGTAGATGTAACACCACCTTATCACTTTTTTTTTGAGTATATCAATTGTATCTTTTTTCTCTACAACGCTTCCTTTCAAAAATGTCTTGACAAAACATCCATCTCCTGGGTTATCCTTTTTATCTCTCACTTGTCTTAAACTGGTGGGAAAAGGCATGCTTTTAAGGAGGGCTGGTGGTAAAGTGATGGGAAATGTGATTTCCAGGCATTAGCAGTACATGTGTATGGTTGGAGTAGCCGCAGGGAAAGGAGATGCTGTTGCTTTAGCTGCTGATTTCTTCCTGCTAAGGGCGAATAGAGGGGAGGCCCTAGGGGCACAAAGCCTCGGGAAACGTCTGGATGTCTCTTAAGAGGCTGTTTCCCCCCAGCTGTAATGGAGTGTGGAACATAGAAAAACTGTGTATTTGTAGCATAAAGTTCACTTCATGATCACTTAACTGTGCGGATCAGGAGAGAGATGATGGGAGATACTGGGTTTACACACTGTGCTTAGTGTGCTTTTAAGGCATTTTGTGGCATCTGAAGTAACACTGTGGGTACAATATAATTATCAAATTTAAAATTTTGAGATTTCAGATTCATAAGATTCAGTGTTTCCAAACCATTAAACAGTCCCAATAAAGTCACTTAAATTAAAATTACATATGAAGGGCATTTTCTAATTCAGTCCCTGAAGCTGCTCACAGAGATGCTTTTTGTCTTGGGCATTCTCAGGCCCCGATCAGACAGAACCTGTTTTAGCAGCCTGGTGCGGCTTTTTCTAATCGAGCATTTTTGTTGCTGCTTTTGCATTGCTGAGCTTCTTGCATTTTTCTGCTTTATGTGCCTCACATTTCTGCAGTAGTTCCCTGAACGCCTTGTGCTGAAAAAACTTCCAACTCAGAGTGGAAAAACGGCCAGTGTCATTAGAGTTTTTTCCTATTACCCAATCAGATTAATTGATAGGCGGGCCCTCTGTGGTGGCAATGACAACAAACTTATAGTGGCTGTTGCTGGATATCCTGAGCTCTATAAGAAGTGTTCAAGATCTGAACAGAAAACAGCAACACATGGTAAAAAGCATGCTAGCTAACAGCTAGTCTGTTTCTTACCATTCAACCTTAACATAGTAATTGAGGCTGTAATTTGTCCAAATATGTCCGGCTTGCTTAGGGCCACATTGCAATTGCGCCAACATTAGTGAAACACAATCCATGAACTGGGATTAACTGGATTAAACCAGTACAGTTTAAATGAATGAAAACAGCCCAAAAAACTCTAATTTCCTCTAACTCTAGTTTGCCTCAGTTTTCTTAGATCAAGGTAACTACAGTTGGTAAAGTAGTAAAGCTCAGGATATCCAGCAACAGCCACCACTAGGAACCAACTAGTAGTGGCTGATCAGGGACAGCCTGGACAAAAAAAGGCACTGTTTTGCAGCCTGCAAAATGCGCTCTGTCCAATCGGGGCCTAACAATGCTCCAACTCATCCAGCAGATATGGAGCAATATTAACTGTCATTTGTGGTCATGTTAATGTTCACCTGGCAAACATCAGCCCAATGTTTATTCTCCTTTTAGCTCTATTTTTGGTCTCCACCAACTCCTGAGAAAAATATCTATGTGTACCAGTTAGTTGCTAACTTTGTCTGTCTGGTGCTGGGCAGGTAGGCTTATACAGGTGGCTTATAAGCACTTTTTCGCTGAAAAGATGCCAGTAAGAATAGTGAGAGTGAACCAAAACAGTAAAACTGTGGGCTTAAAAAAACAAACCAGTAAGCTGAAAGATGCTTAAAAACTCACAGAGCTGAGGGGAACTGGATGACAATGCTATGTGTAATCATCACTATGAGTGACACCCCAAACATCCCACATAGTAAATTGATCCATTATTAACATAAAAATATTGCATATAGCAGCTTTAATCACTGGAATACTGATCATTATGCATAAAACTGATGGAGTTCTCCTGAAGTCCAAATTGGCCTTTCTTCCAGCTGTAAAGTTCATTAATTAAGTGAAAGTTTTTGATAAACACTTCTGCTGATGGCAGACGTTTTGCTTGTGTGTATGTTCATTCTGTGGCGTCCGCCCAAGTCAATTCATTTAAAGACACCGACTAACTCCAATTGTGTGGGACCCCTCCTTTGATACGCTATTTTCCTTTCTTCGCCAGCCATCTTTGATTCCTGGGCCGATCCGCCTCCTCTTGCACACAGCTGCCTCCTCGCTTGTTGTTCTTGGCACCACATCCAAAAGTCCTCCAGCCTTTCTGCGGTCCCCTCAAAAAGAAGAGGGACATCAAAAGGCTTTTGCAGGGCTCTGTCGACATGAACATCGCTGAACCTTCCTTGTCTCTCAGACGGCGAGTGGAGTCGATGTATGTAAGGAGGGCTGAGTGGGGTGGTGGAAGCCTCAGACCCCCTTTGGCTCTTTGTGTGAAAATGCGACAGAGGAGGCTAAGGGCCCTCTCCTTTTCCAACACAAAGAGCCCCAAGGTTAAAGCTCAGCCACTGATCCCCTTCCAGCAGCCACGTTCCTTCTCTCCTTTGCCTTCCATCTCATTCTTTGCCATTCCATGCCATGCCATGCCATGCCATGCCACACTATGCTATTCCTTGCCATTCGTTGTCGGCCGACACATACAGGTGCTGTTTGTCTGACCTTGACTCTTTGAAGAGATTATATACTTAGCAGCCTCCTCCCCTCTTGTTGATAAACACTCTTTCCCTTTCATGTCATCTCTCAACCTCTTCCTTTCATTCCATCTTTTCCTCTGTCATTGGAAAATGTCAATCTTATTTGCTTTTCTTGACAGTTATGCAAAACAACAGATTTTAAGGTAATTTGGTCTCATTTTTGCACTTTGGTGTTTCAGGATTTGTGTATTTTGACAAAGCACTCTGGTCATCTAATGAGGAGATTAGTGTGAGGAACCATTCACTGTACTGGAGCCAAATTTGGATGGATTTCACTGATGATAATGACAAAATAATAAATATGTGACAAATTGACATCTGGGACAAGATGCCCCCTGGTGGTCTGACGCAAAATTCTCTGGAGGGATACACCCATTGATGTTTTCAGGTGGCAAAGCACAATGAGGCTACAACTACTTTGGACAGATGCAGAACCAGACAGTTACACCATTTCACACAATTCACTGTATTTCACATTTTTCCACACAGTTTAACACAGGTGATAATAACCTGTATAATAATAATCTGACAGGGTACAAAACCTGTTCTCCTCAACTGTTCCATGTTGGTAAGCAAAAGATTGGTGGCTTTGTTTGCTCGACTGAGGAAGCCCAATTTTACTGGGTTGTTCTGCTGTTTTTATGTTTGGTAATTGTCTCAGGAAGATGCTTGAGATCCTGAAAGCCTGTTCTTGACCAGGTACCATCCCCTCCCAACAACACACAGAAAGAAAAAAAAAAGCGTTTCCTGACAACCACTCCACATTAAATCCAAAAAGCAACTTCCAGTGTTCAAAAATAAAGCCAAGATAGTACGGCCAAAAACTGCAGTTCCTCCAACTGCCACGTGAGGCTGGCTCCAAAAGCAAGTCAATCCCCACAGACCCCAAGTAAACATGTTTACAGCCTGGTACAAAAAATTACTTTTACCTCCATCGCTAATTTCCTTGGAGGGGTACATTTTTATATAATTCAACTTTTTACATTTTATTAAGGCTTAAAGTTCATTAACATTAGGGGCGTGGCTGCTCTGAGTGACAGGCTGTCTGCGATCCACCCTTTCATCCTAATGTAATAGAGATAGAGACAATTATAGATACGAAGAGACCTCATTCTCAACATTTACTCTTTTACCTCTTTGTCTGTATCCCCTTTCCAGTCCACTTGAGCACACTTATCTTGTGATATATTGCAGCAAGCTTTTACTGATTTTTTTTTTCAAGATGTGCTCTAACTACTACATTTAATACTGCAAATACCAAAATCTCAATCACACACACCATTTTCCTAAAGGGCATCTTGCATTATCTTAAACTAATTCCTGATCTCAATTTTACATGCTATTTTCTATTAGACAGAGGATATGTATACTGTATACAAATCTTGAATATTATAAATATGTCTCAAATTTAATCTGTCTTTTTTTGAGGTGCATCTCAGTGCTGTCATGCAAAGCAGAGGTGACATCTTGGGTCCTGCTAATCAGAACAGTGGGCTGTTCACTGCATATGTCTGGTAACTGGGTGTAAATGTGTCTAGCTGTTGTGTTGTGGCCCTGCAACGCATCCCGTGTGATAATAGACCTGGCAGCAAACAGGGCAAGGAGGAGGGATAGGAGGGTTTTGCAGGGGGGTGGGGGTGGGGGGGGGCGTTGACGGGACACCGTGTGTGTGTGGCATATACATATTCACATGGGTGCATATACATGTTTATATGCAAGTGCGTCCCTGTGTGTGTGACTGGGCTCGTCGGTTACCAGGGAAATGGATGTGTTGGCCTCATCAGAGAGTCTCCAGCTGGTGGAGAGGCTTCGGAAGCGGCGCCTTGGCAGCCGCCCGGTCAGGGGGGAGTTTGCATCTGTGCTGCCTTGGCACTGGACTGGATTGTGGTTGTGGTGGATGGAGGTGGATGGAGTGTGCGTATGTGTGTGTGTGTGTGTGTGTGTGTGTATATATATATGTGTGAATAGGGGTTTGTGCATTGAAGGTTGAGGGGGCTGAGGGCCATCCCTTTTCACCTCTTAACAACCCCTCACCTTCCGCACGTGCACACACATGCTCAGGCACACACACACACACACACACACACACACACACACACACACACACACACACACACACACGCCTCATTGACGTATTTCATTCCCTTCCCTCCAACCCTAACCTTACCCTCACCTAATTTCTAACCTTAAACCTGCAATTATTTTTTTTTTTACTTTTTGGAATTGTGCCCTTAGTCACCTGGTTGTAAGTCTAGTTTTCACTCCCTTTTCTCCCTGCTTTGCTCTGCTTTGGTCTCTACCAGTACCTCTGAGAAATAGTTGACTTTTTAGCTGCTAAATATTGGGCTACATTCACCAGAAACATGACACCTGCTAATTTTTTGCTTTTTTTCTGGTGCAGTAGTATCTAACTTCTGCAACAGTTTGTCATGTCAGCCACAAATTTCATCCACTCCAACCAAGCAGCGCTCAAACATCATTTGAAGGAGAGACTGAATAAGAAACAGATATAAAATGACTTTTTGGATGCATTTGTGATGACAAATGTGGGGGGAAAAAAAGCATTCCCGTCTACTGAAAGTGGCAAAGGAGTCTATTGGTTATTTTTAGTGGCTTTTCCTGCATTTAAAAGAAACGGCATGTATGTGCTAATTTTTATGGAAAAAGGGTATAACTATATCTGTATGGCATGGTGCAGAGCAGGTAGTGTTCAACGTGTTTTGCACTAAAGGGACTGGTAGGGCTCACTGTCAGTAACTTAAATAACTTTAAGGCTATGGACCAAATAAGCCACTAGGAAGTATTCTCTTATTCCTGTACCAAAATCTAGAAAATAAAAGAATATTTGTATGATATTGCTTGCAGTGAATCAACGTAAGCATTGTTTGATTTAACACAACATTTACTGCAGCTGCTTCAACTCATACAGTTTGTGGTGTGTTGAAGTCGAACATGGCGGATTTGACGGAGGGGGAACAGGGGAAGCTCGCTTTAAAGTTCCTGTAGGCAACATTGTTTTGGTATAATTGAGTAAAAATTTTATAATATCCTCTAAGCATAATATAAATCAAGTGGTTTGAGACAAACAATAGGTTTCTGCACCTCACCATGGCTCTGTGTTCAGCCTCTAAAGAATCAGTATCATGCTGATGTGCATCAACCAATCCAAGGTCAGCTCAGACACTGCGTTCCTATTGGCTGTTCTACAGCATATGCACATTCCCGTGCCACCGGCAGAAGGGGAGAGCAAGCGGCAATGGTAAACAGTGCACCAGGTAAAATAGCTATTCCAGCACAGCACCTGCCAAAATGGCCGAACAACCCAAAAAAAGAAAGACAGAACTCGGTTCCCCGGAGCCCTGGAGGTAGGGGAAGGGTGAGGTGAGGCCAGGCCCGGCCACGGAGAGTATGTGCGGGGTCGCGAGGGAGGGATGGGGAGGGCTGCTGCGTGGAGAGGGAGAGCTGAGGCTCCCAGAGAAGGAGAAATAGAACCACGTAGGATAAAATAGTTGCGTGCTCATCTGGTAGGAGGTGCTCAGGGCGGGGACGAACGAAACCTAACTCGGATGAGACTCAAAAATCAACCATTTTTAGGCTTTCTACCTACTGCAGCTTTAAGTTTACATCATAAAATCTGTCATATCGTAGCGAGGCAGTAACTTATAAAAGGAACATTTAATTGAAGCTGTTTCTCAACCACACTCATGTCATAGAACCACAGCAAAACACACCTCAAAGATTTTCAGATGGGTTTAAACATCTGAACTGTGGAGGAACTCCGGACGGCACTCTGTCAGAAGACTCCACTCACAAATATCCACATGGGACAGAGCTCGAAATGCGACGATGCCGGTGTGTATTTCCAATGCGCTGTCAGTCACAAAGGGGTTCAGCCTTGTAGACAATTCCTCCAATCATCATGCATACACCAAGCCTCCTCTCCCGCCTACCGCTCCAATAGGTCCCAGGGAAGCTGAGCCTCCCTGGAAGTGACGATTTTGTCGCATCTATCCAATGACCGTCTGGCTTTACTGTATGAAAAAAAACCTGCTCAGCCACGACTCATAGGAATGCTTGGAGGCTCCGCGTCCACTGTGCTGACACGAGAATGTATGACAGGGAGGTCGCATTTGAAAACTGGTGATAAACAGCTGATGTTTGAACATCACTGTCATGATGTTAAATGCATCCTAGCGTACGTTTAATGCAATGTAAATTCTTCTTCTTTCTTCTATGAAATTTTGGGGAAGTTCAGCCTCTTTTGTTGTCTCAGGGCAATCACCCCTAATACCTAATACATTCACGGTACATTCACATATAGCCACATTGTGCTGGATGGCTAGCTTTTGCTGTGTTGTTGCCAAACTAATCCATAATGCGTTGCACAACATACGTCATTGGTTCGTGTAAATCACAGATGGCAGTATTTGTTAATTGCATCATAGGAAGAACAGGAAGAGCTCCTTTTTTCCAAATGTATGGGTTTAACACACTGCTGGACTTCAGTAGCCTAAGTTAGCTATTTCTGCGATCTATCAAACTTGGAACCGTGTGTTAGCAAGTCACAGCACATACAAACTGTGCATAGCTCCTTTTATCTTAACTGAATCAACTGTACAAGAGTTTGGAAAGATTATACTGAATCTACCTGCCAGTGACATTTTTTTAACACTTTAGTTTTTTTCACCATTTGTTAATTTACAGTTAGCAAACAGAGAGTTTTTTTTAGTTTGCAGCTAAATATCAGGGAGAACATCCCCAGCTTGCTAGCATGCCACAACAACAGCCAAATATTTTGTGAAGATGCAGATAACTTTTACTGGGTCTTATTGAAGAGAGGCACCATCAAGGAAGTGTGGATTTCATCTAATGTAATGCAGATAGAGACAATAATAGATACAAAGAGACCTCCTTCTCAACATTTTCCCTGTTACCCCTGTCTTTATCCCCTTTCCAGTCCCATTTTCTCCCCCCTTTTCCCTCTACTCCTCCTCTCAATCTGGCCTCCCCCTCTATTTTTTCCACCTCATTTTTCTCCCCTTCGCTCCATTATTCACTCTTTCTATTCACCCTCATTTATCCTTCTTTCCCCTTTGTCTGCTGCTCTCTCCTTCTGCTCTTTTGAGCCTCCTCTCCTTGAAACTTCTGTCCTCTATCTATCTATCTATCTATCTATCTATCTATCTATCTATCTATCTGTGTCTGTCTATCTATCTATCTATCTATCTCTCTATCTATCTATCTATCTATCTATTAGTCTAATCCAGTCTGCAGTCTATGTGGATCCTCCACATGCTCGACTGTATTCATTTCAATCGAGCGTCTTATTCCTTGCTCATTCATCCCTGTCCCAGCTGTTTTTATCCACCAGAGACTGTCATTAATATGTTTTTCCACCACATGTGCTGTGGATTATAGAGCCTAATGACAGCGATGATAGCAGGAAGTTGTCTGGGATGAGTGTTCAGTCGGACTGTAGCCCTAGTGGTTTGGATGGGCCACGTATCACAGACCACAGGTGAAATACAAGCCACCAGGAAATGAACCTCAACATGATTGGCTGACCCCCGACCCAAAGCTGCTTTGCTTTGTTCTGATGGTGGGCAAGTGTGAGATGTACGGTTTTGTGTGTACGTGTAATTGTTTTGTTGTGTCTATGAATATGTTGTCTTTGAAAATAAGATGACATTGCATTTGAGGATGATGTTTGCTCTGGATGTAGTGTGTGTGTTTGGGGGGTTAAGAATTGTAAAAGAAGAGGACTGGAGTAAAGAAAAGGGCATCAAATAGGGAGCGTGTCAGTTTTCCTCTAATCTCTATATGCACACACACACACACACACACACACACACACACACACACACACACACACACACACGATATTATTATCCCCGTCCTCCACCCCACCACTAATCACTCACACGGCCTGGATCAGACATATTTCTGATTTTCGGTACATTCTTGGTGTACCCAGCTGTCCCTTTTTGTTTCATGTCACTGCGGCCATGTGATAAAAAGTATGCAAGTCATGATGATAGTCATCTGTGGAAAAGATGAAGGGGAAAGCAGCTGGAACAGGACCAAGAGCTACGACACACCCTGTCCCTTCAGATCAACTTTTAGAGATCGCTAATGGAAAGATGGAGAGAATTATGGTCTTCACTCGTTCGCCTACTTTTATCACTTCTCCTCTGCTCATATTTCTGCCTTTGATATCTCTTTTCACAACAGTTAGAGCCTCAGGAAGTGTGTGTACACATTCTGTGCATGTCCATATGTATGTTTCTCTGTGTCTCACACATGTTTCTCAGTAGAAATGGTTTTCATTGTTGCTATTTGGGGAAGGTAAGTGCTGTCTAATGATGGCGAGAGCAGAATCACATAAAGATGTGAACTGTACAGCGTCTGATACTAATACAGAGCATTCATGACAGCTGGAACAAAACGTTTGCATTAGATCAATATCTGAAGTCAACCTCTTGTGCCAGCTACGTTTTTAGAGTTAGTCACAGCTTTTTGAATTTAGAGTCAGCTGTGAAAAATAAAGGTAGGTAAAACATGCAGTTCTTGTTTGAGAAGCATTCATCTATGCTTTTTTGTTATGATTTAAACTTAGACAAGTTTGACACTATTGGCTTTGATTCTACAATTTTGTTTTGCACCATTGTGTGTCAGCCATAGCTATTACTGTAATTGAAGACACTGAAGTCCAACCTTATCATACAAGAATGCCCACATTGGACTTCTCTGTAAAGCTCAATGTCAAGATGTGCCTGAAGGCCCAGACACACCAAACTTACATCAAAGAACTAGTGGCGACAAAGGTTGACTGTCACATCGCCTCATATCATCTATGTCTCAACCCAAAAAGTTGCACTTGAACACACTGCAAAGACTACAGCCAATGGCCACCTAGCATGTACCTTCTGTGCCTATGTAACAGGAAATAACTCTCCACAGCAGCAGGTGGAGACAGCCTGTATTCATCATTAAAAAAGGGACACCAAAAGACAGTACAAAGGATTAAAGATGCGAGTTAGCCAGTTAGCGCATTAACAACACAAGCTAAGAACAAATGATATTTTCTGTGCGTGAGTCAACAATAACACAAACAATTACAAACTGTTTCTGTTAAAGATCTCAATGTAAAAAAAATCCTTCTTACCTTATTACCCTAATCTTGCCTTATTTAGCACATTAGTTTCAATCTCATGCCCTCTTGACTTTAGTTGTTTGTTTGCTTTCCTCACTTCCGTTTTTCTTCTTGTGCACTGAGCTTAATTTCAACATGCTGAATCAGCCAAAAAACACCCAACAAAGTCGTGCCAATAATGAGGGACACTCTGCAAAACCTAGGGCAACAGATGCTCACCAACAGCCCAACATTGACTGACAACAAACTGCTGGCTTGGTGTGTAGAGCCCTACGGAAAGCTGTCGGGGTCAATGTGGGCATATTTTAATGGACTGGTTCTGCCTGAAATTAAGCCAATCGAAATGGATCCTGTCTTTAGTTTGTTGTGTTCATCTCACCCTCGTGGTGTTTCAGCACTGCTCTACTTTATGATCGCTACCTCTACATTGCAGCATTCCACTGCATGTGAGTGACATCAGATTGTATCAGTTTGAAAAATAATTTGGTTGTACCGGTGACTGACTCTGTACTGGCAAAATACATGGATTCACCATGTTTCCACCACAAAATCATCCTGCCACTGGGACGGCGTTAGCGGCGAAAATTATAAATGAGCAGTGCCCCAAGCTAGCTCCCACCCGGCCTGGCTGGTGTGACCGCAGAGTGGCCAAAGCTGTTGTTAGCTAACCACTGGAGACTGGAGGGTGGGCAGTGGGCACTATGTTTCCACATGTTAAAGTGGCTACCTGGCTGTCTCTAACTGGACAGTGCTTTGAAATGGAGCGCTTAAGCTCAATGAGCCAATGGACGGCTGAGATGAAAGGCCTCTTGTATTTACGTTTTTTCCCCCTCTGTAGTTAGTTACTGGTTAACGGGTGTGGGGCTATTAAAAGCAAAATTAATCAGAACTGACATCCCTTCACCTAATTATCTTCCAAATATCATTATGAACATAATTGCCCCCTGCTTTTAAAATCAAGATATCTGGATAACTTCAAACATTTGGAACATTGTCTCTGTAGTTATCATTCTTTTAAGAAATACAGATGAAGTAGAGGGCTGTGTAGCAGTTGTTTAAAATGACTTCTATTAACCTTTACTGTCTATTGAGTATTGACCTTTTTGTCCAAGTTTTATTGAATCTGCTTTAAAGCATAATTTCAGATATTTTCACCCATGGGCCTCCATTTGCTGCCTTCGTGACTATTTAAAATTTCAGTGCGTACTTCACTATAGAGCTTTGAAAATTCACAACTAAAGCCAGCCCTGCACATCTCTGTCCATTACACACTCACAGCCGGTTGTGTTAAAGCAGATGAGGCCTCAGAAAAAAAGGAGAAAAAAAAAAAGAAACCTCCAAATACATAATCCTGTATTTCACATCTGTATCTAGAGAATTATCGGGGCCCATGGCACACCTTTTGGTACTCACCCATCTCAAAGTAAGCTTCTGTACTGTATAGCACTCTGTATGTGTGTATTTGTGTGTGTGTTGATTGGTTGGGGAGAGAGTTTCTGGTGCTTCACTTCCATGTTCAACAGCATGTTTGCGTGTCTCAGCTCAGAGCGTCTCTCAGCCTAATCCGTCCTTATCTCCCAGTGCGACAACACAACAAGAGGATCTTTAAAGAAGACATTTCTCTTTTCCACGGCACTGAGCTGCTCTACTGATACTGTTTTAGTGCTGACTGCTCGTGCGTACGTGTGTGCGCGCAATGCCTTTTCTCTTCTTACAGACTCATTTCATCTGAGCACATACATGAGTGCCTTTAATTCTGCGAGAATAAGCGCGTGTGCGTGGGCCTGAGCTTGTGCATGCCAGTGTGGATGTGAATGCTGTTGTCATTCCAAAGCTCCTCCAACATCAAACTCAGACTAAAGGTTGTCTGCACGTCTTGACATTAGATAAATGCCTGGTCGGGTTGTACACACAGCTGTACCAATTCTCCGATAGGTCTCTCTCCCTCTTTCTATCTCTCGGTCTCTCTCTCTCTCCGTCCGGGCTGATCTAATGACTCATAGGAATGCATCGAGCCGCTTGTCAGAGATCAATCATCTTCGTCAGGTCGTTCTACCGATTGTTTGAGTAGTGGGCCATTAGAGAGGAGCTGTTTGGAGGTGTTTTGTGAACCTAAGCGGCTCCAAAGGTCAGCTAGAGAGAGAGACAGAGGCAAAGAGTGAGAGAGAAACATACAAAAAAGTGTGTGAGTGTGTGTGTGTGTGTGTGTGTGTGTGTGTGCAGCCGCTTTAGACGGTAGGCGAAGGAGAGGCAGCAGACAGGTGGAGGCATGGAGATAGAAAGACAGGCCTTGTCAGCCCTGTTGCGTGACTTCACTGCCCTTTGTTAGTATGAATCCTTAAACAGCTCACCACAAGTACAGAACCTGAGATTAATAATTCCCACGCACCGCCTGACATCCATCCCTGATCTGAAATATGCATGGCGGAGAAAAGAAGAGAGACGTGGGGATGAGGAGGAGAGGGGTGTGGAAGAGGGGGAGACCAAAAGGGCCCGGCTGCCGAGCCTTTTGGAGGAGCGATAGATTCTGTTTTATGTGGCCTGTCAATAGCACCTAATGAGGAAACCCACCTGTGATTTGCGTTGTGCAATGAGAGAAACCCTTGGCCGTAAACTGCTAACACGAGGTGCCATCAACTTTTCAAAGGTCCTCCCTCCTGAAACAGCCACATCTCCTCTTTTGAAATGAAGTTGTGAGATGGTGTAATTTAAAGTTGTTCAGTAACTGGATAGAAGATGTTTCCTTTTTCTCCATTTTAAAAGGGATTCGGTGATTGTGTCGTGTGTGTGTGTGTGTGTGTGTGTGTGTGTGTGTTTGTCTCTCTGTGTGTGACACCGTCTGTCCTTTGAAAAAAAAATGGACTGGGATTTCAGCAGAAACAACAATTGATGATTAAAAGGTTTTATTGCCAAGCTGTCTGCAGAGTTACAATCATAATGCTGAGGTCATTTGAACAGGCTGAAACTTTGCTGCTCATCCATGTGTGGCTGCAGGAAGTAAAACGCTGTGGCATCTCATTTTAAAGCAGGAGAGGTGAGCGACACCAGATATGAAACCTGAATTTCTGTTGAGGTTTGGCTTTTAAACCTGCTGTTTTTACAGTAATCTGACCGCTGCGGTTGAAGTTGTGTTTATAAATGGGAGCTGATTTAAGGCGGTTGCGTCTTGCCAGTAATTGGCGGTGTGGCGTAGACCTCTGTTGCAGACTCGTCTCCTATCAGAAAACACTTCATAGGAAAAAGCTGAATTAAAATCAGCTGTTTAGCAGATAATGTAAAGGCAGGTTTCTGTTATGAGGATATGAATGTGATGAATAGCTTCAAGTTTCAAATGCAAAGGCGAAGACGGAGGAAGGGAGTAAAAGAAAATGCCAGTGTCTTCTGCTAATAAAAGTCTGCTGCCACACAAAACTGCACGCTGCAGCTATCAAACTGAAGGCCCGAAACTCATCATTTTTTGCGGAATATGATAAACAAAGGACATGATAAATACACAGCCAGGCAATTATCTTATTTCCTTTGGCTGCTAGTTTATATTCTTAATGCTACTTTAATCTACTTTTTTTGTTTGTTTATTCATTTTTCCCCTTGTTTTTCATTTTTTGGTTGTTCCTTCCCAGTTCTCACAAAGGGGGAGAGAAAAAGTAGGGCGCTCACTTTGCAATTACTACTCAACCCCAGACTACTTCTTTATAAGGCGCTGAATTATTTTGTTTTAAAAACAAACAAACAAAAAAGCGACTTTCAACCGGGAAGAATATTTAATTGTTTTTTGATTACTTAGGAATGGGCCATGGGAATAGGCCTTTGTAAATATTTAAACAGATTCAGCATGATGCCATATTTCCATTCTGCCATTAATGTTTTTAAATGATTGTTATTGTCATCTGGGTTTGACATTCACAGTGAAAATGATTTACTAAAAATAGAGAAAACAAAACAAAAAAAAAGTAGACGTTGTTCTTTTTTTTTCTGTGTCAGTTCAGGCGAGGGCAGTGAAATGAGATCCAGAAGTGAAGCTGTAAGGAGACAAGTTAACAGCAGCTCCACACGGCTTTATGCTGTGTCCTGTATTTTCTCTGCTCCCCAATGGGTGGCAGCAGCGAGCAGGCAGCCCCAACAGAAGGCTGCCACTCAGTGATTATAATTTATGATCCATTTCTATTATAGGTGGGGTGTACAGAGACAGTTACAGTAATAATTATCTGGACTGAAGTGTTTCCAAGGCAACCAACATCGCCCCCCCCCCCCCCCAACCCTCCTAACACGGAGAGAGGGATGTGTTTGTGTGTGTGTGTGTGTGTGCGTGTGTGTGTGTGTGCATTGCTTGACATGGGGAAATAAGGGAGTCATGGGGCCTTACTACTGAGCTTAGCTTCGCTCTTAGCTACACACACACACACACACACACACACACACACACACGGATCGACTTTGCATCGTGCTCTCTGCGGCCTCCTCTTCACAGTAAAGAAATCATTGACTTTTAGTTTTGAGAAGGCTTTTGTTAAAAACCTGCTTGTTTAAGATCACAGAGAGTAGTTTGTATTCCGCTTTGATTCCTCAGTAAATTAATTAATGCCACCAGGAACAAAGACATGAAAATACAAGTGAACAACATTTGAATTCTTATCTAATAGATCTGAAGTACGATTTGAGAACAACAGTATCTCAAGATATTCAATGTCACCTTTTTATTTCAATATTTTGCCGTCATTAAATCACCCCGCCTGTACTCCTTGAAGGATAAATCCTAGTGTATTTTTTTGTGTAAAGGTCCACGCCTGATTAAATAAAGGATTATGTTATTTCCTTAACAGTGCCTGAGGAACTTCCATTCCACTCTCCATCTCTCTTAAATATATACTTTGATTCCCTTGAAAGTGTCGCATGCAATTACTAATTACAATACTACTGTTAAACGCAGGGACATAAGTAGAGGACACAATGATTATGTGTTATAATTCTAGTTCTGTGAACACAGGCAGAGCCCTGTAACAGGGATCTATGGGTTTAACCTTCATCCTTGTGCATACCGTGCATGGAACATTTGCATAATGTACGCTCAGTCATCCACCTCGGAATAAACCTGTTAATATGAGTCCCGTAAAAAGGGGCTATTTACCAACCACTGCAGTCGCTGAAGTTCAGTATGGAGTTACAGGTCAGTGTAGAGTCAAAGTGTTCTGTCTGTTCATATGACTGCCATTATAAACCTTTTCAGGCATGAAATATTCAACATTGCTGACACATCTGTACAAGTGATGCCTTTAGGTGTCTTTTAGGCCAAGGTCACTTACCATGAAGGCACCCATCACCCCCAAAACGATTACATGTATATCAATTACTCACCCTGCGTCATGTTGACTTGGTATTTTTCTTCCATGCCCCTGGTAAATAAAGAATCCAAAAATGAAAAAAAAAAAAAATTCTTGACAAATTGAAGTAAAAGTGGTCCGCATTTAACAACAGCAAAACAAAATCAAAACATCTGTTTACAAACTTCAAGCCTCATTATCCAGCTGTATGCTTAGTACTTCCTATACAGGCTGGGCTTTTTGCCGGGGAACTGAACTGAAAGTGAAACTTCCAGACATTATTGACAGTAATCGACAGAACAGTAATTTTACGTTGCTGTAAACAGGAGCTGCTGGTCTACCAATCCCTCAGTCAGTAAGTCTGTTTTGAATTCACCAAAGTCACATATTAACACAAACTTCCCACTGATGCAGTGGTAGACTAGCAGCTCCTGTGTTCAGTGAGGTAAAATTACGTGTATAGGGCATGAATGAGTTTCCCTTTCTGTTCAGTTTCCCAGCTATCTGTTCGGGAAGCACTGATCATACGACTGGATAAATGAGAGAGTTTGAAAATGGATGATTTCTTCATGAATTTGATGTTAACATGGGGTGATCACTCTGGGGGTGAAGTATTCCTGTAAAGGTTGCAGACTGAAAACTGGTGTCTAGGAGAACTATGGTGGCCAACACAATAACGTGAAAGGTGAAAACATGAATGGCCCTATCCAGAGCCAGTGCATGGTTTGTCTGTTCTTGGTTACTGTAGAAACAACATGGTTAAGTCCATGGAAGAGAACCAATTTGCTCTGTTTGTATAAACGGCTCATTGTAGGGTGATAAAAACAGGATTTTTAGTTTTAGGTACTTAAACAATCAATTTCTGCAAATAGGTCTCCTCAAGTCCTAAACACTGGATCTTTAATGTTCATTCAGACATGACAGGACATTTATGGAAAGAGTCACAATGCTCTCATGATGTTTGGCGCCTGGTGTGCGAGAGGTAGCAGAGCGGTAGAGAGAGCAGGAGCAGTAAGTTGAAAATGCTGTGGAAAATGAGATTTATTTTTGTAAAGATTTATTTTGTAGATTACCTTAATTTGTATCCTGTGCTGTAATAGTGCCTTTTCTTCTCTCCTTGCCCTGGCCTGCTCTTTTTATTTTTTAAAAAATACTTTATTCAACAATACAATGTACAAAAAAAACGTCATAAAACCAGGACACAGCAATACATGAGAGCTGAAAACTGCAGTTAACGATGAGTGTCATTCTACAAAAGCTGAAAATTCATTCATTTTCTAACCGCTTCATCCTCGGTCGCAGGGGGGGGGGGTAGTTGCAGCATATCCCAGCTGACATCGGGGTACACCCTGGACAGGTCGCCAGACTATCGCAAGGCTGACACATAGAAAGAGACAACCATTCACACCTATGGACAATTTAGAGTAATCAATTAACCCCAAATTGCATGTCTTTGGACTGTGGGAGGAAGCCGGAGTACCCAGAGAGAACCCACACTGACACGGGGAGAACATGCAAACTCCGCACAGAAGGGCTCCCACACCCGGGATCGAACCAGCAGCCCTTTTGCTGTGAGGCGATGGTGCTAACCACCACACCACCGTGCCGCCAAGCTGAAAGTTAAATAATTATAATATCAATACATAGTATTATTGTCTTAAAATAAAAAATTCAAGAATGGACATTAGAGAAAAACAAATATAAAACAAAGAAACAAACAAAAACAAAACAAAAAAGCCCACGCACAATTCATTTCACATCAAGGGGTTTCATCAAATATTTTTTATAATATTCTAAAAAACCTGTTACTTTTTTTGGTGTTTGTAAGAGCAAGAGACTTCAGCTTTGAGTTAAATTCAGTCAAGAACAGATCAAAAGAGGAACCTAAGAATTTTTGTTTAGGAATAAAGAATTTCCCCAGTAAAATAAAGACATTAACAAAACAGTTTAGAGACTTGTTACTTGTATCATCATTGTAACGGATTATAACTTTGAGAGTAAAGCAACAAGTGGTTATTGAAAGTGATACTGAAAACATGACAACTTCAATCAGACCAAAATTTTATTGTTATTCTATACTGAAAGAATAAATGGATTGACACTATATCATCATGTCGCCAAAAAGAACAAGAGTTATCAACATCCACATATCTGGAAATGATAGAATCCACTGGATAGATTTATGCAAGATTTTAAAATGAACTTCTTTTACTTTGTTAGGAATACAAAACTTAAAGGGATAGTGCACCCAAAAATGAAAATTCAGCCATTATCTACTCACCCATATGCCGACAGAGGCCCTGGTGAAGTGTTAGAGTCCTCACATCCCTTGGGGAATGTCCAAGAACACAAAATTGAATCCACAAAGAATCTCCATACTGCTCATCCGTAGTGATCCAAGTGTGCTGCAGCCCCGACATAAAAAGTTGTTTCGAAAAACATCATATGAACTCTGTTTTTAGCCTCACTGTAGCCTGTAGCTCTGACTGCTACATACTTGAGCAGTATGGAGATACGTTGTGGATTCAATTTTGTGTTCTTGGACGTTAGTCTGGAGCGCCTGCCATCAGGTGTGCTACTCCGCCAGCCGATCTCCGCAAGGGAGGTGAGGACTCTAAAACTTGACCACCTTTAAAACGTAAAAGCCATGTTTTCTTTGCCAGTTAATCTCTTCCAAATGTGAGTTCCAGTAAAATTTCCCAGTGGGAGTGCTTTTGTTTATTTAAAAAAAAAAAAAATCGACAAATATGTCTATGATTACATTTCTTGTCAAATATGTTGATACCATTCAAAAGCAATGCAAATGGAGTCTCAAATCAAACACTGACCTCTAATAAGAGGATTAAACCAGAAGGAACAGAATTGTTTTGAATTGTTCTGTTGATTACACAATTGTATTCTTTAAAAGGAATTGGAAAGCTGTGTCTACTTCTAAAATGCTCACAGGATAATATACAGCCATGTTTGTCAAAATGGACATTATGTAAAAAATATTACATTGATAGGATAGGATAGAGTTTTATGTGGAAAAAAATCGTGGATAAAGCATAATTTACAGGCAAGAAGGGATTGCTGAACCAGAAGTTTTTTAGGTGAGCACTGGCCTGCTCCTGCTACAAGCTTGAGCTAAGATAATGACTCAGTTGGTGTCCTGGTCAACCAGAAAGAGGCTCTGTTGGACATTTTATCACTGTGAAAGCACCAACGGACAACATATGTGAGTAACAGAGACTGGCAAAGTGGACATGTTTTCTGCTCTCAACAGATTTTTGTGCTTCATGGAGTAGTGCTGCTTGTGAACTTCTGTGCATGGGACAGTCGCATGGTGAAGTTGTTCACGTTACTCTGGATACCATAACCCCAAATCAGACATGTAAGCTGAGACTGTAAAGTTGCATAAGCCTATCTGAACTTTCAATGCACTTTTAAGAACCATTCCTCCACCAGTTCAAAAGGTGGCCAATAAAACTTTTTGAACAAACAGCCCTTTTATCAGTATTATGAAGGAGATTTTCATGATGATTTCGTGGCAGCTGAGGGAAAAGGGGAATTTTCAAAGTGCAGACGTTTTGATGTGGCTGCAGAGGCTACTACTAATTATGTTGACTACGGTTTGGTTAAACTGCTGTTAAACTGCTGTCTACATGCCTGGGTGTTGCTGCTTGTAGTTACTGAGATCTGATATAACAACATCCGACTAAACAGCAGTGAAATAAAAACACTTAAAGCTGTTGTGGACAGACTGCTCATCATTACCAGGTTATGTCCGTGAACACATAACTAATGTTTGTTGCTCAAAATAGCCCACAAGTGGAGGAAGCTTCTCCACATACGGACAAAATGTAAAAGACGAAGAAAACTTGTGATGCTCCATTTGGGGATTCATATGTTTGGCTGCGCTGTTATGAACAAGGTGCAAAAACACTGGATTCCTCTCAGTTTGTGCTACAGATTGACACTCATACTACTGTAGTAAGGTGTCAGACACTCCACACTGTGTTTCTCTCAGGAGCCTCTCTCACCTGCTGTCTCTCCTTAACACCTACTTACTTTCCTGTATCTTCCACTTCTGTCTATGTCCCCTCCGCCACCTCAGATATCTCTGGAAAAATCAGAAAACACTACAGACAGTTTTAGAAAAGGGTTGAGCCATCAAAGCTAGAGGTGCAATTCCTAGAACAAGGCAGTGGAGTTGCACTCCTCCTGACAGCGGGTAAGGCCGCAGACTTTACTATTCCTGAGACAGAAACAGCTGTAGAGACTCTTCCTATCATACTCTTCCTACAGTCTCCTCCACTGGGGTGACAGACAGGATTCCCACACTAGTTCTGGACCATCTTAGAACTATGCATGTAGATTCAGCTCATCACCCAGAGACTATACCCAACTCCAGAAAATGCCCACCATTTGTACCTCTCACCGGGGTCACAGGTGACCATCTGGACTATGGAGTCATAGGAGTGCCATGAAAAAATAATACATCTGTAACAGAATAAGATAATAAATGTGGACATATAAAGAATAATATATAAAAGAAGAAATAAGTAAATAAAGAATGTGTAAGTACAAAGACAAATTATAGCTGCTGCGCAGCAATGGTCGGGGCCGGGCAATTTTAGGCAAAATTAGGCAATTCTGAGCAGCACACACACTAAAACAGCTAAAATAGCTACTGGATAGACTCTGCATATTGACTGATAGCTAAGCCAAATAAACAGGGAAGGGAGACAAGGGATAACAGGGAAAAGTGTTGATAAAGAGTTTTTGTCTCCCTGCGAACCTGCCTGGATCATAATGATTTTAACCTTAGTAGTCTCTAATCCACATAGCATGATGCCTGAACAAGAGACTTTCACATTAGAATGTCCGTTCTGCCTTAGCTGAGGCTTGAACTCACAACTTCTGAGACTGAGGTCCATCTTCTATCTCACTGAACTAACTGGCAAGTGACACTATACGTGTGGCTTCACAAATTGACTAAGCCAAGCGTCAGGGTGCCAGACAGTAGCCATCCATGCCATGGAAAAGCAAATTTCAAAGTGAAAGTTCCAAAGCTGTAGCACATATGGTTGATTTGTTAGAATTTTCAAAGTTTTGAAATTCAGAGGCTTGCTGTAGCACCACCATCAGGACTATTGTCTTGTGTTTCCAGTTGAGGACATCTGGCATGGGACTGGACCTTTATGAAGTCTGGATAGATTTCTCATATGGAAATGTTGCACGAGCTGAGACTTGAACTCACAATCTTCAACACCAAGCACCATCCTCTATCTCACTGAGCTAACTGGCAAACAGAGGTGTCACAAGTAGCTTCACAAATTGACTAAGCCAGTCACCTGTGTGCAAGACAGCAGCTGTGTGTGTAAAGGAAGATTTCAAACAGCTGTCAAAAATTCAGTTATTAAGACAAAAATCCGACCATATACAAATTGCATCTAGACAGCATGGAGATGTTGGTAATTTGTTTTTAACAATGATTTATTGGCTCCATAAGTGAAAAACTGATGTTTAAATATGCCATTTTTGCATTGACTCCAATTGTTGGCATGAGAGCGAAATTCAAAATGCTGCAAAAAATTCAGTTTTTCAAATAAAATTCTGATATTTTCCAAACATCATCTACCATGACTCCAAAATTTTATCATTTTTTTTTAATGAACATTGAAAATGTATTTAGCAAGAATTTGCAAGTATATGTTTACAATACCATTTACAGTCAAACATTTTGATGCACTGTAGGCTCAATTTTGGATGAATCAAAAATCTGTGTGGACCGTTTGTGTAGGACAGTCTGAAGATGCTCTGTAGCAAGTTTGGTGTCAATTGAGCAAAAATTGTGGGAGGAGATAGTTTTAAGATGTTTTACAGTTTTTGAAAAAAAAAAAACAAACAGAGTGATGGACTTTATAATTTGCAATAGGTTTAAATGTAAAAAAGTTTCTTCAGTATTGGGACTACATTTCGTTGAAAGTTGCAAATCTGCAGCACGTATGGTTGATTTGTTGTGAATTTTCAAAATTTTGGACTTTAGAGGCTTGCTGTAGCGCCACCATCAGGACTATTGGCCTGTTTTTGCAGCTGAGGCAATCTGGCATGGGACTGGACCTTTGTGCAAAGTTTGGTGATTTTTTACGCATGGGAAGTAGGATTTCCTCGGAAGAAGAAAAAGAAGAAGAAGATGCAGGATAACAAGAGGGCAGCTTAGGCTGCCCGGCCCCTAATAATTTGAATTTGGAAATATAAAGAGATAAGAAAATATAAGAGAACAAAATAGGATTTTTTTTTTTGTTTTCCTATATATCCATTCATTTATTTCTACCTATGTATATATATATATGTATATATATATATATATATATATATATATATATATATATATTATATTTTTATGCCTCCGTGTTGGCGCTAGTTGTAGCTGCAGGCCTTATGGTTTGGGGTTGTCTGCCACATTCTCTTGAACGTTACATCTTAGGAATGCCTTGAAAGAATTTCTTCAGTTTCACACAACAGCCATCAGCATGCAAGGATGAACTGATTAGAATCTGATAGCCAAAGGGCAGTGTCATTGTGACCTTGTGTCCATTTCATTCTTGTGAATGCGACATTTTTTTCAAATTTGGAAAAAACATCCACTTAGAATCAATGATAAACTGATTAGATTTTAGTGGTCTAAGGGTGAGGTCACTATGACCTTACAAAACATGTTTTTGGCCATAACTCAAAAATTCATATGCTTAACATGACAAGATTTTACACAAATGTCTAATAGAATAAAATGATGAAGTGACATTTTATATTTGCCCTGTGGGCCCATTACCTGCATGGACAGTAATCAGAGTTTGGTGCAATGTTTGGGTCGGGGCCCTGACCGGGCTGATTCCTGGCTCTGGGGACGTGGAACCTCACCTTTCTGGTGGGAAAGGAGCAAGAGCTGGTGCGGAAGGTGAGGGCCAGCACTGGTTCTGGAACCAAACTCCTGGAGTGGGGCAAGACTCTCACCTTTTCCAGAGTTGCCCAGGGTGAGAGGTGCCAGGCGGGTGTGAGAATACTCATGAGCTGAGTGCCGCTGTGTTGGGGAATGAGAGGGTTGCCTTGATGCGACTGTGGGTTGCTAAAAGAAGGTCTCTGACTGTTGTTTGTGTATGTACCGAACAGCAGTACGAAGTGCCCAGCCTTCTTGGAGTCTCTGGGCAGTGTCCTGGAAGGGATGCTGGCTGGGGACTCCATAATCCTTCTAGGGGACTTCAACTCCCACCTTCGTAAGAATTTTGAGTGCATCCCAGGGGAGGTTGGGGACATGGAATCAAAGTGGTCAATGTTCAAAGCCTCCATTTTGAAGGCGGCTGCTGGGAGCTGTTGTCAGAAGGTTGTCGCTGCTTGTCGTGGCGGCAACCTAAGATCCCGCTTGTGAACACCAGCAGTGAGGGAGGTCATCAGGCTGAAGAAAGAAGGCCTTTTGGGTCTGGCAGGCTCAGGGGTCACCTGAAGCAGCAGACAGCTACTGGTGGGCCAGGCGGGCTGCAGCTGTGACAGTCACCGAAGCAAAAACAAACCACTAGAAACCTCAGGAAGGGAAAGTAGGGCTTATCTCAGGCTGTGCTCAGCAAAGAAGGAGAATTGCTGATCCAAACTGGGGAGCACTTTGAAGAACTCCTGAACCTGGCTGTCACATCCACCATGGAGGAGGCAGAGCCTGATGACTCGGGAAACTCTTTCCCATATCCCTGACCGAGGTTGCTGAGGTAGTCTAAAGGCTCCCAAGCAGCAAGGCACCAGGTGTGGATGCAAATTTGCCTTGAGATGCTGAAAGCTCTGGACATTGTTGGGCTGTCTTGTCTTCTCTGTAGGTGTTGGCTTCCAACAGGGTTGTCCATTGTCATCACTCCTGTTTGTGATATTCATGGACAGGATCTTGAAACGTAGCTGGGGGGAGAAGGGGGTCTGGTTTGGGGACATCAGAATTGCATCTCTGCTTTTTGCAGATGATGTGGCTGTGACTTCATTACACCGTCATGTAATGTATGAAGCGGTCTGGATGAGAGTCAGCACCTCCAATTCTGAGGCCATGATTCTCTGCCAGAAACTGGCGGATATCCTCCTCTGGGTTGGGAGAAAGTTACTGCCTCAAGCAAGGGCATTCAAATATCACCAGTGAGGGTAGAATGGAGCATAAGATGGTCAAGATGGTCAAGATCCCAACCCTCACCTAAAGTCATGAGTTCTGGGTACTGGCTGAATGAATGAGACTGCGGCTACTAGCAACCGAAATGAGTTTCCTCTGTGGGGTGGCTGGGCTCAGCCTTAGAGAAAGGGGAAGGAACTCGGACATCCGGAAGGAGCTTGGAGTAGAGCTGCTGCTCCTTCGTGTTGAAAGGGGTCAGATGAGGTGATCTGGGCATCTGATCAGGATGCTGGAGGGATTACATTTCTCATCTGGCCTTGGGATCCCCCAGGAGGACCTGGAAAGCGTTGCTGGGGAGAGGGATGTCTGGGGTGCCTTGATTGACCTGCTGCACAGCACAGATAAACCGTCAGATTTAGGGGCTCTTTCCCTTCAGATCTAATGGCTCTTTTAGTGCCTTGGTAGCTCAAGGATGCACTAACCTGGATTCAGGGCTTGCTGTGTTTTCAAAAATACTACAAGGTTTTTTTGGAGAGTTGGTAATGAAGCAGTAGTCAACTGAAGTAAAAAGTGCACGCTCAATTTTTTATTTTCCACTAAAACGAGATTGAGGCAATGTGCCTGGCACTGGAAGTATAGTCCATTTTGCCTTTGGATTCTGGACTGAGTACCTTTGTAAGGCCCACTCATGTTAGGTGCTCTATCATAACCCTGACAATGGATGTTTTTTTACTTTCAGATGGTTTTACTTTTGCTTGCTTCTCCTTGATTGCAGTGAAATTAAAGTTAAGGACAATGTCAAATTGGCTCAGCAATTTCACCAGCTCTAGGAAGTTTCCTCAGTTTGAACTTGAGAGGCTTTCATTTCTTGTTTTGCTAAGTAGAATGTAATGTGTCAGTTTACAGAAACGTAATCTCTCCGTTTTTTTGCCTTTCTCTGTCTTTGGCAGTTTGCATGCCACAGTCAGTCTTTTCAAGGTAAGTGTCTGTTGCTTTTCGTTTTGAGAAATTCCATCTGATCATGGAAAACACATATGCAGGCACATGCTAAATATGTAGCGCTACTGCAGTGATCCTTTATTTTGTGTTTAGTCCACCTCATAGAATGTATATTAAGATTGGTGATGTGTCTCAACTTCCTCCCACTGTACAAAAGAAAAGCAAAAATAATATGACCACCGCCAGTCTGCGTAGTAGCAAACTCTGCAATATTAAGTTCCTGCCCATACAGCCATCCAAACAATTGTGAATACAATCACTGACATATACAGCTGCCAATCATGATGTGTAACTCTATTTTTATGACTTCTAATAACTTGTTATAACCAGACTTATCAGAAAAAAACCTGAACACAAATCAGAATGATAAGAACTACCTACAATTACAGGAAACCGTCTTTGGGAAAAATGTGTATGACATACGTTAACATGGAGGGGGCGGGATTTATGAGCTGTACTGCAGGGGGCCACCAGTGGGGGATAAAAATCTTTTTGCTTTACTTTTAGGAAGCTGTCATATAATCCACGTTTATATTACGTCATTGGTTAACCCCTACACATTTCAACCCAGCCCTGCTCTTATACTTCTTACCATGCAGAAACATTCAGCAACCGAAGCAGCATTTGCTGGAGAGTATTCTAACCAATATTAATACCAGCGTGCCTAGAAACAAAATTCTTGGTCGTTTTTGGAGAATTGCTTAATAAGAAGAAAAATACAGTTGAATGTGAAAATTCAAAGGCCTTACTGTGTTTGAGGTTTTGATTTTGGACAATGGAAGCAAACTGAAGCAGAAAATCTTTTCTCCGAATGGTCCCTTCCAGTCTCAATAGTGGCTGTATAGAACATTTCTGTCGCTTTCATCTCCATGTCTTTTTCTTTTGAAATGGCATCAATGTTTGTGCTACTTGGGCATCTTGTCGGTTTGGCTTGTCATCTTAAATACAAAATGAAAACTCAACATTTTCCATGCTCCCCTGGACTTGAACTAACCACTGTCACACTTAAATTAAATTAAGACTTCACTCATCAGCACACAAAGTGTGTCCAATTATGTCCAGTTTAATTGTGATGTTAACAATGCACCTCTTGTCCAGAACTTCAAAACTACTTCCAACTTTAACTCGAGACAAATATATTTTAATCTAGATAGTATATAAAAGTATATATATATATGTATGCAAGTTAAAACTGTATACCTGCCAGCATTGCAACTGTATACAAAAGATGCTTAGCATACACAGTTCACCATGAATTTTAATGTACCATGCTATTAAGGTTAAGGTTTCTAATCCACAAATCCAAGATCACCTCTGTCAAAATGCCAAATTTGAGGCTTAAAAAAATGGAGTCCTCAAACTAATGGGTGTCATCACTGTGGCCACATCTGTAATTTACCATATTTTTGCCCCATTTTTAATTGAGTTTCCTCAGATGAGTGAAAGAGCTGCTAATGTCAGCAAAAGAAGAAAGGTGAAGTCGGCATCTTGTAATTTAAAATAATTATAATAAAAGTATAGTGTAAGTATAAAACAGACAGAGGAGTTTACTGTAGTGTCACTGTGTATCTGTAAGTAGACGCTGCACGAAAAGAAACTCTGAGGTCAGTTTTAAAGCTGGATTTGTGAAGGATTTAGTAAGAACAACTTAAATTTTGTTTTTTAGTGTTTGTGATTGATTAACAGATTGTATTTTATTAGCAAAAGATTCACAGATATAAATGTATTGCAATTTTCTTATAAAGAATCTCTCTCTCTGCATGTTGTACTGCTACAGTCTTAACATTAATCTGACTTGTGCCTAGTTGAAAGTGTTACAAAAATGTTACAAGATCAAACCTAATGAAAGTGCTGTTATGACTTGGAAGAAGTGAACCGGGTGGTCATTAACACATGAGAAGGACATGTGAAATTGCCATCAGATCAAGGTTGCATGTCTCAAAAGAACTTAATACATAAGAAATGCCTCATTTCGGTGTAAACAGGTTTGTTCCTGGGCGCTCAGCCTGACGCACACACAACCTGCTGTGACACAGACTTTGCTCACCCAGAGCCAGTGCCAATGGGCCCTCACATGCCCATGTTTCCCAAACATGCTATATATGGGCCTGGGTATGGGTTTTGCATGTGGCCTCTCAGTCTTGCTGGCTCTTTATTATGTGATAAACGCAGGCCCAGGAAGAGGTATTTGCATTATTGTGAACAATACCCCCGAGGCCAACTAATAAAGAACATTGGTCATGTTCAGGGACACGGTGTTTACCATGACCATGTCCTCTGTGATGAGCATGCAGCCTGAATGGATAAAGAAGACACAAAGGTGATGAGTGAAAGCCATCGCACTGTCCTTATAGACATCAGCTTCCAAGGGATTCAGTCAGCGCGTTGAAAGGGATCCCAACATAGTGTCCTAAGAAGCATGTGTAATTCCCACTTGGACACGGTTGCATGTGTCATTGGTCATGATCAGTTGACCCTTGCATGAAGCATTGTAGGAGACTATGACTGAAGATAGCCCTCTCTAAAAATGTCTTTACATCAGGTTTAAAAACAGCCATTTCTCCCTGTAGACTGTGGTGCTGGAGGATACATCTGAAACCTGGATCAGCTTCACCATGCCACCAGCTAGACCTGGATTCCACAGCCTGACCATTTCAGCTTTCAGTCAAGCAATGAGTGGCAAACTCAGGCTTATACACACAGCACTCATGCTGTTGCATACCTGCCATATCACTCCCAACCTGCAGGAGATTTGCTGGGGTGGGACTGATGTTTAAATGCTCTCCATGCCATGGGTACACTGGGTGTTGAGAAGATGTTCCACCCACTGTTTGTCAGACAGATCCACCCATACCAGCTCCAACATCTCAACATGACACATAGAGCATCACACCTCCCAGGGGTGTCTCTGCAGTTTTTCTAAGCTCCACACTTGGCTGTTGAGGAAATGGTTGACAGGCGATATTCAGCCTGCTGAATCCCCTCTGTAAGCATCTCATGGGCATGCGACCAAGTAGCTAGGCTTGCTACTGTAGTTGGTGTTACACAGTGTTCGGGCATAAATGCTTACATTACTTGCTGTCAGACCCCAATGTTGTTTTACCTTTTGTTTGACAGCACATTACTATTACCAAGTTTTATGCTTAGCGTCCATACTACTCCCATATTCTGGAACCCATAAAGGGGTGACCTTTCAAAATGCTGCTGACCCTGTTCTACTTTGAAAACTCTGGGACTGTGGTTTAGTCTGGAAGTGTAGAAACAGGCTTTTGAAAACGATGATGCAGACACCCATGTTCACTACCCCCTAAGGTCACGACGTGTCAAGCCAAAACATTATGGCTAGGTCTACATACCTTAAGTAATTTAATTGTTCCTGTATGGGAACTCCTTTCCCATTCCCATGGCTTCCTCCGGTGATGAATAATGCTCCCAGTACCACTCTGATATGTCTATTTGCTTTGAAATGTCCTCCCAACCTTTCTACCGTTGCCTTGGTGTTGCCTATTTGGTGATATTTTGGAATTGAACCAAATGCTAACAGGGAATCTAATAACATTATAGGGAAAGTAATTAAGTTAAATTGCTACGGGGTTAGAGGTGTGCAGCCATTGGCCTGCAGATCTCCATGAATTAGCTCACTGTGGTTCTTTCTTGCTCCATTGCTCCTCGCAATATTTCAAACTGACCTGCTGCCAACAAATGCCGAAAATGACTGCACTTTTGTTTTGTAGATGCGTTCAATGAACAACACTGGTAGTGCATTCCCTGCTGCGACTACTTTATAATAAAACTCAACTTGTGTTTTGCCAGTAAAATGCTTTTAATGTGAAGCTGCAGCAGCGGGAAATGCTTGGTGTGCTTTAGCAATAACTTAAGACAGCACTCTACAGATAGTGAGTGGCATTGACAAATATCTTATCGATACCCTATTGTGAAGCAGCAAAATAAGGATATGTTGAGTTTTTGGGCAACAACCATACACAACTTCTAATACAGCTGTTAGTGAACATGAAACAGTAAAAATAAAGCAGATAATTAAAATGAAAAACAGGACGCAGGAGAGAAACTAAACTCCAAACATGAGATTCACTTAGAAGCTACGAAAGTACTGAGAGCTGAGCACACAGAGACTTTTAAAAAAAACCTGCCTTTCTCTCTGGTCTTGTTCAGTGTTGCAATACATGCTTGTTTGAGGGGGAGAAACATGGTTGTCTGGGGTTGGCTGCGTTTGGCAAGATGTCACAGTTATCCGCAGGGTAGCCGGGTGGCCCGGCTTTTGGACATACTCTAGGTCCATCTCTGGTGCAGTTTGACGTGGCATGGCAGGTCTAAACTGATAGCCTAATGAAAACGCAAATTGGCGCTGCATTGCTTGACTCGGCATGGCCAACAGTGACAGGAGAAAAGGCCTACTAGTGGCACCACTAGGTGGTTTGCCATCATGAGCAGAATAGGTAAACAGCTATTACTGTAGCTGCCTTAATTATTTTTTCAGTTGATTATGCAGAGTATCTTTTACATGGTGTAGGCTGTACCTAACTCCCATTAGACACCACCTCTCATTCCCTAGTGTCTAACAGTTCTAGTGCCATGTCCAGACAAACATACAGTTAGTGTGTAATGCTTATCTGTTCTCTCCGAGAACAACTTATAGTTGTTCATTCTGCTACCGCTACTGTAATTCACCTGGGAAAATATCTACTTCCTCCTTGAATGTCTTGGCGGCATGAAGATGGCACTGGCACAACTGAGACTGTTGTACTTTTAAAAATCACTTTGTTTTTTTCCCAGGAAAAAAGCTTTTAACCCTAGAAGCCATTTTCCTTTTCCATTATTAAATGTTCTTTAAGGTCGTTGTGTTGGTTCAGTCTCAAAACAGACTGAGGGAGAGTAAGTGAGAAGCAGCAGGGGAGGGAGGAAAATGAGGACATATATGAATAGTGGCTAACAGGCAGGTTGGTGATGGCTAAGATGAACGGTAATGAGTGCAAATTAAGACAGGGTGAAAGTAAAGTATAAAATAGGACATGATACAAATAACTGTAGTATACATAATCAAACATGCGTAGCGAAACAAATCAATTGTTTCTAAAATGTTGTGATTAAATTTTGTTCTTAAGGTTACCAGTAAATTAAAAAGAAATCATGTCATTGTGGCGCTGCATTCATTTTGTAACCATATCTGAGAGCCTGCTCAGAACTGATACTGATGTGTTTTGGAGGATCAGATCACAAATGAACAACTGTATGTCTGTCTGTTCACACCTGGCATTAGAATGTGTCTCCACCTGCCTCTTGAGGAACCACTTGTGATCGGCTCTCACTCCTCAGCTCTGTATGCAAATAAATACGTACATCATTTATATTGGGAAAGACTAAATGTGTTGTGAAGTCAGAGTTTACTTGGCAGGTTGATGTTCACTTCCTGTAAGATTGTAGGCTATAGCCAAACCCTGTTCTTTGTTTCTAAACCCAACCACATGTGTGTGTTGGGTTTGTCGTTCTACCAACATATTGGGTCTCATTCATGAAACGTGAGTAAATCTGTGTGTAGATTTGCACATAAAAGCCTTCTCTACTAAAAACCTACTCCGGATTCAGGAACGCCGTGGGAAACTCAGATTTGATCGTAAACACGTGTGTATGATCATGAATGCCAATCCATCGTAAAGTGACAGCGCGCTCCCGGTAATCAGCAATTAGCATAAATCCCCGCCCATGAATAGCCAATGACCACCATATAAGGAGGTGTAGGTGCTTCCTGTCGACCTGTCAGTCATGGCGCAAACAAAGAAAGAGAGAGAAAGAAAAAAGAATTTTTCCGAAGCGGAGATCGAAATAATTTTGGGTGAAGTGGACTTAAGAAAAAACATTTTATTTTCTTCAGTTAGTAGTGGTGTGACAGGAACAGGCAAAGCGAAGGCCTGGAGGGAGGTAACAGATGCCGTTAATGTTGTTTCCGTAGTACAAAGAACCATGTCAGAGGTGAAGCGTAAATGGTTTGACATGAAACTGGAGGCAAAGAAACGCATAAGCACACACAAAAAAAAAACACAGCAGCCACAGGAGGAGGAGGCTCACAGTCCCAACTATCTGCTTCAGACGAGCGGATCGCCGGCATAATTGGGGAGACCTCTCTGTCGGGAATTATTCCTGACGGAGACAGCGACATGCCTTCACTGGAGTCAACATCAAACCCAGACGGTAAGGTGTTGTACCATAATACATTCTGAAAACCATCGCTGATAGCGTAGTGGTCACCAAACAAACTTAAGATTTACTTGTGGGGTTTTGAATGAAGTGGGAACGGGAAGCCAGAGATGTTTTGTGCGTAATGGATGAACTAAATCAGTGATGGCTGTCGGAATGTAGAGCTATTTAACATTCATTTTAACAAATGATACGGATAACATATAGCCTGCAGCAGTTTGTATGTATCGTCTTAAAATTATTTGAATCCTAATAGACTAAAGCTCTGTTTTATACAGCTCCAAATAATTCAGTCTGTAGCCAACTTAAATTAAACATTTTTCAATTTTAATCATTCAAATGATCAAAAAGCCACAAAACAAATCATATGTTGTCTCGAATATTTTTTTTCAGCTGGCGCGTGCTCCTTCGTGGCTCCACCACCTGCTGCTCTTGCTGTTCCTGCTGCCCCGGCTGCCACTGATGAACCCAGGCACCGAGGCCGAAAACGCTGTGATCCGGCTGTCCTTACGGATGAGGTCCTGAGAAATCAGGAGGCTTTACTTACAGCAGTGCAGCAAATTAACACATCCCTACAAGAAATAAACACAAGCTTGAAAGGAATCTGCGAGGCACTTTTGCGCACTCAAAAATAAAGTGTAATTTTGTCAGTATTGTGTGATGTCTGGTTATCCTGGGAAAAACACTTGAAACAAGATAATCAAGCTACTCTCTTCCATTCAGATAAATAAATGTAGCCTATTTTTATACATTTATCAAGAGCATGACATAAAAAAATGAACGTATTAATGTAGCCTATTGAAACAGGATGTTGGATACAAATATAAAACAAAGGAAATGGAAATAACTTCTTGCAAAGAATGTCGGCCTAAAATGTTAATAGGTTATTCAGTCTAAGCAACACGTACCTTAAAATTGCTCTATAAGTAGCTGGCGGGTCCGTATAGCAGCCACATTCCGAGGTTCAACAGCTGGTTCCGGAGGTTCACATTCTCCTGGATGGGGCACTTCAGGCAGGGGAAGGCCCTGTTTAATGGCCATGTTGTGCAGGACACAGCAGGCCAATATTATTTGACACACCTTTGCGGGTGCATAAAGAAGGGTGCCACCTCTGTTGTCCAAGCACATCCATCGTGCCTTCAAGACCCCGTTGGTGCGCTCCACAACGGCCCGAGTAGCAGCGTGCGCCTCATTGTATGCTAGCTCCTGTGGTGTCTGCGGGTTGGTCAGCGGGGTCATCAGCCACGGAGTCAGTGGGTAACCCCTGTCCCCTATGGATATAGAAGGGTAAGTGTCTACATATAAATGTATGCAATTATAGGCCGGCTATTCTTACCAATAAGCCAGCAGTCCCTCACAGCTCCATCCTCCAAACGCGTGCCAACTGCGCTATTGCGCAGGATGTAGCTGTCATGCGTCCCACCAGGCCACCGTGCCACAACGTTTAACAGCACACACTTAGCATCACAGATCAGTTGCACATTCACGGAATGAAAGTTTTTCCGGTTTATGTAAGCAAATGCATCACCAGATGGAGCCTTAATGCGTACGTGTGTGCAGTCTATGGCACCGATGACACCTGGCATGTGTCCAATTTCCCTGAAGCCATGCATCACCTCTACCTGCCGCTGTGCACCATAAGGAAATTTTATGTACTCTGGCATTAGTGAGATAATACCTTTGAGCACTGCAGGGAGGATGCGGCTCATAGATGGCTGGGAAATGCCGGACCTGTCGCCAATCTCCCGTTGGAAGGTACCTGTGGCTAGAAAACCCACCACAGAAAGTACCTGTAAATGTGCAGGGATGGCATGGCTTCGTTTTGTTGGCCTTGTCAGATTAGGCTCCAAAATGTTGCACAAATGCAACAGAATTGGTCTCGGTAGTCAGAAACGACTAATCAACCATTCATCACTCTCAGCCAACATATCTGCTCTATCCCTGAAATACCTTTCTCGCCAAATGGCTCCTTGTGCCAAATCATGCAGAAGTGCAAGTTCAGCCATTGTTACCATTAACTAAGACTGAAGCCCTTTTATATTGTGGGGGGTTTAATTAGAATTGACACCACCCGGGTGACCCAGATATGGTAATGACCAGACGGTTTACAACCTTTTTGGGATTTTATTAATTAGCCTATATTTTTATTATCATCATTCAACATGTAGAAAGAACGTGTAATCTATTGAGTCAATTTACGTAGATAATTCACAATCATGAATCTAATCTGGATCTTAAAGCTGCTAATTGCCAAATAATTTCACTAAATGTGTTATATTTTTAATATTTTGTCATGTTTAGATTACGTGTTTCAAAGGCATCTGTGTATTGTGTACATAACAGAGCGCAATATGAATTAAAATTGTCATTTCCAATAGTGAAAAGCAATATTTATGTGCTTTACTAAATTTACACAAGCACTACGAGTGGTCAGGAGCAGGAGTAGATTTTGTTAGTAGCTACGAAAAGATTGGAGCTACTAAAATATTGATGAATGCGGACACGCACGTAAATTTCCGTCTGCGATCAGTTTACACACAAATTCCTTCTGCTCACGTTTCATGAATGAGACCCATTGTGTTTAGTTTGAAAGAGACTGTATGCAAACTGTACATTTCCTGTGAAAATGGAAGTGCATTTTAAAAACAGACAATGCATGTGACTGGCAGAGGTTGACATAGTGTCCCTGGATGTCAACAACCAACGTACCCAGAGTACCTTGCATGTTGGATCTTGACATGGAAAAACCATGACCAAATGTTGATATGGGACAAGATCGGAGGGAGAATGTGTTGGCTGTGCGCAGCACGTTGATTAGCTCATTCCCCCTTGCTGTGCTATCTCTGTGTTTATGAGCAGTCCCTACCTGGTGACAGTTGGTGAAAGTCCACCCTCACACACACTGTGACAGAGCTAACTCTTCGCATCACAGCTAACTTTGCCCAACATTTGTTAACAAGTCAAGCTGTTTTGACTCAAAACACCTTTGACTCAATGACTCACTACACCTCCTGCCGAGCGCATTTTCTGATGATAGAAGTAATAAAGTGCGCATACCATGATAACCATCACCAGTGTTGATTGAGAAGCAACAGTTCCTATAGGGTGGTCAGGAGTGTTGGTGGATGAGTCCAACAAACACTGGACTTTCATTATGTGTGAAACCAAAAGTCAAAGTAGTTATTTTAATAACAAAGTAGTTTGCTAGTACATGTAGCATGCTACAGTAGTGACATATGTTACATGACATACTGTATGTCACACGATGTTACATAGCCTTAGTAACAACTGTATTTATTTTAAGCCATACCATCATGTGTTTTTTTCTAAACCTAACCACAGGCTTGTTTTGCCTGAAGACCCAGGCAAACCAAACCGACATCAGAGAACTAGCGGCGACTAAAGCTGACCGCCACAACGTCTTGACCAAAAAGTTGCAAAGCCTGTGAAAATAGAAATGTATTTTGAAAAGACACAATGCTTGAAATGACTAGTCATCCCAGAATGTTCAAAACTGAAGCAGAAGGATACCTAGCGGTCATATTTTGATGTTTACGTTGACTGAAAAAGTTGCAGTATTTGACAAGTTGGGATGTGAATGTGTTGCCAGGACTGATGTTAATACAAGGTGTAAACAGGGCCTAAGATATAGTAGTATTTATCAAGCACTGACAAAACACACCATTTTTTGGAATGATCCATGCAGTACAAAATAAGAAGAAAACTTACTGCTTTTATGAAAACGAATGATGAGGTAACGCTGGAAGATAAGAACACAACAAAATAAGATTAAGCTTAAGCTACAAACAAGATGAATCAGAGTTGTATTTTTAAGCTTTAAGCAAGAATGCAGTTGTATCTTGTATAGTCTGTATATAATGTACATTTTTCCTCTCAGTGTGAGGAAATATAAGGTCTGAGCAGGATGCTAATCATTATGCACAGATTATTGTATATGTGGGTGTAGGGCTGAGCAGGGCTGGGCAGTCCCCTGAGCAGATTGTGTGGTAACTGGTAGTGGCTGGCATTAGCAGTGCCAGCAGGGGTGAATTAGAAACAGGATCAGTGGCACGGCTTGGCCTCAGGCATCGCGGGGTTAATGCCGCCTGGCCAGACCCTCCCCTCTCTCTCATTCCACCTCCCTCGTTCTCTTTCACTAACACACACATACACACTTTTGTCACCCTCTCACACTCCCCTCCAGCCCCATCCCCCAAGTGTGTGTGTGTCACTGATGGAGGCTCTTGGCTGATGTGTCACCAGCGGGCATGCAGATGGATGCAAGTCAACACACCCCAATAACAACACGCTGGCACTCATAAACACTGACAATCCAGTGCAAAACCATCCACACACATATAAACAAAACATATACAATAACACCTATATATGTGCAAAACAGGCGTTCACACAAACACACACATGCAAGTAAATAAACGTCCACATTAAGATGTTATGATATGTGTTATCAAAAATGTCATCATAGAAATGATCATACTGAATTATCATTACTCAAATTGAACAGCCTCATGCATAAAAATGAGAGGCATTGTCAGTGTTCAGTATAGGTGCCAAATCCAGTCAGGCTGGGTATTAGCATGTCACCTGACAATACTGACCTCAGTCAGTAGAGTCCATCTAATACAATCTCAACATAAGTCAGCACAAGTCGCCACTCAACATCCTCTGAATGATAGAAAATTTTACTTTTTTTTTTTTTTACACTGTGTAAAACAGTTTGGAAAATATTCACTAAATGTTTCATCAGTCTACATCAGTGCTTTTCTGAAAATCACAGCTATGACTGCAAGATTGAATTGGCTCAGATGTGCTCCAGTAGAAATGTAAAAACACTGTAAGCAACTTGTAATACTAATTATCAGGAAAATCTGTGTTTTTGCACTTTGCGTTTATTCATCCCAGTAAGCTAAACTGACAGATAATAGCTGTAGCTAGCTCGTGTAGAGAACAGTTCAACAGTCCTTTTACTGTTAGCTCTGTAAGCACCATTAGCAGTGTCAGCACAGCTAGTGGTGCTAGCATAGTTAACAATGCTAAAGATTTTGTGGCTCAAAATTAAGCTGCTTACTCCCCGGGGCTACTTGGGGGGAAATAAGAGGGTGACCACCATGTTTCCACAGCTACGTCATTCCTCCACCGGGACGGTGTAACCATGAGCTGCACTGCTGACTAGCTCCCACCCCACCCATCTAGTGTGCAGTGCAGATTGGCTAAGACTGACCAGACCAATTATGTACTGGGGCTAGCTGTCTGTCTGTTAGCAAAGCCAACAGGAAATAAAAGGCAACAAGACATTTACATCACAAAACATTTAAATTTCGCCTCTGATGGATAGAGAGTTGGATTGCAGCGCCATAGCTCACCAAGTCAATAGGTTGCGGTATCCTGTATTTTACATTATTTTACCCTTTTTTTCTTAAAAAATGAACAGGTTGGTCAGTTACAGCTTAATGAGTGTCAGGCTGCCGAAAGCAAAATTAACTGAAACTTACACCCTATACCTCTGTACATCATGCTGCTTTTGTTCTTTTCTGTCTTGATGTGTTTGGTATTTTGTAGCTATATTAAAACTTTTCCAACAAAGCAAACAAGCCATGTGGGGTTGGACAATACAAGGGTAAACACAATGAGTCAGCAGAGATTTGGCAGTACTGTTTCTACCATCAGAGTTATGCGGGACAGGCTATGGAGAAAATCAGGGCTGGATTCTTATGTGATCTCATGAATTAAGCTGCTTCACAAGGTAATGTTATTTGGACCAACATGGAGGAGAATGCAGTTGTAAATACAGAAACCTGCAACACTTGTAATTCTTCTTTTCAGCAACCTTAAGGCTTCCGCTTTAAGAAGGATTTAGTCTGAATGTTTTTAATCTTTTGTTTTTAGCTGAAGTGTCTTATGGGAGGCAGTTATTTTTTTCTTGTTTGTATGGAAGTTCAAAGTAAAAGCACAATCAGATGTGATGAAGTAGGCCTATGGTATGATTATTTTAAACCATTTATTCATTAAATTTACAGAACAATTACTGTATTATGATATGCAATATACTTTTAGCATGATATAGAATTACATATTAAGAGATTTCTGGCACATTGCCCACCAGTAAGCCTAGTTGTTGTGAGCTGATTTTAGTGTTAGCTACATAAACTGCTAATCATACTATGTCTACTAGTTTATAGTTAGTTAAAATTACATGAGAGATGTTGAATGCTGTTTTTGTATTCTAGCTTTGTTTTTGCATTGGCTAACATTAGGGAGACAGAGATCATTGGATCTTGGATCAATATATATTTGATATATATTTAGCAGTGAAGACTCATATTAGAAACCTGGCGTTTACACGGTGTACACAGAACAGTAAAACACACTGTAACTGAGCTGTGTATAGATAAGTGTAACAAAACTTTAAAATGGCTGCTAGTGTTTTTCCTCGATTCCTTCATACCTTGTTCTGCCTCCTACCTTTTCTACTTTCTACCTCTTCTTCTCCTTATTCCAACCCCCACATTTCTAATGTTTGTTTGTTTGGGAGGTGCGGTGCCTTTAAGAGAGCAGTGTGCCAGCTACTCCGGGCCTAATGTCATTACTCTGTACAAACTTGGTGTGACAGAGGCAGGAGGCGCCCACAGATTGATGACATTTTATTGTTATTGCAGTGCCACTATTAACTGTTCACCACTCCTGCTTCTGCTGCTGAGGGCTCCTACCTAGTGAGAGAGAGAGAGAGAGAGAGAGAGAGAGAGAGAGAGCGAGAGAAAACACAAAAACAGCAAATTGAACACATCGCCACTGTGATACAGAGAAAAATGATTAATTTAAGTATAAAATTGCTATTTTGATGTTATATTTTCTGTTGTGCATTTTCATACTCTAATATTACAACCCTCCACAAAGAACTGGTGTACATTACAGTGCATGGAGAGAGAAATTTAGTTTGTGTTTTAAGCTGGCTTATAATGTGTTGTTTTAAAAGCAGGGAGTTTAGAACTGCAGCTGAACATGTGGTTTAAATCGTACAATGTATGCTATTAAAATACGGTAACATAATTATGTCTAATGCATAGGTTATTGTGTGATTGACAGAGATAAATGAATAGGCTTAGCAGTTACAAGAATAATGAAAGCAGTCAGAGTCATTTAGTTTGAGTTACTGATGGCAAAATGTTTCATCACTTTTTCATCTAAATTTTCAAACCAGCTTGACGCTAAGAGCCATACTGGTGTGGTAATCCAAATTTTACCTGGTGACGTGCTTTACTTTGCAGCTGCTCCCGAGGGAAACATAATGACACAGTGGCCCATCAACAAATTAAATAAATCCAAATGTCAGCACTCACAAATATCATATATATCAGTCTTTTAATAACTCACAGCAGTGTCACAAACGGACGCGTTTCAGCACTTGGCTTTCCTCAGCGTAACGCTGAGGAAAGCCAAGTGCTGAAACGCGTGCATTTTGGGTCAGCACCCTGTGATTTTTTCAAACAGTGAGTCGAGCACGTCAGTTCTTTTGCTTTTGTGGCCCATCAACAAACCAGCGTCATATCACGTCATGTAACATCAGAGCTCTCCCAGGATCCGTAAAATATGCATTTCTGTTACCTCACGTAAACAAACCACGTAGCTATCAACGGTGCGCTGGAGATCAGTCTGGACATGTAACTACTTCAAAAATGGTTAAGTAGCCTACCTGCTATCTTCCTACATTTGAAATAGGGCTGAGCGATATGGACAAAAATTTATATCTTCATATTTTCAGGCTGGACAGGGATACACAATATATATCTTGGTATTTTCTACAAAATGGGCTACATGTTCATCTGCAAGTCAAAGCCACAATTAAGATTTTACAAGCACCTTTTTAAAAATACTGTGATAGAAATTAAATGCAAAGAAAGAGATTTTTTTCCTGTTTTGAAATTTATGGCTGCACAACATGTAAATGAAAAATTGTATAAAATAAATAGCAGGGCTGAATGTTAAGTTTTTGCACGCAGCACTGGAGCGACAAAGGTTTAATGGTTTGCAGCACACAACACAAAACTATGACATGAGTATATAAGTATCAAGTAGGCCTAAATCCATTGCAGTTTGGAACTATTAAAAATCTTGTGGGGGGGAGTTAAAATGCTGTTTTCCTTCCTTTCAAATGAATCTATAGCTGGAAATTGATTGAAATATCTTTTATTTATTTAGACTATTAATCATATTTATGCACATAGCATCAACAGACAGGCTGAGGGGGGGAAGGAGCGAGAGACACTTGGTCTGTGTTATATGCGTTTTTGTATATGAAATGTCTATGTTCTCACTGCATTACTTAAACACATCTGTCACCTGCATCGAGGTGCTATCTCAGTGTCATACATGAGCCTACAACCACCAAGGACAACAGCGATGCGCTATGATCCACCTCACACACAAACCTGCAAACAAAAGCTCACCGGAAACAATCAAGCAACTCTGTCTCCCACACATGCAGCGCAGCGCTGGATTGCACGTGTGCTACTAGCATAGCACGTGCAACATATAGACTGATGTCACACTGTAGACTAATTAACAGACAGATTAAACAGAGTAGCAGCACTGGGTCTCTCTGAGTGTTGCTCGAGAACTTGTGAGTGAATAAGGAGAGATCCACTCTGATATGTGTTATGTAATGTAACTTGACTTTACAGTACTGTCTAAATCTATATCTTGCTTAAAAAATATATATCGTACATAGTCGTTATATAACCCAGCCCTAATTTGTAATTTGTTACTATTTAAACTCAGGTTTTACATTGTCATACTTAGTGGAAATGACGTACAATATAGTCAACAGCAGGGGCTTGTTATTGGTGAGGATCATTTAGCTCACCAAAAACGTTCAGCTCACTGTGATGTCCCACCAGCCAGCCTCAAGCTTATTCAGCTTTTTGCAAGGGAATTTGAATCACAGATGATTCCTTATTTCAGCTTAATGAATCAGCTGTTCCTTGTTCAACGCGGTGTTTTAAAAATGTATGTCAGACAGGTCTAAAAGAGAAACAGGGTGTCCGACAAAAGTTCAGCTGTAAACAGCAGCGCTACACCGCCCACAGCAAGTTAGGACACCTCTTTCCTTGGCCTTCAATCCAAAGACAGTTTTACTTTTCTTAAGGGACTAACTCTGCCATGTCTCATCTGAACACCCCAAAAAACATGCTAATGTTCTGGTAAACAAACATTGTGCGCAGCTTGTCCCCCCTCCTACTTATAATGAAATGTCATCTCCCTCATGTTGCTAGTGTCCAGCTCACAGCCCATCAGGCTCTGGTGGCTCCATTCGTTCCTTTATAAACAAACATAATCATAATGTAAATCACGTTGTCATATTGCTTATTACTAAAGCAATACAAGTTGGATTTAGTGCTGTGACGCTGTCAGCACAGGTTGCTGATGGAGACTACTTTTTAATTTGCCACAAGTGTCATAATGACAAATGCAGGTTTAGCTGGTTTGCATAAAATCAAACCGGTTTAAGTTTCCAGAGCGGACCAGCAGGACTATAAATTGACCTAAAGCATAGCTATTCATTCAGGTAGCCAGTCATCTATGATCCACTTGTCTGTTCATCTACATGCTCATCCATCCATTCTTCCATCTATTCTAGATATCACTTAGAGGAGAGGCCAGGAGTGTCTAACACTTTTCCAACCTGACTACACGCCGACCCCCTTCATGTAATTACACAGGGGTTAATTCCCACTCTGTGGATCAGCAGAGAAGGTTAGGATCAGAAAGAGGAAGAGTACTGAGAAATAAAGGAGGAGGAAGACAACAAGAGAGAGAAACACAGATATGATAGCATAGTGTATACTGAGCTTTTAGTGTCTCTAACCCTGCTTTTCTATTTTCCTGTGAAAGTCAGTGGTCCTTCAACTAAATCCACGCTAACACAAGAGTGCTTTCTTTTTAGTTAAAACAAACTCTGGTACATTTGTCCACTTGTTTCTTTTCCTAAAGACTGTCAATTATGCTGTGGTGCAGACCAAAGAACCAGCCTTTAAACAGTTAAAAGGGGGATCTTGTTCTGGTTGTAGTTGGGCTCTTGTGTGGCTCTTTTGTGGAGTGGATGCAGAGCAAACAAACCACAGGATTTTTGACAGCAGATATGGGATTTTGCCTTGAATTCAGAGATGAAACTCATCCATCTGCTGATCATGAATTTTTCGCAATCTTCTCTTTGTGTCACTATGTGAGGATAGTCCTGGAAGCATTAGAAAGAGTAATGGGATTAAAACAGAGGTGTTTGTGTATGTGTGTGTGTGTGTGTGTGTGTGTGTGTGTGTGTGTGTGTGTGTGTGTGTATGTGTGTGTGTGTGTGTATGCTTGTGTGTGTGTTGGTGTCCAACTCCACCTATTTTGGCAGTTCCCTTAGAAAGGTATGTGAAGTTGCAGTCTTGATTAATAATGCTCAGTGTCTATTATTTCTTCATTAGTTCTTAATGACTACCAGAGAAAAAAGAGAACATGTTAGGTTCAGTAAAGTGCAGTATGACCTGCTGTCAGTCACCAAGAATTTCGTGACAGTTTGATTTTCTATGTTGTCTATTTTAATTTTTATTACTTGGTTAGGGGTGCCAGCCAGGCCTCTCTCCTGGTATTTAAGATTTGTCAGTTACATTTTGTTTCATTTGTGGGTTTTTTTCTTTTTTAATGTTTAAATCAAACCTCACAAACAATGCACACCAATCAAAATGTAAACCCTAAACACATCAAATAACCATACTTAAACCTGACAGAAACAGCACAAATACATGATCTTAATATAAGACTTAAAGGAAAAACACCTCACAGATTAAAATAGTGATGTTGGTTGTGGATAATTTTTCTTTCAATAGCATTTACTGGTAACAGGCCCTTACCTTTTGGTCTGGCGCTTTGTTGACTCAGATAGTTTTAATGTCACATTTAAAATCATTATCTGTTTAGAGGTGGTGAGATTTTAACTTTTAATTATTTAAATGTTTTGCCTTTTATTTTATTTTCCATTGACTTTGGTGACAGAAAGCCAGCTAGTGTTGACATGATTATACGTGCTGATTTCCCACCCTCCAGTCTGCGCTGTGCACCATCTGGGTTGGGTGGAAGCTAGCCAGTGGCGCCACTCATGGTAATGCCGTCCCGATGGTGGAACTGCGTTGCTGTGGAAACATGGTGGCCACCCTCTGTCTTCCCACCAGGTGGCCCTGGTGAGTAAACAGCTTCATTTTGAGCTGCAAACCGCCTTTAGCATTGTTGGAACCACATTAGCTTTAATCGCAAATGACCAGCGCTGCTAGCTAGTTTCCACCAGACCCAGTTGGCGCGCAGTGCAGAGCAGCCGAGGCTAACGTTAACTAACCAGTGGATACGACAGGGTGGGCAGAAGGCACTGTGTTTCTGTATATTAACACGGCTAGCCAGTTGTCATCTCTGAACAAATCTGGGTGGTGTGCAGTGTAGTAAACTGAAGAGTAGCAATATTAACCTATAGGCTGACGTGTAACCAGTCAAAAATATTCTTGGTGGTTATCTGATGGACAGTAACCACTGACAGCAGGGGCGATTGCTCTGAGACAACAAGGGAGGCTGAACTTCCCCTAAAATTTCAGAGAAGAAATGGTCAAATATGCACTATTGAATTTACATTCAAATAAGAATTTACAGTGCATCAAACGTGCGCTAGGATGCGTTTCACATCACGACTATGATGTTCAAACGTCAGCTGTTTATCGTTTTTCGAACGTGACCACTCTGTCATACCTTCGTGTCAGCACGGTGGACGCGGAGCCTCCAAGCATTCTTATAAGACAGCGTTGAGCAGGTTTTTTTTCATGCAGCACAGCGAGACAGTCATTGGATAAATGCGACAAAATCGTCACTTCCAGGGAGGCTCAGCTTCCCTGGGACCTAATGGAGCGGTAGGCGGGAGAGGAGGCTTGGTGTATGCATGATGATTGGAGGAATTGTCTAAAAGGCTGAACCCCTTTGTGACTGACAGCGCTTCGCATTTCAAGCTCAGTCCCATGCAGGTATTTGCGAGTGGTGTCTTCTAACAGAGTGCCGTCCAGAGCTCCTTATTTCCATAAGCCATATAGCTCATTTTCAGCGTTTGTACAGTAATACTGTTCAGGTGTTTAAACCTATCTGAAAATCTTTGAGGTGTGTTTTGCTGTGGTTCTATGGCATGAGTGTGGTTGAAAAACTGCTTCAATGAAATGTTCCTTTTATAAGTTACTGCCTCGCTACAATATGGCAAATTTTATGATGTAAACTCAAAGTGAGCTTCCCCTGTTTGAAAGACCAGCAGCCGCCACTGGTTGACATTCCCAGTTCCAAAGTACACAAAACAATAAAGATAATTCAATTTAAAAAACCCACTTTTATTTTATTTAGACCAGACCAACTCTGTTGTCCAAAGAGGAAAAAACAGTATTCTCTTCAATTCAGTGTAACAGTATCAAACAAACTTAAAAACCTTAAAGCAAAAATAAATATTTATTTTTAGCACTTACTGAGTCGGTGCAGTCAGTCTGAGAATTCGGTTCAAGTTTTTCCTGCTCAGTTGTAGGTGCTCAGCTTCCAAATCAGCTGAGTGTAGTATGAAGCGATCTGAGAGGATATAGAGTGATGGGGAGTGATTCGACAGTGACGCAGGAGAATGTCTGTCACAATGACTGTCAGTGGCAGATGAATACACTTTCACAAGTAATTAAAAAAACTTAATAGGAGTTCAATGCTCAAATGTGCTTCTTGATACTGACACTACTTTCCTCTTCCTCTCCACAAAATAATGGATGACAGATAAACTTAAGGAAGTTAAGTGTACCACAAACCAGGAATGAAACGGTGAGTCGATTGTGAAAGTAGGTGTCTGGGTTGGAGAAATTTGATCTTTCCATGAGGGTCCCAGTAGCGCTAAAAGGCAGAGGCATAGTAGAGGTATCAAAACTGTCCAATCGATGAGTTACCATGTCAGTCAGTTCAAGTCTAAGACTTCATGCTTTCTCCTCATTTGATTTATACATTTATATATACGTCTCTTTGAACGTGTAAATAGTAAGAATGTACAGGTACACTGCATTTTGTTGATCCAGACCAAATGAACTGAACGCCGAGTGTGAAAGGAACCTTTGTAACATTGACAAATTAACTCCTGAAATGCACTGAACATGACACATTGATTACATTTAGCAGTATGAGTGTCTTAACACATGCATTAAGGGACATGTAATGAGACAAAACAATATTTAAGATTGCAGCAAACACTCCTCATACGTGATCCTTGCAGCCCCCTCCAGAGTGCACCTGCCATGTTCCATCGCTGTGCCTTCCCTTGGTGATTGGCTGAGTGGCATTGTTGCCTTGGCATCTGGTTGCTACGGCCACCCGCAGCCTGGCACTGATCCACCGCTCTGATCAGGATTGGCACTCGTTGATGACATCATCATTGCCCATCAGTCAGCCCTGCTGTTACAATGAGTGTCCCTCTGTATGCCACTCTTTCAGCCAAGCAGTGGGGGGGTTTCAGGCCCTGATGCAGCGGCAAATGGAAAGGTGAGCAAACTATGACCTCCAATCAGTCATCATCTTATTGTAGTGGACTACAAAGACCGACACATTCTAACATTTCAAACAAAAATCTGTCAGACCCGAATTCACAAATATCTTTTTGTCTGCACTCCTTTTCCATGTAAAATGAGACTTCATCTACCATTATTTGTATTCTCATGTCTTAATTTTATTTTTTTGTATGCCCACTATGATTTCAAATGAGATGGTGTAAAATGTCTTAAACATTATAATAAATGATCTATTACTGGTTGGTTTAATCATGCACGTGGTTGGGCACATGGTTTTTTACTTAAATACTGATATTCTAAAATGGGGCTGAAATCGTCTTTGCAACTGTTTGACAAGGAAGAAAATAAGTTTGGGGCGGCACGGTGGTGTGGTGGTTAGCACTGAGGGTTCCTGGTTCGATCCCGGGTGTGGGAGCCCTTCTGTGTGGAGTTTGCATGTTCTCCCTGTGTCAGTGTGGGTTCTATCCGGGCACTCTGGCTTCCTCCCACAGTCCAAAGACATGCAATTTGGGGTTAATTGATTACTCTAAATTGTCCGTAGGTGTGAATGTGAGTGTGAATGATTGTCTGTCTCTATTTTTCAGGCCTGCGATAGTCTGGTGACCTGTCCAGGATGTACCCTGCCTCTCGCCCGATGTCAGCTGGGATAGGCTCCAGCCCCCCCGCCACCCTCACGAGGACGAAGCGGTTAGAAGATGAATGAAAATAAGTTTGTTAGGATTCACACGTGTCTGAGTGAGTTGCACTGAATTTGAACCCAACATTGGTTTATTTACAAAGAAAAAAAATCCACAAGGCTCCTTTAACTCAATAACTTAAATTCATGGGTAATGTAATTTAAAATGATAAATTTGCTGTATAACATCAGAAGAATTGACCTGGAGTAACTGAAGAAATTAACCCTTTAACGTCCTGCTCAGCTGTTTGGTAGAGCACAATGTGAGTCACTATATCGTTATGAAAAATGTGTTGAACTTAACTCAGCTTGACTGAGCTATCTCTACCACTCAGTTCAGCTATGTTATGCAAAAATAATAATAATAATAGAAAATAATCCACTAGATGTCACTGTGTCTTTAAACAGTATGCCTTTACACTTAGCCTCGTACAGAAGGTTAGTAACATAAAAGTCACTCCAGACATGAGGGCTCAGTGTGGTGGGATTTTCAAAGTAGGCTTGTTTATTCAACATTTAATGGTTTCAGAGGTTTCAGAAGATCCAGTGTGTTTGTAAAAATGTTGAATTGTCCTCCTCCCTAATTGGCTCCTTATGACAAACAAATTGAGCCTTATGTGTAAAATTAGTTGATGATCTGCAAATTATTTTATTTATACAGTATAAGTTTTAGTATGTTAATATTACACCCAATGCAAGAAACTGGGGCCAGCATGTACCTACATAAATTAATATTTTAAAGATGAAAAAATTAGTGCAATGCTGGTTTTGTGTCATATTTTAGGCCCCTAAGGGGCCCAGGGCATAAAAGCTTTCAGGTAAAGGAAATTAAATTTAATTAGGAGTCCCTTTTACACTGCCAGATTTTTCGGCAGTGTTGGGTCGTTTTGCCGGCAAGCTGTGAGCGTTTAGACACACGGCGGGATTGGTGAGTTGATCCGAGGTGCCCAATTTTCCGCCTCGTAAGGTAAACATATTGGGCGGCCTTCCGCCACGGGAGGGGCTGTTGATGACTTGTGGGAGGAGCTGTTGATGACGCCACACATGTGACCCACTGGTGGTGGATAAACAGGAAACAGCTGATAGCAGGAATGAGCAGCTAGCACTAGTAGCAAGAGGGAAACGCAAACCTGACAGACACCACAGTAAAGGTGAGCAACTGGGGAGACAAAGAATTGCACGCCTTGTCCTTGCAAATGAAGAGGCCATTAACCATCAAATGACAGGGATGGTGAAGGACAGGCAGAACTGCCGAAGGACTGATCAGCCGCGGCTTCCCTCAGAGTACGTCACTGTTTATGTTACACGCTGAGCTACATGTTTTTTTTACTTGCTCATGCCCCCCCATTACCCCAAAAAAGGCACATTCTGTATAAACGAAAGTAGGCAGGCGGCATTTCGCTGCACTTCCCGATTTTGTTTTTATACTGCCAAAGCTGAAAGAAGACTGATTGGGCTTTCCTGCTAATTTGCACAGTTCCTATTTAAAAAGGTCTAGGGATACACTGATTCTGAAATTTTGGACCAATACCAGTAATATTGTTTTGTGTTTGTTGTTGTTCCCCATTTTGCGCCAGGGAAATAAGGACATCTTTATTATTCAGCCTACTCATTACACTATTTTTTGTAATTTATGAAACCTTTAATATAACCGTTTCACATGAATTTTTCTTTTTTTAGTGATTGCATCGAAAGCATTTTTACGTTACATAATTCCCTCCCTTAATATATATTTTGTATTGCTGTGATAACATTAACAAATTTCCCCTTCAAACAACTATTTATTCAAGTTTCTTCCCAAAAACTAAATTTTACAAAATTACATTTGAAAACATGATAATGTAAAATTTTACCATTGCCCAATACTCTTTTTTACCAAAGAGAGCTTAAACACATCATAAAGTCACTCAGTGCAGCCTCCTTTAGCTGTTAGCTCTGGCCACATGCTGCCAACAGCTAACCGTTAATGCTAACTAGCTCTCCTCCAGCTGATGCCAACACAGATTTGTTTTTCCCCTTGTAGCATTATCAGAGAAACAATAGGGTGCATTCCCTGAGGTGTCCTTTTGTCCCAAAGACGTCCTGTGAAAGATCTCTGTTTGTCCTGAACAATTTAGGACGGAACTCATGGTTTTGCATTCCTGAACCAAAATAAATTTTCCAGGTAAATACTAGATGGAGAGTTGTGGTTTGTTGTTTGCCATTATAAAACAAATGTAGCATTTGTTTGGATTTATAATTTCACTCTCAAACAAATAAACCAACAAATATTCCTTGCGTGACACTCATCCTGAATTTACTCATGAATACTAACAGCAACAATACTTTTCTTATCAGTGCATAAGAACTGGAGCAACAGAAGAACGACTTTAATCCTAAAGGTTTTTGCAACCTATCGCCTCAAAGAGGATGCTGATTGGACTCAGTACATTTCCCTACTTATTTTTTGCAGGACAGATATTTGAAGCACTCCTGGCTAACAATCCAGGGGTTGATTTCAGACAACAAAAATGCTTCTATCCAAACTTAATTTGCTATGCTCAGCACTACTCTGAACCTCTGACATGCACAATCTCATCTTCTGGTATGCACATGACCTGCATTATATCTCTTTATCTCTGAAGATGCTTTGTCTTCACACACTTATCTGTAGTATTATTGTCACTATGTCCCTGCATTCTTATTACTTAATATTTGTTGTATTTTCTTCAAATAATCTATATCTGTTCTGTTCTTATCTACAGTATATTCTTCTCTGTGCTGCTGCAACAACCCAATTTCCTCACAGGGATCATTAAAGTCTGATCTTATCTAATCAAATTTTTGTTTATTTGCTGTGGAAAATGTGAAAGTTTTGTAGAAGCTCTGAGCAGTGCACAGCACCGCTCAGAGAAATTAGCAGCCAGTTTCCATTCATTCTCCCGTCTCTAGATAATACTGTCCTGTCCACTTGTTTCTGTCAATGGAGATTTGGTGAGTGAATAACTGTCAGGTGGGTTATTCTACATGGAACTTGTATAAATGATGCTGAAAAGTTACAAAGTTTGTAATTGCAGTTTATGAGTGGCATTTAGAGTGGAGGGAGACGGACGGACAAAGGGAGAATGCTGGAGACAAAGTGAGGTGTAGGCCAGGGACAGACTTGATGGGATTTTAGAAATCTATGAGGCTGATGATGAATGTCTGAAATAGGTTTGTCTGCCCATTGAAAAGCCATTTGTTTTCATTAGCTCCCAATGCTAGGGTAAGTCTGCGGTGAGGGAAGAGGGTGGGTGGCTGAAGCTTATGCTGAGGATAGTCATTATGGGATGGACCATGCTAGCTAAAGGAATTAGCCCAAAGCTGTGTTGGTCCTTGTACCTGCAGCCTGGTGGAGCTCCTGTCCAGTGCTGAGTGGCACTGAGGTGGCTGAAGCATGGTCGTCGCTCTACTGGCCCCAAACTAGACTGTCCTCAATCGATGGTGGCAAGGGAGTAAATCACTCCTGTTCCGTCCCACTCCCAAAAAAGAATTATGTCCCATCCCAATCCCTGAAGAATAACTCATGTCCCATCCCCTTCCTGTGTTGTATTATTAAATAAAATAATGTTTGTTCAGATTAGAACTGCATATTCATGTAAAAACTAGGCATACACAATCAATACAGCATAATGCTGAAATAATTCATAACAGCTGAAACAGCCCTATTGTACAGATATATTATTATTGTAATTTTCTATCCTATATTTATGTTTCTGACTGTTGCAGTACTTTTTATTTCCTCATAAAGGATATTGTACGCACCAAAATCCTAATTGCAAATTCATCGTAAGTGAAATCCTACTCGGTAATAAACCTCATTCAGATTCTAACCGCTACATCCATGAGGTAAATAACTAGCGCTTAGTCCTTTAGCTTGATGCTAACACATGATGGAAATTTCCATTAATGCACTAACAGAAATTAGCATTATAATAATATTATCTTAACGATCCATTTTACTTTACATGCTTAACATAAAACAACATGCTAATACTCACAGGCATATATTTCCTGTGGCCTGTGACAACAAGCTCTTAGCTGCTAACTTTATATTGTTAGCTCAACATTATTATTATTATGGTTTTCATCCTGTCCATGCCTTTTGACTGTCCCAGTTGCTTGATGAGTAATTAAATTGACTCTCATCTTGTGGGGATCTCAAACAAGTTGCATGACTCACAGGATTCCCCCCCAAAGATGGCCCTCTGTAGTCCTTGACAGAAAAGTGACAACATTGGTTGATTGTTCCAATTCCTAAAAATGATCCATGTTTACAAAAAAGACAATTGCGCCCCCAAGTTATGTCTGTAGTCTTCCAAAAGCAGTGGCGTAAATAGAGTGATACTGTTATTGTACTGCCATGCCCCTCAGTTTCCTCTCCAAGACTGATAAAGAGATAAATGCAGATAAAAGATTGGTTTGTTTCGTGGTGCGGGGAGAGTTCAGGTTTGCAAACCAAACCCTGCTCCAACCATATTTAAAAACAAACAAACAAAAAAAGGTAAACTTTTGTGTAAAAATTTTCACCAACATATTTCTGGGTCCATGTCATTGGTCCGACAGCCCATTAGTTCGACATCCCGTTAGATCCCAGAACAATGGGGTGTCGGACCAATGAGCAGTTCCCCATATTTCTATGCATTTGCTGTATGAAATGTTAGAGGACTTTTAATCTAAAATTATGACTTTTAATCTTAAACAGGAAGTGGCAGCATTCACCCAATCATGGACTTTGGCACACAGCGCATGCCCTGCTGTTGCTATCCAGCCAAAAAATTAATGTAAATTCTTGGGCTGCTAAGTGATTTAAAAAAAATAACCAAATTAATTACATTCTCTGTGATTATTTAAAGCAACACAATGTAGGATTGCTCGTTTTACATCACAGGGTCCCCCTACAGACAAAAACAGTATTGTCTGTTAACTGTTGCAAAAATCTTTCTGCGTGTGCATTTGTTGACAAGCCAACGATACCAGTAAACTTCCTGAAGCTGGCGGTGTAATGCGCGATCATCATGTCTTCAGAACAGGTAAAGTAGCCTTGTAGCATTTTGTACATACATGATTAGGCTTAAACTCAGATATGAGTTGCTCTTTGCATGTCAGGGCTGACCTCCTCCTCACAGCACGCGTGCATGCACACACAGACACACAAACTCAAAAACTAAAATGAAAGCTGTCTGTATGTAGGCTAACACTTTATATTAAAATGTACCTGAGGCAGCCGACCTGCAGACAGTGAGTCTTCTAAGAAGAGGGTAACAGCAGTAACAGCGCCAGGTCACCATCGGTCGGGCATCCCTCCTCCTCTTTCAGCTCTCTCCAGCGTGTGAAAGCCGGGCCAATATTAATCCTTGTTCGAGCTCTTGTTTTATCGCTCTCCCATTTTTATTTTATTTATCTCCTTGGACAACACCTTCACCTTCATCCTTTTCTTTGTCACTTCAGCAATGACAACCACGTCTACTTTGTTCACTTTGGTTTGGCTATGCTACTCTAAAGAGTGGAGGGGGATATGACGAGGAGGGGGATATGACTTTTTTGAAATGAATTTTGGCAGATGTGTTGTAGTACAGCTTCTGGATTTGTTGTCCATTGTCCCCCTATTCTCTACCCAAAATGGGTCTGCAGTCCATTGCACTCCATTTTGCAAGGGAGTTAGTTAGTTGATCACAGGTAGACTTACTCAGTTTGCATCTTAACGCCTGGTCAAGTGTGGCCTGACGAGGCTGTCGACCAGCACTTGCATCAGAGGCTGCAATCTAGAAATCCATCAGTTAAAAAAAAAAAATCGTCCTTTACCTCTGGAGGCACTGCCCGGTAGATTTTGTGCAGGGGACTCGGGGATTGCTCACATCCTTCACTACCGGCGGTGCCCACAGTGTTACACTCCTACCTGCAACTCGAACCAAATGGTGGAAAAAACGTTGGCACTAATGCCCTTTTTTTCCGTGAGGAGTAGAAGGTGTGCTGGTGGATGCACACAGCTTGTAAGCTGTGTTGTTGTCCATGTTTTCACGTTGACGAGATGGTGTTTTGAGTGGAGCGGTCGCCATGGATGCAGAGCTTGCTGTTTCTGTAGGTACACATTTCCTGGGGACACCTGCACATCTCGGCCCCGCCCCCTCCATTGTGATTGGCTAAAGCGCAGCATCGTTCAACCTCAAAGCCCCCCCCGTAGTTGTCTTTCACACAGGGCTGCCGACAGATTCTGCAATGTAAATTGCAGAATGTGTCTTGAGAGATTACAGAGGCTGTGCTAGCTTGGACCTCCGAGTACGCTGCTAAATGCTTTGCGTTGAGGTGATATTCCGGGCTTGAAGGAGGTACTCCTCTTCAAGAGTACTTGAAGATGGTGCGAAAATTTCTTACTGCAGAAACTGCAGAGAACGGTGCTCGTAACAGTTCCAACTGGGTGTTTTTTAAATGTAAATATTCCATTCATGGGGCCAAGCAGCGTCGTCTCGTCTGCCTCCATCATGTGACAAAGCCATTTTGGCCACTCTGTGATGCACCACCAAATGTGATTAATCAATGCCAACGTTTATTTTTTCTGATTAAATTATCAAAATTAATGCATTACTTTGACAGCCCTAGTAAATACATTTTCAAATGAATAACAGTACACTTAGACATACAGCACACACAGCAGAAGGGACCTGCTTTCTCTGGAGCTGTACCCACTGATCATTTAACACAAACCTCCCCTCTTCAGCTCCAGCACCTGATGTAAAGGCTGATTTATAGTTGTAGCCTATGCAAGTGGCCATTATGAGAATTTATATCAGAGATGTATAATGATTTATATTTGTGCAGTGATGTGTGTGAGTCGCTCTGCAATTACATAACCAAAACGCTCGTTGGTGATAAAGTGTTTACACTATTTCAAGTTTCGGTGAAAGTTTGATTTATTCAAATACACCTAAAACACACAGAAAACATGGCTCATTAGCAACAACACTGAACAAAAGTACAAAATCTGGCTCCATTTTAACTCACAAAGTTACCAACAAAACTGTCTTCTGCTTAACACGCTTCCCACACAAATCCAACATGCTAATTATAATAGCATAAGTCTGTGACATTTCCTATTGAATAGGTTAGCCTAGCAACTAGCCAACTTTCCTCTACTCATATCGAGCCAGGCCCACATGCAGCCCCTCTCTCAAATCAGAGAAAGTGGATGAAACACTGGCATCATTTCTGCTGTTTTGTGATGACTACATGTGTTTTTATCAACTACACAGGACGGACCTGACAGTTGATACAGAAACAGTGAGGCAAAGAGAAAGAGGAAAAACCCGTGTGAGTGTCTCTCCCAACTAAAGCCACGTAAATGACTGTAGCAAGAAGCGATCTGTGCAGGTTTTGATGCCAACGCAGTTTGGTACCAAAATGAGCACAATTGCTCTGTCCAAACAGATTCAAAATATAGATCTACACCAGAGGTAAACCGCATCAAGCCTGTATTTGCCCTGGTGCCTTGCCTTACACTTGCATCAAAACAGAGCCCCTAGTCTTCTTCAAAACCAGTAAGAGAGCACACTACTCAAATTTTAACTTCTCTTCAATGAATCTCACCAATTTTAGAATTGACTTTAAGATATCATTGGTAGCCTGTAAGGCTGCATGTACATCCAAGTACACCTCAGATCGTCTGAGTCTGTACATATCTGGTCATAACCTGAGGTTATCAGCTCAAGCTCTGCTAGCAATTCCACAGTCTAGGCTGAAAACCAAGGTGACCAGGCTTTTTCTGTAAGGGTCCCCACTCTCTGGAACAGCCTCTGACTGGCGAGTTCCTTATCCTCTTTGACTCCCTCTTAAAAACACAATTTTATGAATGTGTTTTCACAGGGTTTGTGACCCGAACTCATTTTTATCTGCAAGTCACTTATTAAAACATATTTATATACAAAGGCACTCTCCAAACATTTGTATTCATTATTTTATCTATTTTTTATCATTTTATTTTTAATTTTACATATTTTACTCTTTCTTGTGTGTAGCTGTTTCTGTTTCGTGTGATAGACTGTGACAGATTGTCTGCAAGGTGTCACCACAGTCTGTGAGTCAGCTCCACCCTCTTTCTGACCAACGCTTGAGGCCTCAGAACGAGGCTTCACAAACCAATGGGTGATGTCATGGTAGCTATGTCCATTATTTTCACTGTCTATGGTTATATTACATGCGGAATATGCCGCCATTATTCAGGGTTCAGGATCATATTTTGGACATTTGTACTGAGCATTTGGAATACGTATCTCAACTGGGCTTTTTACCGCAGTTTGCGACACACAGCCTCTTGCCTGTTTATGATCAGGTCTGTGTGTTGTCATGGAAACCTGGTACACAAACCAACTTGACAACAGTTTGCAAGGCTGGTGTAAAGATTTCTGCCCAAATGTAAAGCCCACATCTCTGGTTGGAAGAAGAAACACACCTTCCTTCAAACATTATGACACACTTAGATATCAACAGGTTTTTGGATATGCGCAGATATACATACGAAATATTGACCTCACAATGTCTGGAAGTGTGACTGATAACAGTATTGCAGTAGTGGCATAGCGATGGGGGAGCTATATTTTCCCCCTTCGTTTAAAAAAAATTTCATTCACACAACCTTGTTTTACAAAATATCTCCTTCGACACTAGAATGCTAAAATGACTCCAAATGCTCACATGTGCAGTGATCACACAGACAGTGTTGTTGCTGGGGTGCTGCTTCAGTGTCGCCTGCTGCTGTAACTACTGTATTTCTACAGCTGAAAGCCAGTACTCCACTAATTTATGGAGCCCTAAAAGCCAATGTATTATCAACAACATTGAGTTAAAAAAAATATTAATATTCATGTCATGTCTGTGACAGATATAGCCTACATTTTTGAAACTAGATGGTACATTGTCAATATGATTATCAAAACTAATCTATTTTTTGCTGAAAACACACATCACGGGGAAAATCAGGTGAGCTGCAAGACTCCTTTTCTCTACCTGTTCTGCAATTGAGCAGCAGTTGAACCATGTCTGAGCAGCACCAGGAAAGCAGTGTGACCTGGGGCTGGGAGTTAGCTGTCCAGCTGTGACACGTACAGACAATATTACCTTCTTCAGGTAGTTTACATGAGAAATATTCATTCTGAATGAGGGTTTACACAGGAGATCAATTTAATCGCCTTTATTCGGGTCTGTGCAAGGTTTGGGGCAGGCAAGGTCTCTGATTGGACAGGGGGCGGGGCAGATGTAAAGTGTTTATGTTTACCGGAAGAAAACACTGTAGTGCTTGCTCCAGATAACAAGATGCTTGACGACGCTGTTCTCAGTGCCTTTTTCGGGCTTGTTTTGGTTATATTCTTGAAGCAGCAGTACGACAACAACCTTGTTCTGCTAATGCTTCGTCTTCGTTCGAGGTAGAAGGTCGAAGAAGGGAGATAGAAGACCGTGCTTTGGCGAATGGAAACCGGTGAGTGCAACGAGTCTGACTGCTCTATCTCAGCCCGTTACTATGCGCACTATGTCATCGCGCTAGAAGGGCAAGGAAACGAGCATGCTTAAAGAGGAATGAGCATTTACATGCACACAAAATTCTCTCATTCAGAATGACAAATGGTATAAACCACCCCCTTTAATCGGATTTAATTTTCAATCGGAATGACCATTTACATGACCACTTTTAATCGGAATGGCCTTTCATTCCGATTAAAAGTGGAATTAAACTGTCCATGTAAATGTACTGATTGTTTCCTTAACGGCCCATTTCACATGTCCACACAGATGCACCGTAAACAGAGTTTTGATAAATCTACACCGTAGAAAGCTTAAAAAAATATACATTTTAGTGACCTAAAACTAAAATTACGTGAGGCACAAACGTGGAGGAAAATATGTGTTTACAAAAATATCTAGATACGTATAGACAGGACCTAAAACTGTATTGAAACTTGTCCATTTTTTACACCTAACAGTTACTGGCTGTGCCCATAGTCTCTGAATGGCTGTGTGAAGTACTTCATTCATTCACATCATTTTAAGACTCTTGATAAATGCAGTGTAGAATAATTGATACAATATGAGTCGTCCCTGACAATAAAGCCCGGCCGTGGTTATACAGTACATACAGTATCCATCTCAACACATCTACACATTCATCTATCAGATCTGCTGGAACATCTCTTATAATATAGCAAGATCTGTAAGTAGGGAATATGAACAGCTCTGGATTGGCCTTTCCCAGTCTGAAAGGGTTTGTTCATGTGGAGCTGAGAGTGGCCAGAATCAATAAGAGAGAAAAATAGGAAAATGACATGGCTCTCTCCAGATGAAAGATCTAATCTCCAATATCCATTTACAGCTCAGGGCCTTGCACTAAAGCAGCAACACTGCATCCCAGTTAGAGCAAAAACACAGATCTCACAGGCAGATCACTGTCCACATTCATCTTCACACACTCTCCTCAACAATGTTGGTGATTCTGAGGCCATGCACTTAAAGCAATTTTCCACTTCTGCTGTTGTCGCTTTTATATTTTTATTTTATAAGCTCTTCATTCCGTCCTCATAATGAAGGGATGGAATGTGACTTGTGGGTGTGGATTTGCATTTGACATAAAGTCGCGTCCTGTTTCCTGATGTAGCTTTCACTTAGACGTGATGACAATTTAATACCCTCAATATAGTAGTCAAACTTAAAGTATTTCATTTTCATTTGCCTCCCATTACATTTATGCCGCTCTTTTTTCTCAGGGCTGAATATTAAAGTTGAATATTGGTGTGTTGCAGGCCTGCTGGGTCACATTAACAAACACTGACATGCATGTATTAAAACCATACAACATTCTGGGCCAAGACTTTTGCTTGCCGTTTGGTTTCTTTCTTTCTCTCTCCTCCTCCCTCTCTTCCTTCTTCATCCTTTCCTTCTGAAGGAGAGGCGCCTTTGTAGTTTCTGTCTGCTCTTATCAGTCCTGGCATGAAGCACTTGCCTCTGCCACTGTCCTCATGTTCTCTGCAAGCTCCCACTTTTGTGTTGCCTAATGAACTCGGACCAAAATTAGACATACTCTTCAACTTTTAAACTGAAGGAGCCCCTTCAATGGTTCCTTTGTGAAGTGCTGCCACCGCTGTGAAGGGAGGGTGTGTGACTGAATGTGTGTGTGTGTGTGTGTGTGTGTGTGTGTGTGTGTGTGTGTGTGTGTGTGTCAAAAAGTAGTGGAATGCTGGACTGTTTTATGGTAGACATGAGGAATTTAGGCTTGAGCTTCAGTCAGCCCTCAGGCAACTGGAGGATGTTGTGATCTCCTTCTCTCTTCTCTATCCACACAAACATTCAAGCTTGTGATTTTGAACATCTATTCATGTATTCATTCAATTCTTTTATTTAAATAGTCACTGGTAAAAACCAACTTTTCAGGAAGTCAAATAAACAGACTTATTTTTCTTTACATTCTTGCATTTTTGATGGTTTCACTGACTCAGTTGGTCCCAGATCTACCAGTGGGACGGCAGTGTCCATCCACCACTTTGATCAAAACTGAAATGTTTCCAAAATGTGTTGCCATAGAGCTTTGTACAGACAACCACAATCCCCTGAGGATAAATCCTATCCACCTTATTCCTAGCCCCCATAATACCTTACTTGAATTATAGGCACAATTCCAGCTACTGAGAAAGAAAACGTGGTTGGAGTTATACCCCAGATGGAATAATGTGAACATACCTCTGGCATCCGACAGCCATGTAAAAGCATTGCTTGTTTTCCTCTTGAACCAAGCATGTTAGCTAACATGCTTGGTTCAAAGCTTGCCTTGCTCCACTCCACCGTCGGTCACTCTCCATGCTCTCCTTGCTTGCCAACATGTCAACATGTCCGTCACTTTAGCCGAAAACACTGGAAGGGCCGTTTTGGCCACAATTTAGAATTTCAGCAGTGCATCATTGGCGACAGCGACAGTATCCACCATAGAACCACCACAGAACTAACAGTAAGTTTGTTTTCTAACTCGTGTAGCATATGTTCCTCATGTTAGCATATAAGCTAATGTTAGCTAGTTAGTTGGAAAACAAATTTACAGAGTGCTGTGGTGGCTCTATCGTGGATACTCTCGTTGTCACCAATGATGCACTGCTGAAATTCTGAATTGCTTCCAAAACGGCCCTTCCAAAGTTTCCAGCTAAATTGCCGGGCATGTTAGTATGTTGTCAAGCAAGGATGGGACACTAAAAACTCAAAGTACACATCAAATAAAATTTCCCCAAACATGGTGTCTGTTATTTTAGGTAGTTCTTATCACACTGATGTATGTCCAAGTGTTCATTTTCTCCGATTAGTTTGGTTTTAATTCGTTATTTGATGCTATAAACACAGTCTGACCACCAGGGATTTTATTTTGGTACTTCCAGCGGCCAGCAGTGTGCATTTGCATATTAGCTAAATATTTTGTTTCACCAAACACATTTAGATTTAACAGTTAACATTTAGATTTAACATTTAGGTTTAACATTTAATATTTAGATTTAACTGTGACATTATATTTCACATATTTCAAATATCGTGTTATAAATGTGACGTAAAAAAATCACAACACTTTTTTTAAACGGTGTTTGAAACTAAATGTGGCAAAATGTTGCTGTTAATTCCAGTGTGAGCCACTTTACAAGCGGCACCCCATACTCTGATTTAATACTTCTATCCTCTTGAAAGTCCTTTGGTTCTATTATTTCTTATGTCATTCTAAACATGTGAAAACATAGTGTATGCATTAGAGTAGAGTGTGCATGAAAATATGAGAAATAGTGCTCCGTATTGATTGAGGAATGGACAGTACATTTTATTAATATGAGATAATCCGGTATTAACGTTGTACAGTTCGAGTGGCAACCTATTCCTCTCTATAGGTAGGTGATGAAAACTGTATCATTGGTGACAGGAACAATCCTCTTTGTTTTGGGTGCATGTTTAACACTGTTGTTGAAGCCACAAATTTTGTCTGCTTTGTTAGCAATGTTTCAGACATGGACAGCTCAACAGGTAGCAGAGTGCCGCAGGGACATTTTAGAAAATGCTAATTTAAGGTTACTTAAATATCTGTTAAAAACAGAGCAGTATCTGCTAATTGAAGGCAAATTACTTTTAAAACACTGAAGCTAACCATAGACAGGCAATGCTAATAACTAGCTTACTGCGACTTCCGCAATCTCACTGAAAATTGCAACCATAATCTTTCCACAGTAGTGCCCCCAGGAATAAGGTGGATAGTGTCCCCTGATGTTTCCTTCAGCATCATCATGAGCACGGACGTAATGGGAGGAGGCAGTTTTGGTCCCCTGCACTTCTTACTGTCCAAAAACAATGTTACGCGCTAATAAAGTGAGACACGTCGACCACTAGGACCACATGGAAAACGACCGCTCAAACTGATGAGAATGATGCATGATGAGAACCCCAACAGGGCTCTCAAGTCTCACGCTGGTATTTCTCATGCATAAAAAAAGTTAGTAGTATGATAACGCCCACCAAATTACACGCTAACGTGTTTCAAGAGCTTGCCACACTCCAGCCAACAAAAATAAGACACAGGTACCCAGCAGCCAATCAAAAAATAACATACAGCTACCTATCAGCCAATCAGAAAATAGCATTGCTGTATCCGGGTGAGATACAGGTGATCTGACTGCAGCAAGAAGAGGGTGCACACACATGGCGGGGGTGCCTTATCACATGTGTACAGTAAGTCATCTCATCATTTGGTTTTGTAGCCTACTGAATGAAATTACTTGTTGCACAAAAGGAAAACAATGAGAGTTTATCTCAGGGAATATCAGCTTTTACCTAAAAGTTTGACAAGACCGCATGTCAACTTTAGCCAACAGCATTTGTAGCAACGGGTTGTTGGTGGCTTAGTGGATTGAGCACCTATACAGTGCTTTTGCTGCAGCGGCCCAGATTTGACTCTGGCCTGTGGCACCTTGCTGCATGTTAGTCCCTCTGTCTCTCTCCCCCTTTCATGCTTAACTGTCCAGTCAATTACAGGCAAAATGCCCCCCAAAATTAAAAAAGAATTCTTGCATATTTCAGCAGCTATTTTAAACACAAATATTTATTTGAAATTTGAATCCTTTATAAACTGTCATACCCAAGGCCTGCCACATCGGTGCAGTCAACTTTACTAATCTGATTAAAACAAACTCAATCCAGCTGCTCGCATTAATGTTGAGCACTTCACATCAGATAATGTTAGTTTGCTATTTGACTTGCTATGAAATGTAGCTAGCTTATTTAGCTAACATTTAGCTAGCTAATGCAGAGCATTAAAGTTAGTAATATTATTAGCTAATGTAGCCTTCTGTCATTGTCTCCCATTCAAACCATCAATGTTTTTGATACTTTTCATGAAAGTAGACATGATGGTAGATAGGTAGTGATTGTAGGTTGTTGTTTATTATTATGATAATGTTAGGGTTCGGCTCACAGCTATCAGGCAGCCAACTGCAAGGCACATATTTTGAACTTCATTTTGCTTTGAGGTGTAGGGAACATAGACATATATACGTAGACGCGGCATTGATTGGGTCTGCTGTGATACGTCAACGTTGCCACCATATTGAATGTGGCAAGGCTGCGCTGTAAACTAATACAAGTAAATGGACTTCATAAAGCGCCTTTCTACAAAGAAATTTACGTTAATGCCTCTCGTTTATTCATTCACACGCACTAATATACTTAGGAAACAGTTAGGCACCAAAAACAATGTATTTGATCTTCTCAGATGGCTAAGATAAGAACTTCATTGATCCCACACAGGAGTAATTCACCTTACATCAGCTACAGAAAACAAGGTAGTGCCGAAAAACAATACATATATATACAAATATATACAACAGATCAAATATATTGTTTTTGGTGCTTAACTGTTTCCAAAGTATATTAGTGTGTGTGTGAATGAATAAACAAGAGGCATTAACGTAAATTTCTTTGTAGAAAGGCGCTTTAAGAAATTAAGTCCATTTACTTGCATTAGTTTGCCACATCCAATATGGCGGTGAAGTTGACGTACGGCTCAGCGCTCGATGCAGCATTTACGTATATATGTCTATGGTAGGGCAGATATTCATTAATTCAAGCTTTATTTTAACTCAAAATTACACTGAGGGACATACCTTATTTCCAGTATTGTCAAGTTATATCAGGGCACTGTTCAAGCAATAGGTGACCCCCCCCCCCCCAATTGTCTCACCCCCACCTCTGAAATCAAAGTTTCCTTCCTGATCATGAGGCTGACATTTTTGGTTTTGAACTGACAGTTCTCAACTATTTTTCACAGAGGTCTTCTTCTCTCCGAAACAAATGGATCAAGTGATTTAGACCTGTAAAAACACTTAATACAAGGTTGTTACTGGTAGTCGAATTATCTGTGACTTTCTTTCCAAAACAAACGGACCAGGTGATTAAAACTATCAGTGTTTATCCAACGCCCTTGTCCTTGAGGTGCTTCAAACTGCAGTGGCCGATGCAAAAAACATGAATGGCCCTATCTAAAGTCAGTGTTTGGTGTGTCCTTTCTGGGCTTCTGTAGAGACATGGCAGTGCAACATGCCAATCTCCATAGCCCCCTATGTGGATAGAAACAGCTCATTCTACGGTAAGGAAAACACACTTGTTATTTTCAGGTGGTTATAGGCTACAGAAAACATACTTATTATTTTATTTTATTCTATTTCTGCCAGTATATCCTCCTAAATCCTACACATGGGACCTGTAAATCATTTAAAACCTGAAATCATGGATTACCAGAACCATCCAACATTCCATTAACACACACACTTCAGCCTGTCTAGAAACGGAAACAGCAGCACACAACGCACGAAGAGGCAAAAGCTAAATTGATTCACATTTCACTGGAGTTGTACCTTGTATGATTTCATGTTACAAATAAATGACTGCTTGATTGATTGTTAGCATGCCAATGTTTTTAGCTAACAAGCTCACAGAGGCTAGTATGGCTGGAGACTCTTAAAACAAATTTTTACTACATACTAATTCTGTGGGGTAAGTACTACAAACTAATCATTAGTGCACAAAGAAACAAACATACAGTACCTTACCATTTTATACATGAAAATATGAGATATGTGCAACGTCCTGCGCAATTTGTGACTTTGTAATGTCACTGTCAGTTCGACAACATGTAGTTCTTAAACTTTAACATATAAATAAATATTTCCCAAAATCTCTTTGAAACAGTGTCACCACCATGCACAATTTGGTTTAACTTTTTTTCTGCTGTGAACAGTTTCTCCATTTATTTTGCATCATGGGAGAAGCTGTGTTTAGCGTGTACTGTATACTGTGTGGAATGAGTATACCTAATTTTGACTCTCTTCTAGTATGAACACACTACATACTGTAAACCTGTAATTGGCAAAATTGGTGTTACAAGGTCTCTGCTTGAAAACAGAAGAACACTCCCTTATTGATTCACTCATTCATCCTTAATATTATGCTTTATTTTTCATGGTCTAATTAATTTCTCTTCTTTTGCCCCATGATTCCCATCCCAGCTTTTTTTTGCTCTCTCCCCTCCCCAGCAGTCACGCCTCACCCCTCTATGCAGGGAGGATGGAGGAGAATAAGGGAGGAGGAGGAGGAGGAGAAGAGGCGAAGGGAGGGAGAGGAGGAGGATTATAAATCAAGGTAAACGGTGGCTGTTTAACCCCTGCTATGATGTCATTTCCAACAGAGCAGCGACATGCTGGCTTCCTCTCCTCTCCTCTTTTCAAAGCCCTACTGTACACTGCGCTTGCTACCATGCATGTCACCTTTGTGTAGCTGCCTATGCCCACACACACACACACACACACACACACACACACACACACACACACACACACACACAGGCACACAGAGCTCTCTACATACTACTCCCTATGCACTTGACATGTGGCTATTAAGGCAGGCTGGGGGCATATTGGGGATAAGAGGAGGGGGAGTGCCGACAACTTACAGCTGCAGTGAGAGGAGAAGTATACACACACACACACACACACACACACACACACTATAGGGGGTGAGAAGAGTAATCAAAATACAACATGCACATACATTTGTGTACTTTTAATATACACATGCAGATGTGATTCTCTTGAAGAGAGCACATGTATGCATTAGGGGTGTAAAACTACACATAATTGTATACTGTTCAGTATGAGGCTTTCGGTTTGGTACACAATACAAACTGAATGATATGTTAAACTATCCTATTACATCTGAAAAATAAAATATATAGCTTAAACTGTTCTTAATATAACGCTCAACAAGCAGCCCATATGAGAGAAGAGGCAATATGCTATCTGACCCCCCATCCCCAAACCAAAACAGTCTACTCCAGTGAGACACACTGGGAGGCAGCTACGCTAAGCTAGGACCAAATGGGCCTCTATGCTGCCCCACCACATTTACCAGGCAATTGCGGTGCACCGAGCTTCAGAGGGCTGGGGATGAGAACAGGTGGGTGGACAAGTGTCAGATCTGTGCAGAGCTCCAGAATAAAAAACATGGACACATCACAGACAGTATGATAATAACATCCAAAACACATGTTTCACTATCAGTGGTTTTGGTGACATAAGAAGTATTTTCAAAACTAGTAAAGTCACTGTTTCAACATGACACGCAGCATGTGATGTCATGGCACATGTATATATACTATTTATCGCAGTTTGAGCCAACTTTTGAAATACCGATATCCAGTGTATTGATATCGTGATGAAGGTACATTTTTTATATCTTGTGCACCCCTACACTACATGCTAATGTTATCGCCACAGCATCTGGGCAGGGGCAGGGCAAGCAGGGACTCTCTCTCATTCTCTCATTTACAATTTTACCATATGGATGATCTTTGGTAAAACTTTCCTTCACTACTGACATCCATAAGCCTGCAGACAAACAAATATTTACAGCTGCTGGTAGAAATATGAGGAGAAACCTTCACTCCATCATTAAGGATAGTAACATGATGTGCTTTAGACTCGAAATTGGATTAAATAAGACACTTTAATGGATTCTGTGTGCATAAACATAACAAGGCTAAACGTGAAGTTTGTTATTGATTATGCCTAATATGTTTCTGTGTCATTAAGGGAGTGTCAGATGTGTTAAAGCCTATTATTATTATTATGCAGGACTGCATAAATTATTAAAGCAATGCAGGTTGGAAATGCTCTCAACCAGTGCTGAGGCATTGTAAGGCATGGTTTACTAAATTTATCATAATCTGGCATTAGTGGCATTATTGTTCTGTAGAAAGTGTATATGTTGAAAGGTAATAGGTACCAATATGAGAAAAATGGATATTAGCATAGACAGAATAGAAAAGATAGACCTTTACTGTCATCATTCAACAGCACTGTGTCTGTGATCATTGGTGTTTCTACATGATGCTTTCCAGTCAGTCAAAAGTGTTTCCACCCACAAAGAAATCCCAAAGTCCGACACTTGCATTGTCATCCTGAGCATGACCTAAACGCAGGCATGTTAGTGGGCAGAAGTGATGTAAAGTGGGCAGAAGACCCACTTTACATCACACTGACATACCCGCCAATCATATGGCAGCAAAGAGCAGTGACTGATGTGGGAAAGTGCGAGGTGTGAATGTCATGACTGACTGATGTCAGCCATCAGTTTAACCTTTTTTTCTGGTGGAAGTACCAACCCAGTGGCTTTTCCCTGCATGAGGTCTCCACCAATCCATTTCTATGGAAAGACAAGGAAGGGAGGAGGGGAGGAGACAAGGGAGTGAGGAATCCTATTGAGACTTGATTAGTGTGTTGGTGTGTGTGTGTGTGTCCTAGTGGAAGACTGATGTGTACTTGAGATGGTATGTGCTTTGCCCTCAGGTCAATGACATTTAAAAAACCGGAGAGTGAAAAAAAGATAGACGCAGGGTGTGTGTGTGTGTGTGTGTGTGTGTGTGTGTGTGTGCGTGTGTGTGTGTGTGTGTGTGTGTGTGTGTGTGTGTGTATTCCCATAGAATAAGGCTGGAGGCCCACCCTGCCACTATTCTGTAACAGCATGACGAGGTTGTGTATGGTAATTAGAATCAGGTTACTATAACCTTAATAGACAACCAAAGAACAAATGAATGGCACTTCATGTGAGTACCCTAGTCGCACTTTTTCAAACAAAACATCCAGAGTTATCACCAATTGTAATACTTGTGTTATTTGGTATGGTTGCATACAAATACTGCACAGATTATTTTGTGTTAAAGTCATATTACCAGTGCTGGTTAGCATGACTGATAATAAATTTACTGACGCCTTTGTGCCTGTTTTTCTGGTTCATGTGTGACGCAGGCAGCACGGTGGTGCAGTGGTTAGCATTGTTGCCTCACAGCAAGAGGGTTCCTTGTTCGAACCCAGGGTGGGGGGGTTCAAGCCCAGAGTGGGGGAGCCCTTCTGTGTGGAGTTTGCATCTTTGGATAGGCTCCAGGCTAAAAAATAATTATTTATGTAGGCCTATACAATTTCAGATTACTGTTGCACAATAACAATGTTCAGGGAGTTGTGGTTTGTGTTCATTAAACGTGGATTTGAACTTGACCGTCAGTGAATTGTCAAATCACTACAGGTTGACAACTATATTCTTTTTCTTTTGACATTTAAGTGAGTGTCTGGCTATCTTACTAACAATGTCTGCCACATAGACCCTTTTAGGACCTATGTCACACTGGTGTGACTGACGTGATGACTCGCCACCACAGGGTTGTAGGCTACATAGTCCTTAAATGTCACCTTGTTGTGTTATTGGGAGCCAGAATATAAGGAGTCATGGCTCAAAACTTAAATTTCTTTGTATGCCAGCTGCCACTGCCTGTCAACAAAAACAAAGACATCTATGGTTAAATGTGAAGAGTTGTGTGTGTGTGTGTGTGTGCTTGGATAAACGAATGGTACATTTTGTGCCAGAGTGCACTTGGAACTAGTATTTCTGAATGAATCACTTGTATCATCTCCCTCCATTGTCTAAAACAAACCAACAGAACTTGCTAGCGCTAACTAATGTCTGTGGACAATTGTTTTGCCTCCAGCTAAGCCCCAACCACCAAAAAACATCATACTGTTTACTGACAGTAAAAGGGTCTGTTAACACCATGTTCACCTGCTCCACCTTCAGATGCTGGACCTGCTGCTCCATATTCCTCCATCTGTTGTGGTCACTTGTACATATTTTGCAGGACCTTGATTTGTGTCACTCTAACTCATTCGCTTTCCAGTGAAGGTTTCCAATGTCTCTTACTGCATTAGTAGCTTGGCATAAAGTTTATGATATTTTATAGGTAATATTTTGAGTAATTGTAGCTATTTTTCTCATATACACAGATTGCCATTGCATATGAACATGCAAGACACACCAGTGTACCAGTACATCTGGCCGTAAGACACAAAAGCCATGCTGGCAGTGACACCGTACCATAGACTGTATAGGGGCTCACATTTTAAAGCCTAGAGTTTGGCGTTTTGGCAGTCTCCATCTTGTTTTTTGGGGGAAAGAATGGATGAATGAGCAAGGGGTGGCTGTGACTCATTGATGGTAGTGACACCTTGCAGACAACCTATCACTCAAGAGGTCTCACCCTTAAATATGCTTAAATTTAAGCATATTAAAAGTTAAACAGGTTACGTTTTTTTTTTGTACCAAACATGTTTATTCCTGTTTATTTATGTCTATGGGGTTTCAGAGTTTGCCTCAAGTGGCCATTAGAGGAACTGCAGTTTGTGACATTCCTGTGTTGGCTTACTTTTCAGCCATGAAGGTTGCTGCTTGGACCGAACTTAAGTTGAAAACACACAGGCACCAGAGCAGCGCAATACATCATGTCAGGTGTCGCCCCTAGCACACACTAGATGTGACGCACTGCAGCTCGTCAACAGACGAACTACTTTTACTGAAAGATCTGTTATGGTTTGGCTTGATAACCACGGGACCCAAGTAGCAGGAGACAGGCGAAGTGAAAGTTCTACACACTTTATTACAAACGCCGCTTAACATAAAATAAGTCTGCAAGCCGCTAAATACAAAAACTATTGTAGCGACAGAACTGCTGCCCAGTGGTGGCTGGAGGCGAGGGCTCTGGAGGACGAAGAGCGGCAAGGCAGTACACTACAAAAACAGAGACAAAAGCAAGCCAGTGGGGTTGATCCATGAGAGAAAAAGGCAAAAATACTCACAAGACGACAAAAGGTTCTAACGAGAGATGCACTACCGAACGAGATGGAATTATCTGGCACCGGAGTGGAGTCATGACCAGGCTTATGTGGAGGGTTGATTAGTGGCAATGGAAACCAGGTGTGCCTCGCCACCCGTGGTGGAAATGTAGGTCAGCCCCGCCTCCTTCACAAACCAGCCCTGCAGGTCCAGGAAGAACAGGAAAACAAACGACAAAAACACCCGAGCCGCCACCAATACATGCATCAAAAAACAGACCATAACAAGATCTATACATCTTCCACCTATGAATTAGCATGAAATCATGTGTGGACAGCCACTAATTACACTTGATTTCTCACCTGAAAAGCAAAACTGCATATTTCAGAGTGGCCTTTTACTGTGGCCAGCCTAAGACACACCTGTGCAATATTCATGCTGTCTAATCAGCATCTTGATATGCCACACCTGTGAGGTGGGATGGATTATCTCAGCAAAGGAGAAGTGCTCACTAACACAGATTTAGACAGATTTGTGAACAATATTTGTGAGAAATGGTCTTTTGTGTATATAGGAAATGTTTTAGATCTTTGAGTTCAGATCATGAAAAATGGGAGCAAAAACAAAAGTGTTGCGTTTATATTTTTGTTCAGTGTACATTACAGGAAAAAAGCATCCAGTTTTATTTTCCTGGCGTGTGTGCTGTTGATGCGCTAATAATGCTGACATTCCCTCGTGGACTTGGGCAGATGGCGCAATCACTTTATGCTACTATTCTAAAAATCCTCTTCGTCTGGTGACATCAGTTCAGATGATATTGTGATATTCAGCGAAAGCGCTAATTGCAGACATTTCTCGGTGTTCAGTGATACTGTTGTTAAGTACTTGTGCACCAATGTTTAAATGTTTTCAATTAATATTTGAATGTTTTTCAGGCATTTGATTATTCTGTTAGTTTGACTGGCAACATTTGCCAAGGACTTTGGATTACCTCAGTTCCATTTACTCCATGATCATCTTAAAAAGTCATTTATTGTGGTATTAGTCTTTGTAATATCACTGGAATTGTTTCCAGTGTAAATAACATGATTTAAGAGTTTTGTTGGCTCAAGTATTATTTTCCCTATAATTAATACAGAGCGCTAATTCTAGCATGAATGTGATATTGTTACTTGCTTAAAGCAAAATCTGACATTAGTGGAGTGGCATTGTGAACAAATGGAGATATACTGGTGTGCCTGCAACCTTTTGGTGGACTCAGGCTGTCTGAAGAGCAGGGGTGAAAAAAATTACAAAGGGCACCAGCTGAATGTGGTTGGGCACCAGTGCATGGAAAGTTCTCTATCATGTAAGACAGTCAGCCATGCCACTGCATCATGATACTTTCCTCTGGAAGGGCACCTTTCAGTGCACTGCATCACATTCTCTCCACTGGAAAGAGACCCTAGATGAAACTGTATTGTGTTTTTTTTTCCATTTAAAAGGCACCCTCCACTACATATCAACGTTTTCTCCACTGGAAGGGCATCCTTGAGGGCACTGGATTGTGTTTTCTCTATTTACAGGGCAACCATTAGTGCACTTCATCAGATTTTTGTCACTGGAGGGGTGGCCTTTAGTGAACCCAATCACTATTTTTCCACTGGAAGGGCACCCTAGAATATATTTGATCACGTTTTCTCAACTAGAATGGCCCCTAAGAGGGAAATAGATCATGTTTTCTCCACTGTGAAGGTTACTTAAAAGGAACTGCATGTTTTCTCCATGTTAAGGCCACCCTTTAGTGCACTTCATCACATTTTCTACACCAGAAGGGAACTGCATTGAGTTTTTTCATGTCAAGGTCACCCTTTACAATATCATGTCTTCTTGCACCTTGGGTGAATGCCCCTCCCCTGAGTCCACCATTTGTACTGTGCATTGGTTTTTGGAATATACCGTAGTGTTGGACTTGTCGAGGACTTTTCTTGAGCTTACCAGTGATTTGCAGGTACATCATTATGGGGAAAATCAAGAAAGTGTTTCCATTAAGTGTCTCACTTCCCAGATGTTTCTAAACTTTTCTATAAAACCCTCATTTTCAGTATTTATTTGGTTGTCTTTCATTCTTAATCTCTGTCATTCTGCCTCTACAGAAGGATACTACTACCACCGCTGCCAGGGGCATGGAATACACACAAACACACACAGTATGGACAACATACACAGGCCGTTGCTACACACATTCCCTGGCTGGGCTTGATGAATGGGCCTAGTTTAAATTATTTTGTGCAGATCTCATTTAGGCCCTTGAAGAAGAGATCCAGCCTGTTTATTCATTTCACATTTGCACCCGGGCTTCAATATCTCTGTCTATGCCTGCAAAGGATTTACCCTCCTCCCATCCAAGAGGAAAAAAAAAAAGCCTGTAAAGAAAAGACAGAAAGAGACAGAGAGACAGGGAGGGAGAGAGAAAAAAGCAATTTACACAATGTACATAAAATGATGCGCTCAGAGTTTGATAACCTGCATAAATTATAGAGTATAATTAAATATTATACCCCGTGAATCACCAAGGAGAGAGGATGGTGGGAGAACAGACAAGAGGATAAAAGCAGGGAGTGGGGAGAGAAAGCGAAAGAGAGAGGAAGAGAGAGAAAAAACAAAAGATGGCGAAGAGGAGAGGAAGAGGAGAGAGCATTGGTGCTAGGCCTGGATCTCATAATTGTTTTTATTGATTATTTCTTAAGGTGAAATGGTTTTAAGATAGATAAGAACAGGGAGTCAGGTGAGGGAAGGGCAGAAACCAGGGCAATGGAATTTCTATGAAAGAAATGTCTCTTTTTTCAAAAAGAAAAAAAAAAAGAATCAAGGGGGCTTTTTGGCATTGTCAGATTGCCTCAGTGGTGGCCCATATAAATTAAATGGAATATTAAAAATTTAAATTGTTCGGCAAAGGGTAGGCGTGGAGGCCGTTTCTGGTGAGCGCACAATTGACCCAAAAATATATTCAAATTAGCATAGCTAAACAGTGTCTGCTCACTGAGGGAGGGAGGGGGGTGTTTGTGTGTATAAGTGTGTGTGTGTGTGTGCAGAAGAACATGGACATATTTGTTCACTCTCTTGTTCTTCTTTGACCCCACAAGAGAGAAAGAGAGAGACAAGGAGATAAGAAGAAGAAGAAGAAGAAAGTAATATAAAAAGAGAAAGAGAATATATGCAGTGTAACAGCTGTCATTAGTCTGTATGTGGGATAGAGCTGGGTCAAGACAGAGGCTTTACTGATGCGCTGTATACTTCACAAGTTACTGTACTATTGGGGCGGCAGGAATAGGAAGACTGAAAGCTGTAGCATATGACGAGATACATTTTTAGACATATAAATGATAATATATATCATCTTGATGGTCTGGAAGCCAAACCGCACAGGTTGTAATGAAGACACACATGATGAATAACACGGCCAAAGGACTACAGCCATGCCAACTCCTCTGCAAGGCTGTACTTAGGCACCGTGGTGCTTTGAGCTTAATGTGAACATGCTTACAATGACAGTGATCACATACTAATGTTTAGCAGGTATATAGCAGGTTTTCCATCATTAACATGTTAGCATGCAAAAGTTGACCAATGATCAATTGTCATTAGTCTTTAGTGTTGCAGGTATTTGTACATTAACAAAGGTTTTGGAAAAGTTTTGGCTCAGATGAAAAGTCTGGGAATCATGAGACTTGTGACAGTTTATTACGAATAGAACATGAAATTTATGGCAGCCAATCCAATAACTGTCAAGATATTCCACTCTGGAACAGAACTGTCAATGTCATGGTGGTACCCAAAAAAAGTCAGGGGGTCACAAAAGTCTTAAGAGCCCCATTCCCACCAAGCAGGACAGTGTGGTTCAGTTCAGTACCGATTTTTTTTGTTTCCACTGTGAAAAGTTGTGAATGGTACAAATGGCACCGTTGCTTACTGTCCCCGTCTTTGGTCACCCCTCTGTTAGCATACCTAGCACACAGTTCCAGTACTGAAAGGTGGAACTAGAATCTCTGCAGTTCGTTGATTGGTCAGTCTCGCTCAGGGCTGAGTTGTGGCTGGTTTTGAAGCTTACATAACCACTGTTCATACTGTGGCAAGTCTTACATATGTAAGTAAACTATACGATAAAATGATGTTTTGCTGCCTCTCACAGCAGCTGTAGTCTGAGAAAAAAAAACAAACTTAATTCACTGAGCCAACTGCTGGCGACCTTTAAAGTGGAGGTTTACTTGTAATGTTACTCAGTGCATGAGATGATGACATGAATCCATCAGCACTACTAAGGAACACTGCACCCAAAAATTAAAATTCAGCCATTATCTACTCACCCATATGCCACGGGAGGCTCAGGTGAAGTTTTAGAGTCCTCACATCCCTTGCGGAGATCCCTGAGGAGAGTGGATAGCAACACAACTCCACCTAATGCAGGCTGACGGCGCCCCAAATTCAAACATCCAAAAACACATAATTGAAACCACAAAATATCTTCATACTGCTCGTTTGTATTGATCCAAGTGTCCAAGTCCAAGTGGCAAGGGACATTTTTTCACCAACCAATAAGCTAATAGATAGGAAAGTAGCCAAGCTGATTTAACATAAATACCTGATAGCTAATGTCTTCAGCTTTCCACTGTGGAAAATAACATATGAAAATGTAGCAACCGCACTTCTGATTTGACATATGTCTGTGCATCCACCATATTGGAGCTGCCATTATTGTGTATTGTGTATTGAGAAATGGAGACTTCTTTACAAAATCAACTGTGACTCATAGATTCTGAACAGATTTCTATGAACTTTGGTTTGTTGTAAACATGAGAAATTAAACATAATACTGTTTACTTATTCAAATTAAATTTATTCAGCTCAATGCCAAAACATTAACCTCAGAGAAGCCACAACTTCCTCTGGGACATGCAGGCTCTGATCTATGAATAGGCCACATAAAGTGTAAACTAGTTTGAATTTAAGCTTTTGTTGTTTCCCCACTAACACAAGCAGTCAGACAAGATTAAAGTTCATGCCCTGTCTAACTCCCTTATGGCATCTTCATGACCTAAGCAATGAAGTTGTGGAGTACAGTATAATGTTAGTATAGCAGATATGAATGATGGCCAAACTATGAAAATAAGACAAAAGTTGCAACAAACTGGAATCCATCTTCAAGTTTAAATGTTTTAGAACAGATATTGCCCAGCATTATGTTAATATATGTATTAACATTGCCATGTTAATTTGATTTGCCTGCTATGAATCAACAATCGCTTTAACACAATAACGCAGTTCATTAAAGCCTTTGCATTCTGAGCACAGCAGGTGATGTGGACTGAACTGGTTATTTAGCATGAGCAGTAATAGTCAGCAGCTGAACACACAAACTTCATCGAGTGGCAGCCGATCTGAGCACAGCAATGAAAACTCCATTGCACCAGTGATGGAGAAAATAAGGAGAATTTTCAGCATTAAAACGACAGTATGGGCATGCCAACTGTTAGAAAGAAATAACACAAAAATCCCCAAAGATCATTTACCAAGGTAACAACAATAGAAACAACAGCAAAAAAAAAAAAAAAATACTAAAGTACTCTTTTCTGGACTTCCTGGACTTCCCTAGTCTTTATTCTTTTGAAATAGTAAGTAATATGACCTCTTTGAGCCTCAAGGAATTACTCAAATTAAAGGTCAAGTGTGTAATAGGGGAATTTTAGGAAATATTGAAATTAAGGGGGATTTAGTGCATCCAGGACTGCAGATTGCAACCAGCTGAAACTTCTCCTGGTAAGAATTCCCTCAGTGGTCTTTGTTCAGGATGTTTTTACCAGGAGCCAAATTAGTCGCAGAGGTCTCTTCCTCTCAAAAAGAAACACACTAGGTGACTTAAATCAGTAAAAACACTGGATTCAAACAGTTTCACATTAAAAATCAGTGTTTCTCCCACCCTGTTTGGCAGCCCAGGACCTACAGATGTGTCCTCACCTATTTTCTCTGTTAACGTAATATATGCTCACTTTATTTCTTAGCCAGACATTCCGGAGATTTTTACATGCCATTCCTTCCTCTTCAAAACAAATGAGTCCAGTGATTTAAACTGGTAAAAACACTGAACAGAGCAGTTTCACCTGTGTTTTTCTGACACTGATTGGCACGCCGAGATGGGCCTCCAGCCCCGCACCTGCTAATGTGTAGTCTTTTTTCTAAGATAACTTAAGATCCACAAATTCAGGAGGTTTTTATTGGAAGCTGAATTATCTCTTCCAAATCATTGAGGAGGGCTTCTAACTATGTGGCTGACATAAAAAGGTGAATAACCCTATCTAGAGCCAGTATTTGGTTTGTCCATTCTGGGCTACTGTAGAAACATGGCAGTAAACATGATGATCTCTGTCAATTAGAACCATAGATTTTGATAATAACAAGATACCGGCCGCCAAGATGGTGCCCATTCATTCCAAGAGAGTTGCATGCCTGGCGCATATACCAAAAACTTTTCTAACTTCCAGTTTTATTTCCACGGTATGGGGCCCACTGAATATGCACAGTAGTGTTTCTCCTGCTGGCCCTGCTTGCGAGATCCTGCTAGGCTCATGATGACATAACTAATTTTTTAATCGCATTTCTCAGCTTCAGGGAAGTTGTACAAATATAAAACTACCATGGCAAAACATTTCATGTTAGAATGAGTCATAATTGATCCAAAATCACACAGTGTATACAGGTTTTTAGACATCTCTCTTATAATGGTGACCTATTGGATTTTTTTGCTGCAATACCACAGGTCGCCACTGGGAAAAATTGAATGCAAGGTTGAGAAGTGTTCCTGGGGGCCTGATGAGGATCAGTTTCCTATGTAGCTATAAACAACTTATTCAGTGTAATGAAAACACAGCGATCCTTATTTTCAGGTTATTATACACTAAGGAAAACATACATATTAATACACCCCCCTCAATCCTACAAACTGGACCTTTAAGTCGCCCGAGAACATCGCTAATGACAGTACATAGTCTTTAGTTACTCTCTAACATTTCCCCCACAGCTGATACAAAATATTTCACAAACAAATCTCATCAAAGAAGCTAGAGTTCAAAGTGCACTATTCTTGAATGATGGCTCCTTTTAAATCTCCATTGACATGTAAGTGATGGTTGATAACAAACAGAGAGATGACAGCACAGGACCAGTATGCGCTGAGCAAACTACAGTCTTTAGCTTTCAAGTAAAAACACACCATCTAACGACCACTCCATCTTTGTCTCTCTCCCTCTCTCGCCCATTGTTTATTCAAATTTTACAGATGGGGTACTTTTTCCAGTTCAGCACCTTCACCAGTTTTGTGAGAGAACGGCATTATGCCTGTGTTATTATGCAATTCATCACCAATAATAGATTTGTTTACGGGGGCCCCCGTCTCTCGCCCGCTCTCAGCGCTGCATTTTCAAAATAATAATAATAATACATAGTGTATAATGACGGTAATGGTACGAAGGCTTTGATAATAGATGTGCTGGGAGGGATAAGGGAGCCCTGATCAGCCTGGGTCTCAGCTCAATTGTCTTCAAAGCACTGTTTAATGTAGAATAGGCATCCTGGGAGATTGTCTCGAAACCAAGAAAAAGGTGGGTGTACGGATAAGAGAAATGAACGCACCGATGGGAGTATGCACGCACACACACAGCACACACGCAAGCACACACACAAGCAGACATACACTACATACTCAAATAAGCTCTCACACAACCACCCACTGGTGCGTCTCTCCTCAGAGGGCTCTCTGGTGTAAATGTGTTAAAACTCTCCCTTGGTCTTTGGCTTCTGCTGAATAAATCTGTGTTTTAGTCTTCACTTTAGCACTTTAAACTCGGGGTATTTCCAGCATGTTTTCTCTCTGCCTCCTCCTGGGCTTTAACTGAGATCTCAAGCTGCCGACGGATATAGCAGCACTAGTTTTGTGAGTGTGCGGCGGTACATGTAGGTGAGAATGTTTTATTACTTCCCCCAGGAAAAGTACACTTCAATCACTTACTTTTTCATATTTAAGCAATAATATGACAGTTGAAAAATATGTTTTTAACTTTCATTATCACCTGCTCTAATTCTTAGATTGAAGATGAATTATGAATATCTCATCCTCTAGCCTCCAATTTAAACAAGCATTATTGAGAAAAGGCAACAAAGAAAAAAAAAACATTACGGGTAGCAAAGGAAGAAGCACCAGTTACAGGCTCTACAGAGAAAACTACTTTGTATAAGAACAACTTTTTAATGATTTTAAATAGATTATGTTTCTAGAGTATTTAAGAAATATGTGTATTACATTACTATTGCTCTGATGAAGGAAAGCAGTAAAAAAAAAAAAAAAAGAAAAGCTGAGCTAAATAACATGGCAGAAACTCAAAAACCCAACAAACCTCAGTACTTTATTTCCACACTGGTGCCATCTGAGGTCACGTTGAAAAAGGAACCTTCATTCAGAATTCAACATATGTTCTTTTCAGTCTGCATGAATGAGTACTGGCTACATATCAGATGCAGTAAACTCCTTAATACACCCAAACACTGATTTTTATTGAGGCTGGCTGTGTCAGTTCTGCTCTAGCCACGCAGGAGTGTATCCACAATCATTCCAGTGTTATATCAGGTGCATACTGAGTTGATGTCGAAGCATTGTAGCTGTATTCAATAAACCTTTTTGGGAGCAACGACTCAGTGTACAGGCACCTTTTCCTTTTCTATTTTTCCTTTCCCGTATTCAACCCAGTAAAATGACTGTGTATAATGTGAAAGTGTCTTATGAGTGCACAGAGAATTAACACCCCACTACGCAGCCCTACCAGACCATTCTTATTCGGAAGTCATCAAATACCACCACTTTGTCAGTGATTTCAGTGTCAAAGACCAATGCCAGAAGTCACCTTTTGTAGTGGTATGATACGCCCATGGGTGGCATCAGCTCATAACGGGGCCAGACGACACCTTGCACAGCAGCTTCATACACCACAGGACAGCGTCAGTTTGAAACACGGCTGGTAACAAGGTAATAGAAGGCGCTGCAAAGTCCCTATGGTGGGTGGGAGGGGTGGTTGATGGAACCCTGGACCTTCACCCAGGGGCCTGGTGTTCGCTTTACCATATGGATGTAGAGCCAAACCATGATGTGTAATTCTAAACCTAACCACGGGCTTTTGCTGATGTCTTGCCACTGGTTGCGGAGTCCCAGAACATTAACAGCATGATATGTAGACAGGAAAGGCTACTGACGAAGCCCCGATATGTGACCACTTTGGATGAGAACATGTTGGCTATACATAGCTTTGTAGCTCCTCCTGTTTTAGTTATCTAAATTGTTCTTCTATTTGACATGTGGCAAAAAATATGAGACCAAATGAATGCTAGTGCTGAGTGTGAAAGCAGGCAACAGCTCAACATAACAACCCATTAAGTTAATATGTCAGAACTGAAGTCAGTCAGCTTGTTTTGATGTTTTTATGCTACCTCGTGGCTAAAACCTCATTAATGCAGCCTGAAGTAAAAACTAAATTAGCACATCTTAAAAATATTTTATTCCAGAATTTTGTGGAGTAAAACCAAGCAATTATTAACGAAATCTTTTCTTGTAATTAAGAGATCTTTTCTCGTTAGTACGTGTCTAATTTTTTTTGTTTTTAATCCAGTAAAGGCAATGCGCTTCTGTAGAAAATAGTTCCGGGTCACGCAAGTTGGATCATATGAAAAATCAAAATCAAATTTCAATCATGGCCCATTTTTCGATTGGCTATTTTTCATGTGAGCATAAAATCAAAACTAAGAAAAACAACCGTTTTTTGTATTTTTGAATTTGATTATTAAACAAATATTGAAAAAAAACAAAATGTTTTTTCGTTTTTTGTTTTTGATTTTAAATTGAAAATGGAATGAACGAATGATACACAGACCATAAAGCACACCACTTTTTGACTTTTGTTATTACAGGTCTAGTGCTCAGTGTGTTCTAACTGTTAATGCTGAAGTATTACAATTTACAGAATATTAATATTAATGAAAATCTTCCTTGCGTCCATAATTTTTCATAGGTAGCTTATTTATGCTCATACCACTGAATCTATTTCAAATGTTTTCATCAGGTTACATTGCATATCTCTTATCTGTTCTGAAGCATGGGGGCATTTTTGTTTTTACGATGTTCTAAAATGATTGAAATAGCTCTGTAACTTATGTAACCTTGGTTACATTGCAGTGTACACTTAGTACACGTTATATTTTTGTGGATTATTTTTATCATTAAAGTCACCACACTAATTTATGTTTTTACAGAATACTGTGGAAAAATGATTATTTTAGTGGAAATATTTCCAGTTATTTTCCATCATCATTCATGGCATTTTACCTATTGTTTATTTATATATATTTTTATCTGTGCCATTAAATTGCTATTTTATGTCCCCTTAGCCTCTGATGGGAGTAAGAGTAACTTTAGTTTAGTTTTTACCTGCCATAGTTTTGCCGGCGACAGGTGTGACAGACACGTGTTCTGCAATCGAGTTAGAGTGAAGCTGGGTATTGGTGTAAATAAAAGAAGATAAAACAAGAAACTGTAGCCCACTTATTACCCACACGCCAGAAGGACTGAAGAACGCTACCAAATAAGAAAGTAGGGTTACACTCCAGTAAACTGAATTCAAATTAAAAAAAAAAAAACAATATGAGAGATCTGCCTATCAAAATGACCGTGAACATACCTTGGTTGAGACATGTAAAATCTTAGTCTTCAAAATCGTGACAATTGCAACATTTAGGTTTTACTGTCAGGTAAGTAAAAGGAAAATAAGGCCCAGACACACAAAACTGACTTCTGCTGTGTCACCTGACATCGCTGTGTCTTGGTCAGAAAGCTGCACACGAACACACCGCAAAGACTGCAGCTGATGGCCAACCAGCACATACTTGCTGTGCCTTAATGAGAGGAAGTAACTCTCCACACCAGCAGATGGCAATAGTCTGTTTTCTTAATTCAAAAAGGGAATCTGGAAGACTGTCTTGACTCTCATTTGCCAGTTAGCACAATCCAATATTGAAAGAACAGAGTGTATTTACCATGTGCCAGTGAACAGTAACAAAAACCATCATGAAACGTTTCCGCTAAAGAACTCAATGGCAAAAGAAAAATAATCTTACCTTATGTAAAGAGATTGTTTTGATCTCACTTCCTCTTTACCAGAACCCTTTGTTTACTTTCCTCGCTTCTCTTTCTCTTCTCGAACGCTGAACTGAACTGAACTGCCAACTGACGGGCTCTGCTGTCGCTGTAACCAATTCCACATGCTGAATCAGCCAAAAAACAAAACAAAAAAACATCCAACGGCGTCCAACAAGGGGCAGTGGTGCAGGACACACCACACTGACTATTGTGAAAAACGCTCAGCGACAGCCAACCGTTGTTGGCTATATGTGTAAGGGCCTTAACAGTAATATTTGTATACAATCTTTAACCTCACAGACACTTTTAAGAAGTTGAAATTCATTTTTGTAGTGATTGCAGCGGTGAAATGTAGCTACTTAAATTTACTCAGTTACTGTACTTTAATACAATTTTGAGGAATCTGAGCTTTATTCGGGTATTTCATGCTACTTTATACTGACGCTACATTTCAGAGGAAAATGTTGTACTTTGTGTGTCACTTTATTTATCTGACAGCTATCATCACTAATTACTTTGAGAAGTGAGGTAATAAATCAGTGTGTTCCTGTATCAGCTTTCATATGACTACAATAAAAATAAATTGCAAAGGACACACACAAACATACACAGTGTTGTGCTACACTGTGACATATTTTATGGCATGCTCATCACCTCTTCATCCACATGAATGAGTCCTCTCACCCTTGTGTGTGTGTGTGTGTGTGTGTGTGTGTGTGTGTGTGTGTGTGTGTGTGTGTGTGTGTGTGTGTGCGCATACTGTGTACATGGTTTTCCCTCTTTTAGATGAATCTGGGTAAGTAAATTCAGATATGTCTTCTGTGGTATATATTGTGAAGTTACTGGCGTACATTAATAGTACACTGCTATGTTCACATGCCTGCACGATTATGAGAAAAAAATCATGCATGCAGAGAAAGGACAGATGAGCAGAGCAATGTAGGACAGGTATGGTCCATTATGACATGTGATAGGAAAGCACACACACACACACACACACACACTCCATATGTCGCCAGGTGTGGCTGTCACCCTCTCCTGCCCTGTGCACCACTATAATCAATTTAACAGGATAGTTTCATCATCAAATATCCAAATGATGATTGCTTACTTTACCTAATCTCCTAATGCCAGTGACCTCTAAATGCGTGGAGGGTAATCATGTTTTCCTGCTTGTTGCTATACTCATGTACATGTGTGCTTCAAACTGCCTGGATGGGTACGGGTAGCCTGTTTTATTTTGGTAAAACACTGGGGAATGCTGAAGCACCACAGAATGCCTCTTGTAATCAAATTTCTTTATGTGTGTTAGTGTGTGTGTGCTCTTTTTTCTGCTGTTTGTGATTGGCGTTGAATGCAAAGTGACTGTCAGTGATCCTCATGAATGCCGAAGTAGCTCATTGACTGTGAACTGGGTCTTGTTAGCAGTTGGGTAAGCAGGAATAGAAATATAAGCACTTAGACTATTTATTCATGCCGACTGCCTTCCCCTGGCTTTTTGAAGGTAAAGAGGAGTGTTTTGTGTGTGTGTGTGTGTGTGTGTGTGTGTGTGTGTGTGTGTGTGTGTGTGTGTGTGTGTCTTTGCATGCGTATAAGAGAGAGGAAGAAAAAGAGAAAGCTAGAGACTGACTAAGATGACAATGTGATAGTAGTGCCGGTATGAAGTTTTTGCCATTTAATCAGTAGTCTCTTGCCTTGGAAACAGTTTTGCAGGTGAGGACAGTAACTGATTTTCTATCTTCATTAAAGTTTAATAAGATTTTACATTTTTTTATGCATTTTTATTTAATTAAGAAATTATGCACTAAATAGCAACAATTATATACTTAACAAAAACACAATACTGTAGGCTTGGTTTGGTTTTATTTTATAACTGTACAAAAGTTGGCTTTGGGTCTTCTGACATGTGGTCCTGGTACTTGTTCAGAGTAATTCCATTGAGACCCATGTTTGTGGTGCACTGATATGTAGCCTAAATGCGAATCATAACTAAACAGCACTGGAAATTGACAGAGTTAACTCTAATATATTGTCTACCAGATCAGTTTGATTTCATAATACTGAGAGTTAAATTGCATAACTTCTGGGCGCAGAGTAGGCAGTCTGTTACAGCAGCTCTGTTCCTTGTTTTCGGACTTTTGCCTTGTTTACACTATTGCCAATTTCAAGCACTTTATGTAAGCTTGTTTGTACTGGTGCAGTGTATTCAGTTCTCAGGAAGTTTTCTCTTGCGCATAAGTTACCTGGAGACTTTAGCCCCTTTCCCATTGCACAAAAAAACCCATTTACACCCACTAATGTCTGGCTTTTCTGTGTAATGGGAAAAGTTAGAATCAGAATTTATACCTGGGTCAGATGACTTTGCAATAGTCACAGGTATTTATCGGCTCCAGTTCCAATCAGGGGCGATGGAAATACAACACCCCTTTTCTGGTGAGAAGCAACCAGAGAAGGGGCTAAATAAGATGCATCTCTGGCCAAGCAGCTCTAAAACATCGATCCAAATTAGTCTGCACAAAGTACGAATGAGAGATTCTGAGGGTACCGTACTGAAAACCCCAATGTTCAGCAATATTCCGGTATGGCTCAGTTCAGTTCAGTATGCATTGTTTTCCTTTCCCCCAGTGCTAAACAGTGGAGCTAGAAACATTGCAGTCTGTTGATTGGTCAATAGAGAATGGTCACTCTTGCTCAGGGCTGAGTTGTGGCTGGTTTATGTAACCTCTGTTTATCCTGTTGCAAGTTTTACATATATTAGGAAAATATAACTAAAAGCATCAATGGTTCCTGTGTGCTCCAACAACATGATCAAAATGGTGAAATCTACATCCAGGGCCATGCATTTTTGGACAGATGAAATGCACAGAGCTGTGAGGTTGTCCAACATGGTACCAGTTTGCCGCTTATCAACCGTAGCTAACTTGTTTGTCAGTTGTTTGGTCTGTGACATAATAGGTCAACTGGAAAAACCTGAAAGGGGGCATATTGCCACCTATTGTACTGACATATTTGACAAACTTAGTTTAATAAATTGCTTCCCTTCCTGTGCTTGTTTACTGAGACAAGGACAGTAGTCCAATTAAATGGCCTAGACAAGCTACAACCTTATCGCCACTTAACAGTGCGTGTAAACGTACTAACTGTCCTGAATCTACAGTGTTAACATGAATCATTTTACATCATTAAAACATAAAATGTGCAACAACATACAATATTAGTTTAAAGAAACAACAGAAAACAACAAAAACAGAAAATGTCTTATGAATTTGGGAAGAGAAAGTTTTTCCATTATAAGATTATAAGATTAGTTTACAACAAGATAGACCAGAAACACACATCATTTTTATAATTTTGTTGTGGTTAATGGTGCTATATGCTCATAAAACTGCAATGTCAGCACTACATTTTTAGTTCAGTTGCACTGTTTTAATAAACACGATTTAGCAAATAAATACTGCTTTTTAAAAGTGCTCATGATATTTGTAAATTGTATTTATTTTTATTACTCTGTTGTTAAAATGGCATTGCATTTGGTGAAGGTCACATAATAACTTGATTAGAACATGGAACTCGAAGTTTAGGACTATAACTTGACTTGAGATTTGTTAGCCTTGACTTGGGACTTGACTCGGAATTTAAGTGCAAAAAACTGAGACTTAAGCCTTGTTCACGTTACACGATTTTCACCCTGATTCATGTGTGTTCATACCTGGCAACGTGTGTTTCTGTCAGCGGGAGTCTCGGCAACTGCGTTATGACCTGTGTGTGCACATCACAAGATTTCTTCACCAAGCCCTTGCTGACAGAGCCCCAGATAAAGCGGTGACATCACCAGACTTGGAGACAACACATCGTAAAGGCATGGATAGTCTTTATTATCCTCGGTCCAAATAACGCGCTTCCCATGATCATGTGGACGCCGCCATTGTTGTTGCTTGCTGGCCGGCTTGTCAGTGTTGCCAGATCATAGGAGAGAAACAAGCAACCAGGGCTATGGAAACATGCCCAAAAGAAGCGACTGCAGTCCAACACACTATCATGTATTTAAATAACTTATTAGATGGATATATATAGGGGAAGGTTAGAGATCAAGCCAGGTTAGAGAGCAAGCCCAAATAAGCAACACACTTTAGAACCAAGCCAGGTCGCGGCTAATAAGCGGACCTGGCAAGTGGCAAACCTGTGGCTTGTCCTCTTCACATTTCCTCAGTCCTCCTGCTGATGCTCTTTGTCAGTCGTGTCAGCCTTCTCCAGTTTTCTGGCATGCCAGATATCCAGTCCCAGTCACAGACGAGGGGGCGACTTGCTCGTAGCCTTGTTCACAGATGAGGACTTGTCATGGCAGACTACCTGCAGACTCACCCACGACCCAAGGTGGCTCTCAAGATCCTCTGCGATGTCAAAATCGCGGTGAAACTCGTGTAATGTGAACTAAGCTTGACTTGGGACTTGATAAACGATGACTTGATTCTCCCTCTGTTCAAAGGAGACATCATACTCTCCCCTGGATCAAATGCCTTCTCAGTGAAAAGAAGGTTTTCATGGCCAGGGATCAGGTAGAACTGTGGTTTGTCCAAAAAGCGCTAAAGAAGAAACTGGGAAAGGCCAAAAATAATTGCTGGGAGAGGAGTGGCATCAAAATGGGATATATCAGTGTGAAAAAGGTGTGGAATGGGAAAATGAATGTCGGGCGCTAGCAAGCCTGCTTCTCTGGTACAGGGAGACCCAAAAATTGCTACTGAGCTACTGTGCTTGACAGAATGTGTGGGTCCACACCCATCATCTCTACCCTCATTCCCACCTCTGCTGGGGTCTCTGCTCTCCTCCACACAATGGAAGCCATTAAGACGAGCAAGAACATGGTTTGCAACAGTCTTTCAGCGCCTCTTCAGTATTTCCATGAGGTTGAGAAAGGTGCCTAACCTATAGGACTTCCTGCATTGTTCCAGTGCCTATAAGGACATCCTAGCACCATCATTGACTATAGACCTGTGGCACTTTTCCCATGTCATGAGGACCTTTGTGGGGCTGGTTCTGTGGTACCTGAGGTCCCTGTGAACTGCTATTCTGGACCTACTGCAGTTTGTATACTGGTCACACACTGGAGCAGAGGATGCTATCATCTTTCTGACACTCAAGGCCCCCCTGCACCTGGAGAAGCAGGGAAAAGGAAGCATTGAAAAGCTTCTGGCACTCCAACTGTACTCTGACATTGCATCCTGGATCAGTGTCAGCTGAACATACTGAAGGCACTTCTCTACCCTGCCTGCCCACACATTGCAACAGAGACTCTTAACTCTGAAGGTGTAGATGTTTCTTTGCATCGTTGGTAAAAAGGAAATCCAGCAAGAGCTGGATGGAGCAGTGAGTAACAACCCCACCTATATTCACGTACAGTGGAATAGCAAAACAGATCTTGGGTTTAGGTAAATGCCCGTATGGTTTACGTACCCTCTTTAAGGATACTTCACCGAAAGTGTTTGGTGGCAGCTTTAGGCTTTTCTTTACTTACTTCTGTCTGGTTTTTGCTTCCATTTCTGATGAATTCCTTCAGTCTTAAGTCTGTAAAATTTTACTTATTTTAATCAGAACCATATATGCATACACATTTCCAGTTGGCACTCTAATCATCATCATCATAGGCTACCCAACTTTGCTTGGAAAGAAAAAAAAAATACATATCAAATATCTCTGTGCACCATGCTCAGGTGTGCATGCGAGACCAGCGAAAGCACGTGAACACACATGAACACGGTGCCCGTGTCTCACGGTCTCGCACAGGCGCGCACACGTGAGCGCGGTGCATAGAGATGCAGTTAGAGCTGAAGGCTACAATGAGGCTAAAAACAGAGTTCAAATGACGTTTTTCCGAACAACTTTTTATGTCAGGGCTTCAGGACACTTGGATCACTACGGACAAGCAGCATGGAGATATTTTGTGGTTTCAATTATGTGTTTTTGGATGTTTTGAATCTGGGGTGCCATAAGCTTCCATAAGGTGGAGTTGTGTTGCTACCCACTCTCCCCTGGGTTCTCTGCAAGTGATGTGAGGACTCAAAAACTTCACCTGAGCCTCCCTCGGCATATGGGTGAGTAGATAATGTCTGAATTTTCATTTTTGGGTGCACTATCCCTTTGAAAATATTAGCTCACTTTCTGAAACTGCATAATAATCCAGATTTCTTGCCTATAAAAGGGTGGTGGGACGTTGGATCCCATGGGTAGTTGCTGTCCTGATTTAGGCCTCTCGGGCAGTCGCTTGTATCCAAAATCAACATAAACATTTGATTGGTGATACACAACCTAATAGTAAGCTTTGTCTGCTTATTAATACATGGCTTATTTATCACATTGAGTGAAAACGGAAATTAATTTTACTTGTTTTTACATTGTTGGGATGTGTTCTGGCACTTTTCCACCCATGAGTGTATAACTAAGAGTTAAGTCAGAGATACTTAAAGTTGTCCTGTGAAGTTCTTGGAATCACTTGTGTCTGCTTTCAGTGTTTTTAACTCAAATGCATAGTGCCGATCCTTGAGACCTAAAAAAAATGCATTTCCCTCCTCTTGAAACATGCAAGGCCAGTTTATTGAAATATTTTTTAACGCTCATTGTTTACACCCACATTTGCTAGCCTACAGTCACTTCCTTTGCAGGTGCATTGTCAGTCTTCTTTGGGCAGATACGTATTTTTCACCTGCCTGCTTGCGCTACACTGGAATATTGTTTGCCATGTGTGGCATGTGGTTGTTTAATGTGCAAAGTATTCCTTTCAAAACTTTTCAGCTGTAGATTCAAACATCCAGCTAAATGTGCTAAGGTTTTAGTATCTCAGTGTTCCACACTTAGTTTTAGAATGAGCTCAGTAAATGACATGGGGTTGATACGCTGAGTTGAAAAAAAAGTGAGTTGGTTTTCCAAGTGCTCACAGCAATTAAATCTCCTCCTCATGCTGTATACAGTACAATTCTTTGTTGTGACACTGGTGGGTTTTGTCATTCAGAGTCACACGGGTATGTGACATCCTTTTCTAGTTGGGATCAAGCACAATGTGCAAAGAGAGGAACAGAGATGGAGAGAGAGAGAGAGAGAGAGAGAGAGAGAGAGAGAGAGAGAGAGAGAGAGAGAGAATTGTAGCAGGGAATGTGTGTTCACACGCATGTGTGAACGTACCAGTGAATATAAGTGTTTTTTTTTGTCTAAGTGAGTTCGTAGGGTGAAGTGGGTTATAGAGGCAAGAAAGAGAAAGGGAATCCTTTTATGCATTATCAAATGTTTCCCTTTAGAAATTCAACACTCTTTTCAATATTGAGTCTAAAAAGAATGTGCTCAAGACTTTACCCTGCCTGCTAGAATTAGTCGGAGGACCATTTTTAGTCATAAATTATGCATTGAAACAAAGAGATAGTCTCTTTTTTTGTTCTCTCAGCGTACGGGCCCGAGCAAACGCCTTTTAAAAATCTTTAAAATTGTCCATTCAACTCAAAGTTACTGAGTGTAGCAAAAATGTCGAAGACATAAAGTCGGGGGAAGATTGAATAAAATAATGCGGGGGGACAGATTAGTCATGGAGTTGAGCCCACACGCTCTTTCAGCCGCCGCACAATGCCACTTTTTATAAGCGGCCCCCATCTCCACAAAGGCTGCGTTCAATATATCGAGGATGATACATGGTCAGACGTGTAATCTCTCTTTGATTCTCTGCTCTCATTCATCCCACAACCTTTTCAGCCCTGACACTGATGAGCTACTGGGCTCGATCACACACACGCATACACAGACAGACACACACTGTCAGACGTGCACACTCACAAGACGTGCAAACGTAAACGTACGTATGTGTCTACACTCTTGCACTGACAAATGTACATGTGCTTACATACTTTCACACACACTCATGCTGTTACATGGTTACACATACACAAGTGCACAACACACGTGCGTGCGCGCGCGCGCACACACACACACACACACACACACACACACACACACACACACACACACACACACACACAGCCAGTACTTCCTGGTCTTAAGAGTTCATTACAGCCACAGCCAGTCCTGGCATCTCTATTGCAGCTCCACAGTCTCTCTGTGGTTTTATTGACCAGAATGTTCAGGTGGTACAGAGCCAGCTATTGTTGTAGGATAATGGCACTCAGTGTGATGTTAGGAGGCAGTGTGAAGTCGTGGAGGTTTAGAATTATAAACGATATTGGATTTTTCATATTGTGAAAATGTTAAGGTTCCCTTCTTGGCCAAATAACTTGGGATTGACTGATCTACCTGTGGGTGAGCTGCATTTCACTGGGGATATGTCATGGAATTTGCACATCCTCATTCTGATACAGTAAAACTTACCTTCTCTTAAACCTAGCCCAACCCTCTCAGTGGTGTCACTGCTATTAAATATTAGCTGAAAGTGATGGTCCTAAGGGCCCATGCTATCTTTGGAAAACCATTTATTTGGTGTTTTTAAAAAAGTGACCATTAGCTATTGTACATTGCTCAGTTGACAAAGGTAAAAATGTGCATTTATTCCAGATTGCTTCTGTAATCTGTCCTTGACATACAGAATGTGGAATCAGGTAAGATGGTTGTTCCCAACCTTTTGACTTGCAACCCCTTAATACAAAAGCATGTCTACTTAGGACCTCTTAAACAGGGGGCATTATGCCATTGTTTGCTACCAGGCCCACAGCTTGATAATCAGGTTGAATCAACATTTTGTGTTATTTCATTCATTCAGCCTGACACCAGTTCATGTTAGACAGACTTGTGGTGGGAGGAGGGTATTTTTTCTTACAGCAGCGAGTGGCTAACGTGGAAGTTGTGGTCGGGCTTGTTAGTAGCAGCAGACTTATAGTCCCTTTCCACCAAAATTAGTGCATGTACAGGGGGTTTTTAAACATGGGAAACCCCACTAAAAATAGGCTATAGACTCCTTTACCATTGCCATCAGAGTCGAGTACACGGCTGTGCAGCAGATGAGCATGCCTTTTCGTTTTGTTTTGTTTTGTTTTGGGGGGTTTTCTTGTAGTGTTTCACCTTGGATGTCACAGCCAGTCAGAAAACAGTTTAGTAAACAGTAGAAAGCAGCATGAAGGCAAGTGAAAATGTTATAGTGGTTACTTCTTTTATAGATCTCTTACTTATTAAGTCCCTCTTTTATCTTGGTGCGACTAATTTGGATTAACGTTTGAGCACTGCTTGGTCAGAGACAGGCGTATTTTGTGGTGGTGCATCATTGCATCTCGCCAGTAAAGGGGCTAAAATTAGTGTGTTGTATTTTCATTACTGCCGGTCAGAGCTGGAGCCAATAAATACCTGTAACTATTACAGAGTCATCTGACATGATTTGTGATCCTTTCCTATTACACACAAAAGCCAGATGTAAGTGGGTTTAAAGTGCAGTGAGAGAGGGGCTTTAATGTGTTGTTTTGTTTTTTAATTTGTTGAGAATTTTCATGATTGCAGCCAGATAGCTGGCTAGCTATATCAGAAGATAAAGTCTCCATTTTTTTTTATTTCTGTAAGGAGTTTACTTGTCATTGTCTGAGACAAAGTGCCATCCAGAGGCAATGTCAGTTTCTAGCTACAGAGGCTCCAGACCTGAATATTTTCTCAGAAGCCCTGAGTTTTTTAGGCCCACTTTTATTTGACATTGTTTGGGATCCTTGATTTGCAATCACAGCAGCCCAGATTATTATGGGATGGATTCAAATGTAGCAGCTGAACACTCATTCTGTGAATTCTATTCCAGCATAGTATATCAAAAATAGGGCTGAAGATTAGTAATGCTGTTTATGTCAAATTACTACACGGCCTGTTTTATGTAGTTTAAATATAGTAACATCAGAGAATGTTGCCTCTTTTTGGTGGCAGGAGTGAAAATGACTCATCCACAACATTTGTTGTGTTATAGTTTCAGAATGATGAGGACAAGTTGTGTAATAATTAGATACAAAATAGGATGTAGGCCTTACAGGATGACTGTTTTCCCAGGCAACTACCAGGGTTGTCCGAAATATTGTACAGATTTTTAGGCATTTTATTATATAGAATGGCTTGAAAAATAGTGCACATAGCGGCCATAAATGGGAAAAATATCCCAAGGAGCATGACCCCAGACCCCCTTTGTCCGGGCTGAATCTCAAATGTTACTACTGCACTTGCTATTAAAAACTTTAGTTTTATTTTTTCCAAATATTTTTTGGGGGCTTTTTGCCTTTATTAGATAGGATAACTATAGCGTGAAAGGGTGAGAGAGAGAGAGAGGGGGAATGACATTCAGCAAGGGGCTGTGGGTTGGAATCAAACCCTTAGCTGCTGCGGCGAGGACACAGCCTTTGTACATAGGGCACCTGCTATAGAGTGCCGAAGTCACGTGAAGCTCATGGGACCTTAGATCGGAAAAAATATGAATGGCAGTGAATGAGGAGAGCAATGTTATCTTTTGGTCCCGTTTGAGTTGTGACATGAAAATCCAAATATGTTGTTAATGAATTTAAAACATAAATTTTAAGGTCAAGAAAGTCATACTTTGTGGTAAAACTGTTGAGATGTAAGCTTTTGAAATAGGGTTAATTAGAAAGACTCAAGAGTACACGGGAGGAGGTCGCGTATGTGATGTCATAGCTTTCGCTGAAATTCCACTGTTTTATGATTAATCGATTTATGATTGAAGATGTCTGTGTGTTTTGTGCCAGGTTACAGTCACTCCAAGCTGCAGGAAGCGAGTGAAAGCTGTGACGTCACATACGCGACTGTCTCCTGTGTAGTTTTTCTAATTACGTTTTTTCAAAAGCTTACATCTCAACAGTTTTACCACAAAGTATGACTTTCTTGACCTTAAAATTTATGTTTTAAATTCATTAACAACATATTTGGATTTCATGTCAAAACTCAAACGGGACCAAAAGATAACATTGCTCTCCTCATTCACTGCCATTCATATTTTTTCCGATCTAAGGTCCCATGAGCGTCACGTGACTTTGGCACTCTATACCAGGTGAGCTGGTGGGCGCCCCAACCTTTGTGATTTTAATAAAGTTAAACAATTGCTTTGTGAGCCTATGAAAAACTGCAGCTTCTGGGAAAATTACGTATGAGTATGAGATTGGTTTGTATAAAATACCGTTGTTATCGAAATGTGGAGTGAATCACACAACATGCTGATTAAGTTGTGTCTTAAGGTATGATTTATACTTATTGTGTTTTCTTACTTCTGGAACACAAACCAGAAGTTCACGTAAGCTCTTTATTTGAAATGCTGAACATATCTGAGATGTGGGCAGTGATTTAGAGGTCTGGAACAAGGCTCACCAGCTCAACCAAAGATTGAGTTTCCCCTCTGAGTTTGTTTTTATCATTTATTGAAGTTTAAAGAGGTGAAATTGTTTCACAATTTATGATTTATTTATTTTCTGCTTTTATATCCTGTTCATCAACATCTTGTAGTCCCTCAGATTTTTCTTGCAACCCCTTGGAGTGTCCTGACCCACATTTTGAGAACCAGTGAAGTAACAAGTGGAGATAAAGAGGACATAAAGATGAGATGATATGAGGAAAGGAGCAGACAAAAAGCCCCTTTAACAGTGGTCTTTGTTACCATCACATACAATATGCTGACCAATCACAATCAGCCAAATTCAACAGCTCCCCCACAACCACACTGAATGATGCTCCCTAAATATTACAACTGCCTCATGTCCCAGGGTGACTGGAAGATCCTGCATGCCCCCAGTGTACACACAGCACACATGAAGTGGCAAACATACAGAAATACACATATGAACACACACACACACCACAGTCCATACACACCTACTTCCACACCTAGACACATACTGTACATTTGCCACACATGGCCATTTACCTCCTCCAAGCTATTCATTTTACAAATTCCATAACCTCTTAGAATTTCTTCATGTGAAGAAGATTGCTGCCTGGTCTCAGATTCATTATGGTGATTGAATTCCCTTCAATAGAAAACTTTTTAGTGAGAGAGAGAGAGAGGGAGTAAGAGACTGAATGGGAGTGAGAAAGAGACAGAGAGAGAAGAAACATAAAGAAAGAGAGAGAGACAATCAGAGGAACAGACAGAGAGTGAGCAGTCTGTCTTGCCTGACTGAAAACTGAAGGCAACAGGGCTAAAAGCTCGTCTGGGTGCTGAGAAACAAAAATGCAGTATTTTTCACCTCCGCTCACCTCTCTGCTTCCATCTTCATTTTCATTTGGTTACTTTTAACTCTGTCCTCCTGCTTGTTTTTCAGGATCAAATGTGAAACAAATGCAGTCAGTAAAGACTTCTCTTATTTTGGGCTCCCTTAAAAACTTAGATTTTTTTGTTTTTCAAGCCTGTACAACACTCAAAGGCCATGTGTTTGTTAGTTGTGAGTCCCTGTGATCATTCTCCATACAGGCCAACAAGTGGTTCCCTCATACTGAAACAAAAACAAAAACCTCATTGCTCTCTGCAAAAACACAAATGCAGCCTAAGCTAATATGCTTCAAAAATCTGACTTAGCCAAATCAGGTAAGTGTTGTCATCTTAGTAGTCTTGTGTAGGTTTATTTTTTGTTACGGCAACAAAACTAACCTACATGCAAAAGAAAACTGTCTAAGGAGGAGGAAGAACTTCACCATTTCTGCATCTAAACTGACGTAATAGTACTTGCACTATTTGTGTTAAGCAGGATTTAGCCTACACACATCACCTATGCTGTTGTAAGCATTTAAACTTGTGCATTGGTGTGTCCGTGTCACTCTGCGGTTACACCTCCAAAACACTAGTTGCCGGCAGAGGTTTCTGTGAAGTGCTGTAAAGTTTAGTTGATTTAAACACACATTAAATTTGGCTTAATAGAGACAATGGCTTCACCAAAACTCACAGACAAAGCACTTGTCTTTATCTGGACACATTTTCCCCACAAATGCAACATGCTAATGTTATTAGCACAAGCCTATGGCATTTTGCATTGTATAAATTAGCCTAGCAGCTAGCGATCTTTTCTTCTTCTCCTATATACCAGGGGCAACAGCAACATTTAACACAGGTAACAGATCATAATTTGGCTTAATAGAGCCAATTTCAAACATAAGTACACAAATTGGCTTCACCAAAACTCACAAGGTTCACTGACAAAACAACTGTGTTATACTAAACAAAAAAAATTTCCAGACAAATGTAACATACTAATGTTATTAGTCACAAGCCTGTGGCAGTTCACATTGTATAGATTAGCCTAGCGACGAGCAGAGATATCCTCTGTTCATATAAAGCCAGGATAAGTAGTATAGTATAAATCACTTAAGGATAAATCACATACAAGATGGGGCTGTCAGAACGAACTTCGCTATTCGAAAACAATTATTGTAAAACTAAAACGGCGCTCTACGGTGCATTAAGAGATGTTTTGGGGGAAATACATGACTGTCAGAGAAGCCCCGTTTACAAACAGACCTACAATCCATCTCCTCTCCTCTCTCTCTCCTCAGCGGAGGGTGCCCTGTCAGCCCTGCGCTGACAGTGACAGGGCGCATTTTTTTGATCCAAAGTGACACAGCCCGTTTGCTCGTGCTTCGGGGTCGTTCAATAGAGTAATTGCAAATAAATATTGTTTTAATGTGTAACTATTGAAATGTTCACAAGAGCTTTCATAAATTCTTACAATGTTGCGGCACTGCCGCCTTTGCAGGTTAAAAGTTAATGACAGCGACTTGAAGTGAGGAGGAGCAACAGAGACGCTCACTTTGCATATGATGCAAAATATTAAAATAACGTCATTATAACACAAAAATATAAAAATGCGGTGGTAGACCTAGGCTATAGGCTATACCAAGGAAAAACTTTAATATTATTCAAATTTTTTAACATAAAAAACATTAAAAATTCTAATCTGATTTTGGGGGAATATTGACAGCCCTAACACAAGACTTAAAATGCTATTTTAGTGGAGGCTTTACTGTCTTCACAATTTATTGTTTCTTATCTGTGGAATAAAAGTAAATAAAAGCTTTTTTTCCACTGAGGGAAATGGCTTCAGCTGTGTCACTGTGACATGTAGTTACATTTCTGGGGAGGTTCACGTCAAGTTATGGTGTAGGTTACAGCGTAGGCTCTATGTCGATGCAGAGCCTACGCTGTAGCTACAGCGTTCATCCAAAGTTCCGGATGTGTGTTTTGATTGTCATGAGATTTGATGCAGATCTTCACGTGCATCCCCTCAGGATGAACTATAATAATATTTGCGATCCCTTTCCATGTAGTGCCATCATCAGGTCAGAATTTACTTTTGTCAGTACTCTGGTTTATGACCAGATACTTGCAAAACTAATGTCTTTCCCATTTGCTCAGCTGTACTTTGTGTTTAGTGCTCATATGCTGTTAGCATGTCAATGAATAATGAATATCCACTAATAGGGAACACGAGCACAAGATCAGACTGTCACAGACAGGTTAGTTTATCCTACTGACGACGTGTTGTTGCAATAGTAATATATACATAATAATATATATACTGTTACAGAGAAAAACATACAATTTACAGTAATGCCAGTTTATAGAAATAGTGGATTTGAATTTTTATTTTTTTTGCCTTGGCCAAAGATGTTCTCATATAACATGTTATCATCCCAACTCTTCACATACCAACGTTTAGTCATTGGCCCTTTCCATCTTAATATGACGCTCTAAGTACCCCTCCTGTGTCAGTTTTGCATGTTCTGGGTAAGGGTTAAAATTTGTTTTGGTGTTTAAATTTATGCTCATTACATGCATTGTGTCTTTTCAAAATACACTTCCATTTTCACAGGACATGTATAGTTTCTGCTGGTTAAAAGCACAAAGACTTTTTCAAAATTAACTTACAAAGTGGGTAAAACACTGAGTTTCGGGGCTTACTTCCTTGAGTTTAGGCAACAAAAATACATGGTTAGGTTCTGAAAATAAAAAAAAACATACTTTGGCTTAAAATAATGATTTGTTACAAAGATAATGTAACCTCAAGTGAAATATGTCACTAGCACAGCATGATACACATACCAGCGTACTATGTTGATATTACAATAATTGGTTTTGCATGAGACACCAACAGGGGACTCCTGGGAGTAAGCCCAGAGTTTGTTTTATCCACTCGCACTATGAGGACTTCCTTGTTCTTTATACTGCACAGTTGCCTGCAGCATCACAAACTGACACCCCTCCCAGTATGTGTCATACTAAGGGTGCCTCTGTGTCCACTGCAAGGGCCACTAAACAAGCATTGATATTTGACGTGTTGGAAGTGAGCCTGGGGGCTGTCGTCCCAGACAGACAGTAAACACCAGTGCAATCACAGAAGTACATTAGAAGATGCAAACTGCTGTCAGATAACATTTATGAAGATAACATTTGTAATTTTGTAAGAGTACTGACAGCTTGATGGTTGTGCTTTTTTTAACATATATTTTGGGCACCTTTACCTTCATTAGATTGCATGCAGAGCTAATAGAAAATGAGGGTGGAGAAAGAGAGAGTATGACAGTTACAAAAATCCATGGTGGGGTTCTAATCATTGATGTTTATGTTCACTTGGTTACCATGAGTCCAAAAATGCATTTTTGTTGGGCATCTTTTACAGTGTAGTCACATTAGAAAGGGCTCACCTCATGGCCAGTATGGACAGGAAGAATGATTACAGAGACCAGTCATTCTCTCAATGTGCACATGGGCATGTGAGTATCGTAGTACGATGGACTTGAAAATACAAGACCATCCTTTAAATCGAGGCCTTGTTTATAATGGCTCACATATATAATTAGTATACATATGTAATTTTGCTTTTCTCTGACTCTGGTTTTCTCTTTCTATCTGTCTCTGTCTCTCTCTCTCGCCATCCCTCCCTCTTTCCCTTTCCTTTTTTACACCAGTAGCACCTGGACCTGCACTATTCATCATGCGGATGACTCGGAACATGAATTAGTTTTCTTTTTTTTTTTTTTTTTTTACAGTGGAAGATGAGAGGGCCAGATGGCATAGAATAAAAAAAGGCTGGAAATAAAAAAAAGAGAGGGAAGCATGGATAGAGGGAGGAAAGGAGTTAAGGAAGGAGGGATGGAGTAGAGGACGACATAATTTAGCTTTTTTTTGCCACTATATCGTCTTCTGCTCTTTACACTCTGGCTTCTATGTTATCATAGAGGGCACATGGTAGTGTTGGATTAAGGTCTTGGATTTTTTACGCCATCACGCTCTGCAGTAGAGCTTTTCACATGACCTCCATTGTCGTTTCTTTTACTTCAAACAAGAAAATTGTGAAACTCTAATTAGTCTGAATAATTGAGGCCGGATGAAGCGCTGCCAATCGGAGCTCGTCTCATGCAAGGTGGAGTGGTTTTGTTCACTGGCTGTCTTTTCATGGTGGCCTGGCCTCTCTTTATTTCTCTCTTTCTCTCCGTCTCTGTCTGTCTCTTTCCCTGCTCTCTCTTAGCTTTGTGCTTGTCCCTTTTTTGAAAAGCAGAGAAAAGGCTCTACTCGAGAGGGCCAGGAGGTGAGGGTTGCGTTATTAGAGCATCAATTGTGGCCAATTACAGTTGTGCGAGTGCATGCACAGTACCTGCTGCATGCCGTTTGGGTGTAGGAGACCAGCAGCGGGCTCCAACACCAGCGGGCCTCGCCACCTCAGCAGCTACTTGTTTTCACTGCAGACCAACAATATGCTCTCTGCATCTGCTATCTGTTTGCTTAAGCCTGGCCCACACTAAAAGATTTTTCAAATCTTAACCGATGCTAAAAATGTGAGACCCAAACACATAACGACATATTTGACAAACATAACTGTTGCGTTCCTGTGGTGTGTGGAAAGCAACAATTTGCGCAGCACACCACACACAGATTCCATTCAGGAACAAGCAGAGTCGACGCTCTAAACTACAAATGTCACGTGATTCAATGTGTTGAAGGAAACAAAGATATTGGACAACAGGCAGGAAGAACTAGCTGTTAGTTTTTGCACTACTTTTTTGCAGGAACTATACAAGGAAAAAAAAAAAAAATATGGATATAGTCAGGAAGACAGGGTGGACATGAACTGTCAACCCCGTCCAGAGCATGTGAGCGGAGCGGAGCAGGTGAAAATTTCTGCTCCTCGCTCGCAGACCTGTCACTTTGCGCCGCTCATCCGCTCCGCTTGGTTCTGCGCATTCTTCGCTCCGCTCCATCATAAATTTTATCCCGCTCCACTCACTCACCACTCCCCTCAAAAAAACTGCGTCGTAGGCCTACTACCCTAACCTGTAATCTTCTATTCACAAATAAAACAGGGTCTGCCCATTTTTCCGACAGTCCATTGTTCCGACCATATTAAATCTATTGTTCCGAAGTCCCGTTGTTCCAAAATCATCATGATGCCCTGTGGTTAAGGTCTGGTTAGGTTTAGGCACAAAAACCACTTAGTTAGGGTCAGGAAAAGATCATGGTGTGGGTTAAAATGAAAAAGAAAGTGGCAAACACATAAGCCGTGAGCCTGCTCCGCCTCAAGCCTTTCCCAGCTGACCCAGAGCCGGTCACGGTGCACCATCAAGGCAGAAGTAGCTGTTGAGCTCCGCGGAGAGCTCCCCACACGACCCTGACCCCAGAGTTAATAACAGGAGGTTATGATGTTTCACTCTCTCCTCTCTATGACACTTCTATCTCGACCAGTAGCCTACTTTTGTTGCGTTGCTGATCCATATGGTACACAAATACAGTAATAACCACATATCGGAACAACGGGACGTTGGACTAATGAGAGGTTGGACTAATGAGAGGTTGGAATAATGAGAGGTTGGAATAATGAGAGGTCGGAACAATACTATGACACCAATAAAACATGAGCTTAGTAGATTCTCCGGGGAAGCCCCCTCCCCGCAGTTAGGGACCGCAGTTATTGTTTCACCCAGTGGCGTCAGAGAGAAATACAGTGGAAAAACAACGAGGCGGCGAAAGTTCGAATTAGGGCAGGCAGGAGGGGTGGTGTATGGGTTTAACTACCTCCGACTTTCGACTAGGAGTAGGGATGTATCGGTGCCGACCAAAGAAAAATATTTGTTTCATGTGTCAAACTGCTACACAAGATATAGGCCTATTTTGTTTGTTGAAGACAAGAAGAAGATATTGAATTTGTTCTATATTTTGTGCTGCTGAACCACCGATAAGCTTTTTGGATACTGTTTAAATAAAAAACAAACCTTATGGGACAACTTGGATGCATTCTTTTTTCTTTCTTTCTTAATGCTTTGCAAAGTATCGGATCGGACTCAGTATTGGACTCGGTTTCAAAATAAAGGATTCGGTATCAGATCGGATGCAAATAAAATGTGAACGGGATATCCCTAACTAGGAGGCCTGCGTTCACTTCCCGTAAAATTGTAAAACCAAACCCTGTTTTTTTTTTTTCCTACACCCAACCAAATGCTTTTGTTGTCTAAACCTAACCATATTTGTGTGCTGGCAAAATGTAACCATTTGTGGTGTTGTACTGACGTAGTGCATATATTTTGAAAGAGACTGCATGCAAATGGTACATTTCCTGTAAAAACAGAAGTGTATTTTGACAACGGACAATGTAAAAAACAGGTAGAAGTATAAAACAGGCAGAACTTAACACGATGTCCCAGAATGTCAACAGACCACTGTCCACAAACAAACGTGGATACGATCTCCAAACAACATTTAGTTGTAGGTCTACACAGAAAGCAGACGTACTGTGATGTCTGAACATGGTGACAAAACACCAATCATACAAGTCAGATGAGGGAGTTGGAGACCTATGCTGTGCAATGTTTCTAACACTGTTCACACTTTCTTTCAATTTTGGTGATTGTAAAATTGCCCTTAAAATTGTATTTCAGTGGCACAGAAAAGTAGGGCTGTAGTCTCCTAGTCGTCTAGTCTCTCATCCGACCAAATCCTCATTAGTCGAATAATCGCTGTGTTACTTTCATAAAGAGGAAAGAAAAGTGCTACATCAATAACTTTCCAGTATTAATCCATTATTTCCTACAGTGGGAGGGACAGGCTAAGTTACCTGTGAAAATGGGGGTGTTTTCAAAACACTTGTATTTCACAGATAAGAAACAATAAATTGTGAAGACAGTAAAGCCTCCATTAAAAAAGCATTTTAAGTCTTGTGTGTGATTTACCCTTCAGGGATTTATACTTCGGGATTTATCCTGGCTTCATATGAACAGAGGAAATCTCCGCTCGTCGCTAGGCTAATTTATACAATGTAAAATGCCATAGGCTGCAGTGTTGTTTTTGGCAGCCATTTTAGATTTAGTCATAGTCTTAGTCTTTTGGACTAAAATGCTTATTAGTGTTAGTCAAATTTTAGTCATTTCTATATGTGATAGTTTTAGTCCAGTTTTAGTCGACGAAAACTCAAAAAGGTTTTAGTCTAGTTTTAGTCAGTTTTAGTAAAAAAAAAAAAAAAAAAAAAAGGAAAAAAAAAGAAGTATAGTCTTTTAACAAATTTATTTAGGTCAATAAGTATTGGAGATTGCTGTTGGACAGACACCTTTTATCTCCATATTTCAACTGTTTTTTTTTCATGAATTGATGCCCTACTTCATCATACAAGAGTGTCATACATAAGTTGTGAAATCTATAAGTTCAACACGTTGTGACGGGTCGGGCCGGATTTAGTCAAAAATGTAGCTATAAATTGTATTCAGGCTGGGGTCAGATTCGGTCAGCTTTCAGTGAAAATGTAGTGTAAAAATAAATAAAATCCTATTGTCTGTCCTGTTTATTGCTTGGGCACTGTTATTTACGTGACAACACCTGAACATAACACACACAGACACACACTGGCTGTTTGTTTCTACCTCTCCCCTTGCTGGAAGAGGAGACCTCAAGACCTCCCACTGCCCGCCTCCGCCTTGATTAAACGCTGAAAATAAAATAAAAGATGGAGACAGGTTTTTCCTATTTTATCTTATTTTGTTTAATTTCTCCCTCTCCTCTCGCTGGAAGCGTCGGACCTTCCGCTCCCGTCTCAAACACGGAGGTCTCCCTGTCTGCTGATCACGCCCGGCCTGTTAAATACCCTGTAACCATCAACCAACAACTTTGTGACACAAACTCAGTGCTTTGGTCATTAAATAATGTCGGGCTCGGTTCGGGTTCGGACAGAAATATGCGGCCCGTGCTACACTTACACACACACACACACACACACACACACACACGGAAAACCGGACATTAGATTACACGTACAATAAGCAGAAATATCATGTATTTTGAACGTCTGACAGACCACCTACTAACATTTACGTCCATTTTCGTCTCGTCAACGAAAACTCACACACGTCTCGTCATGTTTTAGTCATCAAAGAGCCATGTTTATCTCGTTATCGTCATGAAAACAAGGGGCGTCAACGAAATAATTTCGTCATCGTCATCGTTGACGAAAACAACACTGATAGGCTGGTGCTAATAAAGTTATGTTGTATTTGTTTGGAAAATGTGTTTAGTGTGATGGTTGTTTTGTCAGTGAACCTTGTGAGTAACAATGGAGCCAAATTATGTGCCGTTACCTTTGTCACATGTTGCTGTAGTCCCTGGCTTCAGAGACAAGTGAAAGATCGCTAGGCGCTAGGCTAATCTATACAATGTAAAATGCCACAGACTTGTGCTAATAATGTTGGCATGTTGTATTGGTGGGGGAAATGTGTCCAGATAAAGACAAGTGTTTGTCAATTCTGCGATTTATAGTGAAGCTGATTTATGTACTTTTGTTTGAAATTGTACCTATTAAGCCAAGATTAATGTGTGTTTTGAATCAACTAAACTTTACAGCACTTCACAGAGTCCTCCACCGCCGACTAGTGTTTTGGAGGTGTAACTGCAGAGTGACACAGACACAGCACCGCAGAAGAAAAAATAGCATGCAGATTTATTTTTCCCTCGACTAATCGATTAGTTGAAGATTATGTACAACTTTAGTTGACCAAGGTTTTCTTTGGTTGACTACAGCCCTACAAAAAAGTCTTAAATTTAACATGCCTTCAGTTGTAGGAACCCTGAAACCTGAGACCTGCGGGACCGTTGTTTTCCACACAATAGGATATCAGATCGTATCAATCGTTTAATACTTCCGGTTTGAAAATGGTGTAGTCAGGATGGACTTCGGACCAGATTGGTGAATGCAAAAAACACTCTTAACCAGTGTCAGCCCATGGCATTGGCAGTATAGGCGAATGTTAAGGGGGCAGACATCCATAGGGGGCGCCACAAATGGGGGAAGAAAAAAATTATACAAATTTTTATCTTTAACTATTTTTTTTACTAATAATATTACTACAATTATTTGGAAGTATTACAGAAGGCCACAACAACAGAACTACATAGCAAAACCTACTAAATAATAGAGAGGCCTTTTTTTCTCGGTAATGCAATGAAAGGATTGAATGACTTTAAAACTGTTCATTTATTTAACACATATTTTCACCTTATTTTTTACTGTTAGTTGGGTTGTTTATTTGCATTTTTGTAATTAATGTGCAGTACTTTGACTGTTGAGCTGCAGCACAAAAATTGGGCTTTGTGACGATTGTTGGCAGACGGGAATCAAGCCAAAAATCAGCCTGATTCTTGTGTAGTGCATACCCAACATTAGCTACTGTATTTGTCCTCATCTGCTTTCAGTTGAATGAAAAAGAGGTTCTCTTTTCTTTTTCCTGTTGTATTAAGCTGAGTGCAAACAACAAAATCTGCTCCAGAGTTACATGCTGCCTTTGTGGAGTAATGATGAGTCTCAGGTTTGTTTAGGATGCATAGATATGGCGGTAAATCTGAGAAAAAAGAAACTATAACTTCCAAGTGATGACTGATGTCTACACAAACCCTAACACCAGATAAGCTCTTTACTGAAATTAAAAATGCATACAATTCAAATCTGCATATTTGATGTGTTCCTTAATCACTGATATAGTCTCAAAGGTTTGTTTCGACAAAACAAGTTCAGTACTTCTGTGGTAAAACGCTCAAAGAACCACCTAATGTCTTCATCATTTTGGTTAATTATAATTTCTACTAATGGACTGACAAAACTCCTGACACTTTTTGGCGTGAAGAAGCCCTCACAATCTGTAAGCTGTCTTTTAACAGACATCCCCCCTGCAACTAAGAAATTGAATAAAAAATGAAATTGATTCATTATAGTAAAACTGAATTATTAAATCAACAGTAATAAATCAAAACAGACCATGACATTAGACCCATTGGAAGAATACATGCATGTGGGGAAATAAACACAATGTCCATTTACTAACTTTTTCCCAGAGTGGTCAACAAGCAGCATCTCAGGGTCTCTTTTAGAAAATGGTTTACTTACTTTTTTTGGTCTTTGAGATGCAGTTCAAAGCTCCACAAAAGCCAGTAAGGGGACCTTGAGTTAAAGGGGCACACTTCCAATTTTACAGACGACATTCAGTGTACTTGTCAGGAGGAGTATTACACAGTCTTTGAATACAGTTGTATTATGTCTTCTGAGGCTACAGAAGCAGCTCCTCAAAGTCTTGAAAGATAACCTCTCTCATCTTGGACTTGGACTGGAGGGAATTTTTTTTAACAGAAAGCCAGCATTACAAATTTGATTAATGGGGTTTGAAAGAACTGGGCATTTAGAAGGCAGGGAGGGAGGTCTTGGACCCTACTGCTTTGATTTAGATAATTCTTTTAAGAATCTGTCTATTTGTGTCTCCCAACTTTATTAAAGTGCAAAACTAACATTATAAAAGTACACCTTCAAGATTTAGTTAAGCAACTGACTTTTTTTTGTAAAAACACACCTACTTAGTGATGAGCAGACCGTTTCATTTCACAGTATTGGGTTTTTGCGAGTTGATACATAAACATTTTAAACTTTTTGAGTTTTGATACTTTTTGTAAAATATGATCTCCATTTTTCTGTGACACTTTGTTAAAGAACATGAACATACAGTTGGTGTTGCCTGCCCCACTAAACTTCTCTTTAATGTATTACCAGTCATCATGTATGTTTACATTATAAAGACAAAAATATTCATTTTATTGCACTGATCTAGCATCCCACTTGTATGCAGGTAGGCTATGTCAGCTCAATACGATGTCACAGAACAGTCACTGACCAACAATCTGTTGTTCTTTGAGGGCAAGTAGCAGACGTCTCTGTTACCTCCGCAGCCTCCAAGTTCCCAATCATATTTCATGGCTGACATGATCCATTTGCTTTTCCTTATCAACATGTTTAAAATGTTTAGAAATACAACACATCCTCTTTGTAGTCCTCATGTTGTTTTCCATATTACAGTTTAACTCACACCAAAGTCACAAGAACAACCTTCAGAGCGCCTGTTGATGCACTGTTGACGCTGGCTTGCAGAAGTCTCGACTCGAGTCTGATTTAATTGTTACTCTTAGACTCAGCGTAGCTGGCAGTGTGAGTAGTACCCTGCGATAACAGCAAGTGGCTGTGATAAAAAAATAAGGGATTCATCAACACTCGGACGCTTAACAAGCTGACCTGGTACGGATGGGGGGGAAGTAATTGATTCTTAGATGCATCGCAATGAGGATGTGGATGATTTGGCATTGATTCACAAATGTCAATGCTTGATTATCTAAATGTTTGTTAATAATGTGATGTTGATTGAATGAAATAGATGAAACTTAACCATGGGAGCAGTGCAGTAAATGGACAGTCTACAGTGCAGGCAAACTAGAGTTATTATGTCATGTTCACAAAAGGCAGTGGTTACAAGCATTTTTTAATTTAATGTCTAAATACTGTAATAACATTTGCAAGGAAAACGTGAAGTATATTTTGAATACTTTCTATGCCATCACCCAGAAACTAATGTCAACAGAGCAGAGCAACTATCAGCATGTAGACAAAAGAGACCGGCTGACTAACTGACTGGTGAAGAAACTAAACCTTGCGCCCAGCCCACTCGATGTCTGCCCCAGAGCTAAAGTGCAGCAGAGAAGCTGCTCTCCACTGCTAGGGACATCAATAATAGCATAGCAGAGCCATGGTGCACATTGTCTCCCCCTCATTTCATTATTCGCATACAGGCAGGAGACTGTAAGGTTCTTTCAAATGTATTTATTCATTCATTAATTAATGCAGTTACCTTATTTAAAATGAAAATGCTGTGGAAGATGAATTATTCAACTATGTCATTTGCGAACTATTTCTGGTGAAATACGACAGACTGCAAACACCTGACACTACATTGACATAGATATCCCACAGTGGGTTTTGATGAACAACCGCAAATGGATACAATCCGACTGGCACTCCCTTGTTTAAAAGCTTGGGTATGGAAGCATTTTGGCGTCTGTGAAGTTGAAGAGAAAAGGGACCCGGACAGCAACCACACTGTATGAAATTAAATTCATCTCTTTATTTAATTATGGGTCATTACAAACACATTATACTATATCAAGTAGTCACACAGTGAGAAAAACAAATCATGCATAGAAATCCCAAAATCTGATGCATCAGGATGCATTGATAATCATTTTATAATCTATTTGTAGCCCTCTGAATCGTAATGCAATCGAATCATGAGGTGCCTGGAGATTCCCACCCCTGTACTAGACACTATAAAGAGTGGTTTAAAAAGATCTGTTAGATCATTTTCACCCATTACTGCTCCCCCTCCACTTAGGTTTAGTCTCCATCCTAATGGTATGATTATCTATGGCTAGCAGAAGCTCACAAAGAAGGTTCCTCTTAATTTGAAACCTCACACACCACCGGGTCTCACTCCGAAGTCATCGAAATCTGGCGCTTGGTCGGTGACTTCCAGCGTCAGACACAGATGAAAAAGCTGTCCTTTTTCATGTCAGCATGATATGCAGCTGTGCCCGCTATTGTTTAGTGACGCCCGGCAGCGTCAGGGGGAAACGCAGCAGGACAACAGTGACAACTTAGGTGGTAGAAGTGGTGGAAGTCAGAGTAGGGGTGGTGGATGGGTCAAACAACCCCCTACTTATACCCAGGAGGCCAGTGGTCGCCTCTGGTAAGACTGCAAAGCCAAACCCTGTTCTCTATTCCTATACCCAGCCAAAGTGCTTTTTTGCAAAAAATTAACCAAGTGCTTGTATTTGTTGTTTAAGGAAAAGCAACTCAATTCGCTGTGTTGTGCCGATGTGGTGCATTTATTTTGAAAGAGTAAACTGTACATTTCTTGTGTATTTTGAAAACAGGATGATGCATGTAACAGGCAAATTTGACTTGGCGTCCCAAAAAATCAACAACCAATGCACCCATGGTACCTTGCACGTCATATCATGACGTGGAAAGTCCATGACCAAACGTCAACATGTGACGAGGTTGGAGTGAGAATGTGTTGTTGATGGGAGTAGTTCATTTTTAGCAAGTTCTATCAAGGATCCGCAATTTGATTGTCTCATTGTGCAGTTTAACACACAAAGTTTGAAATCAAAACAAAAAAACTCTAAAAGACTAGTCAACTCCTTCATCAGATATAATGGCAACATTTTGATGGAAAGGTTTCAAAAGCATATTTGACAATAAAATTCAGGACTGACCAGTAAATAACTGTCAACTGTGGTATCTGCGGAGATCATCCACTACACCACGCAACATGTCAGCCGCCAGCATGCATGCACACACAGACACTGAAAAGGTATGCACACGTGTGAAAGTGCCCTGCGATGTTGAGCGGCTACTGTCATGCTATCAATCATGGTTACGAGGCCAGCGCTTCCCTGCTACATTAACTTCATGACCTCTGGACCCAATCTCAATTAAATTTCTGATGAATCTATGATTCACATACAGTCTCCTGTCACTGGCCTGTCATTCAACACATCCTTTTTATTTTTAGTTTTGGACCAGATGCAAATAAAGCAATAGCTGAGGGATTCAAGAGAAGAGAGGAGAGGGAGAAGAAAGATGGAGAAAAGAGAGGATGAAAACATCAAGGAAATGATTGCGGGGAGGTTGAGTCTGTTCGCTGCACACCAAAGGGGGTTAAGACAGGGTTTGGCTGGCGGAGACAAGCCAACAGAGACACAAAGCGCTAAATCTAAAAAGTTTCTCAGGCATTGTTTAGAATCCCTAACAAGGGGGACTGTGAACAACAAGGAACATAATTTGGATTTCCTCCCCCTCCTCTGTTTTCCTTTTCCATGTACCCAAGCACATAAATAGCTATCTTAACAACTTGATGCTATTTTGAATAGGGGCTGCATCTCCCTGTGGATTTCCATGAGTGAGGCAATTTGCTGGCGAACAGGTGCATTTTTAATGCTTTCATACAATTAAAACAGAATCTACCTTCCTTCTCCCTTCCCTGTTTTCAGAGGCGCCCTCCTTTCATACTTAGGTTGAATTGATTTAGTTTGTCTAATTAAACTCAGAATAAGATGTTAATTACCTAACAAGGTCACCTCTCTCTACTACCAAATTTACCGTTGGTATCCTTTCTTCAACAGTATTTTCTTCAAGGATTCAAAGGGAAAGTGGAAGAATGGTGTTAATTGCCTATATGCAGTGTCCCATTTTTAAATTTGAACATCTTTTTTCCCCCAGAACTTTCCTTTTCCTGGGTCTTTTTATGCTTTGAGAAAATGGGGATTCATTGTGCCATTGTTCCTTTCTCTCTTGTCCTCCACTCAGAAATGATGCGTCAACTCATCACAATATGGCCTTTGTCTTCATTTACCAAGTTTCCCATACTCAGTGTGGAGGAAGAGAGGAGGACTGATGGGGACAATGGTTTGTGTTAAGAGGGAGCATGGATCAGAGATAGGCTGCAGAGTGATTTTTCCTTACTCTACCATATTTCACTCTGTAGGACCAAGTTGGTTTTCCACACCACCATAAGACTGTAGAGCACTGTTTTCTCAAGCAGGCAAGTACGTTGGTACAAGACAAGTATAAAAAAATATATTTTTTTACACACATAAAACATAAAGGGTCTAACTGAAATTAAAAACCTCTTCTACAGTATCCTGGCCAAAATATCACCACCACATAGAGCAAATAATGGGTTATAATGAATTAGATGAAGAATATAGGATCAAAGGGATTAATTAAGATTATAAAATAACAGCAATAAATATATCAGAACAAGTAATCCAAAAACAGATACATAGTAGATTAAAACTGTTCAAATAAATGCATTAATAAAACTGGATTTATAAAATCAGAACAGATAAGACTGATATAGTCAATACATCCTAATATTCCAAGTAAATAAACAGTTTAGGAACACTGTCAACTAAGTAAGCCTGTCCCCAATTCAATGAAAATGTTTTTTAAAGCTTGGAAGATACCTGAATCATGAACAACATACATGAAGGCGCCTTTTCCTGCCACATAAGCACCTTAGGAATATCTGTGGGGTTACACTGAGCTTGTGTAATGTCAAAGTTTGATTACCGTTGACTTAAAAGTTCCATATTATGTTCAGTTTAACCCATATGCAAGCTCCAGTGTCAGACTGGACACTGAACAAATTCATGCCTGACAATTTTTGCCTCTTTTTTTTTTTTTTTTTTTTTCTGACCTTTTCGGCTCCACTTTTATGGTCGTTTATCCATTTCATTTGTTTTTTTCATTTAACTCCACCTTTTCTGTCTTGATTTCAATTGATTATTTCCTGCCTGACCTCTGACATTACACTGATGGATCCACTTAAAGCGGTTTGGGGAAGTGATGGCAGCCGATACCACTGCACCTGCTGTACACTATAGGTAGCCTATTGACAATTTTGTGACAGTTTAACCGAAAGTTGAATAGATTTCTGATTAAACCCATTTGATTTCATGCAAACCAGCTGAACCAGAATTTGTCATTATTACACATTTTGGCAAACTGAAAAGTAGCCTATATGAGAAACCTGTGCTGACAGCATCACAGCACTACATCCTGTTTTATTGCATTAGTAATCAGCAATATGACAATGTGATTAACATAATATTATGTTTATAAATGGATTGACAGAGCCACTAGTGTCTGGCCATGTGCACTTTACTGCCGAGCCCAGGCCAGTCTCAGCAACCTGTTTGTTTACATAACCTTCATGTTTTTTGGGGTGACAAGAGGAGAAATGTATTTAGTTAGTTAGTTGTTAGTTTCTTAACAAACTAAAATTGCACCAATATGACAACATTTTGGATTTGAAAACAGAAAAGAGGTGTCCTATCTGGCTGCAAGCACTGTTTTGAGCTGAAATTTTGTTGGATGCCATGTTTGTATTTATTCCTGTTGCTTCTTTGAAAGCACACCAATGGACGAGGAACAGCAGATTCATTAAGTTGAAATGAAGAATATTCTACACGATACGTCCTTATGTCACTACAAAAAATAAAATGAGGTTGAAGCCAACTGGAGCGAGATCTCAACGTTTTTTGTAAACTAAAGGACCCTCACCAATAACAAGCTAGGCGACTTGCTGTTGGCTATACTGCATTTAATTTCCAGTAAATATAAAATATGTGTATTCTCTTTTAAAGAGTAACTTAGGAAGACAGCAAATAAGCTACTCAGCCATCTTTAAAGTGGTCACATCTCCAGTCTGACCTCAAGTGCAAAGCTAATAGTTGCGTGGTTTGTTTACATGACGTAGGCTAACACATATCTAATGGATTCAGTGTGGACAGAGAGCTCTGGTGTTACCCAAATGTCAGATGATAGTCTTCTGTTTGAACACTGTTATTATGTCTCACTCAAAAAGACTACTGAGTCAAGTGGGACACATGGTAAAATTCAGTATATCGGTCCCGTCTAGTGTTAGGCTTAATATCAAACCGGCTTGAAAATTTTCACACTAGCTGAACCTTGGTGTAACCCCTAATCAGATGGGCTGTTCCAACATCAAGTGGGCCACAGCCGGCAGCTCAATTTGTTTTCCCCACATTTTATTTCCCCACATTGCTACTGGTGGCCTTGCAGCCCACTAGGTGGGCCGGCCCATCTGGCATTTGCCAGAATTGCCAGTCCGAGCCTGGCTGCAATACAGCAACATTTTAGGCTGACACTATAAGAGTCTCTGATACACACAGAAGAGCAGATATCAGAGGTGCCGTAAAGTCACTGGAATTGAGTATGCAATGTAAGGGCACAGGATGTAGATGGGTTACAAGTATCAGTTTAAAACTGACATACAATTTCTTTATAAGGCGTTGGTCCACCATGCCGAATAAGCTTTAATGCTGCTTGTCATAGATTCTTCAAGACTCTGGAAATCCAGTTGAGGGATGAACAGCATTCTTCCAAAACATATTCCCTCAATTGGTGTATTGATGATGATGGTGCAGAGCACTGTCTATCATGTCCCCTCAGAATCTTCTATAGGTGTTCAGTTGGGTGGAGATCAGGTGACTCTAGAGGCCAAAGCATACCATTCACATTTTCATACATAATAAATCATTCAGTGAGCCTCCTTGCACTGTATCAAATTATCTACATTTGTCATGCTTCTCAACTTCTTCATTCAGATTTCTGTGTGCCTATTTACATTCTGACCACTTTACAGTACTTCAGCCTGTTATTCACAGCACCTAGTGGTCAGTCAGTTGTGCATTAGCTCAGTAGTTAATAGTGGTGCCCTTCAACCACTGTACCAAATTGGCAAAAATGTGGCGTGGTAATATCTACTACAAACATGAGCTCTCCACTGTCCCCATGTTGGGCCAATAATGGAGGGTTCACCTCCTCTTAAGTTTGATTGTGCTATTTAATCTAATCAGTGAGGGAACATATCCATCGCAGTACAAGTTTTTCTTTGTTCCTTAGCCGGCCCTTTGTCTTGCAAAGCTAAGTGCCACCTTAGCACAGTGGTTGACACAGAATAACCATAGACTCTGATGACAAACTTTTAACACAAGTATGTCTCTCAGGACAACAGAAAATGAATCACAATGCCTTGTAGTGAAGTAGTGTAGAGAGCTTATCCAACTGTGCCCCGTTCTCCTTAGTCAGTGTTGCTACATCTGCCAGGCTTCCCATTCTAGCATGGTATATATGCAGTTTAACATGCTAACAGAGGCAATTTCACCCCTTAAAATTCATGGTAGTTTTTGAGGAAATTGGTCTGTGATTTCACTCAGACGTAAACCAAAGCAGACTCGTCTTGTTGTTAGACGGCTGAATTGACAACTTGCCAGCAGATTAAAGCAACTGTGGCTTGCTGTCTAATTAAAGCTAACTCAATAAGTGAGTTGGTAGAAAACTTTGAATGTTTCCGGCTAACCTTTTTGTTCATATGCAAACTATATAAATTGGCATTTACTTGATGGCTACATACATGATACATATTAAAAGATGGAAGCTAAAGCTAACAAGTCCCAGGGGAAAAAGTAAGCTAACCTCACCAGTTGAGGTAGAAGACATGTAAGTAAGGAGCGGCACTGATGTTGTATTGCAAGACAGCCAGTCACCCCTAGAATTATTGTACAGTATAATCATTATCTATGTCAGACATAAGCTGCGACATGATTGTGCATTTTGTCATGTGTGTGCATCTGTCTGTCTGCACCTAATTGTGCAAACTACTAGACCAGTCAGCCTATTTTTTTTTTTTTTTTTATTATGAATGCATGCTCAAGGACTTCTCATGTTTGTGGTGATTCAGAATTGCTGTCAAATTGTTGTTTTTATACTGTCATTGACTGCTGACTCCTCACTGCTAACAGGCTGGTAGGGGTTGTAAGTTCTCTGAAAGTCATTTTGGCTGTCTTACTGCCTGTTGCAGGTCACACTTTGGCCTTCGGCGTGGCTCAAAAATCAATAGAAAAATTTAGTCTCTTTTTGAACCAAAACATCTGCAGATATACAACATCATTATTTCCATCTTTGTACTGTATAGAAAAAGTTAATACTCTTAGAAGTCCAGTTATGAATGACATGGATCAAAATTTGTGGCTGTGTTTCAGTTGTTAAAAATACATTCATCCTTAGATTATATCTACATTTCACATACAGTACCTGTTAGCAGGAAAACTCAATCTGCTCTGTGCAACGCTATCAAAAACAAACAAGGTACATATTTTGAAGGGCTTCTGTAATGTGGTGCAGTGTGTCTGCTGGACTTGTCTCGAGTGGCTGTGATCAGTGTGGAATGTGGTGTAGCAGCCAGATCACAGCCACCTGGCAGAGATCTGCACTCTACTGAATGCACTTTTTGATTTAAAAATTTAGTTAAAAATATAACTTTGTTATAACCCTGTGAAAACCATCACAGACGTAACATGTTGGCTTGACTATTAATGTTTTTCAAAAAAAATGTTTTACTCACATGAGAGAGAAGGTTAGAGGATGTCAAAGTTTTGGAGCTTATGATAAAGCAGACACACATCTATTCAATCTGAACACTTCGCTCTGAAGTTTTGGCTTTGGACGTGACGACCCTCTGAACTCAAGGGGTAGAGACTCTTTTCTACAATCTACCACTTTGGCATGAGTGGAAAATCAGACAGTAGTGAAAGATCAATACTGTCTCAAAAACATGCATGTGAAATGTATGGCCAAAAGATCATTGTAGTCAAAGTAAAACTACTTTGCTAAGAGTCAAGTCCCTAAAACTTTTTGCTGTAAAGAGCAGAATACAGAGTGCAACCTTATCTTACCCCCTTTGGGGCAGTCTGGTCAGAAAAACAGTGGAGATGAAGAAGTGAAGAGAAGAGATGAGAGAAGGGTTTAGAGAAGAAGAGGAAGCAGCAGGGAGAGGAGAAAAGGGGAAGTTCAGGGGCGGTGGAGAAAGGAGGAGTGGGAGGGGAGCGGGAGGTAAATTAGGTGTGTAATGTGAGGTTGATATGAAGTGATTGAGTGTGGTGACCTCCTGTCAAGAATCGGCCTGCTCTTCGACAAACCTTCCTCCTTACTGACACTCAGACAAACCTTCTCCTCCTTCTCCTCCTTGTCCTCCTGCAGAGATTTCCAGCAGATAGACACTCTGCATGGACCCAGAGATCCTCTTCATTTCCTTCCTGCTGTCTCTCAGTGGCCTTTTATATCCAAGAATAACCTGTTTCATGTCAGGATTATATCCGGATTACATTTATAGTGCATTTTACATTTAAAGATCTCTGCTATATTCATGACAATTAGATTTCTTTTTTTCCTCAACAAAACAGGTACATGCATCTATCACTTGATGATCAGATTTTGTTGGAAGACAAGAACAATCAGACATGATCAAGCAAAAGTAAAAGAAAACATTGTATTGATCTGTGGGGACCCTTTCCTTTAGGCTCTCATACACTGAAGGCTGATTTATAGTTGTGCGCTGGCTCTATGCAGAGTCTACGCCATAGCTTACACAAGTGGCAGTTACATCTCCAAATCACTAGTTGGCAGTGGGGTTTCTGTGAAGTGCTGTAAAGTCTGATTGACTCAAAACACACCTAAAACACACATTAAACATGGCTGAATAGCCACAATATCAAACACAGTAAGCTACATAAATAGGCTATGTTGCACCAACAACACACTTGTCTTATAATAGACATGTTTTCCCCACATATACACATATATTTATTAGCATAAACTAATGACATTTTGTATTGCATAAATTAGCCCAGTGGCTAGGGGACTTTTCCTCTACTGAAAAGAAGCCACAATAAATCAAACAGTGGACTTGAAATGTTATTTTGTGGGGGCTTTATTTTCTTTACAATTTACTGTTTCTTATGTGTGAATAAAAGTAAATAAAAGCTTTGTTTTTAGTTTACCAAAATAAACAGCATGTCTGTGTTGCTGTGATATGTAGTTACATTTCTGGGGAGGAGCATGTGAGGCAAGGACATAAGTATATGTGTCTATGCAGAGCCCACGCCATTGGTGCAGCGTCAATTCGATGCAGAAGTCTGTAAAGTTTGCATACCGGACACTGACAGCACCCAAGGGAATGATCTGAGTATATAGGTACTGCAGGTCTTTATAGGTTTCCTGTTTCAGGACTGAGAACACTACAATAGAATACAGCTCATTTGGCTATGTAAAAAAACAAGAAAAACATTTTGTGGATCCACAAAATCAGGCTCCCAATTATCATCTATGGAGCAGCTCCAGACTTTATAGTTGATATCACAAGTTTGAGATTTACCTCTCTGGATTCTGGCTTTGAGAGAGAGAAGCTCATGTTCACAAATATTGAATGTACTTTTCTGGGCCATGGAAATGACATGTTGGAATTCAGAATTTTGGTGGTGTCACCCCTTATAGCCTTTCAGTGGCTCAGAGAGCAGAGTCCCTAATTTTGCTTGCAAGGTCTTAACATAAAACAACTACAGAGATGTCACATTCTGTCAACTGTATCTTAAAACTGAACAACTGGAGTTATTGAGTTGAAAAAGAAGATATTTCTGTGAAACTCAGAGTAATGAGTATGACATGACTGCTGTTAAACTAATGTAATTAGTGCTGATGAATTTACCATGTGAGGTTTTATAGTGCAGGGATCCATCCTGTGATTCCCACAAACAATTTTTTTTTTACCAGTTTAAGTTCATCCAACCCATTTTAGCATGATCTAATGTCCATTCATTTTGAAGAAAAAAATAAAAACAACATCCAGCCACACCCCCAGTAATTTATTTGAGTCTCAGTCATTATCAAGATACCAGCTTTCATTTGAGAGTATAAGTTTGTCTGTCAAACATCCGTTAGAAATAGAGGCCACCCACAGAAAGTCAAACTTTAATCAAAGAAAGGCGTGTCACAGCGCTGGAATGATTTGACTGACAAATGATTTCTGGGAAATGCAGTGCAGGAATAGCTCAGCAATGAGTGCCCCAAACACCACAAATGGAAACAAAATAAAAAGGATTTTTGTGCAGTTCTGGTTCTTGTGCAGTTAGTACAGAACAGTATTATCTCTCAGTGTACACACTATCTTTTCTGCACTGTGCCGTTAGTATCACTCTGTCTTTCATCCCTTTCCGTAACACTGCTATCCCATCCCTGCCTTTCCTCTCCTCTGCTCGCCTCCTGTGTCCCTCTCTGTCTCAGCCTGTGTGTGTCGCGTACGCCTCCCCTTTGTGAATGAAGAGAGGAACAGAATGACAATTATCTAAAACACAATTAAAAAGTGTTAATCTGATTATTTTTTACTGGATAAAGCACTGGAGTGACATTGAAAGGTGTTTAGGAATAGCCATGCATGCCCTTGTTACAACATAGATTAAAAACAGTGTGTGTGTGTGTGTGTGTGTGTGTGTGTGTGTGTGTGTGTGTGTGTTTAGAGAGAGAGGAGCCTAGTGTGTCGTGGATTTTATTTAGGATAAAAGGTCTTCAAAAACCACTATGGGGCCCTGGTTTTAGCCTTTTGGAGCTTACATTTTCAATATGTCCTGATTTGTTGTGTTTGCTACAACACTCCCAACAAACACTGAGATGTTAAATTCCTTAGCTGCAAAATGATGGCCTCTCATTTATCTACCATTTATCTTTCTACAAACTCATCATATATTCATTCACAGGTTAAGCATGATCTAATTTGTCACATAGTGTACAGCCATCTCTTTGCCTTTGAAAGTTTCCTTCACTCAGTGGAAATGAGATAATAGGTTGGCTTATGGTAGAAATGGATTACATTTATGTGATTAGAAAACCTGATTTATTTAAAGTGTTACACTTGAGACAGTGCTGGTTCATGCATTTTCAGCATTGAGTGTATTTGAAATAAATAATATGTTAATCAAAACAGAAACAGGAAAACAAGATCACTATATATGTGTGATGGGCCCTGTTGTGTTTTTCACATCGATTTCAGCTCTGGCAGCAAGCTGACCACTTACTTTTCTTTTTTCCAGTCTTGCTTTATTCCCTTGGTTATGCATCTAAACATAACGTGGAAAAAATGGCAGTGTATGTCTGCAAAATTCTAGGAATGGTTTGAGGCAATGTTATCAACTTTGACACTGTTTCACATTTTTCACAGGAAAAAATAACTAAAACCACTTCACTGGTCTGTATTTAAAACAGTATTAAATGGATAGTACTCTAATTTTTTCTTATTTAATATTTATGAAAATACTTCCACAACAGTTAAAAGTATGTTTCACTTATTTAAGGTTAGATTCACAATATAGTGCTTCAGGGATAACGTTTTTCTTCAGGTTGACATGAAGGTTAGCGTCACCCTGATTCTCTTGTCAAAATGCCAATAGGATTTTTCCACTGGAATTTGGATTATCGCAGAAAATAAGCTCTGTGGAAACATTTATGATACCTGCATGTTTTATTCAGCAAAATAATTTCCACAAATGAACACCATCCATCCATCCATTTTCATCCGCTTACCTGGGGCCAGGTCGCAGGGGCAGCAGGCCAAGCAAAGCACCTCAGACATCCCTCTCCCCAGCAACACTTTCCAGCTCCTCCTGGGGGACCCCAAGGTGTTCCCAGGCCAGACGAGATATGTAATCCCTCCAGCGTGTTCTGGGTCTGCCCCGGGGCCTCCTACCAGTGGGACGTGCCTGGAACAGGAGGCATCCTGATCAGATGCCCGAGCCACCTCAACTGACCCCTTTCGATGCGAAGGAGCAGCGGCTCTACTCCGGGCTCCCTCCGGATGTCCAAGCTCCTCACCCTATCTCTAAGGCTGAGCCCAGCCACCCCACAGAAGAAACTCATTTCCACCGCTTGTATCCTATCTGCGATCTCATTCTTTCGGTCACTGCCCAGAGTTCATGACCATAGGTGAGAGTTGGGACGTAGATGGACCAATAAATTGAAAGCTTTGCTTTCTGACTCAGCTCCCTCTTCACCACGGTAGACCGGTGCAGCACCTACATCACTGCAGAAGCCGCACTGCCCTGCCGATCCATCTCATGCTCCATTCTACCCTCACTCGTGAGCAAGACCCCAAGATACTTGAAGCTCTCAGCTTCCTGAATCCGGCATCGTTTTTCTTTTATTTCTTATGGTTTCCGCAGCAGAGCAGCCTAAATACATTAAGTCCAAAATCGCGATGAGTGGTGACAAGCCATGTTATGCCATTTTTCGAGGGGAAAAGTTAAAGGATTACTCACGATCTTATGCGGAACTGTTAGTGAACTGTAAGAGTCTCACTCCTACCACTATTTTTGGCTGAGATATACTGCCTAGAAAGTAGTTTATTTAAATAAAGTTTATTTGGAGATATTTTATGGTGTTTCTGTCATCAGCTATCATAATCACGCCTGATTTCAATAAGGTACGATGTTTGAAGCTGGCTGAGTGGTGTTTGATCACTGACAGTACTGTTTTGAAGCGGAGTGAGCGCTCTGTCATTTGGAGCTCTGCCCAGATCTTTTCATGGAAAAAACTCTGTAGAATGATCATACTTTGAGCAATCTTCTTCAAACTTGAAACAAATGTTCATTGATTGTGTGCCTCCAGCCCCACAGTGTCATTTAACGGCTCAGATGAAGCCACAAACAGTTATTCATCCTGAAAATCATTTTTTATTTTATTTTAGGTAAAATCTTCAACTTTTTACCGACTTCAGAGGCCCATTACTCTGTCTCTGTATCACCTAGAGTGTTTCTGACACTTTCACAAGAAATTCAGGGAGTTTGCTTTCTGGCAAGTCCTCATGCATGCATGTAGTCAGAGCAGTTCAGATGCTACAGTCATTTTAATTTGGGTATGTCATTTTAGGCGTTTTCACTACAAAATGGGGGTGGAGTACAAGAGGTTAAAGGGTACCTAGTAAAATGTCATAGCTCAGTAAAGAAATGCTGCCCAGGAAAGTACAGAGGAAACTTATTCAACGAAGACTGTAGCTTTGCAATTAACAGACTAAATTTAGTTTGCCCATCGAAACAATTATATTACAGCAACCGATAATGAAAAATACACATATGGGCATGTGATTATTGTGTGAAGTCATACCTATAAGCTTTCATGTTAAAAAAACGTAACCACTGTGTGCAGTTAACAGACTTAAAATTTAGTTACCCCTTGAACCACAGCCCACTGTAACTTGGCACTTCATTCTTACATTAAAAGGTCACTGGATTTTTTAAGTTTGACAAACCATAAGCCTTATCACAATATTGGGGTGGTACAAACATTTTTGGAACGAATACTTTAATATTTTAGAAAATTCGCTAATTTGTTGTCTTGACGTGAGTCAGATAAGTAGATTGATACCACTCTCATGAATGTATGGTAAATATGAAGCTCCAGCCAGCAGCTAGATGGCTTAGCTAAACAGGAGAGCAGCTACCCTGGCTATGTTCAAAGGTATTAATTATTGAGCTTTACAGGTGCTGGTGGGCAGATTATTTTAGCTGTGTCCAGAACCAGGCTAGCTGTTTACCTGTTTCCATTGTTTATGCTAAGCTAGGTTAAGCTAAGGGCCAAATCATTGTTTAAGTATCAGCTAGTCTGGTCTCATTCCAAAGATGCTGAATATTGCCGTTTGGGCAGTGACTCCTGGTGTCAGTGACGAAAAAAGCCTTCCTTTCACATCGGCATTATATGTAGCTGGTTGGTGTTACTGTTGAGGTAATTGCGGCAGGAATACACTGTAAGTTAAGGGGGCAAAAGCCCAAGTAGGGAGGGTGGGAGGGGTGGTGGATGGGTCCAACAACCACCTACTTTCGCAGTGTTTACAGACCATTAATCATAGTATGAATAGAACTGTGTGCGGGTTCTCGTGACTACAGCTGTCTGTGGAAGTTCAATGTAGAAAGCGTGTCTGAGCCTTAAATGGGTGCTGGCTGCACCATAACACATTGTGCAAGCATGAGACTGATATAGACCCTTGTGTTGTTGATAGGTTTTTAATGTAGTGAGTCCCCAGGACCCACAGGTGGTCATTTTGAGTGAGTCCCAGAGAAATGCAGTGGCTCCCCAGAAAAAAATGTGCTTCTTGACAAATTGTAGTATTAAACTCAAGTTTGAATAAATATACTGTATGGTCCCAAATCTGAAAACTTTACAATCAACTAATACAATTTTCAAAAGCACAAACTGTATATGTATCTTTTAATACAGTCTATGTACAGAACATACAAATGTCACATCTGGAGTTGTGTACAAAGAGCACAGAAGTTATTTACCCAGTATCAAGTAGGCCAAACACCTTGTTTCCAGTTATGTATGTGACTGGCTTCCATAGATCCGTAACTATACAGATGATGCCTGTAGTGTCCGATGCAAGGGAGTGCTTTTCTTGAAGGATGGATAGACGCCTGATAGGAACTACCTGTAGCCCTAGGAGAGAGGCAAATTTTTTGCCATCCAGTACTTTGGAATATGCACTTAGAACATTACTGGGATAAAAAGAAGGACTGATATTGCATGGCAAAAATAAAGAAATATGTTGGCCTGCCAGGTACGTAGCATGTTTTGTGAAATATTTAATTAAAAAGACATGTGAATGGCTGAACAACACATAATGACAATCTGACTGTATATAATGTATAACCATATTTTCGCATTACATTACTCAGATTAATGTGTTAAAACTAGATAAACAAGTTCTTTTTAATTATACAAACTCACCTGACAATCAACACAGGCAACTGACTAGAAGAAAAAAGCCTCGTAGCCAGTTAGTATCCTGTTAGCTAAGCTAGCACATTGTCCTATGGTCTCTTCGAAGTCCACAGCAAAAGTTAATTTTTTTTTGAACACACTCAAGGCAAAGTCCGGACTGGAATATGACAGAGGAGGGGAGCTCTGCAAGCACATCGGACATCTTGTAGGAATGAATGGACTTCCAGTTGCCTCGTCTCCGTACATATATGTAGGTGGAAACAAGGCATAAATCAAATGTGATATGATTGTGATATCATGTGAAATCCATAAAAAAGTAAATACCCTAATTTATAAATTACAGTTCAATATTAAACAGAACAAAAATGACGACCACCACTGGTAATGTTTTTTGTCAACACAGGGCACTTCCACTGAACAGTAAAACATTATTAGGTCATCATCGACATGAGTAAATACAGAATTGATCAGTAGCACAATCACACTATCACAATCGAGCATTATCAAGAAGAAAAAAACACTGGACAGCAGAGCAACATCGTTATGGTTATGAATGAATACAGGTGAAGAACGGGCCAACTTACAAGAGAATCTTAGAAGGACTGACTAGCCACTGCTTCTCTCCCACATCACTGTTTAAGTCATGCGCTGAGCTACATGTTTTGCTACTTGCTCACGCCCCCCAATGCCCCGAAAAAGGCACATTCTGTATAAACAAAAGTAGGCAGGCGGCATTTTGCTGCACTCCCAGATTTTGTTTTTGTACTGCCAATGCTGAAAGAAGACTGATTGGGCTTTCCTGCAAATTTGCACTATTCCTATTTCAAAAGGTCTTAAAACGCGGGTTTTTTTGTCCTCGGGATTTCGGTGCTGTGCCGCCCCCACCATCTTGGCGCGCAGGTGGCTATGTATCAGATATGTGCAGAGCTCTGGCGTAAAAAAGACACATCATGGACAGTATGATGACAACATCCCAAACACAATTTTCACTCAGTGCTTTCTGTGACATCAGAAATACTTTTGAAGTAAGTAAAGTCGCCAATGATTTGAACATGGTTTTAACGTTTACAATGTAGCCTTTGGGGAAAACAGTATGATGGATAAATGAGTTTACTTTGACCTTTCAGATCTGGTCTCAGGGATGCAGGACATGTACCCAGGAACATTACTGAGTTCATCTAGCTCACAGCAAGAGAACAAATAAGTGCATTTCCCAAAATGTTGAACTATTCCTTAAAACTGATTTAAAAACAGAGATACAGTGCATGTGCTGTATGTACTGGTGATCAATCAATCAATCAATTTTATTTATAAAGCCCAATATCACAAATACAATTTGCCTCACAGGGCTTTACAGCATACGGCATCCCTCTGTCCTTTACCAGGTCAAGCTCAGTAACAAGTCCCATCTAACCTCTATTATGCTGCAGCAAAGTCTTGACAGTTTTTCTGCTGTTCTTCTTCCCTGCCTTGGTCTCCATATTTCCCTCTGTCTATTTATACCTTCCTCCCTCTATCTGTTACTGTATCTTTCCTCTTTCTCTCTCCCCTGCTATCGTCCCCGTTTTCCTCTCGTTTTCTTTACCCTCACCCTCCAACTCCCCATCACCCCGTCCCCCTCCTTTTGTATTTATTGCTGTATTTATTTCTGCTGAAAAGCCAGTCTAGTTCATTTGCTAGTCGACCGGGCAGAGCAGGGCTCCTATTCTTAGGCTTTTATTAACATCATGGACTGCACAACAGCTACAGAATCTATTATTCATTAAGTGTAACCAATATAAAATTTAAAACAGTCTGGGCTTTTTTTGTTGAATTATGTAAGGTCAGCATAATTTTCTGCCTATTACTAATATCTATATCATCTTTTCCTTAGTCAGCTCTATTTAAATATGCAATCATTTACAGCTTTTGACTATATGTGTGTGCACACCCAATTTCCAATATTCCTCTAGTAGACTTTTTATGCTGACATCAATGGCAAGCTATTAAAGACAGTATTTCATTATTGGTTCCTCTTCCCCAGTGGTTATTTACAATCCCATATATACTAAGCACTGATATTAAAGGAGACCATTTTAATGAGGTGCTATCTGCCATGGCAATATGTCTTTCTCCGAATGAGATTGTGTTTAAAGATTTTATCTAGAAATGGCTGTTCGGCAGGGTTATGTTTTGTCCATGAAATATGCATTTCATATCTCTTTCATTTCATTAACATAATTTAATTTGTGCTTTGCATTCTGTGCATAATACATATTTGATTTACAAAACAAATATTTCCATTAGAAAATGAATTTCATGCACGCAAAAGGCAGAACTGAAAGATGTATTGTAAGGAAATAAGAAAAAAAGGAATTGTATTATCTTTGACTCAGGGAAAGAAAATCATTGGCAAGGAGAAATACACTCAATAGATTTCTTATGTGTGAGCGAGTGTGTGTGAGGGGGTTTGTGCGTGTAATGCATGTGTGTGGACATGCTGCTATTCGTGCATGTTTGTGCAGACAGTATGTAAATGTGCATTATAGAAGCAATGAAAGCTGAGGGTATATTGCATAAAGTTTAGAGCAATATAACACAGATTGATTTACACGGCCTGCACAGGGGTCTTTCCCTGATGTTAAGTGCACCATTGCACTTAACATCAGAAGAAGCACACAGACCCATTTTGAATCTTGATTTTGTGTCACTACTTTTAAGACTGAGATGGGCCATATGAGAGCATTCTGCAGGGGAGAATATATTGTATCCTATGAGCAGCCGTACATCAAAAAGCTTTTTTTTTTTTGTCTCCAAGGTGTGTGCTCTATGCGCGGGAAGCCGTGCATCTCTTTAAAGTGGCCATCTTTTATGCCTCTACTTAAGAGATGTTTAGCTCCTTTTCCTCTTCCTTTAGCCACCAGTGGGAAAGCCCTTTGGTATGATAAATTATGAAGTCTTCCCCCTCTTCGTTTCCCTTTCCTTTTTCCCAAGGAACGCTGCTAGTTTTAATTAAAGCACTTCACCTTGCTTGTTTAAAGGCTATCACGAGCCCCATGATAACTTTGAGAGTGTGTGAGCGAGAGGGAGATGGAGCGCAGGGCTTTGGATAACACAAAGCATTTAAAACCGGCCCTGGCGAGTTCATATTAATTTGGCTTATCTCTGAGAATAAAAAAAAAAAAAATCCAGGTAGAAGTGAGACAGATCCCTGGATTTAATGAGCTCAAAATGTAAAGTCAATGTCAAAACACTTTTTTTTCCTCCTTAACTTTATTCCTCTCATGGGGGGGTGGGGGGGACTTGTCTAAGCTAAAAGCCAAACAGTAAGATCAGTGTTTCAGGGGTAACTAGTATTAGCAGGGATTTCAGGCTTGTTTGACACGCCGCGTTGAAGGAATGGCTTAAAATAGACGGCAGCAGGTAGAGGAGGTACGCGGCAGGAGAATGAGCAGGAGAGTGAGTGAGACAGGAAGAGAGGGAAGGCTAATACCTGGGCTTCACTTCGCTTTGTCGCCCACTGATAGGAGAACGCTCAGAGGATGTTACCGCTTTTCAACCTAATCGCTCTTTTCTATCCCCATCTCTCTCTCCATCATTGACTTATTCCTCACAGTCGCTCTCTCTGATTGTCTCCCCTCTCTCTCTCTCGCTTTTCCAACACACCGACCCACCTGCCCACCCACAGTCCTCCCTCGGAGGTGTTTGCCTGCCCGTCTGCCAGGAGCTAAGTATTTGTATAAGTCTGTGACAGGTGCATGCAAGTTGACGGCAGGTGGGGATGGATGTTGGGGGTGCATGTAGGGGTGTACAGGAGTTGAGGGAGGTGATAGCATCACCGTTCTCTGTCTCTCCCCCACTTTTTAAGGCGGTGGGTGAGTGTCTCAGGATGACTCTTTTAACATAAGCCTCTTCTGAACTGTAGTTTTAGTACTTAACACCCCACTCTTCAAACCAAATCCCAAACGAGAGGCTTGAGATTGGAGTTTAAAAAGAGAGAAAAAAGGGTCTTGATATCATAATATGTAACTTTGCAGGCTGTATCCTCAGTGTAACCGTGCAGGAGGGTAGCACTTATTAAGCATGCACACAGGGTGCGAAGAGCCTGTTATTGTATTGATTTTCCCGATATAGAGTGAAACCTCATTTGTTTCAGTGCACAGTGCAAATATGTTTTATTCTTGTTTTGCCTCATATAAATCATGCAACATGCATTTTTCCTGCTGTTCGGTTTTCTTGATAAGGCACTGTTTGTCAGGGCTGTAAGAGATCTTAGTCTTCCCATTTTGCAGCAAGAGAACATTACTTGACTATGGCGACTCAGATACCACTGCTCATCACCACAACATGTAACTAAACACATACTGATGACCTTTAAATTTGTGATTTTCAAATCAGTTCACCTCAACAATGAATTTATTCACTCCTCAAAGGCGAAGTCAGGGTGAGTGTGAAAACCAAAAAGGCCATAACCAGAACATCCTTAATACACGTAAAAACATGAGCAACCCATCATGAAAATAACATGACGTGCATACAGTATGTATAAGTCTACATATTTAATGACGACACCTTTTGCCTTTCCTCTTGGGTCCACTCAGGTTCAGGGTAACTGTCCAATGATCTGGATTGATGCATTGATCAAAGATGCAGTATCGTCGATGCAAAGTGGAAACATGGATCCATATCATCATCTTTAAAGAAGCAACAGACAGCATTTTGGCCTATATATATATATCATTATTGAAATAATGTGGGTTGCACAGGGTAGTATACACAGCAAAATCAGACTCAGCATTTACATAGATTACTTAGTGGCTTTGCAATCTTTGTAATAAGCTTCTGCCACCGGAATGAATTTTTGTGGAAAAATTCTGCTTTACGACAGGAAATGCGTCATGTATTGCCAAACTGGTTGGTCAGCCAATCAGGGACTGGAGCTGGTCCTTATGAGGAACAGCCTGAGATAGTTGAGTCAGGTGCACAATGGCAGACGGACAAAATTTGGAGATAAGTGAAAAACGTCCTCCCAAAAGAAAACGAGCTCCTCTGTGTGAGGAGGCGAGGATGCACAAAAAGGAGAGTGATAAAAGAAGAGGAAAAACAAGAGTAAACCTCAGTCAGACGTTCAAGAGATGGAGGGAGCTCCGTGACCAAAGAGGATTCAGAACTGATGTCCAGCTAGCTTTCTTTCTAATGGATCAGTAAGTAACACGGCTAAATGTTAGCTAGCCGAGAGAGGATTGTACTGCTCTGGCTGCTAGTTAGCTCCTAGCTGGCCAGCATCGCAAATTGCTGCGACCAGGGACCAGGTAGCGAGTGTTGGTCGGCTGACATCCACGTTGCCATTCTACGGCAGCCCTCGGACAGTGAGGCCGGGCCACCGCAGCAGCAGCTACTGGGCACTCAGCCTCTCCGACCGGGAGAAGTGGAGTAAGATCCTCTCCTCCGCTCCCGTTTGTCTGGTGAACGCCTCTCTTCTGTCAACACACTCTGCCAGCAGTTTAATAATATTGATGCCAGTTGTAACATTTGAATGTTTTAGTAGTAAGCCATGTTCTAAGCAGTATAATGTGTAGTGAGCCGGTGACAGTTGAAAAATAACTCCATTCCCCTGTTGGGAGGGGAAAAGAAAGCCAAGAAAAAAACAGAGGATATTTTCTCCAGGGCAGTAGTCACCATATATAACTGAAACTGAAAAACTACAACAACAAAAAACCTTTTTTTTTTCATTGCTAATCTATGGCAGCCTTGTAGCCCTTGTTTAATTTGATGTGCAAAATCACTATATTCTTCGTGATCAGTGTATTGTTTCGCACTGTGTTTGCAAAGTTGTTCTCAAAGTGTCCCAGTTGGGGGACTCTCGGGTTTCCAACAATTTGGGCAACCCAATAATAGAAGACGAGTGCTCCTTCTATGTCAGAATTCTTTGTCAAAATACGTTAAAATCACATGTTTAACAGGAAATTATTTAAAATTTTAACGGGGGAGAAATCCCCAGACCCCCAAATAAAAAATTGTTCCCACCTCAGGGCTAAAGTCCCAAATGTTTTCAACTCCTAGCGACGCCCCTGGTCCCTCTAATGTTGAATCCATGGCTACAGCCTTGATTTTCTCCCCTCTCTGGAATAAATCAACACTGTGGAAGTATTTGAGATTTCGGAGAAAAACACTGGTCGACAGACAGAGCACATGTCATATGCAAACAATGCTGCTATGAGGTAAAAACAACAAACCTGCCTAGGCATGTCACACTGCTAACTTATTGCTCTTGCTATGCGATATTGCGATATCGATAACGCTATAGCTGTTTTGTTAGGCTACATTGTTAGGCTGAAAAAAATCCCTGCATGCATGCTAAAATTAAACTGTGCTATTCTGTAAAAAGATACAGTGACTAAAACCAACAGTGAGAAAAAATAAGTATAAACAATACATGTAGCTTGTTGATTATGACTAGGGAAGGTCAGCTAGCTGAAGGGCTAATTTATGCAATGTTAAAGTGCTTAAGCTAATAATGGTGACCAGCAAAATACTATTTATTTTATCTGTCAATCTTGGCTGTTACTAAGTTTTATACTTTCTTTAAAAGGTCTTGTTGTTAATCCAAATTTTACATGTGTCAGTGAAGTCACTTTAAAGTACACTGGACTGCACTTAACTGGTTTACAATTATTTATGTGTTGTTTCTTAAAACACACGCAAAAAAAAAAGAAAGAGGTCGCAGCTTCCTCTGTAACCAGTTGTGTTAAATGGGCATATAATATCATTTAATATCGAGCACAGATCCCTGAAATTGAATCAAAATGGTATTGTGACAAACTTTTTAATTTCACCAAATAGTGTTATGCGAAAGAATCGATCACTGAATCAGATAGATCGGACCATATCAGGATAAAACTAGTGATTTACATCCTTGCTTGCTTAGTTTCTAATAAGCTCCATCCAGGATTTAATTCAATGTCCCACACAACTGTGAGTTAATATTATAAAGTTTCCATTAAAACCCGAGTCCCAGTTAAATGCCAGGTCCCTTTTCCTAGCCCGGTGTGGCTACACATTCTGACAAATAAATGGCTGTCTCAATTAGAAGCCTGGTCTGGTTGTCAAGCAGTTCATGTTTATAGAGGTTCTTTGGATGAATAAAACCAGGTTGTTGGCTACCCACTTGAGCTAACTAACTCTCTCTCTCTCTCTCTGTCTGTCGGAGCTAAATCAAAGGAATGATTTGTAACTGGTATGTTATTCCAAGCCTAATTGTCATACAAGTAATATTAATACTGGTTCAAATAGACAACTTGATCATATTTCCCATCTTTGCTGAGCAACAGTTTGGTGTAAAAGGAATTAAAGGCCTGTCCCATATACACGCCTGTGCCAAATCTATGTCTGTTGACTTCAGTGATTTGATCAAATAATAGCCTGGGCTACTAATTGAAGTGTTACGGTACATGCCATTTAATCCCAGTAGACCCAGTAACAGCTCTAATCATGTGGTAAGTCATATTTGCAGAAGTAAAATTTGTTTTTGAGGAGGTACTGAGAGTATAAACTGTAAAGTGCAGGGAAAATGTTTTTATTGGAGTTTGTCCAACCGCATTGTCTCTCTCTCCCTCTCTCTCTCTCTCTCTTCCTTAAACTTTATTGATGCATGTCAGGTTTGGGTAGGTTTTTCACAGATTAGTTGAAATTCCCAAACTTTGGGTCAGGCATGCACGATAAAATTGGCCAAAATGGGCTTTAGAGTGAATAGTCAAAATTGGCCAACATGCCAAGTAACTGGTTATATATTGGTATATCACATATTGGCAAAAAATCCAATATCGTGCATCCCTACTTTGGACTCTTAAAAATGACGAAGCGCAGATTAAGATGGTCTGCATAATATGTCCGAAAGAGTCAACCAAGACGAGAAACACAAAGCTTTTCCATCACCTCACAAGGTGCCATTCCAGCAACCACACAGAGCCCATGTTAGTGTATCTTCAGGTTTTATCAGTGCTAGCAGGGTACTACCAAAACAACCATCAATTGTGTCGTCTTTCCAAGCCGTTACCCTGTTTACATGAATAACGACTGGTTTACAATAATTACATTTTGCACTTTTTTATTCAGATTTGTACCTCTGAAACATTTGAGAGAAACATAATTCATAGTTGTAAACATTATTTTATCTTAAAGTTAATTAAATGTGCAAGGGCCCTTGTGAATATGATAGAGGCCACAGCTTTTAGTTTTATTTCCATTATTACAAGGCAAGCTAACTTGCATTGTTTTGTGATGGCATATAAAGCACGTTTGCTGACTAAATGTTCCTTCACATTAAAACGTTAAAACTCCTCAAACTGGCAGCATCTTCAAATAATATATATGATATTATATATGGATGTTGATCGATATGGAAAAATGATCTTGATCATATTTTTTGTCATGTCGTCCAGTCCTACATTGACATACGAATAGGGAAGCGCTACATTTTTTCCTCCAACAGTATTTCAGACGTACAGTATTGTTGGTGGATGGCTTTCTTTTCCATCAGAACCAATATCTAATCTATTCATCTTCTGTTAGGCATCAGAACTACTGCACTTGTGCATAAGACGTAATAGCAGTATGAGCAATACGTGCAGGCCTAACCAACTGTAGATAAGCAGCGTGTTAAGCCTCCAGTCCTGGATATTGTGTGGCTGCAGACGCCACAACCCGCCAGCTAAATAGGCTAGATGGGAAGTACCTCCTCAGAAAACAACACACAACAAACATATCCCCTTCCTCAAACAAACATGTCCCCATCTCCACATTATCACCTTAGCCTGAACAAAATGCCTCTCTTTGCTCTCCTCTGGATCCATGAGCGCAGGTACCTCAGCTTGTTTGTTAACATCAACACCAAAGAGAGGGAGAGAGGGAGAGGGGAAAAAATCAATCTAATACTGCAGAACTATCAGATCATATGAAATTATGGATTCTTGGTCTGAGCATTCAGCCCTTGTCTGCCGAGCTGTGCAAATCAATTCAAACAGACACAAAGAGCAAACACACGCCGAACGCCACAATAGGAAATTGAAGCGAGCAGAGCCTCCCTTTTTAAAATATGCCGCTACATATTTGTTTTGTGGATTACCATTCTGAAATGAAATTTGAACAGTTACTTAAAATAATATGCAAAAGATATTTCCTGCTTTTTTTTTTATTATTATTCCTCTCCTCCATCCCCCCGTCCTCTTGTTTGTTGGAGGAGAGGGGAGCGATGGTAGAGGCCACAATGTAAACAGACACACAGAGCTGCTATGATGCTGATTATGTTTCCAAAACATATTTTGGGGCCTTATCCCCATTGCAGGGAGTATTGAGTATTTATCCTTTTTTGTTTCCATATTGTATTGCTGGTTCTGAAACATTTATGACGCTATCTGAGGCGCAGTAAAAGGGGGGTTGGTTTTAAGCTTTTCAAGGAGAGAAATCTGTGTCATGTTAGGTGCAGGCAACATTCATTGACATTGCCTGTTAAAAGGCAACCTTGCTCCCAGGTGGGAATCTCTTGTATGAGTAATATGAAGAGCAAATATTGTGAATCGGAGGCTTTAATGTAAGTATTCTTCTTGGTGCCCTCATTTTCAGCTCTAGTGTTTTCAGCCCTTTTTACGATTTTTCTCTTTGCAGGATGTTATATCAGATTGATGTCCCTTAATTGTATTTCATCTTTGGTGACACCTGAGCAGAATACGTATTAGAAATGGTGTTTGGAATGAAATCAAATTCATGCACCCACTCAATACACTCACTCAATTGAAGTGCCTTTTTATGAACCAACAGTATCACGTTGCAAAGAGAACAAAAGGCCTCTTGGATTATGTTCCACTGAGCTGCCTTTACACTCCTTTAAACCCTCACCCTGTTATATCACTGCCTCCTATCTCCGTAGCTCTGTACTCTTCCTCTGTAAAGGCACTAAAAATTTATGCCCCACACTTCTTCCTCCCCTTACTGCTTTTTAAAGGGACATTGTCCTACTTACCTACCTTTCAGTACTTTAGCACTGCTTTGTAATGCCCCTGTTTCCCCCAAGGAGCGACTCCATCCTACCTTTAACCCTGCTCTGCCGCTTCACCACATTTTTCAAAGAAAGTTTTTGGAAACGAAAAGCACAAGCTTGAAAAAGATCAGCATAGAACAGAAAAGTGCTCCTACGCAATAGTATTTTGCTTCAGATGTGTCTTTGTATCTCAGTAATGTCACTGTTCACGTTCAACTACTACAGATTTAGACTGCAGCAGCAAACTTTTTTTTCTTTTTTTGTGTGAGTTTCCTCTCTGAATTCAGAGGTTTATGCATGTCTGTGAATGCAACACAGACACAACACTATTTTTTAGGTTTTATTTATCTTCCTGTTCAGCAGTTTATTGAGTTTGAGACTAAAGACGTCCTTTGGATCAGCTTGTGGTTGTATCAGTGAGAGGTGATCAGACCAGATCGATAGATTAGGGGAGCAGCTACTGTGGTGGTGTGTTAGAGCAAACTTTTTGTTGCTGCCGTAAGGTAAGACCCAGCGCCGGACTGCGGGGTGTTTATGAGAACACACCTTTCTTCACCTAAAGTAGGAAAAATGAGAGACAACACCAAAATGTGATTGTTCCATGAAATGTATTCTAAGAAGTAGAGCATTCTATTTTTACATGAGTTAATGACCAGTTAAAGATATAATATGTAGTTTTTCCACATAAAAATTTCTAAAAACGACTAAACCAGTATTACATATTTTGTTTAGTTGTGTACTTTGATTATCAGAAATGTTTCCAACAATTTTTCAAACCCAGATAAATATGAAATATTAATAACAGTAACGGAACGTGTCATTATGGCACATGTCAATGGTGATTTAACTCCAGTTACCATAGACATTAAATGAAGGAGAAGAAGAAGAAGCAGACCGGATGTGACGTCAGAGAATGAACGTTACTGTTGCTAGAGAAGCTAACTCGTCATGGATCATGATTATACATTAACAGTTGCTGCACCTTTTGACACTGAAGCTGTCCCAGTAGACAACCCGGTAAAACGGAAGGGAACTGCCCATTGGTTCGACATCCCATTGTTCCGACCATATTAAACTCAAGTCCGTTCCGAAATCATCATGATGCCCTGTGGTTAAGGTCTGGTTAGGGTTAGGCACAAAAACCACTTGGTTAGGTTCAGGAAAAGATCATGGTGTGGGTTAAAATGAAAAAGAAAGTGACAAACACAGAAGCCGTGAGCCCGCTCGCCGGTCGCACACCATACGCCCGCCGCGAGCCGTTCAGCACCACGGACAGTCGGACTAATGGGATGTCGAACCAATGACATGGACCAAAACGGAAACGGAGAAGAATTTGGGATAAGAAGAGAGCTAACTTAAATCCAGGATAAATATTGGTGTGGCCTTTCTGAGATGGAGAGAGCTTCGTGAACATCTAGGACTACAATTCACCACCGACCTCGCGGGTGTTCTACTAGACAGGTAAGCAAACATCTGGCTGATGATATGGAAATATTAATCATTTCCACCAGTGTATTGCAAGCACTGCTGCCTGCCAGGGCACCAGCGCTCCGGTCAGCGGCCTATGCTGCAGAGCGGTGTGAAGCAATCTGCATCTGTTATATAACTACAACATCCATGATCCCATGCTACTTTGTGACGTCATCAAACTCCGTCTTCTGTTATTGTTTTGGTTTGAGACCCCTAGCGGCAGAAAATTACATATTGCACATTTAAGTTCCACTTTCACTGCATTTAACACTCGGCTGCTCCGCCTGTGCCTAGAGTATACTCTGCACTGTGTAAGACTGTGGTGCTCTGAATAACCAAACGATATATATATTCCAACAGCACCCAGTTTGTGCTAGAGTGTGCTCTAGCAGTTGGAGTTATTTATGAACGCACCTCATGTGTTTGTTTGTGTGTCTATATACTGTATATATATATAGATATATATACATATATATATGTGTGTGTGTGTGTGTGTGTGTGTGTGTGTGTTTGGGTTTTTGTGAGAGAGGCGCAGCTCCAAAAATAGAAAATCAATATGTGGCGGCAACTGATGATATTGAAGCATGCCACCACAAATAGATGAATACTATATGTGGGAAACCCTGGGTGAACACCAAACTAAAATCACTCACAGTATCAAATGGGAAAGGGTCAAAGGTCATCGACCAGCAGTCAGTGGACAGATAAAGATTCAATGCCAGAGACTGTTCTTGAACAGAAACAGGTTTCATGGTCTTCATGCATACATGTATATGTATATATATATGTATATATACATGTATCCAGGGTGCATAGGTTGTAAATGTTCTGGACTGGTTCTGCCTGTTGCTTGCATTGTCTGTTTTTGAGATATGTTTCCATTTTCAAAATAAAAATACAGTTTGCATACAATCTCTCTCAATATAAACGCACTACGTCAGTACAATACCGTAAATTCACACTTTTCTTCAACAGCAAATGCACAGGGTTATGTTTTGCCATCACCCATAGGTTTTGAAAAAAATAAAAAAATAAAAAAAACAAGCAGCAGAGTTTGGCTTTACAATCTTGCAGGAAGTTAACACCAGCCTCCTGGGTGAAAGTTGGTACTTGTGGGACCCATCCACCACCCCTTCCGCCTGCTCTACTCGGACTTCCGCTGCCTTAAGTGTTGTTGCTGTCCCGCCGTGTTTCCCCCTGACACTGCTGGGCGCCATTAAACAATAACTGCAACCAGCTGAGTATCATGCCAACATGAAAGGACAGCTTTTTTCGTTGGTGTCTGATGCCAGACGTCACTGCCGATTTTTGACAACTTTGGGGTGAGACTGGATTTGAAGAGTGGTCATCATGTTTCCACAGCAACGTTTTCCTGCAACCAGGTGCTGGTGACTGAAATGAGCTGCACTGATAGCTAACTCAGCTCCCACCCAAACTGTTTGGTGTGCAGTGGAGAGCAGCAATGGCTAGCAAACCAGTGGAGACCAGAGGGTGGGCAGTGAACACCATGTTAATGCAGCTAGCCAGCTGTCTGTCAGTGAAACCGACAGAACTCAAGACATTTACATCACAAAACATTATAATTTTACCACCTCTGAATAGATAGAGCTTTGAAATAGCGCCAGACTAAAAGAAATTTTTTTTTTTCCCCTCCGGTTAGTTATCTGTTAATGAATGTTGGGCTATCAAAAGCAAAATAAACCAAAAACTGCATCCTCATTATAACAGTCATAAATTATAAATTTTTGCTGTGACTTGACCAAGACACATGACAGAACACACAGTTGTCCCTGGCATAGCTTGCTGCCTTTCTTTACCTGCATTATGTCATCAGGAACACATATGTGTAAATTTCTTTCTGTCTAATTTAACTGATATCAAAATGAGGGCTTATTCATTCAAAAGATACCTTCTTCTCTTTATTGTGGCTTCTTTTGTGCATATATAAGTAAATAATTTGCACTAGTGACACAAGGTAAAATTGACGGTCATTTATGCACACAGGGTGCTAAAAGTAAAATACGTTTAGTTTTAACAACAAAAGTCTCAAATCCAATGCACCACAAAGAAGAGCTGTGGGTAAGCATAATCATCATGTGAAAGCCTTCATATTGAAAGAGAAAGACGGAGAAGGTAAGAGAATGTTGAATTGATGGGGTTGTTTAGTGATTTCATGGTTGTGTGAGCTTTGTTCAACCTGTTACTACTGATGCTGAACTTGTTGCTCTCTGAAGACCCCATTAAATTAAAGCAATGAACACAAATAATACAGAAACTGCAAATACATAATACAGAAATAATTACAAAATATCCTGGTGTTGAGTCTCAAAAATTAAAACTTCTCTAATTTATCTGCTTCTCCTTATCTCTATCTCCATCTGTAATAATGTGGTGCAGGAATGAGTCCTAAAACCTGTAAATGAGTTGGCAGTTTTAGCACTCCTGGTTCCCTCATCTTGACGTCAACAGGTTTTTTGAGTGGGTTTTTGGTCCAAAGCTCAAATTAAGGTCTGTGGTCCACAAAAACTTCAGAGATGCTGTGTCAGTAAATAACCTACTCATGAATTCTGAAGCTTTTATGTGTCTTAAAAAAGTGGGCTGCTAAAAAGTGGATACATGAGGATACAGAATGTCAACACGCTGAACAAGGCTTTATAGCCTTGTTGTGGTGGCAACGTTGAAGCCATGGGACTGTTGTGTAATTAGTTTATAGCCTAGCATTTGCTTTTTATTTCTACTATTTAAATGTATGCTCCAAAAATCATAACATTGGAGACAAAATAGGGAGTGCTGCACTGGGTTAAGAAACTGTGTAGAAAAATCAGGTGCTCTTCAAGGATAGGGCAAATAGCCACATGAAGATAAAAAACAAGTCCATCGTACAGGCAGTCAAAAAAATGCATCTGAGACACTCTGATTGTAGTCAAAAATCCTTTATTGATTCATGGATAAGCCAAATCGTTTTGACTACAGAGTACATACTGTATATTGGGATGAAAAAATCTTGCAATACCATTGAAGACTGTGACAAAGTCTATCACAATATTACATGGTTATTGGGCCCTTTCTCTTGTCATGGCGCATTTTTGTTAATATGATATTCAAGTCAACTTTGAAGGATTTTTTTTAGTTTGGCACACAAATGTCCACTTTTTGAACATATTTAGCAACCCCCAAAAAAAGCACTTACCACTGTATGACTCCACTTTATCAGCTTGCAGACACAAGAGGCAAATAAACCTCAGGAAAAAGACAGAGCTGAAAGTTCTGGTCAGGAGTGACATCAGTCAGAGTTGCTGCTGACTAGCTACAGCAGTTCAGTTCATGTCAGTACACTGGCTGGATTAGGTGAATAATCATGGACTGAAGAAACACAACAGTGGTCAAATTAGCGTGAATATGTTTTAATAGGCAACCCCCACACACACCTAACACACACACACACGCACACACACACACACACACAAATATAAAAAACAGGACACAGCTTGAGAAACAGCACGGCCAGTACAAACCATTTTAATCACCTTTTCACAATTTGGAGGGAGTAAATGTCTTTTTCATCATCGAAGTACAGCAGACAAAATAAACCAGTGTTAACTGCGTGTTCTCTCTCAGTTTCGTTTTTGTGTCTGTGTAGTCTAACATCATTATCCTAACCATCTTCCTCCCCCAATTCATCAGTCTTCACCCTCTTCTCCAACAAGACAAAAAACGTAAGTCTTTGCTTTTGTTACCCTCTTTTTGCTCTCTGTTTTGCTCTCACCCTAACCACAGTCTACCCCCACCCCCCCTGCCCTAAGAGCTCTGAAGGGCACCCAGGTGCCCAAGAGGTCGCTGTAATGAGCGCTAATGAGCCCATTGACAACCTCAGTACAGGCTGATTGGTGCTGCAGGCTCTCACCATGTGCTTTACAGAGCACTTCCTGGCACAGGCCACCAGCCTGCTGGATCTCTGCCCCGCCATGCCCTCCATATGAGCTTAATGTGGTTACAAGAGAGTGGGTAGTGAATCTTTGATGCTGAGACTGTAAGGGTCACACATCTTTCACCCCGAATAAATGTGTTTTAAAATGTTTTGTTAGTAGTTATATCAGGCAGCTATGCGCGTTGAAAACATGCTTATGTACAGTAGGTTGGGGAGCCGAGTTGAGTCTGACGAATGCTTTTTGCTTCCATCTGCTCTCCTTCTCATTTCAATGAGCAACATCAATACAGTTAAAGTGGTCACCCTAACAAGCTCCATGCTCAGGACCAAAATCATCACAGATTTGACATTAAGGGCTGCTTAACTATCTAAAAGGAATCCACATGTGACTCACTGATTTTGAGCGATAGTTTAGCAATAAAGCGATTTATCTGCTTGATTGCACATGTTGCAACACAATGTTTTTTTTTTCACCATTTCTTCAAGTTTGAAATAGATCACCACATGAGCTCACGACACACAATTCAATTTCTTATTTGTTATTTACTGTTGCTCTGGCCAAGCCATAGGTGAGATTCAAAAACTCCAATAGCCAATCACATCAGCTTCTTTTTAACCCTTTACAGTAAAAACAGCAAAGAGAGAGGCAACAGTAACCCGAAGACAGTGGCGGCTCCTGCCAAATTTCTCAGGGGGGGCAATTGTTGTGATGATGGCTGAGGTGACCCGTTCAATGGGTAAATGTAATTAATTTGGCTCTGCAATGACTGAACAATCCACTGTGGTCATCAACAGACTAGTTTGCCAAAAAAAACCCCTTTGAATGTGAACAGAGACCTGTTTTACCATTAATCAAATAAAATTGAGTAAGGTATTCACTTAATCATTGTCAGTCTTAATCAGAAAACATTTTATTATAGCTAAGTGGAAATTAATTTTGTGTTCTGATTAAAGAAATAAATGCAGGCATACCCTACAACTTAATACAATGCACATCACATACATCACTGCTCTTTGACCTGACCTGAATATTTTTTTTTTATTTTTTTTCAATTTCAGTTATATACTTGGGGGGCATTTTGGGCATTGGGGGGAGACACATGTCCCTCTCAATGTATATGGTGACTACTGCCCTGTCAGCGTGCACAATTAGGCCTCAGTTGTCTGGGTGCGCAAACGTGAAGTGGCTGGTCTTGTCATACAAAGTTTGATGGAGTGTCAACTGGACAATATGGAGATATCTGCATCTTGAAAGCTGGACTACAAATGTGGATAGACAGGGAGAAATACACGCAAGCCTAAGATATGGTAAGATACGATATTCCTCACTATATGAAGTGACTGATAACAAGATCTGTTTAATGGATTGTAAAGAAATTCGTCAGGTTTTTATTTTGTAGACAATTGATCTGTATGTATAGCATGATGGGATGACAACACAATGATGTGTGTGGTCCTCTTTCATGTGATATGCGTGGCATTTCTGTGCGACCCTGCATTCGCGAGTAATCCATCCAAAAGTAATGTGTGTGTGCAAAGCTGTATGAAAGCTCTGTTATACATAATTTTAGTGTAACTTTATCTTTTTTTTTCTCTGTGAAAACATTGGACTACCGACAAGTGTCCGACAAAGCTGCGGTTCTGTTTTATGTGATATGAGTGGCTTCTCCCTAACGGTCGCGGAGAAAATCCATAGAGAGGAACGAACAGGTGTGAATTTGGCCGCACTATGCGTCGTTTCTTTTTAACCTATATGGTTAAGGTGGTCAAACCTATATGGTTAAAAGCCTCTTGGATCAGCTGGAAACGTTAGCCATGTTGATCTTGGATGTGACCGCTGCTGCCTCATGTGATGTCGGAATAATCGGAAAAATTAGTTTCCGACTGTAAAGCAATTTTTCAGTGGAAACGGTTGACGACGTGTTTTTTAAACATTTTGAGTGATAAAATACAACACATCTTCTTTATAATGTCCATGTTGTCTCCACATTACGACTTAAACGCTCATGAACACACAATGAAGCGCTGAAGAACGACTTCCCGACATGGAAAATCAGACCATCTGAGGAGCACATGAATGATACTTGATGGTTTACGTATTACGAAAACACGTTGGGGCAAGCCCTCCCGGAACCCATAGAGATTGCACTGGAGTGCCTGCATATAGAAAAAAAAAAGCATTTTACATGAAAGTCTATGAGAGTGAATCAGGGCGATTTCCAGCCAGGCTGATATCGCCCCAAAGGGGCGTCTGATTGTGTCTGATTGGATATTCAGAGGCAGGATGAGCTGTTTCAAGTGAAAATGATCAGAATAATTAATATATTGTGTGTATATATGACAATAATGATGATGATAATCATACATTTATTATCATCATCTTTCTTTTCTTTTGTGGACTCTTACTTTCAGGTGATTATACATCATCAGGAAACATACTTATTATATTCCATTTCTGCCAATAGATTCCCTAAAGTCCTACAAACTGGACCTTTAATTGAGAGGTTGCATTCATCATATGAGGATATACATGTGCACACCAATTAACAACTTAGGAAATCTGAGAAATCCCTCCTGCTGACATTGCAGATTTTGATAATCTGGAGTGTGGAGATTTACTTGAACTAAAACAATTTTAGCTGCTTTACAAATCATACTGTTACATATACTTCAAAAACTGGAGCCTGCAGATGCAACACATAGCTTATATATATGCTGCTGCTGGCTACAAATAATTCTTACACATTCCCCCTCTTTCTCCCATCATACACCATTGTACTCCAATCTCCCTTACTGAAGTATTCCTGTAAACCTTAACACCCATCAACGGGAGATAATGACCAAAAAGACAGGGGCATATTGTCTTATTACATGTTCATATTTATGTAAGGTTTCATACTGGGTTGGTTTTTTTTTTTCAAACTTTTTTTTTTTTGATATTATATGATTTGCAACTCTGTCTAAAGTAAGGAGTAAGTAAGAAGAGCTGTCATGGTAACAAATAAATAGAAAAATGTATTGTTGCCTTTTGTAATTGGAGTGTTCATTGGCTCCTGATGAGATGTGCTTGCAGGAGAGCTGCAAAAAGTTCAATAGAGAAGCAGCTGCTGAGACTTTGGTCAGAACTGAAAAGATCATAAACCAAGGTGCATGCGCAAAAAAGCCTGAGTTATGCTTCAACAGGTAAGCTGAGCAACAGGCCAATCTCTCACAAACTTTGTGTATTCCCTGAAGTACCACAAGCATGGAATCCACTTTATTAGCGCTCGTCAACGTGGCTAGTTCTGTGCTCTGAATTTGATTGCTCACGGATGTCCCACTGTAGTGCTTGTCAGATGAGGGATATTCCTCTCTCTATCCCTCCACTCCTCCACTCCTCCTGTCCTTCCTGTCATCTCTGTGGCAGCAGGAGACATCTGGACGACTGTCACGGTTGACACGGTTGGTTGACGAGCACTGACAAATCCCCAGGGACCACAGAAAACAGGAGGAGAGGACTCTCATTGGTGATGATGGACTGTGTGTATGTGTGTGTATGTGTGTGTGTGTGCTGGGAGGGGTGTATGGGAGTGTTGTTTGCAAGATGACGGTAAGATTAATAGTCCCTGTTAAGGAATTTAAATTGTGTTTTTATGTGTATATGGCAAAAGATATTTAATGGCCACAGTGTTACAAACTGATTTAATATAACTGGTAAAGTTTAAGTTTCTGCCTGTGAAAGAAGCCGCCATGTCTTGCTACGACAACTGTTGAAGCTGGTGGTGCCCTGATTGGCTCCTCTTGCTGAAGGAGCACAAGTCCATTGGATCAATCATTTAGAGCATTTGACTGTAGAGCCGTTTTATTTAAGAGGTTTACTTGGTGTGATTGTTAAGGTCAACACATTGGTGCAGGGTATGATGCACATCAAAACACCTACACCTATTTTCTCCATAGCATTCGTAATTAAAAGTTAATCAAATTATCTTTTTAAAGAGTGGTGGCCATACTGTATACACTGAGTGGGATTTTTCAGTTTAAAAACAATACTGTCAGTGCTTTTTGCTCTCGATCTTTGGCATTTCTGTCTATAGCATTTTTTTGTTAATTCGTGGCTGACAATAGACTGTATAAAAATAATGGATGTAGCCACTCTGACATCACCCACTGGTGTGTAGAATCCCCTTTTGGCTGTTGCTATCTTGGATTGTCGGAGTTACCATGTTTGACAAAGGGTGGGGCTGTGAAGGAGGAAAGGGTGGATCTGACTCATAGACTGTGGTGACACCTTGCAGACAGTCTGTTAAAAAGTGGTACACCTGTAGTTATATGCAGGAACAGCACTGGGCTTTGAAGCCAACTTTACGTAGTGGCAAAACGTACAGGACAACGTATTACAACTTCTGGGTCAATCACATGATGCCATTGGGCCCAAAAAGACTTTGACACACGCCACCATGAATCATCCATGTAAATACACCATTACTCTGAACAACCATGAAGCTGAGCAAGCTGGCCAACTGGATCAACAGAACTGCACCCGTGGGATGTCCAGCAGTGTTGCCTGGTCCAAGCAAGCTGGTTGCAAGGAGCAAGAGCAGTAGCCTGGCAGTGAGTCAACCACACACAACCCCCCGATATAGGAAAGGTCACGCCCACCCACGGAGGTCCAGGTACATTTCTCACGTCTAATGCAACATGTAGGGAGCTTGCTAGCCTTAGCTAATGAGGTTTCACAAGGCTGGTTTAGCATAACAGCCTAACACTTACGTATATTGTGAAAGAGACGTCTGTAAATCAGTGGATATATTTTTCAGCATCACAACCCCTGCAAAATGACCATTTCACTATTGGGATTTGATCCATTCAGTCCGATAACATTTCAAAAGTCTCAAAGAGCCGTGTGATTAAATTTCTTTTTTAAAAATCTCAATTCACGTTAGCGGAGGGCTAAACCTACAAGTTAGGTGCTTGTCTGCATTCGGCCGATGTAAGACTCTAGTGTGCTTGGGCTAAGGGCCCTATATAGGCGCGTAATTTCATACTACAGATATAGAGTGTTTTTGGCTTCATGCACCACTGAGCAACTTTAATAGAAATGAAATGGGGCCTGCTTCCAATGCTGAATCCAGTTCTTTTTGTACATCCATTGAATTGACTCACTCTTGGTGCCAGCTTCAATTGTTCATTAGAGGAACTGCAGTTTTTGGCACCTCCATATTGGCTTCATTTTTTAAGCTCGGAGGTTGACTCTTGTGCCTTATGTACCTGCAGATGCTATAGTATCCCCAATAAGCTAATATTGATTGATGTATTAGCACAGCTGATCTATCATTCTATCAGCTATAGCACCCTGACTACACTCATCAAATGATGTGATGCATCACCAGGATGTGTTGCAATTTATTTTTGCTGTTCTCAGCCAAATTCTTACAAATTATTATTATAGTGCATCTCTTATCCATTATTTTCAAAATAAAATTAGACAAAACTCAAATGGGACACTGGATTGGGTCGATTACTGTGTATACACGGTACATTCATTACATTGTGCTCGGTATTCCCCTACAGTTTATGTGTTGCTCAAGAGGAGTTAGTCTACATGAAAATGTACTCATACAAAACTCTGGAACTGATTACATTATGTAAATATTTAAAGAAAGCATTCCTTTGTTTATTAGGAAGATTTTTTTTTTGTCTGTAGTCAGATTTTGGTCTGCGGTATGGGAGTGAGCTGTTAAATTTGCAAATATGTATTTTTATTGTCTGACCCGATGGGAATAATGTGAATTCAGAAATAAAGTGGTGGAGGTAGAGCTGCTTTGAGTGGATCTGAATGAAACCCTCCCTTTGTCGATTTACTGAAATACCCCTCAAAGAAACAGTGTTTGTCATTTATAGCCCCAGGCACAGAGTAATGCTGTATAAAGTTGCATTGTAATGACATATAGAAACGGTGATTACAGCCTAATTCAATTGCTCCCTAATCTCATTTTCATAATGGCCTTTATTTGGAACCTCAATTTATTGTTTTCCCAGAAATCATTATACAATTTAGCCCTTAAATCCATTTTGAATATGCGTGCCCACTGTAACAGGCCAGCGCAGGAAAAGACGCACACATAAATATCGCATACACCATTATACAGAACAGTGAGAACATACAACACATACAGAGAGACACAACAAAAATCTCCCACAAGAAACTCCATGTAGCCAGACACAGTCACAGAAACACACACACACACACACACACACACACACACACACACACACACACTGATGGCATTATGGTAATGGATAGGCGGGCCCAGCTGGTATATCTGGTGGCAGCAGTGTGAGAAAAGAGGAGGGTTATAATGTGCAAATATTAATGATCCTGGGTTTGGGACTCTGGACACGCATGCATCTTTGTGTGTGCATGTGTGTGAGTGTGTGTATGTGTGTGTGTGTGTGTGTGCGCGCGCATGTGTGTGGTCAAGTGCCAGAGGGTGGGATCCAACAGCCTGGATTTAATCACTGGGACCCCTCTCCATAAGATGACTATCATGATCTGCCAGCTTCGCTGAGCTCCTCTGATATGTCTATCCCTGGTGACACAGCTCGATCTGGGCTGCGATGTTTGGCCAAGTCACCAAGATCACCATAAGTCCATGGTAGGCATCGGACCAACCCTGGTCTTAGAGCTTGAACGCTGCCTGTAACCCCGTACAAAGCTTTAGTTCAAATAACCCTCAGTCCCTGTGCGGGGGCTGAGCTGCTCTTCGAAGGGTGTGTGTCAGGGATTTCAGCGACTCTGGGATGAAAGATCGTCTTGGTACTTTTTCCAGCGTCTTTGTGCATGACAGAGCTTGGTGTATGATATCTGCTGTGCAATTTCTACATGGATAACCTGCTCTCTCTCCCTCTCTGTGAGGCGCTATGAGGAGCAATCATGCGAAACTGATTCCTGTGCTTTCTTAAGAGGATATATAATACAGTTCACCTCTGCATACTTCTGCCGCTGAGAACCTTTTGAAAAGACTCTTCGATGGCAGCCACCAAGGAGGATCATGTTTTATAGAATAGAGCAAAATCAAGCAGAACAAAATGAAATAATATAGAAACTGGGCAAAAAAGAGAAGAGAATAGAAAAGAATAAAGGTTTACTGTGATATCCACTGCTTATCTTTTACACACACCTGCAGTACCACTATGATATTAACAGAAATTCCATGAAAGAATCAGAGCCAGGTGATAAATCACTGGTCTGTTAACTGACTATGATAGCATTTACCATTGTTGTAGAAGTTCTAATCATTGGTATTATTCTATATTTGATCAAAAAGTGACAGCTAAAGTAAAGTACAAGCTTTGGAATATCCCAAGCCATCTTTAAGGGTGGAATGCTGCTCCCAGGGTTGGGTACAAGTAAAAATACTTGACTTCTCAGGCTACACGTGTTCTTCCTCTTTAAGCCTCTTTCACCCGTGGATGCACATAGCCTCCTCTTCTGAACATTATCAATCGATATAATGGGTATTATCAGTTGTTATTAGCCTCACAGATGGGTTAGAGGGGACCTGCTAAACCTACTAGTAGGAACATCACTTTAAAGTGAGAGCAGTTTTATTCTGTTAGCTTTAGGCACCAAAGCTCCGTGGTTAGTTTAGGAAAAGATCATGGTTTGGGTCAAAATAAGCACATAAGTGTTATTGTTGAGTTTTTGTTTCATACAGGACACAGCAAAGGTCTTTGGGGATCGGGTCCTGTTTTTGTTTGACCCGTCCATTCAACTCAACGCCCCCTCCTTCGTGGACTTAGTCACTTTTTATTCTATGTCGCCTGACCTCCTCATTTGCTCCCATAATAACACTACACAGCCTACCAATAAACATCACCATTTAATGAGCTGATAAGAGCACTCTGAACCTACTAGTAGGTGTAGCAGGCCTTTCTAATCCATATCTATGATGCTAATAACCACTGATTACGCCCGTCCAATCAAGTGATAACATTCGAAGCAGGTACCGACACACCCATCTCCCAAAATATCTGCAGATTCTATATGCAGAAAAAAAATGTTATAACCACTGTGGTATTGTTGTCAGGATGTGATCTCCTAGTCCAAGAGGAAAATTTGAACTGTTCAGAGCATTTTGATCACAAATAAATGGGTTCAGAACCTGAAAAGTTGGTTCTTAGCTGAAATCAAAACAAAGCAAGTTTTCTATGACATGAAGTGTGAACTGAGACACCGAGACAGGCTCATGCTCAGATGTCTGTCCTCGATGACATTCATAGTGTTACACTCTGCTGTACACACAAAAAGTCACAGTGACAGTTGTATAAAAAATTTTTCAAACTCTGCTTACTTTCTTACCCCCACTCTCCTGGCCAATCACTATGTGGAGTGAGGCTGAATGTCAGATTGTTTCTTTTTTCTTTCGAGCCCACCCTTCAACAAGATATTGGATCCATCACTGAGCTGGTTTGACGCTGCTCGACCAGATTTAGCGACGTTTCATTTCCTCTACGAGCCACTTTGGCTGCCTGGTAATCATAACACTCGTCTCTTCGTAGACCTGCTGTTTTTTTTTCTTTTTGCGGAACTGTATTTTCAGCCTAACCACAATAATATCGACTATTGTGACCATCTGTATATGTTGTCAATACATGATCGACATCCTGGAGACAAACAGGCAGAACAGGACAAAGCTTTGCTGAAAAAATAAAAAGAATAAAAGCAGAGAGACAATTGCTATTTTTAAGCCTAGTATGGGCTCTATAACATGAAATCTTCCACATCAGGGTGATCTCAAAAATAATCCTGAAATGCGACGTGATGTTACAACACAGAAATTTGTGATGTTTGATAAACACCATCCAAGGTAAAATAGAGTGAGTTCACATTGTCCTCCAGCATATTTGATCAGAGATGGTTACAATTAAACATCCTGGCACATTCCACACACACACACACACACACACACACACACACACACACACACACACACACACACACACACATAGCACAGTGTCACAGACTCAGGCACTGCTTGGCCACCAGACGTGGGCCACTGTTGCTGCCGATTGGTTGGAGTTCTGTCAGATAGCCAAGCTCTAATGGAAACGCTACAATGCAGCCAAAGTGCGGGAATCATTTCAGTGATAAAGTTATATGTTCAGCCTAGAACAACCACTGGAGATAATGTTTGGCCTCATTATAATTCCCACCATGTTTAAACAGGCGGCCGCAGAACGCAAACAAAAGCAGATGAAATTTGAAAAGTATTATCAATATTGCAGATAGTGGATGCCCTTTCCAATCACAAGCTGCATATCTCTCACGGCAAATATATGGTTGAGTAGTTCATTCATTTCTATTAGGCCCCTTGTATGTTTCCCTGTGGCTCATATATATTTATGCAGAAATGATGAAAAGGCCAAACAAGCTACCATTAGATATGGGTTGAATTCACTAGCCCGGCCACGCTAAAGGTACATTTAAAAGGCATTACTTTGCAGTGACGGATCTCTCTCTTTGTTCTGCTCTTTCCGTGGGATCATTCCTCATGTGGTCCCGGCCACAAGCCAGCTTATTGTTGCTTTATAGTACAGTAAGTGCATGCATAGATATGTGTGTCTGAGAAAAGGTGAGAGAGAAAACAAACTGTACAGTAGCTGCATACATGCATGCGTTTTCATATATTTTAGTTCATACTGTATGGGTATGCAGTATTTACCTGTATGCATGTGTGGTTCTCTGTATATCCATGCATGTGTGAGTGTGTGTATATGTGTGTGTGCATGCATGTGTCTTCTTTTTACACTGCAGTTTCCACTCTGCAGTTTCCACTCTGCACGCCACTCCATGTATTCTTCAGCTCTGTTAATAGCTGGCTGCTGGAGCAAAATAATTGTCATTTTCCAGCCAGTGGGTCTAAAGTCATACAACATAATGAAATGTATAAAAAAGAGGGGGAAATGGCAGACAGGAGGCATGCTAAATCAAATGTAGAGAGATCTGAATAATTTAAGGCACAGGAAGGCGAGAAGAGGAGGAGGAGGTGCAAATGGAAAGATGGTGAAAAGTATCATTTAGGTTGACAGCGCTATGTGCTAATGTGTGTGCATCTATGAGGGCAGTGCAATATCCAGGGTAATGGTGAATAGAGAAATAAATATGAAAATATAAAGGAGGGGGGATCTGTGTAGAGTGATCACCGCTGGCTGTTAAGCAAGTACAAATTTGATGACTTTGTTCACTGATTGATTGATCAATCGATTCACTCATTTATCTGCCCTCTTCATCTAGAGTCTGTATCCCTGATGTTGCTTTCTTTCACCGGCAGGTGTGTCTGTAACTAACACATTAACTAACCAGGCCAGAGCACTCAATGTCCTCTGACAGCCTGTCATTTAAGCTCCACAGCTAGAGAAACGTAGAAAATAGTAGGGAGGGAGGGGAGGGGATGAACATGTAAAAGAGAAAGACAGAGAGAATGAGAGGAGGAAGAGTGAGATGGGAGGGTAATGAGGGAGGCATTGAGGGGCAGTGAGGATAGAGGAGGCTGACCTTGTCCAGACGGCCCACTCAGATACACACACACATTCACACACTAGGCACAATCACACACAACTGGGGGATCAGGCAAGTTGGGGGGCAGATGCAGGTTTGAGGTACCCAATATTGAATGCTTAGCCATCTTCCTCCTTTTGCTTTTATCTGTTTTTTCTTCTCCATCTTTGTCTCTCCTCCCTCTTTTTTCATGCACACACACACGCGCGCGCACACACACTCGTAAATCCCTGATTACCATGTTGTACACCTGTCCAACATTATGAGGGTATCTGGCACAGACTGCAGTTGTCTCTAGAAAAGGTACAAAGGACACACACTCACGTGTACACACAAACACACTACGGACACACTTTCTGCAAGGACATTGTGTGAATGTGTGTCCATTTGCACATTTGTCTGAGCATGTGCCTGATTACTGTTCTGTGCGCACATGTTTGTGTTCAAATTTTATATGTGTGTGTGTGCCCTGTGTGTGTGTCTGTAGGGCCTGCAGAGGCCTGTCTAATGGAGACACAGTTTTATTGTGCGTCAAGCAGGCAGGCAGACAAACAGTTTGCCAGTTTTTCTGGAGCTGAGCTGGGCTGCAGCTGGTGATGAAGTGGAGCCAGCATGTAGTCAAGGCTGACATATACCATCCACTGGTGACAGGAGCGTCAGGGATACACACACAGACAAACACAGCCATGCATACATGCTCAAACACACACACACACACCTACGCCTACCTATTAGAAGCACAATGAGTACCAAAATATGTTATTTGCAGAACATAGTTTAGAGCCAACTTACGAGTGAGTTTAATTTGGTTATCATCCAGATAATTCACCCTATTCAAACTGAGTTTTTAAGGGATGGTATCTTTTAAGACAAAAGGTGTTATATCTTGGGGTGAACTTCAGGATAACCCTGTTAAACAGTAAACCACAGATGGTGTTGCTTCGCATTCCTCACATGGCAAACATAAATTTTACATAAGTCAAATATAAAGCTTAAACGTCGAGGCTGATACTGTATTATGATGCCTGAAATCTTAAGTGCTGTCTATGTATGCTGAGTTATTAGTTCTGGGTGCATTTCCTCACCTTGCATTAACCGGCTTTGAGAACGGATCAAAGCTACAGTAAATTTGAATTCATTAAGTATTTATAAAGTTTATGAAGATCTTAATTTGTATAGCAAATTTATTTACATCTGTTTGCAGCCCAGTTTTCAAATTATATTTAAATAAAACTAATGTGAGGAGGGAAATACGTTTTGTAGGAAACATAATACCAGCTGGAGTTTGGGATCTTTATCAACACAATGAGGAAAACATTTAAATTGAAAGCACAGTATCTGTAAAACATTTCAACATATAGGCGAGCATTTGTTTTCCCTGCAGTGTCGTCTCCTGTGTACTGGAGCATGATTAATGTTTTATGGCTATATTTGGCCAACTAAGATCATTTGGTTAAAGTTGGTTAAAAATGTTTAATATTGGACAAGTTATCACGGACATGAAGCACAAGACATGACTTTTTTATGACTTCACTGGCGAGAGGTATCATGTTTTCAGGTTGTCCATTCATCTGTCCATCCCAATCTTGTGAAGGCATTATCTCAAGAACGCCTTGAGGGAATTTCTTTAAATGTGGCTCAAATGTCCACCTGGACTCAACGATCAACTGATTTTGGTGGTCATAGGTCAAGGTCACTATGACCTCATCTGTCTCATTCTTGTGAATATCATAACTCAAGAACAGCTTGAGGGAATTTGGCACTAAAATCCACTTTTGGGCAAAGATGAACTCATTAGAATTTGGTAATTTAAAGGTAATTAGGTCAATGTGACCCCATCCATTGCATTCTTGTGAACACGGTATATCGGTTTATCGGTACATTTGGCACAAACATCCACATGGACTGAACTAAACTGACTAGAATTTGGTGTTTGAAGGTCAAGGTCACTGTGACCTACGGTCTCTCTCATTCTCATTAACACATAACCTCCAGAAGGCCTTGAGAGAGTTTCCTAAAATTTGGCACAAATGTGCACTTGGACTCAAGAATTAACTGATTAGAATTTGGTGGTCGAAGATGAAAGGTCAAGGTCACTATGACCTCACAAAACGTGTTTTTGACCATAATTCAAGAATTCTTATGCTAATTATGATAAAAAATGTTACATAAATGCCAGCTAGGATATAATAATGAAGTGATGGTATTTTATATCCAAAAGGTCAAAGGTCAACTTCACTGTGACATCATAATGTTCTGCAAAAAGACTTTTCTGGCCATTATACAGCGTCATATCTCAGGAGCAGAAGGGGAGACATTTGGTCAGATACTGAATTGGTGACACTAATCTTTGGTGTCCACCTTGAAACTGTGCTGATTGTATAGTTGTACTGTACTGCTGGGGAATATGTGTGTGAAGCATCCATGTTTTCACAGACATGGATGTCAGCTGTAAGTGCAACTTGACTGGTTCGTAGAGGTATACAATCATGACTCTGTAATTCTATTTTGTTTTAGTCGACCAAAACCACCCTCTTTTCTTCACCTTTAAGGAATGATTTGAGAAAACACACTTATTTGCTTACTTGGAAAGATGGATACCACTTTTCTTGGCCAGGTACAGTCACTTCCTGGAGTCTTGTCTTGTGAGTTTGCCAGGTAATCAGCAGAGACCAGAAATAGTCTCAAACACAACCCTCCACAAAACCATAACTTGTCATTTTTTCTATAAATTAAACAAACACAACCTAACATGTTAATTAGTGAGCTGTTGAGGCGCTGGTAGGCGGACTTTGTTACACTTTAAAAGAGCTGTTCCCAACTATTTCCAGACATTACTCCTAAAATACCACCTGCTAGGAAAAGACACCCCAGTCTCCAGTGTCAAAGTCCTGCAATGGCCAAATGTCCAGCCTATGAGTCATGTACAGTATAAGAATATCACACTTCCTACATTTCAAAAATTTTGCCAAAAACTATACACCAGGCAAAATTTAAAATAGAGGCAATGTGGTATTTATGTCCATGTGTTTATATTGTTAATGAATAAAACCAAGAAGCTCTTCATTGACTTTTCAGTATTATCCCACACCCAGACGTTGATAGTGACCATACAGTGAAAAGCAGATTCTTTTCTGATAGCTGCTGAAGATTTCAAAGAGCAAATCAGAGAAGACAAAAGAGGTGAATTCAAATGATTATTCCTGTTAAATATGTGACTGTGTGAATTACAGAGCTACTTGGCTCTCTCAAAAATAGCCCCAATAGGCTTATTTGAGATGAAAGAGGGGGTTGGGAGGGTATTGTCACTTGATTTTTTTCTTTCAACTGTGTCTTTGGCAAGGCAGAACTAACACGTATAATTTAAGGTCCAAAAATTTTTATCAGTTGTTATATCTAGGAATACAAAATGTATTCCTGAAAGAGCAAATATTACATTTCAGTCAAGGTTACTGTATAATTTACTGCGTCTGATCCCGTCCAAAGATTTCACATCCTCCTGACGCACAGTTGATGTATTCACTCAAACAACCCTTAATATTGTAACAAAAGCTGTATGTGCAGTCACTTTCCAACATGAGGTTATTAGTGTGATCGACAGTGTTGATAGCAGAGGAGGGAAATTCCTCTAGTAAAGAAGAGATAAAAAGGAAGATATGGATGCCATAACTCAGGCCATCTGTTACACATGTCTGCAGTGTGACCAGATATATACCACTCAGCTCCTGCAGGGCTGCAACCCACATGCATGCTGTATCACCACAAGATTGTGTCGTGTGCGTGCGCACACACACACACACACACACACACACACACACACACACACACACACACACACACAGTGTGTTTTCTGTCCTTGACGGGCCTTTTATTTTGCTCAGTTCTCAAACTGTATTTTATTTAAACTACTTCTTTTTTTAAATATTTTTTCGGGGGCTTTTTTGGCCTTTATTTGATAGGCATGAAGTGGGGAGAGAGAGTGGGGATGATATGCAGCAGGGGGCCGTGGGTTGGAATCGAGCCTGTGGCCGCTACGGCAAGGACACAGCCTTTGTACATGGGGTGCCTGCTTTACCAGGTGAGCTAATTGGCACCCCCCATTTTATTTAAAACTTTAAATAAAAGTAAAATGACAGATCTATTTACTTACAGGAGCAATAAGCAAAATCGTTTCACCGCTAGGTTTGCTGTTGTGCACTGCCTGTAGACCAAAACAAAATATATCATGAGCCACTTCTCCCTCTACCTCTGCCCTCTACCCCCCACACCCTCATCTAGGGGGGTGGCAGTATTCCCCTGCCTACTTCAATGATGATGGTACCTGCAATAAATATAATATATTTGCTGAGATGGAGGCGAGGCTCAGTGACTAGAGGAGCTGGTAGAAACGCTCCATAGCTGTTAAGTTACTCCAGTAGCCGGTGGTAGCCGACTCGGCTAGTGCTAACACCGGGAGCTAATGCTAACGTTCCTCCTCTTGTCTGTGAGTGAGAGCGATGTTTTAGCCTAGCGGGCAGCTGGCTCGCAGGCTGCCCGCTAGGCTAAAACATCGCTTCAGGTTAATGTTGGAAGAAGCAGTGGGTTTATCAGGCAGCTGAGTGAAGCTGGGTGAAGTGGAGGCTGCGGAGGAAACACCGGAATTGGTTAATGTCCGGAGCTTGAGCAGCCCGCCAGGCTGCCTGCTAGGCTAAAACATTGCTCTCACTCACAGAGAACAGTAGGAACGTTAGCGTTAGCTCCCAGTATTAGCACTAGCCGGGATCGGAGTCGGCTAGAGCCCGCCAGGCTGCCCGCCTGGCTCGTGGGCTGCCTGCTAGGCTAAAACATCACTCTCACTCACGGAGAAGAGGAGGAATGTTAGCGTTAGCTCCCGGTGTTAGCACTAGCTGGATCGGCTAGAGTCCGCCAGGCTGCCCACCTGGCTCGCGGGCTGCTCAAGCTCCGGACATTAACCCATTAACCCACTAACAGTGCAAACAGTTCTAACAACTGCCACAGAGCTAACAGTGTTAACCCTGGGGAGGAATCTGGAGGATTGGTGCTGTGCATCCACACCACTGCTGTTCCTTCACCATGGGTCGGGACAGTGTTATCAGCGGTAACTGCCATATAAGCACAGTGTAGAGCAGCAGTGACTAGCGAGTTGGCGTCATATACTCACAGGAACTCACATACACTAAGCATATAGCCATGCTCACGTTTTCGTTCAAAAACTCATAGCTATCTATGTTTACGTCAAGCATCCACACTACTCAGGCATTTTGCAACCCCATTGTAGTTTGAAAACTCTTGGGTCTGGCATTTTTAGTCTGAACAGGCGGAACCAGGGACCTTTGAAAATGATGACGCAGACACTCATGTTTGTTTCCTGAGGGTCTTATCAATCATAATGTGTCAAGCCAAAGTATTATGGCTAGGCCTACATGCCTTTCGTGATTCGTTCTTGTGTGGATATTCCCATCACCACGGGATAATGCTCCCAGTACCTCTCTGTCACTGTATTTGCTTTGCAACATCTCCCAATCTGTTTTCTGCCTCCTTGACTGCCTTATACTCATGCTACTTTCATGCAGTTTGATCCCATTGTCAGTCCAAGCAAAGAAATCCTGGCCATACATTTTGCCATCTCCGTAGTATTTTCTGTAACTACGCAACTAACCACAGAGCAGACAGTCGATTTCCTGTTTACTCTGGATGCCCAGTGTATATGAATGGTCATGTGATATTCGTTTTCAGGCATGCTAGCATGAACGAAGATTATTTCTGAAACAGTGCTGAGATGCTTGCATGTACAGAGGTTGTTTCAGATGAAAACGTATTAGTGTGGATGTGGCCTACGCGTGTGACTGAACAGTCCACCACAACAAGGAAGAGAGGAGCTGGGATTACAGCATACACAGAGTAAACATGACTTCTTTCTCTTCTCAGGACACCATAACTCCACTGCATCTTTACATAGCAAATAGTGGTTTGCTGCTATATATATTCTCTGAATTTCCTATGCAGCACCTTTTAATTAGTATCAACATAACAGAAATATCATCCTTTAGCCCCTTTTCATGCCACTGTTTTGTTTTTTTACCACCAACAAATGTACTGTATGGTTCATTCCAACTCCTCTCATCAACCTCCCCAGCCCTGACTCCATCCTTTGGGCAGCTGTTTGCAGTTAAAAAGCTATGATCAGCTCGATTGTTAGCAGCTACGTAACTATCTATCAAGTGAGCCAAACCAGAAGCTAAAGATCCTGATATTTTTTTGAGGAGTCGGTGCAGACCAAAACAGAGCTAAAATGCCCTGCCACCTAATAGACAAAAATTGATAAATAATAGCAGATGCTATCTGGCAGTGTTCTGACACTGCCAATGTCACCAACTGGGAATATTTAGTAAGACAGACTAGTAATCAGCCTCAGTAAGGGGAAATTATCATTATCAGATACAGAGGTATCAGTTGGCTAAATGAAACAATAAGCTTCATGTGGTTGCAATTTGAATGGAGATGTGAACTGTCTGGTTGTCTGTCATCCGCTGCTCCTTGGGTGTTCCTGCAGATCAGGGAGAGAGAGAGAAAAGGAGGAGGGGGGGTGGGGGGAGGGAGCAAAGCAAAGTCCTGTCCAAGAAGAAGTATTATGGTCCAAGAAGTATTAGTTCTCTTTTTAATTTTAGCAAGACGAGGAAGTCGGAATTCAAATGAAAGAATCGGTTTCCATCCAGCTAATAGTAATCCATAATCCCACCAACGTGTCTAAAGCACAATGTGGTCGCTGTGATTAACGTTAATGCCTCCCCTACTCAATTTATTGAAATGTTGGAATGAACACATTTGGTTTGGAACCAATGCGCTGGCTTGTGTTTAAAAAATGTGGATGGGTGGGGGTAGGGGAGTTGGAGGGATGAGACGAAAGTGATGGAAACACTGTGAAAGTGAGAGAGGGGAAAAGAAAAGACAGAGGAAGTTAGAAGAGGACAGAGTGAAAAAAATCAGGAGCGGATACAGAGGAGGTAGGGATGATTTCGGGGGGAAAAAATGAGAGAATGAAGATGATAAAAAAAATGGAGGCTGCAGTGTACACGCAGAGGAGAGAGATGAGATGGCTGAGAAGAAACAAAATAACTTCCTGGGTGAAAATTGGTCCACCCTGGTCTCATTTTAAGGCTAGCCTGATGATTTTAATTTCTCGAAATGGCACACTTTGCAGACAGACAAAAAAAGAGAATGAGAGCAAAAAAGAAAGTGGTATTAGAATAATTAAACGCTGGAAGAGGGTCGCAGTTTCATTTTCAGCAACACTTCAAATGAATTCCTGTAATGATCCTGAAACCTTGAAAAGGCAAAATCCAATCAAACAATATCTACTGGGCTTCATTTTCTTTGCTGGGGGAATGACCCCTCTTTGTCAAAGGGCGAGTCATGGAGAATGTGGGTCGCCATAGACATACAAATGAAGGGCGGACAATTTGGTCTAGTTAAAGCTATTATGCCTACAAGTGCGTGTGTGATAATGTGGAGGCGCGCGTGTGTGCGCATGCCTGGGGACACAACTTTGTGTGTGCCTGCGAGCGTGTGTGGGCAAGAAAAGAGAATGATTATCTGTGTGTTTAAGTGTGTGTGTGTGTGTGTGTGTGTGCGCGCACACACGAGCAAGTGCACTACAGCTTTAACACTTTGTGGCTGTGATATGACTCATTGTAAATGATGCCATGGAAGGTCAATTGTGGAGATCAAAATGGCTGTTGATGGAGGGGAAGGGAGAAAATGTGTCATGTTTTTCCCCCTCACTGCATGCCGCTGCCGAGGCATTTTGATTTAAAAGAATAAATGGATCTGCTCAGGGTTATTTCTCTCTGACTGGCGCCGTCCAAAATAACACCCCTGGCCCATATTTCTTGGAGGAGCCTCATGCCTTGCACCCATTGTTTTTACTCCCTCCCCTACCTTTGACCATTGGAGAGGTAATCAGGCATGAGTGCCGTGGATTACGGCACGAGTGGATGAGCAGCTGCAATGCTCCAATGACCTTTTGTCACTCATTACTGGACCTCCAAAAAAGAAGGGAAAAAGAGAGAAAAGAGAGAGAGAGAGAGAGAGAGAGAGAGAGAGAGAGAGAGAGAGAGAGAGGGAGAAAAAAAACGTAAAGGAAAATGCAAAAAAAAGAGGCCTCCTCCGAAATCTTTAGGGAATTCAGTTCAGTGACCGTGATGTGTTATTGTCTGCCTCGCCTTACCCAGAGCAGATGTTAAATGGACTGATTGACAGACAGTCATAATCTGGTCTATGGGAAAAGATGAAGAGGGGAAAAAAGAGAGGATGGTGATGGCGGAGGAGAAGGATAAGGTGGTAGAGGAAGGGTAAACATTAGAGGAGGTGGTTGCAGAGGTGGAGAGAAGGGGAGGAAGCGGTAGAGGGTGATGTAAAGGAATTGTTCTGCCAAGTTGGAAGAAAAACAGAAGTGGAGGGGAGGAGAGAGAAAAAGGAAGAGAGAGAAAAGGAGGAGACAGAGGGAGTGTGGGGAAGATATTTACGCATGGTAATGGCGTCACCACCGGAGGGGGCAGTCTCATACGTTTGACCTTCGGGTCCTGCAGGTGTTTAGCCCCCCCTTCACCACACACACACACACAACCACACATTACAAGTGTCTGCTCCCCTCACCATTGAGGAACACTGCAAACATTACAGGCATTTGGCAAGACTCTCATGCCTGTTATAAAGAGCAGCAGCAAGGCCAGCTTTGGCACATACATGCACATAAAAAGACACACACACAAACACACTCTGGGACTTATGCCAAACTAACATAAAAAAAAATAGTACTTAAAAATAGGGTGGTGCTCTTCCTCTGATATCATCCATGCAGATGCTTCGAAACCTTCAACCTCAATGCTAAAAGCAATTCAGATGTGAATATTGAGTGATTGAATGCATGCCAGTAAAGAGGAGGAGGAGGTGGAGGAAGACCCCCACACCACCACCACCACCGCTGCCCCTCCCCCCTCCCCCCGCACAACCCCCCAATGAAATGGTTTCTCCCACAATTAATGCAGTGCACCTGTGATGCTCGATAAAGAGTGCTGCACTGTGCACAGGTGTGGAACATTAGTTCTGGGGGTGTTCCTTGAAAAAGACAAGCTTCTGCCTCTCTTCCCTGTAATAACACTCTATGACACACACATTCAGCAGTGGGGTGCGCACACACATACACACAATCAGCGTAGGAAAATTTGTAAGGGGGAGAAAAAAAAATTAAGTGTGCTGATGCTGTGAGAAAAGTAAAAATATGTAAATGAACTTGGTGCCCAAGAATCAATCCTGTCATTCACAGCACTGCACACATCAAAGCTCAGGTAACCAACTTTGAATGTGTGTGTCTTCATGCAAGCATACATCGCTGCCTGTCTCTGCGTCTGTTTGTTTGTGTTGGTATGAATGTCTGAAAGTGTGAGGGTGGGTGCTCATAGAGGCTGTATGTGTGTGTGTGTGTGTGTGTGTGTGTGTGTGTGTGTGTGTGTGTGTGTGTGTGTGTGTGAGCAAGCCCATGAGGAAAGTGGGACAAAAGTGCATTGAAACTCACTGTGCTCTGTTAAAGCCCTTACTTTCATCACACTGTAACATTTAAGGAGGTACCAGTTATGGGCCATCGTAGATTGGATGTAAAGTTCAAAGAGGATCTTTTACAGAGAGGAAAAAATAAGATTTTACTCTTAAAATCCAACTATTTGCTCCAGAGAGAGAGAGAGAGAGAGGGAGAGACAGAGAGAGAGAGAGAGAGAGAGAGAGAGAGAGAGAGAGATGCAGTGATAGAGACGACAAGAGATACTCAACCTTAGAGATAGACCTCTGAGATAAACACAGTAATAGACATATTAAAAGACAGATGCTGCGACAGATAGAGAGGAGCAGCAAGAAGAAATGCACTAATAAGCAATGTGCTTCTCTTGCTAACATCTATTTTGATGCTCTTAGCTTAACCCAGTCTCTAACTAGGTCATTAAGTAGCCTACCAAACACAGTCCTAGATAATCCTTTAGAATTAAGTGTGTCTGCATGTTCATGTTGAATATTCAATAAAGAGTAAATATAGCTTCAATACACTGTGCTGGCACTGTTCAAAATTGTAAGTAATAACAGATGCATGCAGTTTTTTTAATTATTGCTGTACATAGTATTGAAAGAGCTTTTATGAATTGAAAGGAATCACAATTTGTGTGTGAATGTCTTTAAAATGAGACCATGCAAGTATAGAAATAACCCATTCTTTCTTTTAAAAATGAAAAGTTGAATTTTAGGAGGGCTACTGAGCAATGTTTTGCTGAGTGGGTCTCTGCTTTGTACATAGACTGTGTAAAATGTCAGCGATTGGTCCGTGGACTCCCATTTTGAAGAGTCAGGTTTGGCATCTTGGAGCAACCGTTGTCATCTTGGATTTTTGGAGCCAGAGGGGACCATATTTGGATGAAGGGGTGCAGTCTATCCTAACATGCATTGCTAGCTTGGTTAGCACAGTGCGTTGACAGCAATTCACAGTTCATGGTTAAGTATGATTATGCCAATGGTCATCTTTGTTGGAAAAAAAAGTCTTAAAACCATTGACACAAAATGAACAAAATGTAAATTTGAACAGCCATCTCCTTAGAGTTTATTGTGGTACAATGAAATGCTGAAAAAAACTTTGATCAAAATGTTACTTTGTGGAGTGAAAACACATACCAAGAGTTTTGTATCATGCTGCCAAGCAACAGATAGCAGCAGCCCACTGTTCGATACCAACAAAAGTGGGTATTATTTTCCAGCCAGGTTTATAGCATCAAAAACAGATCATTTTATACCATACATCAGGACATTTCCAGCTGTATTTGTATAAACAAAACAGGGTTTTCTTTAATGATATGTCAGGACATTTCCAGTTGTGTTTGTGGCAACCAAATGGGGTATATTTTAATGTAATGTCAGGAAATAACTAGCTGTGTTTGTAGCAATGTAGCAAGTTTTAGCATATCTGCTACATATGAAACATACAAATGTAACATATCTGTTTACAGAAACGTATGATGCCAACATTTATGCTGGCAATCGAGTTGGCTGACCAGGTCTAACCCTTTTGTTAGACACTGATTGGTTGATTTCTCCTCCTACACATTATCTATAGAGACACAGGAGACACAGCTAAATGATGAGTGAGCTGCAGCTTTCCAAAATACTAACAAAAAGCCAGTGACTAAAAAAATTAAGTATTTTATGGTTACGCACACATATCAGAATAATCAAATACACCAGGACTTGAAAAATGACAGTATTTTGGACAGAAATCCCTCCAATCAGAACCACAGTAACTACCCACAACCCCGTCCTTTCACACTCGCGATCATAATGAAATGAAGGTCTTCACAGATAGGTCACTTATGTTGAGGATGGTTGTGAGTGCAGCTGGTTTCTCATCTACCTGGAACTTAATTGATCCATTAATCGCTGGGATTGGTCACAGAGTGAAGACACCTGCTCTTCCACCTGGGTTTCTGTCAGATGGGACCACGCACCGATGTCATTTCCAAAAGCGTGTGTTTCGAGTGTTGATGTCTGAAGGGTTTTGTTTCAGGAAGATTGCTGTTTCATAAAAGCACAACCAAAACCATCATGAAGAATTAAATATGTTCATACTAAAGGAGGAAATATACAATATATAAATATGTCAGAGTACTGGCTTTTATGTCACAATCATGTTAAAGTAAACGACACATTTCAAAATGCATTTGTGTCTTTTATGTAAACTGAGGAAGGCAACACCCTGCTTGGAGTTCTACTTTAAATGCCAGCAATCATTTTTAGAACAGGTGTCACATTTTTCAAACAGAAATATCTCATTTGGATATAAAACACTTCCTTTATGTTTTCATAGCTGAAAATGAGTTTGGTGCCTCAGAGCTACATCATTAATTATGCACTTGACTTGAATGTGGATAAGTGCAGACTCTGACCTTGGGCTGTGACAGTCCTGTAGTGACCTTTTTCCCTCTCTGTGAGAACAAGGGCCCACATACAGTATTCCCACATCGTCATCTGGAAACATCATTGTCCTGTCCTCGCTTTTTAGTTCATAAGAAGAATGAGTGTATTGTTGCATTCACGTCACATGGAAATAACTTTTGCAACAGCCTGACACTTAAAAGCAATGGATTTGCATTGTTCATACACTGAAACTGGTGCCAGTGTGCCAAGTTTTCTGTGTAGTTTTCTGTGTTTTTGCTTTATTAATACTTAGATGTATTATGTGTGTAAAAGCATTTGGCTCACTTGTAGCAGCAAGCCTATGCAAGGCCCAGTGGCTTATAACAGCAAGCTTATCAGTGGCTGTGGTAGTAAAATGTACCTCCCATTGAGTGACTCAGTTGTGAACTTGGATAATATGGAGAACACATGTAATTGTGCAGATCATGTATTAAAAAAAACAGAGACAATTAAATCAGTTTGTGATTCAAATGGTAAAGTTGCATTAAAGCAATACTTCACCCACAAAACAATTGTACAGTAACATTTGTATAGCAATTACTCACCCTGTATGAAGTTGAATTTGTGAATACAACTTTGTTATAGTTGCATGCCTCCACAGCGAATGAAGAATCCAAAACCTGATAAAGTTATTGATGAATTGAAGTCATAGAGGGCTGTGTTTAACAACAGTATAACTATATCAAAACATCTGTTTACAAGCTCTCACACAACTCTATAAGTGTAGTCCAAATCTTATTTTTTCCAGTTGTATGCTCAGGACTTCCCAGACACATTCATTTTTGCTAAAACCTTATTATTTAAAACACTGAGCACACTCTGCTCAATGGAATGCACAAGCATAGCTCAAATTCATGCACTTGCCCAGGTGCGCTATTCGTATGCGGGCTTGATGCAAGTTGAGTGAGTTTGTGAACGGATGCTTTGATGTCATTTTGCTGTTGTTAAATGTGGCCCTCCTTTTCATTCATCATCAAGAATTTTCACAGTTTTTGGATTTTTTGTTCACTGTAAGGTTTTAGCAAAAATGCATGTGTTTGGGAAGTACTGAGCATAAGACTAAATAAATGAGACTCGGCTTAAACTGAAGCTGTGTGACAGTTTGTAAACAAATGTTTTGATCTAGTTTTCCTGTGGTTTAACATGAACTCTGAAACTTCATCAAGAGTTTTCGCAGTTTTTGGATTCTTCATTCACTGTGAAAGCTTGTGAGTTCTCTTCATAAATTCAACATAATACAGGGTGAGTAATTGATATAGAAATGATCATCTCTGGGTGATATATTCCTTAAACAGATTTTGGAGCCAGACAAGCTGTAAAATACACAATTACAATAGTGAGAAATTGCCTGTCTGTATAGCCAATAACGTTAGCATTTTTGGAGCATTTGACAAATAAGTTCAGTATTTCCTCTCTTTTGAAGATTTTGGTCTCTGCACACCAGGCCGGTTGCACCAACTGGTCTTTACTATGCCTGGTTGTAACTCCTAAGATGGTCTTTGCTACGACCAGTCCTGAGGAGTGGACTTACGCCAGTTGCACCAACAGGGCTTGCGCCTGGTCTTAGCTACGCCAGTTTTAGCTGTGCACGTCCATGTGAATGCCCCTGGAATGCCGCACGTGGCCTGCCTAGAGGAGCGCGGTGACGGCCCGACACAAACTGTAAATCCAGTGACAGCTCTTCAGTAAGTTCAAACAGATCTCTCCTACCGAATCGAAACCTCTCAATCAGCTCCTCATCATTATATACATCAAATGGATTGCTTCTGTCCCTAATTACTCTCTCCCGTCTGAATGCCCGCTCGCTGTACAGACGTGGATGAGACGTGCCATTATCAAGCTGCACTCTCTGCGCTCTAGAGCACATGGGCGCAGCTTGATTATGACCTTACACCTGCTCTTGACTAGGTGTAAGATTTACGCCCGGTCTTAGTGAGAAGAAGGCTTAAGCCTAGATGGTGCAACCGGTGTAACTATTAGGTCAGACTTAGAACACCAAGTTACGACCGATTTAGCTTAAGACTAGGCGTAAGCCCTGTTGGTGCAACCAGCCCCTGAGTCTTAGCAGTGGAATGCTCCCCATGTTTGGTGCTGGGCAGATAGTGTACAATGGGTTTATCTGAGCTTTTTATCTGTAAGAATTAGTTTAAGAGTGGAATTTTGCGGGCAAGAAAATCAAAACATTGAGCTAAAAGACGCTTTAACAAAAGTCAGATTAAAATTCTCTGTAGATCAAAGAGGATCCATTGTTAATGTTAAAATATTGATCAGTGTTGCTTTGTTTTTTCGAATCCACTATTACCTCTATTTATCATGACGGCAGGTAGGCTAGAGAATCTTTGCATATAGAGGAAAAAGGGAAAGAAAATTACAAGAACACACCAACACAAACAAAAAACAAATTACATTTGAAATTATTGGAGTTTGATTCACGTTGGATTGAATCATCAGGGGAGCTCTGTCTTCACCAAAACACAGTGGGTAATTTGTGCTAAAAGTTTTACCCTTTCTTTTGCTGTGGATTAAGTTGTTTCATAACATACATTATGTCAAATGGCTCTTTGTTTTGTCCTTTTTTATTCTAAGAATCATGTGGCAGTAATTGTTTGCTTTAGGGATGGAATGATCACAAAACATCTTATCAGTACTCACTAATAACTTACCATTGTTATCTTCTCAAGCTAGACTCACATGTCCACTGGTGGCTTTACTCTTACCCATCATCCTCCCAAGATGTTTTTGGATTACGTTGTTTTTTCAGTTGGAATTAAGTTAAGTCAAAAGTTAGCGTATTGTATGTTTTTCTTCACACAATACAATCACATGTTTTAGCACGTGCAAGTGTGTCTTTGATGTTTCATACAATCTTCGATGGCACATAGAAAAAAACAACAAACTTGAACCTGCGTCTCAGTTTTCTCAAGCTGTCTGCTACATTTAAAATGCTAATATAAGACTAAACTGATTAATAATTAAACAATTACGGTCATGAATCAATAACTTCTGCACATATTTTTCATTAGTAAATTGCACAGAGTAAACAAAGAAGCAGTATTACCAATTCAAATGCGGATGGTGGGGTGGTGGTGGGGGGGGGCATTCTAATCGTCCTAACTTTGATGAAAAATAAACATTCGAGACAGTCACTCAAACAGTAAGGCCTCTGGTACAATTTTCCAAAGTAGATCATGTTGTTGCTTTAGATACAGTTAGTTGGTTGATTATTCAAGTAAACATGGTTGGAACATTTTTAATGAAGTACTCCAATAGTAGAAATTCATGATAAATCTGGTGTGTGTAGTCAATGTACAGAACATTTGGACAGATTTGATGCCCATCTGAGCCTCTTTAAAGTTGAACTGATTTCCGTGGCAATCTGTCTCTAGTTTGAGGAACTCAGATATTGCAGTACAAAGGAGGGACTTCCACGGCAAGCACAGGCACAACTGTCAACGTGTTTCTGATTAGTGCAATGAGTGCTTGATTGACTTTTCGTCACATCTGTCAAGGGCTGCATTCTATGGGAAACATATATATTGTTTTCCCTCTGCACCACAAAAATCCACTGTGCTCCCGACAGTTTTATCCATTAATGTCAAAGTGACACATCCGTGGATCATTCTTGTTTGTGGCTCATCATGCATATGCAACTTACCGTCTCCCTTCCCAAAAATGCCAGCGTGGTAATAGCTGATGCCATGGCAGTAAGTGTAAAGCCTGAGAAACAAGGATAAAAGCATAAACAAATCTGCGATAAGAAATATGACATGGCTATCAGCATGCAGAATAAGCCCGGCCCTGCGAGCACAGGCACCCAGATTAATGATAAATTACGAGGACCTGGGCTTGTTTATAGCACTCATTTTCCTTGCTGCACCTGCTCATATTCTCTTGGCCTAGAGCAGCCCCCTCTCTCTTTTTCTATTTTCTCTCTCCATCTCTCATACTCCTTCACCCCCCCAACCCCAACCCCACCCCCCTCCCTTTTTCTCTGAGTAGGTGCTTATTTAAAATGGTCCTGTGTTTCTAAAGCACTCTGCCAAAACCGGTGGGACACCCCATGAAAACATAATCTGCGGGTGTATAACTGATGTTTTAAAGGAGAGGGGAGGGCGAGAAGTGAAAATATTAGAGGGATAAGAAAGAGGGGTAAGTAAAAAGAGAAGAGAGAGAGAGGTTTACTGTAAATGAGAGACAGAGAGAAATATAAGCGTGGAAGAGACGAGTTAGAGGTGGAATAAAAGGTGAGCAGAGAGAAATATTTTGATGCAGAGAGAGAGAAAAAAAAAAGATAAAGCCGGAATGAGATGAGAGCAGTGGGCAAACGCAGCGGCCTTTTGGTAGCAGCTCTTGTAATAATACACCACCCGGCATCAACGCAATGCTTAATTTTAATATTAATTACAAATATCTCTCCACACAACAAGGAAATAATTTGACAATCACTTTGGCCCCGAGTACTGTATTTAATGCAAAGTGGGGCTAAGGGCGAGAGCAGTCAATATGGAGAACCAAAGTCGGACCCCCCTCCCCCCTTTCCCTCACCTCATTACATGAAGTGTGAATGTTAATTCTAGTGGGTTTATTAGTTAGAATCAAGGAGGGAAAAAATGAGAAGAGGTTAGCATTTTTATTGTTCATTACAAGTGGTTCTCTGGTGGTACCTGGGAATTTTTTGGGGGGCTGCTGTTAGGGCCATGGGTGTGTAGGTGTGTGTGTGTGTGTGTGTGTGTGTGTGTGTGTGTGTGTGTGTGTGTGTGTGTGTGTGTGTGTGTGTGTGTGAGTGAGGGCGGGGTGATAAAGGGGCAGTGGGTGGGTGGTTGGAGTAGGGGGTGCTACGAGTGGCTATTGTCTGATTCATAATTATATTTTTATTATGACTGAGCTCGGGGGCCCCCTCACACTGTACAAAGCAATTTCTAGTAGAGAGCGCTATGAGGGCAAAGTGTTTACATACCAAATTATAAGAATATACTGACAGCGTTTGGTTGTTAATAAGCCGTAATCACTTCCCCTAATTTAATCCGGTTGCTATGGTAAACAAATGACACTTGAGGCTGATGGCGGTGAAGGAGGAGGAGGAGGAGGAGAGGAAGAGGTGTGCCCAGTCGAATGAGGGAGAGAAAAATAGCTGATGAAAGAAAACTGACATACACACACACACACACACACACACACACACACACACACACGCACAGACTCTTCTGACAAGACACCTGCTGTCCTCTGTGCACCGTACATGTACAGAGGGTTGTGTGTGATCTGTTATAAGCATGAGAGGAGAGAGAGATTGTACTTATACGTGTGCTGGTCAGAGACAGCTGTCTGTGCAGTCAGCATTGCTGCTCTCCTCAGAAAGCAGAAAATTGAGCGGGAATTGGGCTAATTGTACGGAATGATTGATGCTAGTGGAAACTACAGTACATTAAAAACACAAAAGCACACTCGCAAGTGTGCAGACACACACACACACACACACACACATGCGTAACACACGCACTCTTGCAATCCCATACACTTTGCACACGCACGCAGACACGAGCGTGCATGCACACACACACTTCCTGTCTGCTGCACACAGCCCATTCTCACAAATCCAGTAAAAAACAGTTTCATGCGTTCAGCAGTTGAGACAGTGGTTAGTATACAACACAGGGCAGATCTTGTTTTCCTGTTATCTTATCTTGTTATTCCCTTCAAGAAAGAAGACCTACTTTAGAGTTAAGACATTACAATTAAAGAATTATGATACAAGTGATTTTAGAAACAATAGCAATGATTTTATTTTGAAGTTTTATAGAAACAGCAGTTATAAAAGCCAATCAGAATCAGTGCCTCACTAGTCATTAGTATTTCTTTGTTTACATATATTGTTGATATTTAATTGATCATGCATTGGTTTAAACATAGTATGTGTCAAAAGACAAGATAAAAGTAAATAAAATAATATTGATTAGAAAAATTATAATTTAAAGATTAAGTAAGGATAAAAAGATTAAACTGAAAGTTGCGGAGTTTCAGTGATAGAAGGTGATGAATTTAACCAATCCTCTCTGGCTCTTTTCTTTCTTAGTGAATTCAAATGGTCTATTGCTGAAGTTAACTGATTGATTATTTGACAGAAAATAATTGACAATCTCAATAACTGATTGAACATTTAAAGTTATTTATCAAGCAAAAATGCCAAAAGTTTGCTGCTTCCAGATCCCTAAATAATTATCAATGCTTTGCTTTTTCAGCTTGATATCTTTGTAACTGAGTTCTGGGCTCTACCAGCAATATAAAATAAAAAAGAATCAAGGGGGGGGGGGGGGGGGGGGGGGGACCTCCAGCTCAGCTGATGGAGTGTGCGCCCCATATATGCTGTTTCCTTTGCAGCGGCCTAGGTTCGGCTCCAAACTGCTTGCTGCATGTCATCTCCTCTTTCTCTCTCCCACCTTTTTCTGTCTGTCTCCAACTGTACTGCCAATAAAGGCAAAAACCTGCGCAAAAAAATCAAAAGGCAGATTAAATGATAATAGTTTCAGACCTAGTATGATCTATTTCTTGATTAAAACCTCCAGTGGTCCAGCTGGATAAATACACTAAGTGGTAATGCTTTAAAACCCTGGTGCAATTAGATTTCGAGGCCACTGATCAACTAAGAGAATCAAGACGTGCTGATGAATCTGACTTCACACATGAGAAAAATATCAGCTGACATGGTTGTGACAAACAAAGACGAGGTGAGTTTTCCTAGTAAAGATGTTAAGGTAACATGGGAATGCAGTGAGGAGCAGTGATGATGATGATGAGCATAAGTGGGAAGGAAGATCATGATAATGACCACACATGAAAACCACTGATGAGCAATCACACACACCTTATGTACACTATCTTTTGTCACCTCTTGAACTCGGTAACAGCAGAACACGCTAGGCTGTTTATATGACACGAGACACTGATTACTTACAAAAATTCATCTCCATGCAGAATGATTGTCCATTAGGATGCATGTTCACTGCTGTCAGATGGCGGTCTGCTTGTGCATTCAAATATTAACGCTTCACACTTCGTTTTAGTGACGTCCTATTGGCCGTGAATCGGGACCCTTCTTTCTTTTCAGGGGTATAGAACAGAAAAGTAGAATCCGGGTCCGTCTGCTCCATTGATTTTATCTCCTCATAGTGTCTCCTGCTGATTAAATTTGAAAACCTAAAGAAAAATCTCCACTTCTACACTCTAATCCAGCAAATAAGAGAGACTGAAGAGAAAGGGGATGAATGGTTTGACAAAGGCTTTCACTCCCAAACCCTTTCAGAGAAGAAAATCCTTACCTGTCATTCTTTAGTCCGTGTTGCAAAAGTACAGATAATTGCATCGCAATAGTGACACTGTATCGTAAATCCAGTCTCTAGGAGCCTACTAAATCAGTCTATCTTTAATATTTCTGAGCAAGGTTCTCTTTTTTTGCAAGTAAGCATCATCATACAAGTTTTGAAACAGTTTAAAGGCAGCTGCCTCATTAGAGAAAAAGGTTCTTTACATATTGGCTTAACAAATCTGGATCTATTGGAAAAGAGAGACACAGACAGAGAGAGACTGAGAGGACGGCTGTCCTTGTGGCTCTGGTAATGGTTTTCTTATTCTCTCTATCTTCTCTTATAGATGCATATCAATACATATCGTGGCGTCTGCATAGAGCCTGCCACATCCAATATCGCCTGGACATTTTACATAATTATTATTTTCAGGAGTCATTGGGGTCTCATAGAAGGGAATGTAAGTGACAGGCGTTTAAAATGGTTTTTAAATCATGCGGGATAACCAGGGCCTTTCAGAAATAATTGTGTCAAACTGCTTTTCACCTTTTTCGCCAATCAATATGCACACGCATTCATGGGCAGACGACTATCCATCAAAAGGCAGCGCTGCTCTTTAATATACATGCTTGCATTTTAATGGGCTACTTTAACAACAATACGGGAGACAACAATGTGTTTCTGTGTAATATTCCCGTAAAAATTGATGATACAGCCTCTTTCACGTAAGGCACAGCACAAGCTCACTTGCTCTCCCTCCTCCGCGTGCATATGTATGGAATGTACACACACACACAAACACACACACACACACGCACACGCGCATGAGGTGAGCGCACACAAACATACACAGACAGTTTGTTAAGTGGTGGCCTAAGTCGCTGTAATCACATTCACTTTGTTACACGGTTCGTAAATGATTTAAAACTAGATTTCATGCATGCTTTCATACTAATTCACTCACTCGTATTTTTCATTTTGGCCGGAAAAACTCTGAGAACAATCAAGAATTACTCCATTCTCCAATTAGGCTTCTAAACAGGACCAAGAGAGGGGGGATCTATTCATTTTCTTTTGATTAAAATTATCGCCACTTGCAAGGAGCTTTGGGGTTTATATATTAAATAATGCATCATTTCATAATTATATAGAATATATAGATTTTTTAAATAGGATACCGGGCAAAAATGGTGACTTTAATTAGATCGGTGTGTAAGATATCTCGGGGGTATGATAAAACAATGTTAAATATCTCACAATGACTGTAAAATATGTTCCAACAGATAATGAAACACAAATAGGGTCTCGCTTTGCCATGGCTCCTATTTGTCGAAACATTCCCACATGCATTTTCTGAAATTTCATAATTATATTGAAAATATGATCAGGGGGATAACGCAGCTAGGTGCTAAATATGATGCTGCCTGTCCCCCACCTATTCAGAAGCATACATTATCATCCTATTACTATAAGGGTAAATTACTAGAGAGAGTCGAGCATATCGTGCACCGAGCGGGAGAGAGGGGGAGATTCCTGGTAGAAGATGCTGTGTTTTTGTCTCACGCATTCTCACTGACACACGCGGTACATGCGAGCTAATAAACAGGCCTAGATGCTCATGGGCGGCGTAATATCCACACAAGGATGAGCTAAGGCCAAAGATTAGCAAAGAACTAAAGAGCACTTGGCAGAGCGAGAGGGGGTAGAGACGCTTTTACAATTAAAGCAGAATTAAAGATGCACTAGAACAGCAACACTTTGCCAAGCAAACAACGCCTGCAGCCTCTTTCAAAATTACAGCGGGCTAATTTGAAATGAAGGACAAACAGTGGTTGTGTGTGTGCATGTGTGCATGTGTGTGTGCTTCCAGAACCTTCTCCTATTATGATTGCAGGCGTACAGACCCCTCGTTTTGGTCTATATATAAAGTATGTAAATGTCGTCTGGCTGCGACAGTCAGAAGCGTCAATAGAAGTTGACAGCTGAATTATAACCGCAGCCGAATCCATCAGTCTTTTGTTTTAACCGGAGAATGGAGCGTTTTTAAAACTCAACAAAGGCCTTTAATCAAATTCTCAAGGTTGTTGGCTTTAGCATTGTATTAGTTTAATAGTTTCTGCTGCACCATTGACGTTAATGACACATTCCTATGTAAATATAATGTGGCTCCCAGAAGCCATCAAAACATTTTAAGGTCCAATGAATACAGTTGCATTTTTTTCTCCCTTTCTCTCCCCCCTTCCTCCTCATACAGAAATGTCTTTTTATTTAGCAATCTCCGCACAGTGCATGGTGATACAATAAAAAGGAGGGGAGATTGATTAATGGAGACTTTAAGGTAGTGATGCGCAGCACTGATACAAATAACTGTGGAGAGACAGAGAGGAGAGAAGATTGTGCCCTCCCTCCCTTCTTCCCTCATCCCCTCACCAACACACACACACACACACACTAATCTACACACACATGTGAGCGCATGTATACACAGACTTTTAAAGAATTCACTTATGGAGCATCGGCCTGGAATTACAGCTGTGGCCGCGCACGCACACACACATGCAAATGGAAATCACATGTACAGTTTAGAGGCCTTTGGCATAGATTCATCACCCACGATTGAAAGATAATGAAACTGCATATTTTCTCACTATTCAGAGGCTGATGAAAGCATTTAGAGTAATATAGCAGAATACATTAAAAGCAGTATCATATTTTGAGAAGCCTCATAACATGTTAGTGTCTAAAGGGGAAAAAAAATGTGGAGACATCTTGGCCCATATCTTAAGTGTGGGTGATAGGCTGCCTTTTGTATGTATGAATCGCTTAATCAAGTCTTTGGGGGGATATACTGTATTTAAGTGGTTGTTGGTAATTTAAAATCGGGGAAAAATCAGATACTTCAGAGCTGGCATTGAGATCACACCACATTTGCAAATACGCTTGCATACACAAAACTGAGTTAGAGGGAGACGGATAGGGAGAGAGAGATGTAATGGAGATTTTTCATGCTAGACATGTACATATAAGCTAAGAATCAGCATTCAATCAGGACGTCATGTTTTGTTTTCTGGATTTCTGTGTTTCTTTTCATCCGTTGTTTAATAGCTTAACAGACTGAAATTAACACCCATATGTCACATGTAATGGTCGACACCACACAGTCTCGAAGCTCACTGTTTATAAGAATCAGTATTGATACATTCACAGGATGAAATGTTTTCATTCTGTGGTGGTCGATAAATGAAACCACGAAAAGCAATATTGCGTCATTAAATTTGTATCATTTCTTTAAACACTTCTTTTAAAAGTCCTGCAATCAAAGTATTACTTTAGTAAAAAGAACAGTTCAACGGTTCATCAGTAAAATGTAAAAGTAGTAGACAAGGAGATGACATCTAGGTGACATCTAGGAAACAGGGAATTTGGGGGTCCTCAACCTGAAAATTCTCAGCATCAAACACTTAATTTCCGGCATTTTGGTGAATTTGTACACACCAGTTTGTAACTTTTCTGCATCTATTTTTGGTGTAAATGTCTTAAATTTACAAAAAAAAGTCCTTTTGTGTCAGGAAAATCAGTTGTTCTAAATATTGAGGGGGACATGTCCCCTGCAATCCCCCTGAAATCTACACCTATGGTAGTTAGTAAGTACTCGTTATGCAGCTTAATGTGAACTTACATTATCATTAAAAATATATTATGAAAGATAAAAGCAGGGTTTAATGCTGTAGCTTGTTGCTAAACTAATTATAACTGCTTTATATACTGTAGTGTTGATACATTAATCTATCATTGTAATTTATAAGATTATTATAAATTTTGTGTGTATTTTTTTTCATGTGTTAAATTCACCAAAAACCTCATTCACATGTATGTGAAATCATTACATGTGACATGATTTTTCTCATGAGATAAAGTTGGTTTTTATTTCCATGGAATTTTCAAATATCAAAAATATGAGAAGTCATCATCCAGCAGCCCATACAGTATACAACCCCCCCCAAAACTAATCTTGACATTGTAGAGATATTTACATACTACAGGTAACATGTTTAAATGTGAAATTCCTGTTTTCACATGTGATGCCTTAAATTTCACATGTGAAATATGTTTAAAAAAAAAAAAAAAAAAACATCTTCCTATATTGTGAATTGATCTCAGATGTTTGAAAACCTGGTGTACATTTTTCATACTTGAAATGTTTGTTTTTAGTGGACCATCACTGTGTTTGGAAACTTATTAGCTCTCACACTACTCCACAAAATATTACCCAATAGTTTTTCATTGTTCAGCATGTAAAGCATTTTATATTATGTACAGATTATCATGATTACAATTTGCCCATAATCCATTTAGAATGAGCTTATAGTGCCTTATAATAGCATGTGAGCACCACTTGGAGAAAAGTGCTACCAAATAAAAGATCAAGTGCATTTGAGCATTTCCATTACACACAGACTCTAACACACATTGCACAGATTTCTCATGCATCGTCTTCCTGTGAGCTATGGGCTGTAACATTTGCTTTCTTAGTCAAGGAGAACAATCTCATTTGCAGGGAAGCAAATTAGAAAAAAAAGATGTAGCTGTGACAATACCTCAAATTCTATCCTACTTATTTTTCCCCCTTTCTGCTTCTTTTTTTAATTTACAATGCAAAGTGTAAAAATAAACATTGAGGGCTCAATTTAGTGTGGTTTTCAGCCGTGGCACCTAATCCCCCACCCCACCCCTCGTCACGATGTGCTGGAGGTTGTAGATTTTCCCGGGGGTGTGGGGGGGTGTTCATCGAGTGAGAGATAGGTGGGCAAAGAGGAGCCCCCTAAGGGAGCCTCAGCAACACATACTGTACCCTAATCACACCCACACACACACTACAACAGATTCTTATTAGCTATAAAGGTGTGCCAGAAACAAAAGTGTGCACACAAAAACACACACAACTCTGCCACACACCACCGTGGAGAAAGTGGGAGACAAGCAACTCTTAAGCACAAACAAAAGAAGAGTTTGTTTGTTTGACAAGGATCTCCACGCCGAAAACATGCGTTAAAAAGAAGAAAGCGGGACAAGAATAGGTGAGGGAGGAAGACGGAGCGCTGCTGCGCCTCGCCCCTGAGACATGTGTGAGTCTTTAACCCTGTGCTTGCTGTCAGTCACTCTGCGAGCCGTTCAGCTGGAGACATTTTTTCCGTTTGTGTGACCTTATGAAATGATTGCCCATCTGGATTCACTGTCTTTTCTCTCCTGCTTTACAGAGGAGAGACGAGACAGAAGTCGGGGAAAGAATGTGTCACTTCAAAGTATTAGCAACTCCTACTCAGAATGTGCACATGTGTAATCACTAAGACAAACCTGTCTGATTACAGCCCCTTACTCGCATCTCTTCTATGACAAGCCTCCCCGCACACCTGAGCGCAACCCAGTGGGAGGCTATCTACCTGATGAGGAGGACCTCACAACAGGAGGGACAGTGAGATGAGGAGATCAACCATCCCCCGGCAGACGGACAGAGAGGAAGAGCGAGACGAAGACAGAGTGAAGTTATAGATAATCTTTTTACTTGCTGTTGAGTAAACATACAGTGTTTGTTGAGTCTGTTGCCATGGCCGAGCCAAGCGGCGAATGACGGATGCAACAGCGTTAGCTAGCTGATTAAAGCCCTATCTTCTTCAAAGTAGGGGGGGATTTTCACTCTGACATTTAAAGAACAAACACAATGCTCAGTTGGGTGGCATATTTGCCTATTGTTCCTTTTTAAGATAAAACTTCTGTCCATGTGGAAGTTTAAATCGTCTCGGGTAGCTGTTGTATCTGAGCGTTTTTCTTTATGTCTGGGCGGCTCAGCGCCGCTCTTTGCGTGCAGGGGTTTCTATATAGTTCTTTATGGGCTGTACATGCGTGTGCGTGCCCATGTGTGTTCCTGCATATAAACCCTCATTCAGATAGACCTCGGTCCAACTTTGGCGGTGGCCCGCGGCCACATGGAGTGGTCTGATAGAGCACTGGAGTCTACGGGAGTCACACACACTGCTGTCGTATGGCGGGGCCTCTCTTATCGGAGCCGCCAGCACGGTAAGCTAGGATTAGCATCTAGATCTGTGAAGACTGGACGTCAGCACAGGGGACAATGGTGACAGAAGAGAGGAGGGCGCAGGATGAGAAGATGGAGATAGAGGAAGGGGAGGGTTAGAGCAGATAGACGGATGTCATACTCACCAGTAGAGCATAGAGCAACATTTCTGCCATCCCCCCACTTACTAGTGTGAGCTTTCTTTCCTTTTCCTGCTCTTTTAAGCCATGTTGTTTCCTTTTCTTTCACTTATTTTGTCCCCGTGGACAAAGTGCATGAGAGCGGCATGTGTACATGCCTACTTGGACTTTTTTGGTGGTCTGATGTGGAGGACACACTTCAAAACCACAGAAACATCACACTCATGGAGCAGGCTAAGTGGGCCCTGTTTTTGAAGTCTTTCTTTGAAATAAGCGAGGCAATCCCTTGGCCCAGGGATCATATTCTATTTACGTTCCCTTTGCCAACGACACAGGCGACGCTGGCCAAATTCACAAAAGAAGATCCACATTGGAAAATCCGGCTAATCCCTGATTGAAAGTTCATGTGTTGGCTTCGATGGATAAGCTCTGGCAGATTTTCCCAGGAAAGGGGAGTAAAGGAAAAAAAAAAGGCAACAAAACTGGGATCCTTTTTGGTTAAAAAGTGGACTCAGTGTCAGTGGCAGGCAAGCAAAGCTCATGTCCGCTTGTCAAGAGCTGCCTTTCATGCTCAAGGCCGCAGTGGGTTCTCTCTTCTCGCGCTGAAGGGAGAGGTTATGTTGTCATCTTCAGATGTAGTTGGGGTTAGTTGGTTGTTCCAAAGGTCGACCTCAGACAAGGCTGTCAGGAATGATGCTACCTCACTTTATTTAGTCCCCCCTTCTTTTCTTTGTCTATTTATTGCTTCCTCCATTTCTCATCCACTCCTCTCTCTCTCTCATGTTCCCAGTCTGTCTCTCCCTCTTTTCCTCCATCCTTCCCTCCCTCCTTCCCTGGCTGCCTCTACCCTGCTGCCTCTCTCCTCTCTCTCTCTTCCAGGGGTGGTGGCTATGGCTAGAGAGCCTGCACAGATGGCAGGCCAGCTTGCCTTCAGGGGAAGGGCTCCACAGCTTAAACTTCCTCCATTTTTCCTCTTTTCTTCTTCTCTTTTCTTCAGCACAAACTTTTGGCCTGCAACTTTTCACGCCTAGTGAGCCTTTATCTCACTGTGCATGATGTGAGGGGGAAGGCAGGGTCCTCGAGGGGGGTGGGCGGGGGTGGGGGGCTATCGCGAACATGAGCTGTCCTCGGATCAATAGGGGCCATCAGTATCAGTGGAAACCCAACACAGAGGCCAGCAGAGTGTCAGTGGCAGCTCTGCGGGGCCATTGACTAGCCGATAATCTGACACTTGAAATTGTCACATTTCAAACCTAAATCCCGTCATTCTACAGAAAGCAGCATCTTTCACTTTGAGTTGCGGTGATTGATAAATAGCACAGACGCTGGCGAGGGCTTTCTGCTCTGATTCTCACATCCAGTGATTTTTGCTGCTAAACACGCAAAGGCTTCACTTAGTCAGACAATAGAAGCATTAACAAGCACAAGTATTATTACAAGTCAGAGTTTCCTACTTTGTGCTAACATGAATCCTCTAGATCAATGTCTTCCTGAGATGACCCTGTGATAATGGTAATATTACCTCTCGCTATCTCTCCACACATATCATTTCACACTCAAGTCAATGTGAACAATGTTCCTCTAATGGCTTGCTATACTTAAAGCCGTCACCACCATAAGTGGTCTTGTTAGCAGCGGCCCCTTGCCTCTTCAGGGGATCAGCCCAACAACTTGACCTGCGTCGAGTGATCACCTGATAGCCCCCGCTCAGTTTTAGGCCTCCTCCCCTTCAGCACAGCAGGAACTTGTGACAGTGTGAAGCCAATCAGTTTAAATTCATCCTAACTTAGATCCTGTAAGACTCCACTAATTGTATGTGAAAAGATATTACAGAATATACAAAAGGTTGGTTGCAAAGTGCAGTGGCTCCCAACACAAGTGCATTAAGGGCAGGCCTGGATTTATTCCCAAAACTTACCTTACATTTACTATATGTTTTCATAAAATCTCAGCAAATGTAGCAACATTTATATTAATTATATTTTTCATATCACAACAAATGGAATAAACATTGTAACATCATCAACATCAAAATAATCATATTAAGAAATACGCAGTTATGTCACAGCTAAGGCTGGTTATGACAGCTCACTGTTGTCGGGTGTCATAGTACCTCAACAAATTTCCCGGCAAACAGCTTTTCAAGGTGTTCATAGAGCTGGCATGATATCAGATATTCACTTCACAACTGTCGCGGCCAAGAGTTCACGATAAAGCTATCTACAGAAAATATGAAAAATAAATAAACAAATAAAATGCGATCAATCAAATTCAAATTTTCAATCAAATTTAACTTTGTTTACTGTGCATTTGCTCTCCTTTTTGGAGAATATATTACACTCAAAATAAAAGTGTAGGGAGGCAGAGAGTATGTAACCTTAACTGTACAAAAGAACACAATCAGAGCAATTACACTTAATGGAGAGTGAAATGGCAACCAGATGATGTTAGGGGAGGTAGAAAAAGCAAGACAGGGAAGAAAGAAATATGGTGCAGGATTTTTTTTGTGTGATATTATCATATGTGTATTATTAACACAATATCAATACTTTGTTTTTTTTTAAAAAAGAAGGTTATTGTCAGTACCAGTATATCATGACACCCTATGGTGAAACAGCAGTCAGACATGATGACTGTCAGTGAAAGTGAAAGAACTGGAAGGTAGATCTAAAAAAAAAAAAATATTTATACATTTCAGTCCTCAACACAGCATGAGACGACCAAAATAATTAAAATCTCACTGTTAACTGAAAGCTAGGTAGTTTACCTGTTTTAGTAAAGAGAGGGAGTTACCTGTCTGACCTCAGATTACCCCATCTGCTGCAAAAAACTGTCAATGCTCAAGAGACATCTTAAGAGAAAACACTGCTCTGTAGAGTTGAAGCTAATTTTACATGTCAATAGAACACCTACACGTTGAACCAATTAGCAAACTTCATTTCCACATAATATTGACACCAGTTCATACATGTCATATGAAACAACATGGAGGGGGGTGCAAGGAGACTGAAAAAGAAACCTATGATGTGTCAAACCAAAAAAAAAAAGACTGGCACAGCTCACAGATGATTGAGACATAATACACTAAAGCAGTATGCTATGGTGGAGGGACATATTAATGACCATGCAGTTATGTGGTGTAGTAGTGTTTTTTTTGTACTTCTTAAGCAGAAAAGCCTAAACAGTGGCAGGGGTCCCATATAAGCCTTGGCTTGAAATCCTATATATGTAATATATCTGTAACCTGTTACAATGTTTTTTGAATTGTCCTTAACAATTAAAGGAACAAATTAATTAATAAAATAGAATACATTAAAACACAAATAGTCAAAAACCTTTGTTATAATAAGATGATTACCCAGGATTAAATGTGGCGCATGAGAGCATAACTGAGCCCATATTATCTTTATATTTTAAAGGGATGGTTCACTTAAAAAAAAAAAAAAAAATAATAATAATAATAATATATATATATATATACACACACACATATATGTGTGTGTGTGTGTGTGTGTGTAACCATATATAGTATATTGTACAGTCATGCAGGGTTTTTTTTTTATATATTAGTGGAATCCCCTTTAATATTACATTAAGAGTAAGTACTCACACTTTCTTTGCTCTTAACTCGTGACTTGTTCTTTTCACCTGAGGTGTATTTTCTGCTTTATAGAAGGTATTATAAATGTTCTCTATTTCATTTTTTTTCCAGAGCTGTTTTGATCAATACAGTGGCTGTGTAAAAATGGATGTTTGGGGCTATTAGCTGTGGGGTGAATGTGAGAATAAAGCCCTGAAAAGGAAACCAGCATACAAGGAGATTTTGTTTCAGCTGTCCTGTTTTTGCAGGAGAACATCTTAGGCCCAATAATAATAATAATAATAATAGTACTTTTTTAGCAGTTTTCATTAATCTAACTGTGGTAGTGTTGTCATTGTGCTGCAGATGAGGTTTTGTGTGAGAATTAACATTCACCTTGACCTGTGACTCGCACTCTCAATTACGCATAAAATTCTAATTATATGGAGAGATTATAACGTTTTTAAATATGATTGCAGCATTTAATACACTTTAAAAGTTGTACGTGCCGGTAGACTGGCTGTTTTTTTTTTTTTTTTAACAACGTTCCTAATTAAAGCTTAGAGAGGATTTGTCATCAGTGTGCTTCAAGCATGTCCTAATTCTCATTTTCATAAAACATCTGTGAAATAGTCTATATTTAACACATGTGATGGCTATTTTATGCACTTTTTATGCTTGTCTCACGGACATCTCCATGCGCTGAATATGTACCATCAGCACAGCCGAGGGACTAAAGCACCCTTTTCAAACATCGATGAGAGCAGAGAGGTGGCATGAAAGACAGAGAGAGGAGGAGATAAAGGAAGACACAGACAGGGAAGGGAGAGGAAGGGGATGAAGGAGAGTTGAAAAATGATTCCGGACTTTGTCAGAGAAATCAATTGAGAAACACATAGACACGGGCAGCAAATTGGGTGATAAGGCCCCCGTGTCCTCCCCTTCTTAACGAGGAGCACTGAAGCATGAGGGTAAATAAAAGAGACATCTCTCTCTTTCTATCTTTCTTACGTGTTCTCTCTCACACGCACTCTCATTCTTCTGGCTGCTCTGTTGCTCCCTCCTCTTGTCATTATCTGTGTCTGTTTGTTTCATTAGACTCTGTCTTTTCTATCTTTCTCCCTCCGTATCGATACATTTATGCATGTTAATAACAGCTGACAGGATGACAGGACGCTGCTATGACTCCAGTCTCTGCATGTGCACACATTGTGCATGTGTGTGCAGGGATATAATGTAATCTGAGAGGCCTATCCTCTGTTCCCAGGTTTGGGCGAGGGCGACCAGAGGTTGTGGCGGCGTATGCCCGTACTTTGTGTAGAACAATGCGAGCAGGCAGGCAGTCGGAGCTCGGAGGTATTCTGCAGGTGTCGCAGAGAAGGACCCTTCTGTAGCAGTGTGTCTTGGACCCGATCTCCACAAAGCTGCCTCTCCCGCTGCCAGATGGACCCATGCTTTTCCCCACACTCTTGCTCTCACAGCTAAGACCTAGGCTTTTCTCCCTCCTTTTTTTTCTCCCCCTCCCTACAAAAGAAAAGCGCTTTGGCTGAAAGAAAACCACAGCTGAATTTTATGGTGCCGCTTCTTTTGCCAAGCTGATTTTACAATTGAAAGGGACAGAGTGCATGGAAATGCTGTTTTCGAGCTGCATCGTCGCTACGCCTTTTAAGATGCAAGTTTGCATTGGCAGATACGTTAGCCACACTAATATTTCCTTTCCCAGTGTGAAATCTTGATAATATCCGGAGTTGCGGAGAAAAAAACAGCTCAGAGGGTGTTTGGAGTGTACTTGGAGCAGATCTTCTGGGGTGTAATTCCTACAAGGCCTCAATAAGGTGACAGCAGTGTCGGCGCTGAACGTGATCACGCTGTCTATAGACATCATGAGTTACACATCAGGGTGTGTGTTTGCTGGTAATGTGTATGCCAGTGAATATGCGCCAGCACGCACACAAATACTGGCACAAATTCTTTGGCACATATATCACCAAGCACAAAATTCATTAAGTTTTAACAACGCCCTCCCTCTTACCTTAAATAACTGAACGAGGTGCAACACGACTTCAATCGCACGACCCCGATACAGCTACACCTCGCACTGAGCAGAGGGAGCGCTCACTTACTCCGGGGACAGAATTAACATCCAATTTCCCACTTCTCATTACAATTCAATAAAAGCCAATCTGCTTTTACCTTTAGAGCACTGTTTTGGGTGGATGCTTTCAGGGGGCCCCACTCCACTCTGAGCCCAATTAAGAACATTTAAACATATTAAAATCTCCCAAGCTCTTCACTGTCCTGATTACTGCTTAAATATAATCTGCTTTTATATCCTCTCTCTGCCTCTTTCACTCATTTTTCCTCTAAAATTATATCCATCAGTGATGATTTTTTTTTTCCTCTAGAGGGGATTCAGGGTCGGGCAAGTAAGTATCTCTTCTTTTCATGCAAAGATATTGAATTGCCAAGTGGAGAGTTAACTCTGCCTGTCTCGCACTTTCTCACACATATTCTGCCTTTTCTTTATAATCAGCCACTTATTGCACGGGACACAAGTACACATGTACGTAACTTAACATCACTTAACGTCCACTCTCAGCCTCTCCCCTGTTACTCATATGTGCTCTCAGCCTTGATGAGGATATATAGTGTGTTTAGAGGGGTGCATGGATGAATATTGACGTGTATAAATGTTTCTGCTAAAAAGGCCCCGCAATCGCTCAGTCGTTCTGTCACATCCATCACGGTAAATCCACTTTGCTCATCTCCATCACCAGTATGCCATCCAATGGGTATGGCTAAATGGCCACAAGTCACATCCAAGTGTGGAGTCAAACTGAGTGCTCACACAAATATGTTAACCCCTTATTTACATGATACTGATATTAACAGTGGACATCCAGTGCATTGTAACCATTTTCTAGTCATAATCAAGTCTTCCTGATTGTAGTAAACCTGTGTTTGTTTTAATATCTTAATGAATTACAGGAAAACATTTTGTGTAAATGTTATTGTAAATCTGAAAGCAAAAAGGCCCTACAGTGGCGGATTTGGAGAGAGAACCAATACCTTTTTATTAGGGCTGTCAATCATTCCATTATTTTGCAGCATAATTTTGATCACTAACTGGTGCCGATTGATCCATGTTTAATGCAACAGCATTTTTCAGGAGTTCCAGTTTAGTTGCTACGCCTGAATAATACAGGTCCTGTATGTGTGAAACTATTGCCTCCGTAACAGTAAGGCGTATGACTGGTTACAACATGCCAACCTGAGGACGTACCCTTACTACTTGTACTTGGTGTGTCTATGTCCTTCTGCAGTTACACCTCCAAAACACTAGTTGGCTGTGGGGTTTCTGTGAAGCACTGTCAAGTTTGACTGATTCAAAACACACCTAAAACAAACATAAAACATAGCTAAAGATTGATAATTTTAAACACAAATGTAGACAAATTGGCTTCATTTTAACTCACAAGATTCACAGACAAAGCACTTGTTTTTTTCTGGACACATTTTCCCCACAAATACAACATGCTAACATTAGCAGCAGAAACCCCTGACATTTCTTATTGTATAAATTAGCCTAGTGGCTAGCTGTGTTTTCCTCCACTCATTTGACAGCAGAATCAACATTTAACAAAGGTAAGTTACAAAATTTGGCTCAATTACAACTCACAAGGTTAACCAACAAATGAAAGGTCTTATACTAGACATTTTCTCTACAAATACAACATGCTAACATTGGTAACCTAAACCTATATTATGTGACAGTGCATAAATAAGCCTAGCAGCTAGCTAGCTAGCTCATATAAAACTAGGATAAATCACACACAGGACTTAAAATGCACGTCTTCAGTCAGTTGTCACCAATTTAACAGGAGCTGTAGTTAACTTCCTTGATTTAGATGGGTCGCTGTTGTCGGCACGTTTGATCATTTATTTATTTATTTTTTATTATGCAGATAATGAGCAAACTTATGTAACCCAAGTAACAACATAATTGTTTCGTATGTAACTGTAATTTTACAAACAGTAACATAAGTAATGTGATTACAGCTAAAAACAAATAAAGAAATGAGGAATGTAGACCATGCCATTAAATTTATCTACAAGTTGTTATGCATTTATTGAAAAGATCTTTGATTAAAGATCACAAATACAGCAACCTGAAACCTATTCAGTGTAAATGGCTGATGCGTACATACATTACTCCAGTCAAATTACACAAGTTCAGTGATAACATCCCTGATACATGTACCAAGTGCAATGAAGTAAGAGGAACATTGTACCACTGCATATGGGAATGTGTGAAAGTGAAATCCCTCTGGCAAGATGTTATTAATATGATTGATCAGATGCTAGCTAAGAAGTTACAACTGGACCCCAAGCTTTTCCTTCTGGGTATATATCCAACCAATCCACACTTACAAAGCAAAGAATCTAGACTTGTAGATATGTGTATACTACAAGCTAAGTGTATGATTTCCCTTAATTGGAAAAACGTTGATGGACCAAGAATTGGAAGGTGGTTTAAAGTGATGGCGTCAAACATGACAATGGAAAAGATAACATACATTATTAGACGGAAGCAACATGTTTTTGATGACATCTGGAGACCTTTTATATGTTTTTTAAGAGAGTATGTTGGTGTTGGTTACCTCCTTCAGCAGGAGGAGGCTCTGAGGGATTAGAATGTCCACGTGGAGTGATACAATGTCCTGAGAAATACCCTTGAAATGCATCAATGATATAACTGTTATCAATATTTGCATTATTATTTATTAATATTATTATGTTTTTTTGCCTTATTTTTAATTTAATGGTATGTTTTTTGTTTTTGTTTTTTTGCACATTTTTCTTATGCTTATTTGGTGAGGGGAAGAAGTGAGGGGAGGGTGAACAGGGAGAACAAGTTTGCTTTGCTGCACATAACAATGACTGTTCCATATGCTGTAATTTGCAAACGAAAACTAATAAATACATTAAAAAAAAGAAAAAAAGATCACAAATAAATGCCTTCTATTACATTGTTCTATTGTATAAAGACAGCCATTCATTCAAGCATTCAGGTTGTGTCAGGCTAAGCAATCCTAAAGAACACCTGAGCGGACACTTTTCCTTTATTTCTAGTGCTGCCTGCTGTAACACTCTAATCACAGCTACAGTTAGTCTACATTGCAGGGTATGAGACCATGTCCCAGCCTTCTTTTATTCACTTTAGTTGGAGAAGCTAACAGCTACCATGCTAGCAAACCAACATGTTAGTGCTGATCACGTTAACCTGCGGAACATCTGTTTTCTCTTTAGTGTTCATTCCCCCCTGACATTTTGTTCTCTGGGCTAAATATCATTTTATATACTGTACAATTATGGAATGGAGTATAAAGTTCTTAGAATTAGTTAGCACGTTTGTTAGCATGGCCGCTACTGGGGACAAAAACAATTTATTTAAACACATTACTTGTCATTTAGCTGTTTTTCTTTTTGAATGGGTTTTTGGTTAGATGCCTGAAATAAGGTCTGTGGTTCACAGAAGTTTAAGAGACTTTAACGTTTTGTTTCTGTGACATAAACTACATCACAGGACTAAAAACTTTTCAAAAACCCTTGGAGTGAGACTTGGTGGTGCCAACCGAAATTTTGCCACATACACTGCAATTTTTTGTATGGCCCAGTCAGCGTCATTACCATACAGCAAAAACGTTTCTTTCTTTCTTTTTTTTTTTTTTTAAATATACAATTTTCCATACATCAGTAGTTCTCAATGTATTAGCCTAACTCAGAGTGTACCAATTGAACCAACTGACCCAACAGTAAGACACAAGACACAGCATGGCTCAAATTTGGGCATGTTTACTTTGGGATTCTGTATAGAAATAAAGTCATCAAATAGTAGATATGCAACATCAAACAAGAAACATTTAAATAAAAATGAAAACCCCCAAAAGCTATGCTATTGTGGCATTTTTGAACATCCCTAAACTACATGCAGCTAATACCAACTTAAATTTAAAAAAATAAAATGAAATTAAAGTTTAACCATTTATACAAACAATTCCCAAAATAGGGAGGCTACTGTCAAAGTCCTTAAGATCTGTGTGCTTTGTTGTACTTGCTTGTGGCCTTTTTTGAGGCCTTGATGATTTCTGGAGAGGGCTCCCACGTGAAGCAGGACTCCAGGCCAGCCATCTTTATTGTCATTATTGATGACAGGGTTCCATCCAGAGCCAGGCTGTTGCTAGTTTTAGTCTCTCTATACATCTGCATTGGAGTGGGGTAACACCAGGACCAGCTGTGCAGTGGTGGCAAGCCTCATGAACAGACTTAACCCTGTCACCTATGAAGAATGAACCAAGAACACAGTGGAAAAAAATAATTCCTTTGAAAGATGAGTAAAGGTTGATAATTAATTTTGTCTAAAACAAAATGTATACACCTACTGTATATGATGCTATATACATACATAACAAATTATTCTAATTTGTATATACTACAATATATACAGTAATTGATATACAATTATAAAGCAGCATTGAGGAATGGTTTTGTATAGATAAAACAGACAAAAATTAATTAGGCATCAACCTACAGTATACTTTCACAGCTACATTGGAACCTCAAAATAATATGTACAAAGCTCTCGAAATGCCTTCAAATGATCTCACAACACACAAAAAACAAATATGCAAACGTTACTTAAAGTTTAAGAGCACAAACACTTAACATGCATACCTGAAAAGAGCGGGGGAAATCGATCTACTTTTTCTTTTTCTTCTTCTTCTTCTTCTTCTGAGTGCAATCCCGGTGTCAATTGGGCCACAGCGCCACCAACATCCAATGTAGCGATGAGAGCGTGTGAAGCCAATCAAATGCGTGTGTCTCACGGCCAATGCGTGAGAGTTGGCAGCCCTGACATCAGTATATATGCCGCTCATAAATTTCTAAGCTTTTATGTGTCTACAAGATGCTTACGAACAAGTGGCTAAATGAGAATACAGGACCTCACCATGCACAACACGGCTTTACAGCCTCATTTTGGTGGTGATGTTAGTTAAGTTAAACCATGGGGTTGTTCCTTTTTAGCCTAATGTTAGATGTATGTTTCTAGCAATTGCATTTATGCTTTAAAAATCATGAAGTGGTGTTCATTTGTGAAGATTATCCTGTTAAACAAAGTTAAAGTCATAAACTTACGTTTGCCACAGAGCTTTTTTTTTTTCAGTTATCCTGATTCCAATGGAAAAATACCATTGGCTTTTTGTCGAGGTAACCAGGCTGACGAACACGTCCTCCATTTGCTTTCTGTTCTCTCAAAGATCAGCACTGTAGAGAGGGCCTGCTATTGGTCAATACTGCAAATTTGCATGTCAAATTTCACCAAAGTTGGTCTCAGAAACATTGTACAAATTGCCTGCCTATCCTCTTATTAGGGTGATTTCCTCAAATTAAGTTTTGATTTCAGTGTTTTAAGTGCTAGTGTTAAATGACGGTATTCCAGTTCCAGGGCTCTTGGTGAAAGCTGTTTTTACTGGTCTACCTAATGGTGCCAGCTTTAATGTTGCTGTAACTGGCTATAGGCCTAATAGTTTGACAAATGACAACACATTGTCTGTAAAATAGGCTTACAGAGCAAGGTTCTAACTGTGTTTTCACATGCAAGGTGCATATGCAGGTCATGACACACAGGTTGATCCAAAAATTACATTCACTCCCTGTATAACACTAGTCCCATGTGCATGGGGTTTTAGTTGACAAAAGATTTGATGCTGTTTTATGTATTAAGATGAATATGTTGATTACTTGTGTGCATTCCCACTTAATGCTATTCGCTGAAGTGTAAGCACACAGTATGAGATTTCAGACAACAGTCTACTGTGGTGGCTGAAGAGAGGTTTATCAGCAAAATATGCACGTAGATGTGGATTGAGACTTTCATGGGGTTTTCCATTGTCTCTACTTTCATGACTTATGACTTATTCAATGATTAATTTTTAATCAAAGCAGAACACTGAAATCAAGGACGTCTGTTAGGCTGTTAACAGCCCATAACATTTGGCTGCAACAAATAAAATGTGTGCTTTTGATTTAAAAAAGTGACGTGAGTGAAATGAAAGCAAATAGGTCTGATCATGATGACTTTTTAAATGGGGTGCTCAAAAGGTCACACTTATTGTACTGACAGTTGCTGGAAAATGACCCATTATTGTAGCCCCCACGAGACTAAAAAGCACATTCTGCAGGTACATCTGCTCACATGAAGACAGACGAACTTCAAATTATTCACAACGCGTAATTCAGAGCTGTGTGTAAGTCAGGCATGTAAAAAAGGCATCTTAAATTATACCATGCAAACTCCAGTGTCTCATTAATATTACAGGGACTATTCTTTGACTTCATTTCATTTAATTTCTCCGTCTGAGTGAGGACAAACGTTGCAGGAGGGAGGAATTATAAGGTGTGCAAATCACATTTTAGGGTTCAGTGTACAAAAAAACCACTGAATTGTTTTAACCTTTCCTTCTCTACTTCCTCTCCTGTCTCCTCAGCTTTTTAATAGAAAATCTATCTATCTATCTATCTATCTATCTATATATATATATATATATATATATATACACATATATATGGTTAAATATATATAAGTAATTAAGTAAGTAAGTAAGTAAGTAAGTAAAATTTATTTGTATACCACTTCTCACAGAGAGAACTCACAAAGTGCTTCACAGGATTAAAATACAAACAAGAATACATACATACAAACACACAGGTCACAGGTCACATATAGAGACACAAAAATGAAACAGTTGTTGCAAAACTAAATTACTTAAGGCAAGTTAAAGAATGCCTGCCTATACTGATAGGTTTTAAGATGCTTTTTAAAAGTATCGACCGATGCTGCGTCTCTCAAATTCTGTGTGAGGGCGTTCCACAATCTGGGTGCAATGGACTCAAAGGCCCGGACACCTCTAGTTCTAAGCCTTGTGCGGGGAACTGTCAACAGGCCGTGATCGGTCGACCTAAGTGTCCTACTAGGAACATATACATGCAGCAGGTCAGACAGATACTCAGGTGCCTGATCGTGAAGGGCTCTGAATGTTAAAACAAAGATTTTGAACTGGATCCTGAAGCTGACAGGAAGCCAGTGTAGGGAGGCCAGGACAGTAATGTGGCAGTTTTTGGGTGATATGGTGAACAGCCTGGCAGTGGCATTCTACACCAGTTGGAGGCGATCTACATAAGTTTTACTGAGACACATGAAAAGAGATTGCAGTAATCCAGACGTGATGACACAAAGGCGTGACTGATCATTTCCAGTTCAGCATGTGATACAACAGATCTCAGTTTTGCAATGTTTTTAAGGTGGAAAAAGCATGTACGGGTCAACATATGAACGTGTTTATCAAAGTGCATGGCCTGGTCAAAAATAACTCTGATTTCTCAGGTTAGAGTGAATATTTGAATTCAGGGACCCAATACAGCTCGCCACCATAGAAGCAGTACAGTCAGGAGCAACAATAAGGACCTCGGTCTTAGCAGCATTAAGCTGGAGGAAATTGTTGACCATCCAGTCATTAATTGCAGATGAACAGTCATGCAGTACATTCAGACTGTCAGTCCTGTTGGGATTAAATGAAAAATACAGCTGAATATCATCTGTGTACATGCGATAAGATACACCCTCAAACCTGTTGATAATGATTCCAAGAGGTAGCATATACAGAGCAAACAAAATTGGACCCAGCACTGAGCCCTGAGGTACCCCACAAGAAAGGGGGACGGACTTTAGATGCTAGATGCTACAGAGAATCTTCTACCAGAGAGGTAGGAGGCAAACCAGTCAAGAGCACTGCCTGAAATGCCAACCCAGTCATGGAGCCTATCTAACAGGATGTGGTGATCCACAGTATGAAAGGCTGCGCTAAGGTCAAGCAGCACTAGGATGGTACATTTACCAGTGTCAGAGGCCATCATGATGTCATTAGACACTCTAAGAAGTGCTGTCTCAGTGGAATGCTTCTGACAGTAACCAGATTGAAATTTGTCATAAATACAATGCTTATTTAGGGCAGGGACTAGTTGGTTAGCAACAACTTTTTCTACAACTTTGAAATAAAAGACAATTTAGAAATGGGCCTAAGCTTTTAGAGTTAGACCACTGGCTGTAAACAGCACAAGAACAGCTGTATCACTTTCCTCAACTAGGTGTCGAAAGTAAAATTGAATGGCTTCATTGCCACAGTCTTAAGATGAAAATCACCATCCTTTTCTCATACATCATTCGTATGTTGTCCTACGAAAAGTAATTTGCCAAAATTCGTACAAATCCTATGTATTTATGAGCCAGTAATTTGTGTATAACTGACATGTTCGGGTAGGCTGCAATCATGTGACCAATGCGCTAACATGAATGAAGAGTCATGTGAACTTTGATTCATTTTAAGGTACAGTGTCACCACCTCTGTTTTCTTAAACCAAACCACAGTAACTGTACTTGCCTTAATGTAATCTACGCAGAGTGCAGAAAATTGTATTATACTAATGTGTGTGTGTGTGTGTGTGTACATATATAAATTTTTATATATGACATATCACACTGTACATCTACCAGTCAGAATGCTATAGTCTATATAGACAAAGATCCTCTTTGCATACAGAGCTGATTAAATAATAATACTTCCAACTGTATTATCATAATGCAGTAATGTAAATGGCTGCATTTATATAATGTTTTTCTCCAAAGAGCTTCATAATTCGCCTTTCATTTATTTATTTATACTCACACTGATGGATGTAGACTACCATGCAAGGTGCTGGCCTAATCATCCGGCACAATTTAAGGTTTGGTGTTTTGCCCAAGGACACTTTGACATACAGTATGGATAGAAGGAGCCCGGGATTTAACCGCCAGCTCTGTGATTAGTGGATGACTTGCTTTAACTCCTGAGCAACAGCCACTCATTGTTACAACCCTGTGTTCTATCATAGACTCACAGTCAGACTAACAACCAGAGAACGCCACGCGAGGCACAAGAGGAGCATCAGACTTTTGGTGACTGCCAATTCCCATACTACCACACTATTAAGTGTTCTAGAAGAAGATTTAGTATGTCTCAATACCCAGTATGTCAAATGCAGTAGGCCAAAAAATTATCTACTCATCTGGTCGCATACTCATCAGGCTTTCCTGGCTATTCTCACAGTCCTCTGTGCTGTGGAAGATGCGTAACATCAACAGAGTCGCAAACAGATGACAGCTCATTGACAGCTAACAGAAGCCGTAATGATGGAGGACAGCACATTCAAGTGTAAGTACTACATCTTTTTTTCAACTAATGGGTAATTAATGCATTAATATACTATTGCTGCACAAACTTAATTAGACCAAAATAAATATATGAGCAAGAAGGTCAAAATCCAACGCACAATGTCGTGACAGTTAGTAGCTAACTTATGTCCTGAACTGAATGCACACTCCATGCAAAAGTAGGGATTGTGTAAGGGCAGCTGTACGTAGTTAAAGTACAAAGAAAAGTAATGGGTAATTAATGCATTAGTAAGACTCAGAATGCCGTGCACGCTGTACAGCTCACGTTAGCTTCCTAGCTAACGTCATGGCTAACTTCAATTTGCATACTAATAGGCCAAAGCTAGTTGGCTCTAACACAGCTTAAAGCAGTTTAAAATGCTTAAGAGCTTACCTGTAAATTAAAAATTGTCAGTTTAGAATCTAATGGTGTGATCCTTATTCTTCAATACTTCTGCGAGGAAAGCGCAGTCTGCACATGGCTCGCAAATAGTGTCGGGAAGCCTGAGTAGCTCTTAATATAGATGATACTGTTTTGTTTTTTTCTCTTTCGCCTGATAATTCAGGTATGATCAATGTAAAAATGAAGTGTTTTACTTACTGTGATCATTGTATTTATACTACCAGATATTAAGTATTCTAACTTGCCCGTTTTAACGTGACAGTAGCAGAATTAAGACATAAATTGGAAATAATATAAGTATTCAAACAAATGTGCAATACAGTTATTAACACCAACAGACACAATAAGCTGTCTAACTAAACTGCAGCAGCAACTCTGATGAAACTCCGCAGGCATCCAGGAATAGTATCCACAGGCTAACGAGCACCGTGTCTACTGTCTGACTATACAGTAGCAAATGAACAATATGGCAAGCCTGAGGCAATCAGTTTCCTCGCTATCCTTTGTCATACGGTCAATAATTCGGCATGTACGGGACGTAAGGGCAGGAAGTATAAGAGCTACATAGTGATAGCAGCAGCTGAGTCAAGTCAGGTTTTTGGCAGTGTAAGACATATTTATTTTAGTTGTAATTTTAGTCTAACTTCTTCTCAAAGATTCCCTTTCTTTGAACATATAGATTTGTGTCATTTGTGAGAAAAAATTCCCAAGTTTTTATTCAACATGAACAAAATCATTAAAAACAAAACAAGAAAGATGACCACCGAAGCCAATAAGCTGACTAACGACTCCGAGGGGGCAGCTTGTGTCTTTTACTCATCATTATAAAAGCCTTTTATTTCCTTGTGGCTTTTACTCTATATATCAAGGCAGAGGTCATTGGCTCTCACATTAAAGATTCATAAAACCAGTACTAGGGATATGGAGAATTTATGAAACACTCCCTCTGCCTGCTTATTATTGTAAAATTGCTGATATGCCGGTGGGTGACAGTATAAGAAAACGAGGATACATTTTTCTGCATACAGAAGCCACTGCAGATGCAAAAGAGTTGTGTGGAGCACTCGGTAATGGAGGGCATCAGAGTAAGCGGATAAGTATTTCGATGCTAATATCGGCAACCTGACGATCTCTCACATTCACATACAATACCAGTTTTACTCCCCCCCGCCACCACCGCCACTGTCTACAGAGGATCATTATGCATGGAAATGACTGGAGACAGAGAGCTTGTTTAAACTGAGAGAGGAGGAAAGATGGAAGGATGAAAAGACTTAACTGTTTACTGTCAATGAGGTGAGATAAATACGGTGCAAATTCAGATAGATGGATGGTTGTAGGGAGGAAGGATGGAGGCAGATACATTAAATGACCTATATATAGGTGTAGTCTTACTGTTTATGAAATGGAACTAATGGTGTCAGAGGTGGGATTTCTTCTCCTTGATACGGCAAATCTCTTTTTCTATTCATTTAAAGATGGCCTGATGGTGTGTGCGTGTGTCCATTTCTATGTACTCTCATACACTTGTGTCAGTGGATACTGTAGGTGTGTGTCCATCTTTGTTTCTGAGTGTATTTGTGCCTATTGTGTGCAAGTGTGTGTGTGTGTGTGTGTGTGTGTGTGTGTAAAAATTAATCAAAGCGGGGGCGATGATGAACAGTTTCTGTAGAATTCTGTCAAAGGTTAAGAGCTAGTTATTTTTAAGAATGACATGAATCTCGGGGAGACAGTGATTGCCTAAATGACCACTGTAATTACCAATTACTTCTTGAAGCAGAGAATATATTCACGGCATGTAGCCAGCTAAATACAGACAGGCATTAGCCCATTTACGTACTAATGCACATAATTTAGATCCTGAAAAGGGCAGATGGGAACACAATGGAAGATATAATAGATACGTCTAATATCATTCCAAAAAGAATATTGGATTCATAGGAGATGAATATTACTTTGTGTCAGATTGTTTTTCCATAAAACATTCAAAATATATTTCATCTTTCTTGCTCTTGTTCTTGCTTTTCTCCCTCTCTCGTTTCCTTTTGTGCGCCGCCACCGCCACGCTGTGATCGTTAACGAAGGGCACTGCAAAGGAGACTTGTGTGGAGACACTTGCCTGTTTGGCAGGCTGTTATCCCCCTTCTGCATTAAATGACAATGAGGGCTTGACACGTTTCACACAACTAGCCTGGCATCACGCATTAGTTACCTGGCCTCGTCTGTGGCGCACAGTTCAGAAGTTAAACTTTCACGGCGACGCCCACAAACAACAAAAGGGCACAAATCAGAGAGAATATATATATCGTTCAGATCCAGACTTGATTTGTCTCTGTCACCCAGCGACCGGGGACGGGGGAGACGGGGGAAGTCTAGGAGGAGACGGGGAAGGGGAGAACATAGGGAAGAGAGAAAAACAATGGCTGACAGGCCTGACTGGCGAAAGGATATTTACTAAATTAGACATAAACTGCAACGCTCTGCATCTCCTTCAAGGAACTTGTAAAGTCCCATAAATAAGTAAAGCAAAATGACAGAGACGGAGCACGCAAACAAAAGTGGTGTACAAAATCCGACTGCAAGTGTGAGTGCATACTGCATGTGTGTGTTTGTGTGAGCTCGGGATGTTTTTTGGGGTTGGGATAATGAGTTGTCGTTTTAGCTGCTCCTCTCCACTCAACAACAACCTTTCCCCCTCTCTCTTACACTACATATTGCTCTCTTCCTCTCCACCCTCATTTCTAACTCTCACTCTGTCACCTCTGCTATTGTCAGTCTCGCGAGTCCCTCTTTGGCAGGATAAAAGGGACACATATTTGTTCTCGATGTAATCTTGTCTGTGTTCTATCTGATAAATACTTGGAGGAGAAGCTGATTATTATAGTTGGCGGTGGGGATCAAAGGGAGACACGCCGAGAGAGGGGCGAGTGTTTTGAATCCAAACTTTGAGCATATGACTTCACCCTCCTCCCCCTCTTGTTCCCCTCACCGCATTGCTCACTCATTGCAAAGTCATGTCCGTGCCGGCCGCGACCCGTTTGAAAGGGATTAGCTTATTCCATGTGGGGTTTTTTCTTTAGCAAGTGCTGGCACTACATAGACAGCAAATCCATAGGGGCCCTGGGATTCACATTGTAATGGTAGTAATAGCTATGGGGAAAAAAAACACACTCGCTTCGCAGCCGTTGGAAAAGCTAGCCCTCTCTCCGCCAATATATTATCCCACCCCCTTCATCCATGCATAGCCCCATCACAGAATGTGTCAGGATTTAAAACGGGACAGGATATTTTTAAGTAGCAGAAACAAAGTGTGTTGACTGTTTATTTCTTTCACTTGCTTCCTGTCATCTCTTGCCAAAGCTGTTTAGCAGCAGCATTGTCACTCCTCTGTTCGCCACCGGCTCCATACTCTCACTTCTTCTTCTTCCTCTTTTTTTTCTTTATCTTTAAACAATACCTGCGTTTTACAGTAGCAGCACTTTTTTTTAGCTGTGTCTTTATTTTTCCTCCTCTTTTTTTTTTAGCATCATCACTTTTGTTGGCAGTTGTCTTCAATAGTTAATGCCTCAATGAAAAGGGGTGACAAACAACGAACCGTTGCAAAAGAGAGGTTTATTTGTTACATTTTGGAAGTAAACTTCTCTTTATACACCATGTGCATTAACCCTGTCCTTGGTGCCCTTTGGCACAGGGAATATAGTGCCTTGATCTTGCATGCACAGGCCTGAGCTTTTTTGTACTTTTGGTCACAAGCAACACTGTGATGACTGAAAGATGAAGTAGTACACTCATTTGCTTACAAATTAAAATTAACTCATAAACAGTAAAATACACCATTTGTCAGTTCAACACACTGACACTCTTGTCTGGAATGACCAGCAGTTTATCATGACTAATGCTAGCTAATATTAGTAAACCTAAGCTAGATTTTGCTGTGTACTGACATTACTTAATTACTTGTGCAACTGTTACACAATACATTTTACCATTTACTCGTAACACTATACTGCCGTGCAAAGGCAAAAGACCTTAATTTCATATTGGTCAAAAATGACTTTTTGTCATTTCTGGCACAATGAATACGTGCTCTATCATGTGGACAAATATCCTATGTCTCCTGTGTTGTTTTTTGTTAAAAGTAGTGGGTAGTGTTTCCCTTCACTACAAAAAGTTATGGAGAAACCAAGGCAAAATCCCATAATTTCCCTTATCCCTTTGAACTTTGCAATAGAAGTGGGGCACTAGTGCCTAGTGTCTGGAATTTTTGTTTATTGTGATGTCATTTCTTGGAGTATCCTGAAATACTTCAAATTCCTTAAAACCTGAACAACCTAAGCTAAAAGTTAATGCTTGTCAATAAACCAGTAACTGATGAATATTTTTGAAATTATGCCCTTAAAAAAAGTTAATTAGTATTTGAGATATGCTCATTTTTATGAACACAGGGCAAAGAGTTTTTGATAGTTTCATCATTCATTCCTCTAGCACCACACATAACGTAGCTCAGTGAAGTCATTACGAGCGTACAATATGACACAGAAGACAAAATCCTTAACTTTCTGCAGCAAAAACAACTAATGCTCTAGCTATAGTTTTTATGTTAGATACATTCATACAGGCTCATGCAAACAACAATCTCCCACAGCAAAGAGTTGGTAATGTACCATCAAAAGACAGAGTGGTATAAAACACCTACAAATCAATTTATTCTTCATATTATATTAAGCGAATAGTTTTGTGAGATCTATCAGTCATAATTATTATCATACAGTATATTGCTCACTGTAATGATGATAACTACAAAGGGAGAGATCGAATGGAGGTTAATGTGTTTTGCTTTGGCACAACCTCTTACTATTTTGTGGACAATGCAAAGGCTGAGTACCTTAATGTCCGAATAAGGACAAGTTTGAGCTCAAGATTTTGTGTCATTCTACACTGTGGTGAGTTTAACTCTTTTGCCTTTGAAGGGTAGTATACATTTTACTATTTGCCACTACCATGCAATTCTCACTTGTGCTGCTGTTGCAGCCAAAGTTGCATTTGCATATGTAAACTTCACTGAAGGCGAAGGGAAATTAAGCTGTAAAACAAGTGCAATCCAGAGGGATCTTTTGGACCAAATGACAAAACTGTCATTGTTCTGCTCCCTCTGTGAGGACATTGTACTTCCTGCATTTCAGAATAAAGTCCTTACTGTATAATTTAGGAACAAGCCAAACATATTTTTTCTTTTGTTCACTTTAATTCCAGATTAGTTTGATAATACAAGACAGTAAGGCAGTTTACGGATTGTTCATGGCACCCAGAAAGATGCGAGTCCTCTTACACCCTTTTTGTTAACGGCTGCATTTCTGCATTCAAAACAGCAGACCACATGCCCCATCTGACTATGGCCTAAAGCCTTGTTTGGAGAGGATTTGTTTTACAAGGGAAGGTGGTCTAAAATAATCATTACAAGAGTGTGTCGTTTCAGTCCCTTCCAAATCTGACACAATCTGCCACTAATGTTCAGCATTCATGAAAATCCAGCCCCCGTTTCCCTGTGATTATTCTCAGAGGTGAAGAAAAGTGCCTTTTAAAAAACACATGGTAAAGTCTAGCGATTGAAAATTAACCAGCAGTTTGTGTTTTCCTTCTGTTATACCAACTTAAATATGTTTCGGTTTTGGACTGTATGTCACACAAATCAGGACATTTAGAAGCATCAACTCGAACTGTTGGAACTTGTGATGGACCCTTTGACACGTTTTCTAAATTTTATAGACCAAATGATTGAGCGAAAAAATAATGAGCAGATCAATCGATGATGAAAATAATTATTTGCAGCCCTACTATTGTTTGTTATCAAATTATTTTCATGCATTTTGATGTGATGACAATATCTACAAGAAGTAAACTGTTTGCTGACAGATTACAGATTACATCATTACATAGACTCCTTCTAATATTAACCATGAATAATACAGATGCAATTAGAAAATCTTAAAAAGTCTTTAAGAGATGAATCTGATAGGGAAATGTATTGAGTAGTAGACATTATCAACACCAATCCTTTCTGCCCCTTTTCTTAACCACAAATCAATCTAATATGCATTTCTAATATAGTAATTATGTTGTGTGATCACATCATTATTGTGACCTCTGCATTCTTAACTGTCAGATATCTGAAATGTTGGTGATCTAGAATTAGAAGCTGAATCTTTTTTATCTATGATACACAGCAAGTGTCTAATAAAAGCATGTAGTGGAGTGAAACATCATTTTAGTGCAATTCATCTAGAAATCAGTAAACGTGAGAACACTGTTACCACTGCAGATAAGCGCGAGTACAAAATACTAACCCTGATATCCATGTGCACAGAAGTAAGCGGTGGCTGTGAAGCCATGGCATTTGAATGACACATTGATGGCCGCGGCTTGTACGTGGCATGCCAAGAGTCCAGAAGATAGAACCAGTCTGGATCGGAGCGGGCCAAGAGCTTAGTGGGGAGTCCACAAACTGCTCAAAGCTGACATTTGTGCCTCCAGGAGGTACGCAAACAGGGATAGACATACAGTCAGATCCAACTCACCCCCCCCCCCCACCCCCCCCACCCCCTCCACGCACACGCTCCTCCTCCCCCCCCCCCAAACCCACCCAGTTGTCTTCATCTCTCCATCAATCTCATTTAATTGTTTTTCCATTGGAGATGTTGTACATAGATAACTCGCTGTACATTATTCCTACTCCTCCGTTCTCTCCAGCAGAAGTGCCATTTTGAGAGCAGGCCCCGTCTTTAGCTGTCTGGGGGACGGTGGGGGAAACTGCTGATGTGCTGTGGATCGTTTTTCCTCCAATAGTGCCGGAGTTCATTTAATGGGCTCAGGTTCTTGTTAAATCACGCAGACTGATTGCTTTTATGTACTACCGCACTGACTTTTCTATTTCACCACAATATAAACAGTGTTTAAATACAGCGAGGGGTGAAAGTTGGGCCTGAATGTTAGAAAACGGACAATTATAAATCAAATTTTCTGAGAAGAGCAAAAGGAACCACATGTATATTTGATGACGGCAACATATCCTCAAACCCCAAACCAATATCTTTTATGAGTGCAGGAAACGGGGATTAATGAAAGGGATTATGTCTTACTCTGGATCCTCAAGGTTTCTGCCGTTGCTTCAGACCCAATTCATAGAACATGTTTAATGAATGAACAAAAGAAGAGATCTTAAAGCAGTAGCAGCTTCATTACACAGTCGGATTCACGCTTGTTGCTGATTCAAAGTTTTGATTAAATCCAGTATCTTGCTGTAAACCTTTTAATCTTAAGTGGACATCTGTCAGGCAGTTTTATCTGTTGGCGTTGTGTAACTGACATCATGGGTGAAATAAATGCCACTGTTCCAAGAGACAAAAATATATTAACTGCAGAATGCACAAATTAGCTGGGCTGTGGACACTATGAGCCAGACACACTCTTTCTTCTTTCTTCTTTCTCTCTTTAACCCAGCCCAGCCACCACAGGAAAATGTTGGCATTGTATGTTTCTGCAAACCAGGAGTGCATTACATTTGGATGTTTTATACATAAACCACATATCAATGTCTGTAAAGTGATGAGCTAATTTTGTCATCAGGAGGAGGATGGGACAGTGAATGGTGTATCACCTAGGTGACACGCTTGCCAAGTATCAGACCATTGTCTGAGACCAACAAACAACAAAACCCGTTTTACAAAAAGTATTCCCTGCATTTTCCAGAAGCTTTAAGTCGCCAAACATGGGTGTTTCTTGAGTGACCCATTGCTATTTTTTCACTAGGAATAGTGCCATGGAAAAGGAATGTTTTTTACCAAAACATTGCTGCATTTCCTGCCGGGATAGTGCCATGAAAACTAGCTGTTTTTCACTGAAACATGGGTGCGTTTCCTGCTGCGATAGTGCCACAAAAACTGGTTGTTTTTACTGAGACATTGCTTCATTTCTTGCCAGGATTGTGCCATTAAAAACAGTTGTTTTGCCTGAGACACTGATGCATTTCCTGCTGGCGTAGCGCCACAGAAACAGGTTGTTTTTTACCAAGACATTGACAGCTTCTTAAGCCCTGATTGTGACACCAAAACCATGTTTTACAAGCCCAAACATGATCTTTTCCAAACCCTGACCTATCGGTTTTTGTACCTATCCTAACCATGTTATCCACATTTTTGTTGAGACATAAAGAAACGTACATTTTCAACATATCTACTCCATAAAAATGTAAAATCTGTGGTGTGCAGAAACACACAGTGCCAACATTTTGTGATTGGGTTGTTTAACATGTTGCTGTCCAGAAGCACTTAGGCTTGTCTGCTACCAAGCACTAAGTAGAACATTTGTTCACATTCTGTCTAAACACACCTCAGCATGTCATGTTTTGTTGTCATTCTCTAAGAATAACAGAGCAAAGGGTTCCTTAAGATTCACAGCTTTGCACAAATGTCCAACAATCGGGAAAATAATCAATCATTTACATTTCTTCAGTGGGAGTATCTTTGACCGCAATGCAGTGAACAGGATGGCACGAGACACACTGTCCTTTGAGACATGACATGCAAGTGTACAAGAGTGTCTAGGTATAGATGTTTTTATTTGAGTCAGTAAAGTTCTGTTTTTCAAGAGGCCCTTTATGTTACAAAAATGCATTTTAAATGAAACCATACTTGTAATCATTTGAAAGCTTGTGGTCTCACATGATGACTGTGCTGCACATGTAAAGGCTTTATTTTCAAAATTCAGTTCAATTCATTTTTGTGAGAGAAATCCTAAATGGCAACAGAGCTGAAATAAATTCCTAATTCAACATCACCTACACTCCTCATTCCCCCTAATTCCTGCTATTGTGCATTCATAGCATTATGCATTTCCACTGTCTTACTTATTACTTACTCGAATTAATACAGTCTAACTGCGGACTGAGTGAGGGTTCAACAGAGTGGGATCTGTGTGATCAACAAAACTGTTCTGCATGGTGCCAAGCAGCACTGATGACTTTCATAAGGATGCTTTCCAACAAAATTATGCAGTGCGCCATGAAAGTGGTATGCATCCTCTTTAACAAGGACTCTTTGTTTTATGCTGTTGCTCGCCATGTGTCATTGACTTTAATGCCTTATAAATACCATTGATATATTAAATTGGTATTACACTGCCGTATTTTTATCATCTCTGAGCTTGTTTCTGGCGCTTTTATATCAAGAGGGAATGGGAGAAAAGATGAAAAAGGCTCTGCCAGCTTTTTTTTTTTTTTCCTTTTTTTTTTGGAGTAGGCTGTTGGTGAGTTCTGTTCATTTCACTCAGGGCACTTTGTGTTGATAGCTTACTGTGCACATGAGAAGCGTGCGGTGCTAGAAATAATTGTTCTTTTCATGGTAAGAAAGGCCATATCAATTAAGAGTAAATAGTCTCCTTAGTTATTACAGTACAGCTCAGTGGTATGCCGTCAATTGTACTCGGTTCCCCTGTTTTTTCCACTGTCTGGGCACAAACTGTATTTAAGCCTTGTGATATTGTAACCAGCATTTAACGTGAAAAAAATACTCACAATATGTGCTTATTTGTGAGCCATTGTTATAATGGCTGTGCATGGAAAAGGAGGCGATGGCAATTTAAAAAAAAATGCTCAAAGAAACTATTCATTCTGTACTTTTATCAGTTCTCTGTGAATGGCATGCTTTAACCAGTTACACAACAGTAACAGTTGGTCTGTCTGTTTAGGGTTAACTCTGGCTCTTTGTTTTTCATTTTTCTCCGACGCTTAGGGGTATACACTGTAGGCCTGTTATTTCTCATTGCCTGGGGACTTGATCTTGAAAGGAAACAGTCATATTGTATAGAAAATAAGCAGTCAGAAATCATGAGGGAATACAGGGGTATGTTTGATGTATCCACAAGTATATTCCTTCATTGACATAATGTGATTCTATTATATTCTCAAACATTTGCTGCAAAAATAGATGTGCCTGCTATTACCTAGCAGATCATTTCTTTTAAATCTTTGCATTTCATATTAGGGATGATACTGTACATTCTTCTCTTATGTATTTCATAATGTGTATGTATCACCACCATTCCCCAGGCCCATTGTTTGATATTCTGCAATATGTTTAATATATGTGCAGACTGTCTAAGCTAACACGAGCAACCTGTACTAAACTCAATTCACTGTATAATTGAGTCTCAATAGACATAACATTAAACAAGTAGAAAAGGATACAACTCATAGGGCAAATAAGCTCTCGTCTAATTGTTAGAATTGGGTCATATATCAGTCAGAGGAGTGATCCCAGGAGCTGGAAGATGATCATTATTACCTGTATTAATGGATGAAGAGGAGTGATAGTGTTTCATGATGGTAATGGCCTTTGACCCCACTTGTGTGTTCCTGCATGGAGCCGGATCAAGATGAGTGGTTTGACGGCCAAGAGTGGGAGGAGGAGAATGTTAGAGATAATTAGAGGGCAGATAAAGAGAGTGGTTCCAAAATGCAGTGTCGCAGAATATGTAATTTTAGCCTTATTTTCAAATTACAATTCATTAACATTTCTGCGACAATGAGGATTGCGATCACGAGTAGTTCATATTTAGTAGTGGTGCAAAGGATTCTCATGCTTGGCTTAAAGTTATGTTACCTTTGAATGAAGAAATGATACAATTTCTCCCTAAAAAATGAGGAGTTAAAATTATAAGCAGTGAACTGCCACCTTGTTTAGTTTAAAAGCTCAGGGGGGTTGCTGCAACAGTATTAATTGAGCTGGTATGACCAGTTGCTAATGCGTGTTAGCATTGCTGAGTCAGTTTAATGACATTGTGACTCTTCTTTTTTTGTGCTGCTTTTACACTTTTTCCATTATCCCATGATTGCGACTCGTGTTCACGATGGCTGTTGTTAAGCAAAACCCAACTTCAGAACCCATCAGCTACCAGTCTGACAATGATAAAACCTCCAGAGGAAATGGAGATCTGGTGTTGCCAGCAGATATCCAGGCCTAGGCTGTGTCTTTTGTACGCTGGTCATTTTAGCTAATCTCTATAAACACATATCTGCATATGAAAGATAACAAAAAAAAAGATAACATGGAGCAAAATTGTCATCACATGCAGCCGTATTGCTGGGCGAAAAAAAATGGCATTATACGCTTCTGCAAACTACATACGTCACGTTTGTACGTTTTATACATGGAAGGGATGGTGAGATGCTTTCTAAGCTGTAGACAACAGGTCAAGACCAACAGACGACAAAGTGGTTGTTTTTTCAGCGATCTGTTGCTGTGTTTCCAGCTGCTTTTATTGCCGACAAGAGCGGTTATTTTTTTAACGAGACATAGTTGCATTTTCACCAGGGATTGTAGCTCCGACCCTGGATGCTTAAGCAAAAATATGATCTCTTCCTAACCATAATTACTTGGGGGTGTTTTGGCTAAACTTAACCACATGTTAACCATGGCCTTGTTGAAACATAAATAAATGTAAAATTTTAACAGATTTACAATTACATGCATACGTAAAGTATTTGCAATTTGCAGAAATGTATAACGGCACCATTTATTCTCGCGGTTGGATTGTCAGACTGATGGGTACCAAGATTGCAAGGGGTTATTGTGGTATTAACAGTGAAGCTGTACTGTGTGATTGCAGGTAAATTAGCTGTTGTCAGTGACCATCAGTGTAAATCATAGTGCATTAAGAGCAGATATCAGAGGACAGCTGGATCACAGCTGTGCATAAGGTATGAACTCTTGATAAAGTGAAGTGATTCCTCAAACCGTCCCCCAGACCTTCCCTAAAGGCAGCAGTTAACATTTTCAAGACATAAGACAGGGTACAGGTGTGAATGCATGTCTATTTATCTCCAATGGCGTCATGAATCCCATGAGATACACTCAGGCACAGTATTGAGCACAGGTCACCTGCGTTTTACTTGTGCTCAGAATCAAAGACACAATCAGGATCTCAGGCCTACCTGCCTTTTAAAGGTTTGTAGACTACTGAGTCTCTTAAACATTTTCCATGCAAATTAGCCAACTTCAGATGAGTACAGTTTGTGAAGAGATGAGGCCGAGTATTTTATACACAGTGTTCCAAGTGTCCGGGGAGAAAGAAGGTCAGGGATTAGAACTGTACGAGACCTTGGTCTCATCGCTCCATTTCAGTCCATCTATTCAGGCTGTAAGCGTATGATCGACTGGTGCCAAGTCTGGCCTTATGATTTTTGTCACTGTGCCAGTTGCAACATCCCCTGGTAGGCCCCAAAATGATGCATCTTCTTTGATACATTCTTAAGTACACATCAGACACAGTCAAATATTAATCTGCCATGCTCGCTGGCCAAACAACATCTGTCTCAAAACATGAACTAACATTCCCAGTATTTCTTTTTTGGCTCACAAGAATATGCCCCTCCAACTTCAGAACATCTATCCGCACACGTTTGTGCAGTTATTTACCAATTCATAAAAATTCAAATACTCAGAATAAAATGTAGCAAACAGAAGAGCAACCATAAGCATGAAAACACATCAGATTTATTCTGCCTGCCTTGTTTACCGGTTCACGGAACACTGCATGCAAACAGAATGCAAATGCATTTGATTGAATCAGGTGATGCCGAGGTAATTGTATTTGGAGAAATGTCCAAGATTTTTTTTCATCATTATCAGTGGGGGGTTTTCTTTATGAAATCCATCTTAAACAAAAGCTATCATCACTCCCGAGCCTTGTGATCTTCCTTTGTCACATGCGGATGTGGATGCGTCTTTAATTTCCTTTCAATTAAAAGTAAATATACGCCTTTATTTTTTTTCCCCCACTGTGAAATCCAAACAAGAGGAGTCAACATGAGCAGACAGGTGAGGAATATTCATTTATATCTGCCTGCCGTTTTTTCTTTTCTTTTTTTCATTGTTGATGCTGATGATGTGATTCAACAGGCAACACTGTGCCTGCATGCACACACCCACGAGTTTGTAACGAAAAAAAAAAAAAAAAGAAAATCTCCCTGCCGGCTTGTCTTGTTCAGAGCTGGATGGGAAAGACAAACAAACACCAAACAAGTGCAACACAACACAAACTTTACTTCATCATTAAATGGCTGTTAATCCATGTCTCCTGTAGCTACAGTTGCTTTGATCAGAGCAAAATTGTCACGAAGACGCAGCTTTTTCGTTTCTTCTTATTGTGTAGTTGCTCATCATTGTAGATATTAATGCAGTGACAGCAGTATTTCTTATTGACAGCCACTGCTGTGAATTAATTTAAATCCATGTTACTTTCCATCAGCCCAGTGTGTTGGATGATATATCTCATAACAGGGAGGAAGGTTTTTCTGTGTTGTGAATAAACTCAGCAATTACTGTTTTTAGTAACAGATTAAATTAAGTAAATTAAGTAATTATATTTTCAGTCATTCAAGGCAGGTCTGGTCAGACACATGTTAGCTTGGTGCAGGGGCTGGATGGGTTAAGAATGGTGTAAGCAAGGTGTTGATGAACATTAAATATTTCCTAACTCTCGGCTGACCACGGAGACTGACTGTATTTCGGACATCACAGTATTTCATATAGTTGACTTTATGACCTAAATGATTTAATGAAATACGTCCAGGTCACAAATTAAATATGTATCGTTGTCATTATTTTTTTCTTTTGACCATGTGTCCACATATAGTGACAAACAAATCCAAGACACCCCCATTTCCAGAGGTTAGGCCTTTTTTTTTTTTTTTTTTTTTTTTTTCAAAACTACCTGCTCCTCATCAAACAGCAGACAAAGTCATTGGCTAGCTGGTGAACATAGTAAAGCATTCATCAGCTAAAGAGCCAGATATTGTCCAGAAAGAGCCAGGCGGAGACCAAGCAGAGCTAAAAGGAGAGTGAATATTGGATTTACATTTGTTAGGTCGCCCAACACACAATGTCAAGTAAATGCAAATATTGCCTTTTTGTCTGCTCAATGTATAAATAGACATTTTTTTTGCTAATGTATTCCCAAGAATCCCCAAAGAAGAGACTAACCCATCAGTTACTGCACTGTTGTTCTTATTGTTCCACTAACCGGAACTGGCAAAATACATAAATTGCTGCCTTAAATGTGAGCAGCAGAATTTGAATAGTTTGTTTTAAGGCACCTTTGTTGGGGCTTAGCTGAGTAATTAGTAATGTAAGTGTAGATCAAACAAAGTTTTGTTTTATTAGCACTGGGTAGCTTAGAAATAAATATTGGCAACAAAAAAACTGTGCCATTGTTCTTTATTTATATCTTACAATGTAGGGACAACAGCTGGATAGAATAGTTATGAAATAGTGTTTTAATTGCACATGGATCAAGAGGGCACTGTGTGAGGATAGCCCCATGCTCTTAATGTCAGATGTCCTGAGTGTGGGAAAACAACATTACACATGCCCCATGCCTTTTGCAATGAAAATGAAAACAGCCTACTTGCCAGTACAGTACTGTTGTTGTCATTTGTGCCATTGGTAGAAGTCTGAATTTCTTTTAAAGAAGACAATAAGTGAGGTCACCATGGACAATGTTTTTCAGGCTAAGGGCTCCTTGGCTCAAAGAGACATGGAGCAGGGACCTTCTGCTACATATATTGTACAAACCTAACTTGCACTTGAGATGATTATCTTAAAGGTTTCTTGTCTTCTCTCATTTGCGCTTGCCAGTAGCTGCTATGTCAGCAGCGGTTGTAGCGTAGCTATCTGCATTGGCCTAACCCTCTGCACTTGTGGTTTCTGGGGTGGATAATGTGTGTATCTTGCTTGAATTACAAAAGAATCCATCATGGCTCAAAAGAATGTCCGTACAGTTGGAATAACAATAAACGTAATTGGCAAATATGTTTTTAATAGTACATAAATGTTAGCTAACTAATTCAACTCACTTTTGTGAATAAGTGCCAAACAGTGACTAAGCCTCAGCTAGCTCACGCCAAATGCACAAGGATTCATGGGTAACAGTTAGCCTATAATCAATTTTGGGTACTGTAAATTTCATTATTATTTTTTGAATAGGTTGATTTATCCATGCAGATTTAACGTGGAGATGTTCTATGGAGAAAAAAAGGCTAACTGCTAGCTTGTCAGAGAAAACACCTGTTTTTTCCAAGTCTGTTTTTAATTTGGGAGGGGTGGTACCTGGTCAAGAACAGGCTTTCAGAATCTCAGGCAACTTTCTGAGAGGATTACCAAACATGAAAACAGCTGAACAATGGTAAAATTGGGCTTGCTCAGCAGCACAAACATAGCTACGCATATTGAAAGCACAAATAATTGAGCGGCATAACAGCAAGTTGAAGAGAGCAAGTACAGAATGTGCTCAGTTGAATTATCACCTGTGTTGAACTGTGTGGGAAATGTAAAACATCAAATTGAAAATGGTGTAATTTTCAATTTTTGTAGGATTTGCATTTGTCCAAGGTAGTTGTTGCCCATCATTTTTTCCCACCTAAAAAGCCAGTGTGAGTAATTCCATTTTTTTTGTAACTTGCCACTGGTGATGTCGCTGGTAGTACTATTGCTATCATTAATCCTACCAAGACCACTGCTTATACTACTATACAACTTCTGTTATTAATGCAAATGCTAATACTTTTATTCGTACATTTGTTGCTGCTGCTGAATAGAACCTTCTTCTTAGACAGCAAGTCAGATACTTTGTTTTCTTAGGTAAAATCCTTTTTCACATTTGGCCTCCATCACACAAACTGCTTCCACAGTTAAAGCAGTAAGTAGAAAACAACAACACTGTATTCAATTTTCTCATTTCACATCAGGAAGGACACTGGTTTACCTTAAGTAATACGGAGTCAAGGACTTGATTGAATTTCACTGATGTCATTACGAGGTCACATTTCAGTGTGTAATATGATATAAATTTAGTTACCCCACCCCTCCTCTCTCTGTCTGTCCCTGCCCTGAGCGGGGGACTCTTGTTTGTGCTTTTAAGCTAGCCTGGTTCCTTGTGCCCGACGCAACATGATGGATGGTCCCATCCTTTACAAATGTTTTATTGCATCTGTCATTAGCCAAAGGTGGCGCAGGCATTCTGTAAGAATATGCATGTGCGTGAACTCACCACACTGCATGAAATCAGGTGTATACACACACACACACACACACACACGCAATTTAATTTCTTCTTTTTCTCTCTCATATTTTTACAGGTTTGAAGTCTTTTGTGCAGACACACACTCAAATATACCTTGCTATACCTTGAATCTATGCAGTGCATCAAGGATCAGGATCTGGAAACACACAGATTTTCAGCCCCTGGATAGGTCACTGCACTGCAGTGGGGAACTCGAATCAAGGGAAGTGATACTCATTTCATGAAAAAAAAAGAAGAAAAAAAAGAAAAAATACTCTGTGCCTTTATTGGCACTTTGTGGAGTCTGAGAAAATAACCCTGATGATGTCATCCAGGTTATTTTCTTGAAGGCTATACATTTTTGACAAAAACGACTGCATTACAAACTGGGGTTGTGGAGTTTGAAAGACATGAGGCTGGGAGGGTCGAAAAGGTCCTAATAACTTGCAGTTTGGGAAATGTAGGAACCAGGGTTTATGCAGCTTGAGCCATACTAGAGACTAAAGTTGGGAAATCTCAGCCTCTGTTGCATCTATTTTGACCATTCTTCAGTAATTTGCAAGCAACTCACTTCTGTAGAGTTGCATTACTAAACTGTGGGAGGACCCCTTTAATAAAACTTTGCCTTGCCTTTTATCACTGCTCTCTGCAGGGCCATGGATACAAGTGTCATTGGAGACTGTCCTCCAAAATAGTCCCCATAGGTTGTGTTCACAAAGAGAAACTCCAACCCGTAATTGTGTTTTGTTTGGCAACGACTGATAGTGGCCGTAGTAATTATTATGGGAGCAGAGTAGGAAGTCAGGTCAGTCACGTAGTATAAAGAGTGACAAAGTCCACTCAGGATGGGAGAGAGGGAAGGTGGACAGGACTTTCAGCCAGGAGACTAACATTTGTGTCCCAGGTGAAACCAAAAGTCAGCAGTAAGTTATTTTAATCAGTTTGTCAATCAATCAATCAATCAATCAATCAATCTTTATTTATAAAGCACTTTTCATACAGGGACTTAGCATAAAGTGCTTTTCATGGTTATAAAGGATCGGAAGTTTGTCAAAAAAAAGGTTGCAGTTTGTCATGTGATGTATGTCATGTTTTGTTAATCACAAACATAACTGCGACCATCAACGGTCACGAGCTATTCTGTCCTTCACTGGCAGGGGTACTAATTTAGGAAATGTTCCAGTAGTTTGTATAAGTGGGTAAGAATATATGACCTATGTGGTCGCATGGGTTGGAGGACTTGTTGTGCCGTTTGACAAGCCAATATCACCCTTTAGACAGTATATAAAGATGGACAACATGACAGCACCCCAAAAGTGAAGCCAAAAGATACTGATCACCCCCTGATTGCTGGCTGCAGTATAGGCCACAACTTGCACCTCCTCCAAGTTAATTGATGGGGCATGGGCCAAATTAAAAAAACAAAAACAAATACACATCAAATTAATTTTTCCCACAAATGGTTTCTGTCAGGTCACAGGGGCAGCAGGCAGAGCAAACTATTCGACACTTACCAGCTCTTCCTGGGGTATCCCGAGGCCAGACAAGATATATCCCTCAAGCATATTCTGAGTGTGCCCCAGGGTCTCTCTAACAGCTGGACATGCCCAAAACACCTCTAACGGAAGGCAGCCAGGAGGCATCCAGATCAGATGCCCGAACCACCTCAACTGACCCCTTTGGACGCTTTAAAACATGTTCAACGTTTGAGAAGTTAAGTTGCTTTTTGTGTCAGTTGATGGGCTCAGAGTCAGGCAGATGTATCGGTGGGACCTCAGCTCCACTCCCTAAACCCTACTGCGGAGACTGTGGCTCCAAGTGATGTCACCAGCACAAGATGGCAGCGGACATATCCAGGATATTTTGGCTTCATTTTTGTAAAGTGGGAGGAAGTGGAGATGTGTCATCCATCTTTACATACAATCTTTGGTATCACCTAATGTCACTCAGATCAAGCCTTCAAATAAAGTGCTGTGCTATGCTATGAGTTGACACAGCCAGAATTGGCACTTGTCCCAATTGTCATTTAGAGTCTGATGGCCCAGACTTGGGCTAAGTGAAACTGGATTTAGGCACAGTGGTGCTTTGAGCAAAATCCCAGTGTCAGAATGCTAAGATGCTTAGAATGTCAAAATACATTTGTCTAGCAAGTCATGTTAACCATCGTCACCTCAGTTTAGCATGTTAGCATATTAAAATGTACTTATATTAGCACTAAACACAAAGTTCAGCTGAGGCTGATGAGAATGTCATTAGTTATGCAGGTATTTGGTCAGAAACCAGTGGTGATGGCCCTCAATGAAGAGTCAGGGGATCACCAAAGTTATTACAGTTCCTCTTGATGGGGACATGAATGGCTGAGCCAAATTTTTAAAAATTTACTGTCAATCCAACCAGTAGATTTCAAGATATTTCACTGAATAAGTGAAAACTTTGACCTACTTATGGTGCTAGAGGAAAAGTCAGGGGATCACTAAAGTCATTAGCCATCATTCTCTGGGGACCATGAATGTCTGTACAAAATTTCATGGCAATCCATCCAATAGCTGCTGAGAGTCAATGACTTAAAAAAACCTCAAAGAGGTCGCTCAGCCAGAATGGGATGTTAATGCTCTATGGGGCTAAAAACATGGAAGCTTGAAAAATGTTTTTTCCTTATGGCACAGTTTGGGAACTTGGTTTTTAGTCCTCTTAACACATCCATGACCTGAATTCACCGGGGTTAAAGATCACAGAGATGGGACTGTTCAGTGTTTCCACCTCGAGTTATGTCATTATAGGTCTAGAATAAATACAACTTTGCAGGAGCAGCTTTGGCGTTAAGAGTTTACAAATCTAATCAAACCCTTAGACCCGCTTCACGTCCATCCTGAGGTCCATCCTGAGGTCACAGCATTGGCCTGTACTTCCAGCAGGATATATAGTTATTGCTCTTCTGTGATAGAATGCTTTTTATCTGGACAGGGTGGTGCCTTTGGGTTGCCGTCTTGTCTTTCCCCCGCCAACTGCCTCTCTCCCTCCCTGTCTGTCACGCTCTCTTTAAGGCTGCTGCAGTAGCCCAAGGTGAGTTATAGAGTTACAGGGCCCGCCGCTTCCTCATTGCTACTGTTTTGTTGTTTTGACCCTGCACCATCTGAAGAATTTTTGAATAACAGATCTCGCCATCGTGGATGTTTTTCAGGGGAGGCCTCATGCAAAATGAATAGGGGTGGCACATTTTATTGAAGTTTGATTTAAAGAGGGGGTGGGGTAAAAATGGAGGACAGAGGGAGGAAGAAAAGGCAGGAGAGAAAGAGAAGGATGTTGTCATAAATTATTTTACTCATATCCAGCCCTGCCGATGTATGTTGGATTGGTAAATAATGCATCACCCCAGCGCATAATTAGGACAACAACACTATTCTTTTCCCTCACTCGCGCTTCCAGATAAGTATGTAGCTGTTGTTTGATTCCTCCTCCTCTTTAATGGACGTTGAGGCCACCTGATTGATCTGTGAAAAAAGCTCACTAAATGGCCTTTAAGTGCTGCTGTTGTTCTTGCACGGTTTGTGTGAACGCACCGCTTTCTTTTATTAAAAAAAAAATTCATGTTCAGATCTTAACGATATAGGTTATCATGTGAATGCTCATTATCATTTAGACACCAAATAAGCGAAGGTAATGTGTCCTAGAACACAAGAGGCGCCCCGGTAATGTTTGTTGCCAGTGATGTACATGTACATTGGCTTCGCAGATTCATTACAGCTCCAACGCTGCCACCATTGATTCTAACGCAATGTGACAAAATGCAAAGCCTGTTAAAAGAAAGGCGGGAAAAAAAGACAGGAACGAAGAGGAGGTTATTATTTAATATATGTGTCTGGGTATGTGTGTATGCGTGTGCGTGTCTTCCTCTCTCGTCTTTCTTCAGCAGGAGATAACACCTTTTGGAGGAACTGCCTTGAAGCATTATCCCCTAGACAGGATACATGGCTAATCTTCGGCTTTGAGCCATTACGCTACATTTATCTGTGACCCCCTCTCTCTTTATATCATTACAGTTAAAGTCCATAAAAGTGTGTTTAGACAAAGATGAAGGCATTACCTGCTCAGAAACCCCAAGTGCTATTAGAGGCTTAGGCCCCTGCCGATGTGCACTGGATATTAAATATCCTTTATCTTAAACGCTCTCTCTCTCACAGCTCTCTGGGTAAGCTGATATCTCACTCTGCCCTGCCTTATATTGCCATAGGCGTAATAAATACACAGATATCAATGGGCCAAGTTTGTCCCGGTCTCAAACGATTATGTGAGGCATGCCTCCCCTTTATGTAGTGGGAGTAGCAGGAGAGCTTTTATTTATTTCCGTGGGAGGGTAAGGACAGATATAGTTACAAAGTCAGACAGAGTGGAGGAGCAGAGCTGGTTATCTGCTGAACTGAGGGGACAGGCCGAACCACCCAGACCTCGGGCACACACACACACACACACACATGCGCACGCACACAAACATGCACGCAGCTGACAGACACCTACACATGCGCACATTTATGTGTCATAAACAGACTTGCACACACACGCCAGGAAAATATACATGCATGCACACATGGCATAATGACCCATAGTAGACGCACACATGCACAATCATCTGATGAGTATCTGAGAAAGGGGAGGGACACAAGGCATGGTATCTCTGCAAAGAGTTGACTTTATTGTCTTAAGGACATTTGTAATATACACCAAATCTTCCCCAGTTAATGTCATATTCTTTGAAAAGGACACTTCTCTGCAGGGCATAGAAACTTGAGAACAAAGTCTTCACCCTGTGATGTTATCACGCTGGAGCACTCGACCAAAGTTATCAGATTAAAAATAACATTAAGGTTTCTAGTTTGAGGGCAGTAACATGGTGCACCTGGCTGAAAACTGTTCAGCACATTTTTTGCCTGACTTTCGCACAGACTCCCAAGTATCCCACTGCTGTGGATGTGGAGTTCTCTTTTGTTATGAATGGTTCTGTGCAGAGTGCCCTGAACTTATGATAAAAAAAGGTACATTTGCGATACACTCAAATGGTGTATAGTGTATGAAAAAGCATGTGGCTTTTTTATTTTCTATGAAAGACCATGCATTGTCTTTGCTTCAAAATGTCAGGATGTCGTATTTTTTAGGATTGACACGTGAATTGCACTACATGCTCTCCTCAGATTGGCATATCTTTGCATCTTTACTTTGACTAAGTCTGTTTGCATGGTGTGTCCAGTTTGTGCTGTCAAAGGACACCCTTGAAATGTTGTGTGCTGTGTCTTTTCATCACTGCTGGCATAGCTCATGTTGAACAATCCAGTCCAGCTTTGGCCAATTTGAGATAAATGGTTTGATTTCAGGTTGTCTGTCGGTCTGCTGGTGCTTTTTATTTTAGCAGCATGAGAACAAGCTGAAAATGAACTAATTTTTTTTTGCTTTCTGATCTGATGTTGGTATTGAAAGGAGCCTTTCAAGACTGTTCCAAATCACTGTTGGAAATAAATCTGCTTTATGATTTCACACTGCTGTGGTTAGAGTTTGATAGGGTTTTGGCACAAGCATGACTATGCTAGGTTTAGGGAACATGGTTTGGGTTAAAATGTTTTCTAAGGGTTAAGGGACCACCATGTTATAACAATAATCACTTAAAGCTAGAGAACTTTCATGGTTATGGTTAAAAAAAAACATGAGCAGCGGACTCCCATCCATCCACCTCGGGCCTCGAGATTTGTGGCTCTGTAACTCAGTCCCTGCGCCTCCTTCTTTGCGTTCCAGTGGACGACAGGCATAATTCCAACACCTACAACAAGGCGTGTCACTTGAATGTAAGCATATGTCATTTTTGGGAATTTGCTGAAATGACTCATGCTCTCATTTTTCTTGGGAGGAAAGTCTTAATGAACAAGACTGCTAGCAGCTCTGTGAGGCTATGCTTATAGGGGCATTGATGCTTTGAGCTAAATGCAAAAATCAGCATGCTAACATGTTAAAAATGACAATAATAACAGTGATGTTATATTGTTGAAATGAACAAATAATTAACACTGAAGTCAAGGTACAAGCTAATACCTTGTACCAATACCATTCCCATCAGCTTAGGCTAGGGTCTGTCTCTGGGGCTCCTGTACGCTCTCCTCCCAATGTAGTAGTCCCTTAGCAGTGAGAGACTGAGGCACAAGAACCACGATGTATGCCAAGTAATTCTTGTCTCATTTGTGGTCAGTTAAACAATAATTTCAGACCCCCACGTCGCTATTGTCCAAGCTATTGGAGCTGTCATATTTTGCACAACCTGCATATGAGTGTGGTTTTTCATGGAAATGCAAGGCTTTCGTCATATGGAAGTGGGCATGGTTTCATCTAAAGTAGCCTGGAAAAGTGAAAGACACTGACAGCGCTCAGCTGTAAAATTGTGATGTCACGTACCTCCTCACAGCAACCAGGATTTACAACACAGGTCCAATGTAGCAGACTTAAAATAGATTTGGAGTGTTGAGTCCTAATACATAATACCTTCATATGTTTTTAACAGATGCTTGCTTAATAATTCTGAATATGTTGTGTTATAGAGAAATACTTAAAGCCAAGTTCTCATAGGCGCTAGCCTGGCGACTTTGGCATCTTTGGCAACTTGGTCATCAGCCGTGCATCTTGGCCGACCAAAGCGACCAGAGGAGTTAAAACTTGTTTAACTTTATGGTAATGAGCTCTGACGTAGTTTGGTGACAACCAATCGGAATGCTGACGTGCTTCGATGAAGTGGGTCCCAGAGAACAAGCCATGTAACTTTGGTTCCTACAGCACACTTGTTCCAACTATGGATATCGAGAAGTTGATTACTTGAGCTTGCGCGCACTCGATCCTTTATAATGTGTCACTGTTCGGTTACAGAGACCAAAATACAAAGAATGAGGCTTGGGACCACGTCGTGAAGGTAGCTGGTTGGTCTGGTGAGTTTTAGAGTGTGTAATGTTAATAATAGAGGAGAGAATTGCAGGCTAGTGTTGCGACGTAGCATGCAAGTCTTCCTTGCTTGGCTTGAATGGGATGACATATACTGCAAAGGAAAGCATTTTATCAACACAACAGCAAGCAGCAACCATACTGCTTTCAAGCCAGAAGTCTGCTTTGCGGCTCCTTTAAATTGACAAGCACGATTGAACGTTCGAATGATTCACGTGATGAGTGATTAGAGTGACCAAAGCTGCCACAAATATTTTGACAGTTAGGCTTTTTGGGGGGCCGCGAGAGAATTTGTCTCTTTGGAAGCTTCTGGTTTGAACGCACAGTAATACGTACAATGTGGCGAAAGTTGAAGGTAGTACTAAAAGCTTTGCAGCTTAGCCCCCTCTCGGCTGCATTTCACTGCCTCCTGAAAAAGACTTAAAGATTGAAGTTCAAACCCTATCTTAACAATTGCTGCATATTTGTCATGGTTGTCTGATTCCTCTGTTGGAAAGGAGGTTGCAGCCAAAGCCTACTGAAACATGCAATTTAGGGAAATGTTTGAGGAGTTAATTCCATTATTGTCCAACAGCCCAGTCGCTAGAAGAAAATGATGACATTTTACATTTCTGCAAATCAAGGATACATTGTATTTATACTTTTCATACGTATCATGTCAATGTTTCTAACATGATGGGGGATATGGGCTGATGTGGGAGACTGTCACTGGGAAGCAGAGAGAATGGTGCATGGCGTGTCACCCAGGTGAAACGCCTGCCACTCTACAGATCACTGCAGACCACTGTTCAAGAACAACCAACAATAAAAGTGGTTGTTTTTTTTACAGAGACATTGATGCATTTCCTGATATAACAGTGCCACGAAAGGCAGTTATTTTTTGCTAAGACATCACTGCACTTCCTGCCGGGATAGTGCCACGAAAAACAGTTGTTTTTTACAGGGACATCTCTGCATTTCTTGACGGAATGTTGCCACAAAATGTGGTTGTTTTTAACAGAGACTTCTGTCACATTGCGAGAATCATATTTGTTGTGGATGGGGCGGCTTCAAACTGTTACTAACTGCATTCACATATTTTATCAAAGATCATCATGTAAATTCTGTTTTTGGGTGGATGTTCTTCACGCCAGAACACTTTTGTCTTTCTTTCACTCTAATAAGGCTAATAAAGCAGACCCACTTTCTCCAGGTTTTACCATTCTTTTTTCTCTTTCTCTCTCGTGCTCACGTATATTCCCACTCCCCCTTATGCACCGAGTCACTTTCACAACTTTCATTACCTCTCTGAGGGCAGGCTGAGCTAGCTGGCAGGGGAGATGGGTGTATATCTCCTAGCTATAACCCGTCGTCCCCAGAGTGTGGAGGTCAATGAGATTAACCTATAGCTCCTTTTTTCCTTCATTACGCACTCCAAATTACACCCACTTACAGACGAGAGAAAGAAAGAGGGAATCATATATGGGCTGATATCTATTTAAAATCTAATCCCTTTGGGTGAATTGCTCAGCCTTTCCATTTCTCTTATGTTTCTGCCTATTGCCTCCGGGCTCCGCTGTGCCGTGGTGCGCTGCGGCGCCGTTCAGGAAGGTGCTATAACCTCGCCCCTGTTCGTATTAACTTTAGATTCATCTGCACTAATATAGGAGACACTTAAGATTATAACTCCCTCTTTTCTGTTGTTATTGCTCAGTTAAACATTACAGACTCACAGCCTATTGCTCTGTTGCCACAAAGCTAACCTCTCAACTTACTCTAATTATTTACTGTGGATTCCTGCGGTTGTACCTTAAGGCACATCATTCCTTTTTAACAGAGAGATTGTCAGTGTCCAGGTTTCCTTTTTATATTTTAACTCAGTTTACCACAGCATGTTTGGAACCAAAATAGTTAATAGAAATGCACTGAGATGCAGAGGAAAGCGCTTATGACATAGTTTTGTGTTTTCCTCTTGTAGTTTGAATTTGAGTGTGGTATTTGTTCCTAAATAGGCAACCACACTGAGACATTTTATTATAATGAATCTCACTGCCTTTCACCACGCTATTTGTTCTTTTGTTTAACTCCAGCATGATGCTTTAAAGGTCCCATACTGATCAGATTTCATGATTTTGTTTTTGAATGTGGCTCAGAATAAGAATAATGTTCTCCGTGATGTTTTGCAAATACATATACACTGGTCAGACAATAAGGTAAACACGTACTATAAACAGTGTCTGGCAAACAGGGCTTTGATATGTGTGTATGTGTGTGCGTGTGTGTGTTTGTGTATGTGACATCTAAGAGAGTTTTGACCAAATCATCTGTTCCCAAACTGCAGGTGCACTGGTCAACAAAACTGCAAGTATTTCATATATCATGGGCAGCAGTCTGGAAAATGACAGCATATACAAAACACAGGAAAATTGCTTAGATAAAGAGGAAGTTGAAACTAACCAACGGGGGTGTGACAGATGTGTAGTATATATACACTGTATAGGGAAATGACTGACTACTGCTAGTTGGTGTGTAACCTTTTATAATGCACCTTTGCTTTGTTGCAGCGCTTGCAATGCTGATTTACTTAATTCAAAGTCCTTTTTCATGAAGTGTTTACATTAATTTTTCTACCCCCTGTTGTTTAGTTAAAGGGAAATTTATTATTGAACGTATTGGAGCATACCCACAGACAGAACAACCACAAACTGAGTTCTGATTGGCTCCAGCTCATCTAATTGAAAGGAAACAAACCTGCTGACTGGAGGCTTTCCAGATCAAGCCCAGCTGTGATGTGTTTTCCCTGAAACTGGAAAACTGAGTCCAGCTGTGATGCATTTTCCCTGAAAACTGAGGGTGTCTTGAAAATACAGATGAAGTTTGAAAAAGCAATAATTAAAAATTGTATATTATAACTCAAGTTGCACTAATCAAGATGTTTGTACTAAAATTATGTTGGCTATTAGATCAAATGATGATGTGTTGTGTGGATCACTCACGATCAGAGAATTATTACCTGTTCCCCTGAGCTCTGTGAAGCATTTAAGTGTCTTTCGGCTCATTGTTTTGGTTTTCCTGCTTGCTTTAAGCTGTCTCTATGCTAGCCATTGTTCTAGGCAAGACCACCTAAACTGAGACCAAGTCATGACCAAGACCATAGTGAAATGAGATCAAGTCAAGACTAAGACCAGACCAGTGGAAGTCCCACACTGCATGACACACTTAGGATAAAATGTGGAACATTAAAACCATCAACACTCCTGACATTGATCTGAAAGATACATATTTCCATAAAAACATCACAGAAAACAAATGAATATTCTCTTTATGCATTTCTTTGCATGCAAACTCTCTTGATAACATAATTGCATTGCAGAGGTGAATTTTATATAGTGGAATTTTCCTTCATTTTCAACAAGCAAAAAAATACAAGTAAAGTCTAATGAGCTGAAAACAAATAACCATTTGTATTCAGTATTTCTATTTTGCTCAGGCAATTTAGTGATGTCCCTAGAGTTGTGGTCTTGACCGGCCTTGAAATAAACTTCTGAGACCTCTTTGTCTGAGCCTGAGATAAGGCAGAGTAGAAATGTTGTTGAGTCCAAGATACCGATACCTTCAAAAAGTGGTTTTCGGACACGTCTCAAGACCATGACCGACCTTGGGTACTACAATGCTTATGCTTTCTGCCCAATACCAAAAAGCAGACAGAGAATGTACCAACTAGCTTGTGACATACAAGCTAAAACGTTGGATATTTTCCTCAGGAACTGGTGGAGACTAAAACAGGGCTAAACGAGGAGTAAATATTAGGTTACTTACATTTATAATAAAACACGATTCCAATTGCCGATTGCTCTGTTTCTGCTGGATATTTAAAGCAGCTCTACATGAAATTGAAAGAATATTAGTTGTCTGGACGCGGTTCTCAACATGGAGATGGCAGAACTGGTGGCTATCAGGCAACAGTGCAAAGCTGCTCATTCTCATTCTGAAGGTTTTGAATACCGCCACTTTGTCAGTGATTTCAGTGTCAGACACCTGAAGCCAAAAGCTACCTTTCCAGGCAATATGATATGCTGCTGGGTGGCGTTAGTTTGTAACCCGGCCAGACGAAAGTATTTGAGGTGTTATGACATGAGAATTGTTGGCAACAACAGTGCTCACAGAGATAACAGTGCTAACCGGGGTAAACCAGAGGGTGGGCAATACGCTTCCACGAAGATGGTATACCTCCATATGAGCACAGTGCAGAGTGGTGGCGCTTAGGTAGCCGGTGGGATACACACATACACTAACATGCGTCCGGACCAGCTCACAACAATAAACTACAGAGAAGCTTGGAATGAGATACACACAGAAGTAGCATGACTAATTATTATCTGCTCAGAACGCCATTACTCGTAAAAAAAACATAATAATAAAAAGTCAAAAAAATGCAGCTTTGTGTCATTATCTTTAACCCCATTTTTATGTAGTTACATTTTTTCAGCAATTTTCTTAAAATGTGTTTGAATTCTGTAATTGCCTCTTTAAAGAGTAGTTATAACTGTTACATGCATGCGTGTACTGGATAAAAGCTGGAAAACAAAGCCAGCGCAAGTACACACATCACACATTGTAGGAGACAACAGCTGGCCTTAAAAAGCACTGTTGACTGTGTTCTTTAATTCTGTCTCTGAAAACAAAGTGACATGATGCTTTTCATTTGGTCATATTGTAAATATATACACCAGTTACTCTTCTTCTTCAGCTGCATTTCTGCCAGAGTAGCCAGCAAAGGTGTGTTTGAATGGAACTCTGGAGCCTGTATATGAAAAATGCAGTTACAGTGAATAGTAGTGACTACAGGTGTCAGCAGATTACCAGAGCAGATTTTTTTTTTAAATGACATTAAATTGAACATCAATAAACACTGATACTGTAAATATGTATAAACAAAAGGAGAAATGTGATTAGTGGTACTTTAGATAAGAGCCTAATGTAATTAAAACTACAAGATCAATTTAGGCAGCGGTATGCAGTGTGCCTCAATTCACACAAACCTCTACCTTAGCTAATAGCTAATTTCTCGTAGTTAAGGGACCACATAGATTTTCACACTGACTAAATATCTTGTCCTCCAGCTAGAGCATTCATTCACTTTGCAACGGAAAGCTTTGTCTTCTGTCTTCTGTGTGATCACACCATCCATTTGCGATGACGTCATTACTTTATGCTACAAGTGGCCCAAAAGATGGTGAAAACCGGTGATAGCGCCAGAGGAGCAGAGAAGCAGGTTGATAGGAATGTCTGTTGTATCGTTTGAATTGATGATACACTTTCAATACTTTTATCAATTATTATGGTTTACTCATTTACATAAGCTTTTAGCTTTTAGGTTGTACAGATTTCAGGGACATGAATTACCAAAAAATACTGATGTAGGCACGGGGGAAATATTTCTACTGCAGATGAAACTATCAAAACGGCTTTGCATTGTGCTAATACAAATGAGCAAATCTCAAAAACTAAAAAAAAGTGCATAGTTTAAATAACTTATGGAATGTTAAAAGTTTTTAGAATTTTTTCATAAATCTTTTGGATCAAAATTCTTTGTGTGTTTTTTTTTTTTCAAATTTGCTGAAATACATTATTTTTGTATTTTCTAAATTTATGACGTAATTCAATAATACTCAATAATTTCAATACTCAACAATTACTATGGTGTTTTAGCGTCCGTTGTACAGATTTTAGGGACACGAAGCATTTGAAAATACTCCAATAAATAACATCACAGTAAGTGCAAATACCAACATATGCACTGGCTGATCGTTGCTATGGCAGGGTTCAAAGGGTAAACCTGCAGGGATTCTTCTCCATAGGCCCTGGACTGAATTATTTTGGGGCCACCCATATTAATAAAACTGCATCCACTTGTAGGCTTCTGCCAACATCATGTCTAGTAATCATCATTAACAGCACAGTTCAGAGTTCAACCCAAATCGGAAGCCGCCACGAAACAATAGGAAGCCACGTTCAATATTATCTTAACATTAGCGATGATGAGCAAATTTGTTTGTCGGTGAGCACATCTGAGGTTTATCAGCTGGAGGATGGTGTGACTGATTGAGCGTCATTGTGGTGGGTGTGACGGAGTAGGCAGCAACCCGGCTCATGTAACTTCCTGGTTATGAATAGCCTCTGTGGAAAGGTCAATGCCATGACAACCCTGTGATGGATGTCACTGACGTCCAATTAAATCCTTCTAAAAAAGGCGCCTCTGAGGCTCTTGTGTGTGCTTATTAAATATAAAACAGCTAAATCAAAAGTCTGAGGGCCTGCTTCTCTGTGCTTAATGCCGACTAGGACAACCAAGAGCATTTTTTATTCCTCAATTATTCATGTTTTTGATGAGGGGGTCAATAAGGGAAAGAGCACTCGTTATGAATGTTTGGAGCTAAGCGCAAAGGTCACAACACACAAACACACACAAATACACATCTTTTCAGACGTTTCTAACTTTTTTCCCCTCACTCTTTCTCTCTGGATAAATAGAGCAGAGCAAAGAACAGTACTCCCATGCTTTGAGGAATGCAAATATTTGTCGCCAGGTTGTTGAAGCTTTCTTTTTTGTATCTATCTCGCCCGGTCTCCCTCTCTTACGCACATACACACACACACATACACACAAGCTGCTTTGAGGAAACTGGGACAGACAGTCAAGCCATGAATAAGAGGATGCACGTTTTTATTTGTGTATTATTTGGCCCTTTGAAACTTCCAGCACATCCACTAGTGCACATGCATATGCACGTAGACACACGTGGCCACACACTCGAATCAGCCTCAGTTTCCTTGCTCGAGTCCAACAGTAAAAGTCCTCTCACTTTTAAGCCTACCTTTGGTTGAACTTATGCTTTTCTTTTTTTTCCCATGTCTTGTGTATCCACTCTGAAATTATAGATGGGGATAATAATAATAATGTCATTTTGTACCGGAATCTTAGTCATTACCTGCAGTAAAGTGCTTCTAATTGATACCACCAGAGAGATAATGATTACAATGCCCTCCAGGAACATATTATTGCAATATTAACCTTTGTATATATACTTTTATGCAGAAGACTCTGGCACATTAAGGGATCTCTAAATCTTACTTGTGCGGTCTAATGCCATTACAAAAGAATGGATACTCGGAGGTGTGCCCTTTTCCTGATTAAGTGTGTCCAGGGGTTTGCAGCCATCTCCAGGAAATGGATGACATGGAAGTGCAATTTCCAATGTCTCTCTCTTCTCTTACTGTCTAAAGCTTTCTTTCTTTCCCAGGCATCCCTTCAGAGTTGTGCACTGGAGATAACCTTTATCTTATTCTGTGTATAAGCATCCAAGTGTATTTATATATTTCTTATGTAGGTATATTATGCATGTGTTGGCCCGCATGTCTCTGACTGTCATATCTGCCTGTGGATGTGCTTATTTCTGTGCGCATCCCCAACATTTGACCGACACACTGCACAGCTGCTGTGCCACACTTGGCTGGACTCCCCCCGAAAAACAGCATCCAAACCAGAGGCTATTTTTGGACACAATGCCTTCACCACAATAATTGGCCAACACTGAGGCCATGATCCCTACCATCAACCACACTGCGACATTCCTCTTAATATGACTGCGTGAAGTATCACTGTATATGTGAAATGTTTTGCCCATGTGTCCAGTGTGTGATGCCTCAACACACTGCGGTTATGGCTGTTTGACCTGATATCTTAGCAAAGTGAGAAAAGGCAGCAACAGTAGCATCAGAGAGCTGATTTGGAGGATGAAATCCCATGAGCAGATAGAGGGACCTTTGGTTAAGAGATCTTTCCGCAGCAAAGACCAGAGTACTGCTGACAGAGGGCAAATGAAAACAAATTAATTCAGTGAGGACTGCGGTTATGTGTGTGTGTGTGTGTGTGTGTGTGTGTGTGTGTGTGTGTGTGTGTGTGTGTGTGTGTGTGCGTGTGCGTGTGTTTGTGAGTGTGCGCGCCTAACTCATGACACAGTCCAAAACAGCTTCTTAAGACCTGGTGACACAGGACAGGAAATTGGGATATCTGAATACTCTGGAGACCTCTTGGCTTGGCCTCACACAGGCCCTCCCACCCTTGCACTCCACCCATCTGCAGTAGCAGGCTCCAGCCTCTGGTGGGCACTGTACAGAGCACTGGTCTGACCCTAGGAGGATCACAGTGATGTGGTCTTGGTGGAGGAGCTTATTCTTTATCTTGATAATATGCAGGATGCATGTTGTGGCAGTGAAATATGAAGTCATGATAAAGTTGATTTGTAACTGCAGCATAGATTAATTTTCACATACTGTGTCAACGCTTGCTTTAGTGCTTAGCACCTAAAGGTAAAGTTATGGCAGTGAAAGACAGACTTTATCTCTGTAACTGCTGGACTGTCCTCCCAAGATGAACAACAGCAAAATTGGTTCGGCTTTAAAACAACATTCAGTTTTTGTCATTTGCACCACAAAATCTACAAATGGAGGTGGTTTGGGTGGATGGATGGCTTAGCAAAACATCAGACTTGACCGTAGTGATGTCAGTTTTGATCAGTTCTGCTTTTGGTAGCCTGACACCCCTTAACTGTAACTAACCAGTAAATTTTTTGAAAAAAGCAAAAAGCAAAATGACGTAAAATATAAGCGGCTGTTCCTTTTAGTCTGGCCTTTGATTGATTCGGTAGGCTTTAGCACCACATTTCGAAGTGCTATCCATTTATCATTTGTGGTGAAATTTTAATGTTTTGTGATGTAAATTTCTCCCCAAGGTAGCCATGGTGCATAAATGTCTTCATTTTGAGCTGTAAAATCGCTTCAGCACTGTTTGCACCATTAGCTGTGCTGACACTGCTAACCGTGCTACTAGAGCTAGTTAACAAAGCTAAAGGGGGGTTGTGTCTAAAAATTGAGCCTCTTACACACTGAGGTGACCTCGGGGGAACCCAAAGGACAGGCACAATATTTCCACAGCAGTGTTGTTGGGTTGAGACAGTGGTACTAGCGGTAACTGCTGAATGAGCAGTGCCACTAAGCTAGCTCCAACCAGACCCAGTTGGTGTGCAGTGCAGTAAACCGTAGAGCAGCAAACTATATTAATTATATTGTATAGCAAAGATATTCTCAGCTGTTAACCAATGAATGGTTCACTGTTGACATCCCTACTTAAACTTAAATGGAGGACTTGCTGGCGTAACAACACATGGTAATGTGCCTTAGTCTAAATCTCCATATGTATATTTTTTAATTAACTTTAGCGTCTTAAAAATAATTAAATCATTTTTGTTTGTTTGCCTGGATTGGTAGTTTGTGTTATTTTGAGAGTTTGGTAAATCCAAACTAACCCTTAAAACACTTACGTCACACAATGACATAAACACACTACTGAAGGAGGCAGTGTTAGATCAGCGGCTCCCATGTGCTGCAAGGTAAAATTGCTGTTTTTGTCAGTGGAGTCTGGCTTTAGAGAGAGCAAAGATAAGCTTCATTTTCAGTTCAGCCTCCCATTAGAAAGGGCTGTTTGTTTGGGAAGAACTGATTATACAACTGGATAAATGAGACTTCAATTATACAGCACAAGTTGTGTGGGAGTTTGTGAATTGATATTTTGCTGCTGTTAAAGCCGGATCCCTTTTACTTCAGTTCATCAGGAATTTTCTCCATTGTTGGATTCTGTGTTCACTGGAGGTATGCAAGTAAAAACAAGTTTTACCTGTAAATTCAACATAACAGGTGGTGAGTAATTGGTAAATTAGTGGTCATATGGGGGATAAGTATTCCATTAAGTATTTTTCATTTATTTTATACATTTCCAAGTCATTTCCAAGTCATATCCATTACAGAGTGAAAAGAAAAGTCACATGAGAGATTCATGTTTAAGTGTGTAAGAATAGAACAAAAGAAATGAGCAAGATCAGCAGCTGCAGCAGAGCAGAAGCTGGTGTGTCTGTAGCTACGGGAGGGCAGGGAGGTTACACTCAGCTGACATTCTGTAAAAGACATGTTAAGTGTCAGGGAGTGTGAGGGTGATTAACACCCAGGCCATGCCTAGCAATTTGAATGGTACAAAATTGAACAACAATGAATTAAAGTTAAGGATTGAATGCTAACCTTAAACACAACTAAGGGTTGTGTTTAAGGTTAGCATTATTGTATCATAGCATCAGTGTAAAAAAGGTTACATTTACTTTAATTAAGCACTCATTTAATGCACCACCTGGTGAGCATGTTAAATGACCCAAAACGAACACCCACACAACATTGTTTGACCAACAGGTGCATACTGGGTCTGGCCAAATGCTAAAATGTTGAGTGGGCTGGTCATATTGTGCATAAAGAATGAATGAGAAGCTGAACCTAAAGGCAGATTATGGAGGACACTGCAGTGTTCAAGGCTGAGAATGTAGGTCCAAACAGATGCGTACAACATACAACTCTCATGGATGTGCACTCCAGCGAATGTAAATAACCTCTGCATTGCCCAGCAGTTTCGCATTTTGTGTGTGTGCAGGCTATGTGGTGTGTAAAGCTGTGCAGCTCTCCCTTTGCTTCAATAGACATTTCTCTGAGTTGTGGCCGTTTCAGATTTTGTATGGTTTATACATCTCTATGTTGTCTGCCTTGGTAAAGCTTTATTTTATTGTCAATTATACGAAGTGGCTGCTAGGCATTGACATTTGCAGGTGTTTATATATATTATCATAACATTTTGTCTTGCCAAAATACTCGTAACAGGAATGCGGCCTGGCATGTCCATTGTGGCACTGGAGCACGTCCATTAAAATCAAATTGCTAAATTGATATACAGGCCACGGAAGTTGTGCTTGCCCACGCAGGCATCACATGGCTCCTCTCTATTTTTTACGCGGCTGGTCTTTTTTTTTTCTCTTCCTGCGGCTCCGCTGTCCTCCAACAGGTAAAAATTAAATAGAACACTGAACAAATGAGTACAATCTGTTTAGAAATGATAAAAACAGGCAGTGTAATGCAGCAGAGCAACTTGTAGCTGTTTTTACATTTAGCATTGAAAAACAAATCTATCTAATCAATGCATCTGTAGTAAAAACAACTTGGTTAATTCATTGAGTACCCGTTAATATATCCTACACTTCCAAACCCTGCATAAATAACTGCAGTATCACAAGGCACAGTTCAATATTCACATAACGAAGCTGTCGCAACCACACAGTGTGTTCTCGTCCCAACTTGTCAAATATCGCAGTTTGGTCAGTGGGCTTTCGTGTCTAAATATGACACGTAAGGTACGTTCCTGTGTTTGTTGTGGACATTTTAGGACAGCGTGTCAATTTACACTTGTTAAGTGCATTATGTCTTTTCAAAATTCACTTCCATTTTCACAAGAAATGTGCAGCGCCTGTTCGTTAGTTAAATACAGTCTTTTTCAAAAATATTTCCTTGTGCTACAAAAGTATGTGGTCAGGTTTAGAAAAAAAAACCATTATGGTTTGGCTCAACATTTATATGGGAAGTGAACAGCAGGCTCCTGGGTGAAAGTCCAAGCTTTACTGGACCCATCCACCACCCTCCCGCCTGCCTTATAGGGACTTTCCAGCTCTTTATATTACGTTGTTGCTGGCAGGGTTACAAACTGATATGATCCGGCAGTGTTTGAAAGTGACGACAACTGGCGGCATGTCATACCGTTGTGACCGGTGCCTATTTGTGTCAGTGTCAGGCGCAGAAATCATTTACAAGGTGGCAGTATTTGACGAGTTGGGAATGAGACCAACAAGTACATTTTAACTGATCTACTTTTTGATTTTATCAACTCAAAGTAACAGTACTATTACTCGAGTAAAATATTCTCACACTCTTTCTATTCCTGTAGTTTGAACTCTTTCTTTCATGCTTTTGGGTATTCTCAGGTCCAGTCATAGACTGTCTAATAACCAGAAACCTGTAACACTTTCAGTGAGACACAACCTTGAAACAAGGTTTGGATCCTTGACCTGCTCTGGTTCCAGTCGGGTCCTCTGGGCTTTCGCCTGAAGACCTTGACTGCACAGCTTTCACAACAGACTGACTGAGCACCATTGCTCTTTTTTCAGCATTAGAATACTGTGCTACTGTGCCAAGCCAGTGACATGGTCAAGGGTACAACAGCTGTATTTATTGTGTCGATGGTAGTGCCAGTTGCATTTGTCCAGCAGTGTTTACTCTCTACTATATGTCCTCACCAGCTTCACTCATCTTCAGCTCAGTTGAGCAAGTGTACCTGTTTCTTATTTCCAAGGCTAAAAGATGGCCTGGAAAGATAGATAGTTGGCCAGGATTTTTTTGTGTTTAGTATTCATCTCATAGTTGTAACACAAGGCCCACTTGTCCTTGACTGCTTGTTACAAATAACCCACATAATTCCCACAGGCTCAGAGATAATTCACTGATAATTTAAGGCACTGGTACTGTGTAGCATTTTCCCCTAACACACAAAAAAATCAGCACATTCCTTTGTTGTTCTCTCATTGTTTCCCTGCTGCTCCTGAGCTGACACTAACCTAGTAAAGCGTCTCTTTTGTTCGGGGTAACAGGAGACTGTTGCTGAAGTGTACACAGAGGTTAGTGTGACTGAGCCCTTTTGTGGTGTGGCAGCACCTTGCACTTTATCTGCCGTTTAGCTTCTCTTTTCACTGCAGAGCTGCATTATCTGCTGATTTAAGGAAGTGCTGCTGAATCAGGTCAAGGAGGTGCTAGCAATTGTCAGCAAGGTAAAAAGGGCCTTAAGCGCCAGCGCTCGCTGGCAAGCTTTTAAAAAAATGATTAAATTTACTCTGACACTGAAACCGTTTTATACCAATAATCAGACCCTGTATGAATGTAGCAATGAATATTCTCCCTTAATGCAATTTCCCAGGACCTACAGTATGGTGGAGTATTTTTGTACTGGGGCACTATAAAGAGATTAATTTAGTGGTAGTCTTCCCACCAGGGAGTCAATGTAATCCTACAGAGCATTAGAGAAAAGGAAACAAGAAGGAGGAATGGACAAGAAAGAGGTGGAGAGATGAGGAGAGGAAAGGGAAAGGAAAGGAAAGAAGGAAAGAGCAGGAGAGTATGGGAGAACACAGGGGGAGAGGAGTAATCACGTGTGTCCGGCGGAGGTCACCACTGGTCTGCAGGTTCTAATTATGTGCTAATAGCCACTGAGGAGGTCATTTGGAGCCATTAGCCAGTGCCTGTAGGTAGTTAACGGCCCACAGCATAACCCAGCCTCCTTAATGTTCCCTGCGAGGCCGTTAGCGCTCTGTCACCAGCCAGCTAGCTGCCTCGTTACTGCGATTAGAAACCAATTGATAGGTAATAGTAAAATATGATAGCACACTATCCAGAAAATATGGACTCTTGTGGAAAGGTGAGAGGACAGGAGACAGCGAGTGGTAGTGCATGAGAGTGCCTACCCAGAGGGGAAAGGCAGATCAAGCTCTGAAGCGAAGGGCAACAACTGACTGACCAACCAATCAGAAAGTTGAGTCAAATCTGGAATCTGCCACGATTCCCCAAAAGATGACAAGGTTCAAATGTTGTCACTGAGGGTGAGTTGAATGAAATGTGAGGTGGGTCCTTGTCAAGATGAAGTATGACATTTTACTGTTGGGGATGTGGATTACTTCTCCTAAAAGTCATTGGCATTTTCTGTCCCAAGAGCAAAGGCACAGTATCCCAGGAATCCCAGGAAACTGGCTTGCTGTAAAGGGAACTTTAGCTGCAGTCTAAATGCATATGTCATATTTCAAGCAATCTTAAATGCAACAAGGAGAAATGTGTATAATGCTATGGGTTCCAAACCAGACTGCATTAGTGTATTATTTCCATTGTTGTGCTCTGACTCTAAAAATATAACTCTTTTCAAAGGTAATATTATTTTATGCATTACCCCTATCAATAGTAATGTGTTACAATACTTTATATATTACTTTTCTGTTATAACCCACAATAATGGTAATTGCATATCTCTTAAAAATTCAAGGCTTTTCATGTGTAGCTAGTGCAGATAGTGTAGCTATGGCTAAATAGCTTGCAAATGTTTTTTTTTGTCTTGTTACCTGGAGTCTTCTGTTGCCTGTGTTTTCACAAGGACCTGCCTGAAATATGGAGAGACAATCGTGTAGCAACATTTCATCCACCACATATCCAGCCACAGGCTGCATTAGTTTTTCACTAATAGCCTGCTGCCCATGAAAATCCAGTTTTGGTTGTTTAGCCAGTGTAGGACTACGGCTAATGTCCATGGATGGCACACCTTTGCTGGGGTGTATTTCTTGTACCTTCACATTGTTACCAGAGGTTTGAGGACATGTTTTTCACAATGCAAACAGTTTTAGCACCACTACCTGCAGCAACAGTGTTCTTGTCATCTTTCTTCTGACAAAATCAAAGTAATGGGAATATTACCAGCCACTTAAGATAAGTGTTTCCATTTTTCAAATAGCTTGCTGCTTTGTGACTAGCGTGCGCAGCGCAATGATTACAAAAACGAATCCTGTGAAGTGACTGTTGAGGTATATTGTACAGATGTATATTTTGACAATCATTCTAAAGACTTAGAGGCAAGACAGGTTTTGACAGCGTGGTTATCCTGATCAGTGGATAAAACCAGCTTTTGATAAATATGGTGGTGTGACTCAGTCTGTATGTCTGACCCCATAGAAAAAAGACAAGGAAGTACGCATTAATTGCTATATACAGTATTCTCCTCTGGGCCGAGAGTTTGAGAAAGCTGTCAAGAAACATTGGTACATATTAAGCTCTGATCCAACTCTGACTAAATCATTCTCTGACCCTCCTCGGTTCGTTCATAAAAGGCCTCCTAATTTAAAGAATCTGCTTGTTAGGTCATACCTACATCAGCCCACACCATCCCATTTTTTTAACTGAGATACCTGATGGTAACTATAAATGTGGTAGATGTGCACAGTGCAGCTTTACTTACAAATGCCACAAATTTAATCATCCAGTTACTTGGAAACTTTTTCATATTAAAGGTATTATCAGCTGCACCACACCTAACATCATCTACATGATTAAATGTATATGTGGGCTGGATTATATAGGTAAATCATCTAGACCTTTAAAAACCAGGATATCAGAACATAGGAGTGACATCCGGACAAAAGATTTTAAAAATACTGTTGCTTTACATTTTTGGGGGAAAAACACTGTATCTCATCGCTAAAATATTTTGGGATTGAACGTGTACAGCTGCCACCTAGAGGTGGTGATATTAATGCACTATTACTTCAGAGGGAAACATTTTGGATTTCCACAATACTGTGAACAGGGCTGAGGCTCTGTTTCCCCATTTTTTCCCCTTCTCCCTGGAGCTTCTCTTCTGGAGTTTGTCTCCCGTAATAGTCTTCCCATTTTCTTCTTAACATAAAATGAAAAAAATGTGTGTGGTCTTTTTTAGGGTTTTCAGTTCCTCTACATGCACACTTCTATATTAACTTAATTTGAATGGATGGAATGGATCCAATGTATATAATTGTGTATACAGTATATTTATTGTGATTGTGTGACTTCTTTCAAAGAATTCTAAGTACGTCTTTAAATATTTTTCTTGGGAACATTTGTTGAACATTTGCTGTTTATTTGTATTTATATGTTCATCGTTTTTCCTATCAACCTGCTCAGTTCCCTATTTTTTCTTTTCCCAACAACAGCCACAGATTATATTGATGTGTATGTGTTTTTTGGGTTGCCTCACTTGAGCGGCATCCATGGCTTGATTGGGGGTGGGACCAAAACCTATATGAGCAAGGTGTGTTCTTTGTCCTTTATCCTGACGAAGATCTATGTTGATTGAAAAGTTGATCCTTACAATAAATATTTGAGGAGCTATACCAGTGTGCGGACTTCACCTATTTTAAAAGTCTGTTTGCTTGTTGGTCCCGCACCTGTGATACTTTGGGTGTGCGTGCTCTACCCTACTTACTGTTGTATAATTAGCCAGTGGTGGAGCGATAACAAAACTAATGTAACGTTAACGTTGGTTTTGGGGGTAACTATTACTATTACTTAAATTTTATCAGTAAGTAGTTACACTGCTCGTTACTGGAAAAAGTAATATTAATACCGTAATGTGTTACTGCCCAATACATATTATTTATGGTATTAATAATTATTAGGGCAAAATAATGCCATTTATGACAATTAACAAATGATGCGTGGCCAAACCAACAACCTGCAGGACCCAGCCTGGGTCAGTTTCACGTAAGCTTACTTGAAAGTATCCCGCATTTGGGCAGGTCATAAAGTGGCAAAGCAGTGTTTTGAGTAAGTTATTAATAACTAAGAAACAATGCATATAATACTCCAACTTTTACCTTGTCTTCCCCTCTCTCTGTCTCTGTGTCTCTGTCCCTTTCTCGCTTTCTCAAACATACCCGCCTTGGAGAGCACCTTGGCACTTACTCCCTGTCTCAGTCCTGACAATTATGCTACTATAATGCATAAAGTTGGCAGCTTGAAGGTCAGGTTTGGGTGGTTGATTAACCAAATAGTTGGATTTGGTGGGCCAAATTAGGGTATTAGTGAATTAATAATCTCTGTAAACACCCATCTGCATATATACTCTGCATATAGCAATGTAAGCAATGGGACAAGACTTTAGTATTGAAAGCTCCTGTTTGTAGTTCATTTGTAGTCCAAGTAGTACTGACCAATAACGTCTGAGCAGACTCTGGTCGTAAGCAGGCAGCCTAACAACCTATGTGGGAAGACCAGATCCTAACAAACTGAGTGTGGGGAGAAGAGTGTGTTTGTGTGGGACATGTTGAGCTTACAGGTAGTCTAAAATATTTGATGTAATGTGTCGCTCCACGTCATTTCCCCCTGCTCTGGCAATTTTGCAGAAACCTCTCTCAGAATCACCTTCCACCACCTTCACCTAGTTATTAGTAGTTTCCTTGTCTTTGCTGTGACTACATGTATTTTTCTTTGTGTTACCTTCCATCGCAATTTTCCAGTTGACTAACTTTCCAGAAGACTAATGCAGTCTGGATGTAGTGTATACGACAGTGACAGGTTCACCTGCACTTGACCCTCATGTGGGTAGTTTGATTGACATCAAACACAGACCTGTGATGACAATCTTCCCTGCTTTCTTCATAGCCATTGGATAGAAGCCAGATTTTAGAAAAGTGTCTGTCCTGCAGTGGTTTGAATTTTGAAAAATAGAGCCAATCAAAATGCGGGACATCCTCCCAATATGTGGGACACTGGAAAATGGATAAAAATGCTGTGCAATCACTGGTCACCCTAAGTCAGTGTGGAGAGCGAAAGAAGCGGAACGCTTTGGCCAAAATGACAGACAACAATACTCGCATCTCAGCTGAAAGTATCCAGTTCACGAAGCAGATGTGTCAGAAGCATTCATTTTAGCCACTCTCCAGACTGCCAGCACCTGAAACTCCCCGCTTATGCCAACACATTTTCACTCCAACCTCTTCACATATTGACGTTTGGTGGTGGACTTTCTACCTCCACATATGACGTGCAAGCTGTACCTTGGGTACATCGGTTGTTAACGTTTTGGGACCCCGCGTCAAATTCTGCCTGTTACTGTGCATGCCACAAAACAGATTTCTGTTTTCACAGGAAATGTACAGTTTGCACACGGTCTTTTTGAAAATAAACGCACTATGTTGATACAGCACTGCACATTTTTGTTTAATTTAAACAACAAACACACATGGCTACATTTTGCCAACACTCGCATATGGCACATGGATGGGTTAAGGAAGAACAGGGTTTGACTTTACAATCTTGTGAGAGGTGAACACCGACCTAACACCCACCCTACTCGGACTTCTGTTACCTCAACTTTCGTTGTTGTCATGTCACATTTCCTCCTGATGCCACTCTGCACCATGAAATAATAACAGCAACTGGCCATGTATCATGCCGACGTGAAAGGGTGGCTTTATATTCTGATGCCGGAAGTCACTGACCAGGTGGTGGGTTTTGGTGACTTCAGAGTGAGACCTGGTTGCTTATCTGCTGGCAAAACTCCATTGAGCAACATGAAACTGGGAGGCCCCTGGATGAGCAGGGCGAGCTCTGGGCAGTACAGAGGAAAGCCAAACACCATTCATCCGCACAAACTGCCCACACTGTGGTGACACAAAGCTGGCTGAAATTCAGCAGTTTCCCTTTTAAGAATGTAAATCAGTATGATGGCAGGTTAGGCTTTTGGAATCTGCAATATTTTAGATTATTTTTATTTTCTTGGGCAGACCTTACGTAACTTATATACAACCACAAAAAAATGCATGAAATACCCCAGTAAATCAATAAATCACATGGTGTAACAATTGGAGCCAAATTATTGTTGCAATTTAAGCTATAAAAATGTTGATTTTTCTAAAAAGCAAACTGTTTAGTTGTTCATTGAAGAGACTGTCTTGTTTTCTCTTTTGTATATTCACTATTGCTCTTGAATTGAGCAAAAGTTTTTCTTATCCAATTAATTCATCGATGGATTACTTAGTAGAATGCCCAGTTACTAAAATAATCGAAAGCTGCAGCCTTATCAGAATCCATTGGCTAATGATTCTAGCCAGACGCAGAGAGATTATCCATCGTTTCATTTCGTGTAGTGTGTCATAGTAGACAACCGACAACACGTCTGGGATGCCTCACGACGTTCTAACAGAAAGTTTCTTTTTGTTGATGACTGAGTGAACACAGAACAATGTGCTGCCGTAGACAACTGTATGTCAACAGCACCCCAGCCTTTATGACATTTCCTCTAAAGACATTACCACAACAGATTTAAAAGGGGAAAATGATGGGGTGAAACAGCAGAAGCATTTTATCAACCCGGTACTGCTATTAAACATCAGGCTAGCAAAGAATGTTATTTCTTTAGAATGGAGATGAGCATAGAGTAAGAAAATTTAAAAATAGTGGTTTTTAATTACCACAACTGCAGAGGCTACCAGCTTCATTTGACACAGACTACATTATAAATGGGCTGTTATTTATTATTCCTTCTGTATTTTTATATTTTTACTTTTGATCCGCTCCCGTTTGCATTGATAAGGTTAATGCATTGCGCCGCCATTTCAAACTCAACACTTCCTGTATCTGTTTCAGATTAAAAGCCCTTTATAACCTTGACTGAGAGAATCCCTTCATTTTCTAAATAGGCTTTTATTGTGAAACATTTGCAGGAACTTGTTGTGGAGGATTCAGTGACTTGCATGTTTGCGTACAGTACTTCAAATGTAGCTTCTGACATCTAGTGGCACTTTTTACATTACAACAACAACATTTTGGCTGGCACAGGAACAGACACGGTGACTGAAATAATTAGGGTGACCATATTTTGATTTCCAAAAAAGAGGACACTCGGCCCGGCCACAAGACAGCCTACCTAAATGATACTCGCAGTTTACTCAAAGATGCCTTATAATTTTAATATATTTAAAGTTTATATGTATGGATAGAAAATTCAGTTATATTACAAAATAATATCTCTCAAAGACAGAAATTCAGATAGGGCCCTATAGATACGGGACACATACACACACTAGAGTGTGGCTGCCCGATCCGAGCTCGATGGGTCCCAATGGGTCCCGGCAGGTCAGGCCAGGTTCGGTCAAAAATGTGTAAATTGTATTCGGGCTGGGGTCAGATTCAGTCAGCTTTCAGTGAACCTGAACATAACACACGCACACATTGGCTGTTTGTTTCTACCTCTCCCCTCGCTGGAAGCCTCGGACCTCCCGCCACCCGCTCCCGCCTCAAACACGGAGGTCTCCCTGTCCGCGGAGCAGCCACGGCGCATTCCCAGCCTGTTAAAAAGCCTGTAACCATAACAACTGTGTGACACAAACTCAGTGCTTTAGTCATTAAATAATGTCGGGCTCGGTTCAGTTTCGGACGTAACAAAACAGAATGACTGTCGGGTTTGGACGGGTTCGGACAGAAATTATGCGGCCCGTGTTGCACTCTAACACACACACACACCTACACACACACACACACAAGGAAAAACCGGACATTATCATCAATTTATAAACACCCCTGGACGCCCCGGACAGGACGTCAAAAGTGGACATGTCCGGGCAAAAGAGGACGTTTGGTCAGCCTAGAAATAATAGTAATAATAATAAAAATAGGGCAAGAATAACCCGATGACATCACACACGTCATGAAAGAAGACCAGGGATGATTGGTGTGGACCATCGTGTAGTGTGTCATGTCTGTCGGCCCAGTCACGATGACTCCACAATCGCCTAATGTGACATAGTGACTGTCAGAACAGACAAAAATGTTGTGTAGTGTGAACCAGGCATTAGGTGCTGTCCTAATTGTCAACTCCTGGCTGTCACTAAGAAAGGAATCCATCATCAATAAGTTTGGTAGTATGCACTTCTGGCACTGATATTGTTTTCTCTTTTCAGGAGCACAAAATAGCAACGTGCATTCACACACATGCATGTATGTAATGATTAGCCCCAGTTTTTGTCCCCCAAGTGCTATACAAGATATCGAAAAACCAAAACCTGGTGATCTATGATAAATGCAGATCAGTGGGTTATACTAACTGCAGCTCTGAAGGTATTTCCAAACATCTAAGTAAAGATATACAAACACATGCGTGCAATAAACACACAGCAGTTCCTTTTCCCTCAGTCATGGATAAAAAACAATTCAAATCAGTATCAGAACAAGGATATTGTAGACATACTTTGCCGATCATTGTTCTTAATCAATTAGAGTCAGATGTTTTCATTTAGAAATATTTTATTTCTGCTCTGGGCAGACGTTGATTCATATGATTTAAATTAAAATCACACTGGTTAGAAGTCAAAGGCAGTATACTTCCTGCTCCTCCGCATTCATCAAGCCCAGACAAGTTTGATCTTGAGTATACGCTCTGTCCTGGCAAATAAAGAAATACAGTGCTTCCTGAAGAATCACAGATTTGTCTGTGACGAAATCTCCAGGCTGGGCTGTAAATATTTGCCTGTGCTGTATTTGTGTGAGCGTTTCATTAACGATCCGAGCTGACAAACATGCACACTCATTGACCCCAGTCATCAAGGGAGAGCCTGAGACAGTAGTGTGTATTTAGTGTGTATTTGTTGAAAACCTAAATGCCTCACATGAGGGATTGATGTCACCAATAGAGGAGACGACTGCAGTGGAAATGAATCTGGTGTGGTAAACGTTTTCCATCGCCAGCGCTCCTGGCTCTTATTTAAGGCCCTGTCAGAACTTGAAAGTGTAATTGATACAAATTCTAAAGTTTAATTTTTAAAGTTTACAGTCACAGAGGGTTCAGAGCTTCGGATTGTTTAAAATTGCACTCACTCCCTTTTCATTAAAGCAGGATAGTCTGAAAACATTTGTTCATCAAAGGGTTGCTACAAATTAGACTTTGAGAAACTCAATTTGAAGTAAAGAAAAGCATTTCTTTTCCTCTGGGGGAAGCCAAAGTCTCCGCTGTGTTTGCATTTAAATATAAACTGGGCATAATATCTGGCTTTAAAGATGCATGCAGTCATACAGACACAAACACAGAGGCACACACTAACTTGCCATATGCACATACTCACCCCCAACTACATCATTTGGTAGTTCCCGCTAAACTGTTACAGACAACAGCATGAAAAGCTTGCTATCATGTTGCACCCATGCTCTTAGATTGTTTCGTCTACTCGCTAATAGTCGAAATTAGCAATAAGGCCTCCAGAGACATTGAGGAACAGGCGGGCGTGTTGTAAATCTGGGTCTAGTGAGGGGGAAAGAGACACAGAGAGTCAGATAGAGATGGCCAGAGCAGTGGAATAACATCTTAATCTATCTGAGAAGTGAACAGTGGCCGGTCTGTTTTTGGAGCACGCTGTCTTGGATGACTCCCAAGCAGAGGGGCAGGGAGCAGAGCCATCTTCAGCTGCTAGTCACTAACATGGCAGTAATAAGGCAGTGATGACCCTCCCAGGACTGGCGGCCAACACTCCCTCTCTGCCTCCCATCCCTTCAGCACAAACACACACACACACACACACACACACACAAACACAGGCCGTGCACTTGAACAGATACGCAGTACGGCACCAAATCTCTGTCTCTCTCTTTTTGATATATTAACTTCCCTGCCTACTTACCAATTCCCATTCATTTTGAATAAAACTTAATAGCATGCTGAAAAGCTCAATCAGTAGGTTAAAATGTGGGTCACTACTACAACTGCTGCATTTATGTGCCACGCTGTATAGACTCAAATTTGAAAAACATTAAAATGTGTGACATTAATTTACCAACTGAAGTATAATCAATAAGAGCAAAGCGTGGGACTATTCATTTATAAGCCTTAATGCAAATGGAGAAGTAAAACAGTTCTCAGGGCTAACAGAAATGAATGTGATGCTGTTGCACCTGTTGCAAATTACTGTCAGACCTTTTCCTGTGTGTCTTTACAATGTCTATCGCTCGCATACAGTACTCTGAAATCAAAAATTCATAAATGTGCTTCTCGCAATTAGGTTTAGCAGCCTGAAGGACTTTAGGACTTAGATTAAGTTTTATGAACATGTTAAATGGCAGATAAAGCTGCACACTCGCCTGTAAACACAAATAAATATCATTCATTTGTATAATACCGATGCTGAAAATCATTCAAATCCCCTTAGTTAATATACAGGTGGGTTCACTCTCCTGTCAGTGATCAGTAGAAGGCAACAGGAACCACTGCTATTTACATTTTCACAAAATGCATTTATATTTGCTTTAATATCCTTATGCAGCTTAAATTAGTTTCATACTCTGCATACAATTAATTTAAGCCACTGAGAGCCATGTCAGCCCATACAATACAGCTGGCAAACACTTTTGCGTGGCTACTTACAAATATATGGTGGTGTGCATGTGAGAGTACAACCCTTGGTGCTATGTATTGTTAGAAATTTGCATGCTTAAGTCCATATGGAAACTTCCTTTTGACCTGCTTTCCCATCCCCGATGCATTGTCAGGGCTGTCAGCCGATAAAGAATCACTTGACTTGCTATAACAAGTTCAAAAGGAGCTGATGACGCGCTGTTGATCCATGGAGAATCGGCAAAAGGAACACCCCTACTGCTTGCTGCTATCACTCCCATAGAGATAGCCATATTATTGATGGGGAATGGTTATGCTAATTTCTTTAGGGGAGGGAAACTTTTTTTTTATTTTATTTTGGAAAATGCTCAAAAAAAAGAAGGAAAGAAAAAAAAGAATTTCATACACATCAAACTGAATTCCATATAACCATTTAAAGGAGCAGCATGAGAATCTGATTTTCATAGTGCATAATGAATGTGGAGTATCTTTTAAAGAGGAAGACATGTTTTGTCTGGGAAGGGGAAGAAAGCAGATATTTAGGCTATCTATTAATGTCTCACAGAACACACACACGCACACACATGCACACAGCTGCACACAGTTGCACACACACTCACCAGTGTGAAAATCTTCAAAAAGACATAAATATTATTAACATAAGTGACAATAAAAAGAGTCAGATAATAGTAAGTCATCTTATTATTAATATTCCTGATAATTATTACATGTGCAAAGAGGCACAAAAAAGAGTCAATATTTTCTCTGACCAGCAGTTTTTGATGAAAAACTTTTATATACAGACTGCAATACATCCCTAAATGTGATTATAATAATAATAATAATTCTATTCGATTATGTTCACCCACAGATGGAGTGTCATGTGCTCTCTGTCTGAGTGACCATTTACATGTGTGTATCTCCCTCTCCCTCTCTCCCTCTGACACATACAGCATGGCACAAGCGGAGAGAGGATGATGAGGGCGGGTGTGTGTGTGTGTGTGTGTGTGTGTGTGTGTGTTTGGGGAGTGGTGATGGTTGTGGGGGTGGGAGTCGTTACGCACAGGGCTGCTATGAATATGACCCCGAGATATTCCATTGTGGGCCCATGTCCGGTTCTGAGGACATTTGATAGCATCTCAGTCAGTGGCATTAATGTGTCTCTCGGTTCGACATTTTGAATAATCGGGGCTGTCTGCCGTCATCCTGCCACTAGCTGTCAGCAGCACCGTCTGTCTGTCTTATCACACTCCTCTACTCATGCGCTTACATTATAGAAAACAAGCTGTCCTTGCAAGAGAGCACTTGATACTTTTTTTATTATTACCAAACCGTTCCCATAATTACCCCATAATCATTATATAATCCCATAACAAAGCCTCTATTGAAGTCCTGTCTTTTGTCAACGCTGGGACACTGAATCTATAATTGCATTATTCGGTCTCTTCCACCCCCCTATAGAAGCATAATATATCAAAACCATTCCGCAAGAGAGCTTTTAGTTGCAAGAAACAGTTCGGCCTATGCGGAACGTCTTCTTGTCGTGTGGTTTTTTTTACGCGTCGCAAAAAAAGTTGTGCCAACTTCAAGTTTAGGGGTCCTGCTGGAAATATCCCCCCCAAAAACCAAAAAGTATTTGCTTCTTTTCTAGAGTGGTCGCTTTTAAAATTCTTCAGAGAGGTGTGTAGAAATGCATTCATTCACAAAATTGGAGCAGTCGCATTATTGATATATCATATTTTCAAATAATTATGTTCATTCCCTATTGCGCTCCCAGGCAGTAAGAATAAATCGTCAATACATTGAGAGAGAGGGGGAAAAAAGGCAAAAGCGAGTCCCTGAGGAGCGGTTTTGCGTTTGTATGCATGGGGATTGGCAACACAACGGGGCTTATTTACATTAAATACGCCACAAGGTTACAGTGCAGATAGATGAGCGTCATTTTTATCACTCATTACTTCTCTTAAGCGGTGACTGACGCTCAGGACGCACAGGAGGCAACACTCATTTATCCTGGAGTTCTTTTAAGGCGAGGAGAAGAGGAAAAAGACTCGAAACAGTTCACTTGAAAGGTAAGGAATTCCACTTTTTGGAGTAATTTGTGACCTGGGTGTCTTTACACGGAGGGGTTGTTATCCAAGTCCATTTTTTAACGCACGGTGCCTAAGCGGCGAGGCTGGCTGTGTGTGAATGGTTATGTACAGGGGGCAGATTTTTAAATAAAAGAGTGTTTGTGGGCAGTTCAAGGTCAGAAACAAACTAAGGTGGTCGGGAATCGGCTTTTTCTCTTGCCACGCTGCCATAGGAAATGTAATGATGGGGATTATTTCTTTAAACGAGCTTCTGTGCATCAGCTGCTTTTTATCCCCCGTCAACGGCGAATACCGCAAGACCCGGGCTGTATCCAGCCAGTCGGCTCTGCTTTCTACAATGGAGTGCCTTTTTAACGGTACAATGCATTTCACCTACCAGATAGGGGGAGTCCAAGCTGAAAGATGAAGGGAATATGCTGATGCCTGGCGATCGGCATCAATGCAAACGTTTACCTTTAGCGGACAGCGACAGAGAGGGGCAGAAAGGCAAGAAGAGAGACAAGTAATAAAGCCGTATTTTACATTTCAAACTCAGGATGCGCGGCAGGGAGCAGTTGTAGGGACAGGGATCGAGGAGTGGACAGTCTTTAACAGGTCCGAAGCGCACTTTTCAACACCCCCGTCATCCGACAAGAATATGATCCGGTCAAATCATATGGACATGCCTCATTATTCAATGAACACTATCTCTCACAACGCATCGTTTACGCGCAGGAGTTAGCCGGCGCTTCGCCAAATTTAAAAGGTAAGAAGAAGTGTGTGGAGCTTATAGTACACGACTTGGGGTTTTGCTGGGGGCTTGAAGTGTATTACTCGCTGGGAAGTCAGTTTTTGGGAGGATTGGGGTTGTTTGTGCGGGTGCATCACAACGGGGGCCCCTGATGTCTCCCCAATCATGATTAGAAAATAACAGTGCAATTATCCGGAGCAAGTGACGATCGTAAAAAAAACCTGCAACAAAATAACAGCTGGGACCAAGACATGGACTGCGATGCTCGACACCTTGAAACTCAACGCGGAGCAAAACATTTTTTATTCCAGCAGAAAATACATTATTATAAGTTTTCTTTACGGTTGCATGTTTTACTCCGTTAACACCGCGTATGCGTAAAAGGCGTTCGGGCGCACGGCTTTGCAATATTGCGCATACAGATCAGCGATACAGTGTGAGACTTTTAGAAAAGTCCAGCCGTGTTCCCGGTAAGAGTGTACACCAAAAACTTTCTACCGATACCCGCACTTGTGCTGAAAGAGTGCACGAGGGCGATTCAAGTTTACCGGCGCGTTTGCCACCATGTGTCAAAACTTGTGAGATGGAAGAAGAGCCGGTGAGACCTGCCATTTTGTGCAGTGATCGACCTCTCTTATGAATAAGCAGCCCCTGCATTATGCTTTGAGGAGACGTTACGATGGTATTCAGACGAGGGGGGTAAACACTCATCTTAGCAGCGGGGAAATTGACATTTTTTGGGGACCTGAGTCGCTCTTGGTGGAGGGGAATGTGCGTTTTTTGTTTATGTTTTTTTCAGACGGGGGGAGAAAGTTAGAGCGAGTCGGTTAAAGGCTACAGGAGGCTGATAGATATCCGTTACTGTGGAAATATAAAATGACGGAGCCCATAAGCCAATAATATTTTTCCGGGGGACGGAAGAGGTCGGGTGTATGACATGTCATTGCACTCGTGTTTTCAGGAGTTTCCGCGTTATCTTCTTTAAATTTACCACAGGATGTTTATTTTTAGGGTATCCTAAAGATCCAGCAGGTTGAGCGCGCTCCGTGCGCTGAAAAAAAATCTCTAACCGGCTGCCGAATTCCCATATCGAGTCTCACATGTCCGAATTTGTGCTTAAATGATGGCTACAGTATTGAATTATCTGTAATATGTGGCACCAGGGATGAGGTTTGTAATCCCATTTAAAGCCTCTGTCTCACCGTGCGTCTTGGGTGGGGAGGACCTTTTCTTGGAAGTCGAGTTGACCCCTGAGTGATCTGACCTGGGTTATCCAGCCACTTCCAACAGCTACCAGCTCTGCACAATGGCTGTGAAGACACATGTCATCCTTCTTAAAATACTCAACAATGTCTATCACGTTGTTTCCCACTGTTTCTCTAACCTTCCCTAAAGTTGTCTTGAGCCAAAAAAAAATGTTGCCTCTTCCTCATATTCATTGTGCAAGGAAAGGGGATAAATAGATGTACTGTGTGAGTTGAGATGCTGTCATTGTTTAATGGTATGCACAGGGCGGATATTATGTCTGAAATAGTGTCTGGGCGTAAACCCTTTTTGTCAGCTCCTTTCATTCCCTTATTGGAGATGCAATAGCAAATGGAGAAGTGTCCCTGCTCCTCTGACAGTTCAGGCTGCCTCACAGACCTGCTTGCCCTTTCCTGGACCTCTCTGCGCTGCTACAAGTTGAAATGTTGTCATTCTTTTCGGGTGAAAATATTTGGGAAGAGACGCTGTGTTTAAGAAAAGGCCTTGCTTTGCAGACTGGCCTGTTGAAGGAATTTATGTAGTGAATTTGGTGTCAAGGCCTCAGTGGTTTGTGTTAGCAATTTATTTAATATTCATCAGGCCTACTTCTGATTTTTTGCATCCATCTACCAGTCAGGTTGCGTTTTAATATCACATACCTCTCACTAACGAATTATCCAATTAATTGTTGTCAGTCAAATAATTATTCTTATAAAATATGCAAGCATTATTTATCTTCACTTCATGTCAAGTCAAAAAGATAAATTCGCATCATTTATGGATGTGATTTTGGAGTGAGTGTGAGATTTATTACAGCAAAAAGCCACACACGTTCAGCACAAGTATTTTTGGCATTTTCCTGAGCTGCAACTTTCTGATCGACAGAGCTCAAAATCTGTCCTCGGGAGCCGGTCTGTAGCGGTGTTATTGGTTGATCTCGCATTAGTTGCTTTCCCACCTGTGCCCGTGTCAGTGTTGCTAAGGGGGCCGCGGGCCGTGACTGACTGCGGCGATACACATCTCTCAGCTGAAAACAAGGGTGGAGGGAGTGATGGGAGAGACAACTGGGGGGTGGTGGTGGTGGGGAGACGGAGAAGGAGCATGGCATGCAAAGGATGGCATCAAATCAGTCCTCTTTTCACCAGGCTGTCAGTCAGTCAGTCAGCCACTCGGTTCACCGTGGAGTAGACCCACTCGACTGAAGCCGCCGCGTTGTCAGTCCGACACCCGGTGAATTATTTGCACGTTGACATGTACACAATCAGATTTTTTTTTTTTTTTAAAAAAAGGAAAGAAAAAACAGTATGAAAAATCACACACTCATTTAACAAATGCGCATAAAGAAGGCAGCACATGAGCAGCAGTGCCATCGCAAAAACACACAAACCCACAGTGAAGTGGTCGCATAAATTACATAATCTAGCAGTACATGAAATATGTGTGTATAATCAATCGGACAACACATAATTCAAGTCATCCTGTACCATAGTCAGTGATGTATGCTTCTGCAACATAGTGCAGTCCACAGTCAGACAGGCAGCCTCTCTGTGGCTAGTTGATCCCCTTCTCATGTAATTATAGGGGAGAGGGCTCCAGCTGTACAGGCTGCGAGGCCAGGGCTCCCAGTCCGCTGGGATCAGGGCGGTGGTGGGCAGGCCAGATCAGGCCAGCTCTGCTCATCAGCCAGCCATTAATTGATATGTGCAGTCATTGTGAAAGCACCCCCCATCTCTCTCTCTCTCACTCTCTTTCTCTCCGTTACCTACTGGGTGAAGGCTGTGGATACTGGTGTCACTCCTTCATTTCCATTCTGGTTCTGATCTGCTCCCTCTTCACACAGGCAACAGTGCAAGGCAGCAGCATTCCAGTGTGTCTGTGTATATCTGTGTCCCGCGGGGGGCAAGGAGGGTGTTAAAGGGGCTGTAACACACAGGCGTTAGTCTGGGTTGAGCCTTGTAGCTCCATGACCTTGATCTCCAGAGTTCAAGCCAGACAGGCGAAGATGTTGGCGAGCTGGGCTCGCAGTTGCCACGCGAGGCTAATATGACAAGCGCACACACACACACGCTCACACACTCACAATCAAAAGCATCGAATCGAAATGTGGGATGTGAACTCAAGAAGAGATTGCCCTGACCACAGAACATCACACGCTAGATTACACACATTAGACAGAAACCTCAAACCTTGAGATTTTTATCACATTTGTTTGAATTCCTGTCAACAAAAATGCTAGATTAGATTTTTTTTCCCCCGACACCACCGGCCCACACGGTGCGATGTCAAACTTCTATAAGCAACAGCAATTATGATTTAACTGCTGTGGTGATAAATCGCAGGGGGCATGACTGACCTGAAAGTTTTGTGAACTTAGTGCCACTGACCTTTGGTCATTATCAGGCCTTTTTAGGATCTCAACTTGTGAGATGAATTTGTAAACGGATGATTAAAATGTAATCCTTTACATGAGGTGTTGATGTCTAAAAGTGTTGCAATTATATCATATTCAACTGTAAATTGAACATGTTGCTTTTGTTAGAAATTAGGACCAAAGCAAAACTGACTGTAGACGAATGACTCAGTTATTGAATAATATAAAAAGCAATAGGGAATATAGAAGATACCATTATGCAGAAATGAATATAGCATCAATTAAAATCTCGCTGTGTGAACGATCAGCTTTATTGAATCATTGTTTAACTGAGAGTTTATGTACAGTTTTCCCGTTGTGTGCTACTGTGAATGTCTTATCCTGTACTCATGAGCCTGAGTGTATATTTTCCCCGGTATGTTCTTCGCCCTGAGAGCTTGATAAGGACTAGGGGGGGTTGAAGGGATGGAGGAGCAGTGGGGTGGATGAGTTGGGGTAATCGTGGACGTCAGTTTGATCTAAGAATAAAGAGTGTGGGGCAGATGAGGCGCTGACAGATAGGCTTGACTCAGTCCTCTCATGCCGGGGTGCCATCACAAGGAGCGTCTGCCTGTCTGGGCAGCAGGGGGAGTCAGGGTGGTGGGGGTTGAGGACGGGGTGAGATCTGGATGGTAAGAGAGGTCGAAGTGGTCTCAGAGGGAGAGGTGGGCACAGAAGTGGGCGCAAGGAGGATCTGTTCTTTTCAAAATCTTTTTCTCCATCACAATTGTGTCGCTGTTTTCAGTACCAGATTTAGTTAAATAAGCCTGAGAATGTGCGTGCAGGCAGGTTGGTGCGTGTGGCAGTTTGCAACAGTGTGTGTATGTGCACATGAACCTGCATACAAGTTTAGCTGCTCAGTCTTGAGAAAGTCCAGTGTCCGGGCGATGCTCTGGCCTAGGCCTCTCTCTGTCTGTGAAATCAGCTGGCGCTCACGTAACACCAACAAGGAATGTGTCCTGAAAAAAAATGTAAAACACCTTATCCTCACAACCCGTGATATTCCTCCTTTGTTTGCCCCGGCTTCCCCGCTGAGCCCCCTTGGCATTAAGGCATTATTGAGTTTGGCTTTAGTTTGGTATTTATTTCCTCGAAGTTCGTTAGCATTTGGGATTTAAGGATGTGTCATGCAATGTCAGGACCGTTTCCCCTTTTGATGTGTCGAGCGGCGCCACGTTTTCAGCTGTGTCATTTCCGTAGACAACAGCTTAACACAAACAGGCAAGCACACATCAATCAGAGGTCCTGAAGCAGAGAATTGCTACTGCTTAGCATTCAGCCACGCTCAGCTAAGACAGTGGTAAATACCTCCAGTGTTGATGAGATGGAAGGTTATATATGTGTGTGTGTGAGAGGCAGGTTATGTCTATTACCCACTTCACATACCACCACCGACCGCATCGCACATGTCATGTCTGCTCTTTAGCTGCTCTACCTCTCGGATGTGACCTCTGTAAACTTCCCAGACCTCTGCTAATGAGCGCGCCAAAGTAGCACAAGATGGAGGGAGAGGAAGAGAGGGCAAACAGTAGAGGAAAAAGAGGGAGAAAAGGGGGAGGGTGTGAGGATGCTGGAGAGAACTCCTGCACCTTTAATTATGATCAAGAGGTTTTCACCAAAGGACGGAGGCGTTGCAGTTCTGTTGCGCTCGTAAATCTGGCCCCGGATGCCGTATATTGTGTCGAACGATTACTGTACACCATTATAGTGCATATTCAACTGCCTCTCCAGCACCTGATTTGCATAATTGGATCTTTAATGAAACTTGCCTCGTGGAACAAAAAATACAAAAAGAGAGATGAAAAAAGTGGTTTGGCGTGAGGGTGTGGGGGAAGAGAGAGAAAATAACACGATGTAGATGAATGCCTCCTCAAATATTTGTTGGACTCATTTCTTAAAAGAGTTTTAAGGAGATGTGAAAGAGGAAAGGTACTGAAGGTGTAAAGAAGACAGAGAGATATAGAATAAAAAAAATCTGTGTTTTTGTGTGTGTGTATGTGTGTGTGTGGGGGGGGGGGTGACCTGCTCTGGCCCAGGCGCTCGCACATCAGCGGCAGTGCTACAAATAGGATGAGAAGTGACTGTGAAAGCTGTACATTCCCCGCCAGGTCTCGCGGGTTAAGACTACAATAGCGGGATATTCTCTAGCCCGGGGGGGATTTCAGCTCCTCTTCTGTCGACACTCATTGCACCTACTTGTTACTCAGGGAAGATGGCTCTTTTGTAGAGGAGCCGATTCTGCGCTCGCCTGGTGGAATTCCTCAGTCGCAAATATTTTGACAATGCTTAATCAGGAGCCGTCGTTTTTTTAGTCTCCACTTTTCTTTTTTTGTGGTTGGTCGGGCAGCTTAGAGCTTACGCACAGTGACTGAGTGGTGCTTTTTATTACATATGGATGTGTATTTACATGTGAATTGGGAACCCCCTGCATTTCTTGTAGTAATTTGTCTGATTCACAAATATCTTTGCGTGTGTTTGCATGTGTGCCTAAAAGTTGCCGTTCTCTCTGCCCGCCACTTGTTTGTGGCTGTGGCAAGGCATCCGTCTAATTGCTTAATTAAATTCCAACATGTCCTGTTTCTCTCAGCCTTCAAGAGGTGAAGGTTAAAATCCTCCTAGTGCCACTTTCACGCCAACGTGAGGGCAATGGATAATAGCAGGTTATTTGTCTTGTCTCGCTGAAGGATCTATTGCTTAAAAGTGACAGTGAGAGAGGGAAAAAAAAGAACTACATTTTTTAATCAACGTTTATGAGAGAGACTATTAGGTAGCTCTCGTGTCTCTGCCGTGAGTGCCCCTCCATTCAAAAGTGGGACAGCCAGTTGTTAATCGAGTGCTAATGTTAAAAAACAACCAAATGCTGATGGTGCGTTAAAGCATTTGTGCGCGCTTTAGCTGCCTGCAAGCAGTGGTTCTGTGTGTGTGTGTGTGTGTGTTTCCACTCTACATCCGTGGGAGTGGATCATGTGTCAAAGCGGTTTACAGGTGGCTGCAGGGCAGCAGCTCTACAGAGAGGTGGAGGAAAGGCAGGCAAGGTTCAAGTACCTCAGAGGCTCTGACGGCGCTGAACTGAGCAATGCCAGCATCTGAGAGGACCCTTCAAAAGCCTCCTTATCGCACTCCTCACTCCAGCATTTCACTCTTTTTTCCTTCGGTCTCTCCGCCGCAGCCTCTGTCATCTCTCCATCCTCTCTCTCCCACTCTTATCTCTCATTTATCCTATTTATCATTTCTTTTTTATCTCTTCTTCTTTCCTCACTTCTCATTTAGACCATCTGCCACTCTGGACTTGTTGCCAAAAATGACAATAAGTTACCTATTAGTTGTTGCGTACCACACCCTGCGAGCTGTGATTCAGTGCCCAACTTTGTAAATTTGCTTTTGGAAACTGACCAGAAATCACCTCCAAATCATCGTAGCTGCTTCCTGCTTCCTTAAGTGGTTGCATAGGTGTAGATTTCAGGGGACACATGGGACATGTCCCTCCCAATATTTAGAACATGTGCATCTGTCCCTCTCTTAAACATAAAACGTATGTAGACTTTTATTTTAACAAAATGAAAGACCACCCTGGATTGACACAGAAAAGGCAAAAAATGGTGCATAAAAGTTGACCAGAATACTTGAACTTTAGCTTTTATGCTCAAAAATTTCTGGTGGAGGACACCAAAACCCCAGTTTCATATGTGCCCCCCCCCACAAAGTTGAAACAAAACCTAAGCTCCTAAGTGATCATAATCACTTTCTGTTTTTCCTTTACTTGTAACATCCCCCCAGTTGAACTCCTGGTGGTCAAACCAGTACATTTTCCTCCAGACGATTATCTCCCACTCACGGTGGTATTATGAGCAAATATAAATCCCATTTTTAGCAGGAAACTGGTGAGCACAGTCACACCAGTGTCTCCGTCTAGCACAGGTGAATTAACACCTCTGAGTTAAGCTGGTTCGAATGATACATTTATGTATCACATATGTTGATCTATTATTAAATATCAGACGATTGTGACGTCTTGTCTTACAATGTAATGTGTAAAGCAATGTTGATAGTTTCAATGGAGTTTCAGAGAAGAGTCTCGGTAGTCCATGACGGTTCAAGTGCTGCTTGAAGACTTTTACACCTGGGCACACAGTAGAAGGATTTTTTGTTCTCTTAATTGGTAAAATTTAAAAATACTTAACTTGACAACTGGCAATCCGAAAACATTCTGATTAGCCTACAAAGCAGCACATCTACGGAAAGGTAGATCCAGAGAGAAAAGAGATAAATATACAGTAGGCAGGGTGATGACAGGACAGAGCGGGAAAAAAACACTTAGGGAGAAACGCAGCGAGGAGAAGGGGAGAAGGAGCGAGACAGAGAGACAGAGAGGAGGGATGATGTACTTAACGGTATCTGTAGGCTTCCTTCTCAACAAGCTGCTGCCACAGATCCTGGGAGCCCACGTTGATAAATTCGGTTTGATAAAAGTCACTGAAATGCCGGCCTGTCTGCACACCTCTATTAAGCGCTGGTACATTTGTCACAGCCAGTGGAAGTCAACCAAAGGGTTTTAATGTCACATCAGGCTGAATTAAAGACTCAATCGAAAGCCCTGAAAGGTTTAGGTTTTTATTTCAAGTGACAGTGGTGGTGGTACAGCTGTGGCTGGCGCTAAAGATTACTGGGCTCTAGTTGATCAAGGCAGTCATTTTACATTTTATATTTGGCTATTGGGAATTTTGTGATTATTCGTTGCTCATTTTAGCCTGGATGCTCATTTTGTATCTGATGACTTTGAGCAAGGGAGGGGGGAGTGTGTTTGTGTGTGGTGAGTGTGTGTGTGTGTGTGTGTGTTTGGGGGGGTGGAGGGTGGGGGGTTGAGGTTGAGCTCATCTCATGTCTGGCATTATTTTTCTAATTCATTTTTTTTAATCAAGAGAAATTACATCTATGCTGCATTAATCATCAACCTTCCTTAATATAGCAAACTGAGGGAGCATTTAAAAAAGGCTGCATTTTAAAAACACACAACTTTCCCCCTGAGAAGCCCCTTAATACCACATTACTGTTCTCCATTTATGCAAAAGTAAATAAGTGAACCCAAAAGGCAAATGAGCATTCCAGGCGTTTAAACACACAGCCTTCTGTAAACGCCTGGCGCAGCCGCGACCACATCTCCGAGGCGTAGCTGCCATGAGACGCAAAGTAAGGGTTGCTACTGTGCTTCTTTTTTTTAAAAAGGTAAATATATGTGTTTATTCGTGCCCTTATTTGAGGACAGGATATTATTATCTGGAACATCATTACGGTAAGACAGCAAAAGGCCTCTTTCAAATATCAGAGAATATTAGAAAAACTTAGGGACAGTACAGAAATTATTGGGGTGGGGAGGGGGGTCATTCTCCTATTCATTTTATACAAAAAAGAGCAAGAACCCACTATCTTCCCAGTGACTTATAACAATAACAATCAGTTTCTGATGAAACGGCTAATGACAAATGTGAACTTAAAGAAATAATAGTTTATCTTTCCTCATCTTCCTCTGCTTCTCCTTTTTCCGTCCATGCACACATACACACTCACACATAGACACACACACACGTGCACACACTCACAATCAGTCGATCCCACCTGGTGTTGTATTTAATTAGGTAAAATACACATAACATGTGTGTGGGCGCATGCACGTAAGCCTGTGTGTTTGTGTAAGCGCGTTTGCTCGCCAAGAGCTGTCGTCTTTCATGAACTACTTTAAAAATTGTTGTTCAAGGTGGGAGCTAAATACTATTTATCTATTATTTATCTGCGTTATTACCGGGGTTGAATTTAAAAAGAGAGCTCTCCGACGTGGGAGAATTCCCCCGGCGCCTGACTCTTTCCTTTAATACCTCTTTTAAGTCATAAGATACGCTCCCACCCCTGCTGAAAAAGAAACCTTTAACAGATCTCCCGCAATTTCCGACAATTTTCTCAAATCATCTTTTTTTTTTTTTCAAACGGCCCACCTCATCATCTCCTCTCTCTCTCTTTAGACCCCCCCTCACCACCACCACCACCTCCTCCTCTACCTCCTCCCCGTCTTCCTTTTCCTCTTTTGTTTTGATCCGTGTCTTTTTTGTTATTATTATTATTCTTGATCGTGAGCTGCAGTTGTTTTCTTCGCCTCAGGATTTTATCTCTTTTGTTGTGTCGTTCACACCAATCGTAGTAATGGGGAGAGAGTTAAGTGGAAGTGCTGTGGCCCGGGCCCTTGTTCAGCTTGTCTGTCGGCTGCTTTGGTAAACAGGACTGTCAGATCTGCAGGGGGGGTGGTGCATTTGCATCCATGGTGTGGTTGAGGACTCAAAGGGTGGGAGTGAGTTCACACTTCAAGTCTGCTAACCCGATCACAATGTGTGTCCCAAAAACTGGGGGGTCAGTCGCTATTTCTAACCTTCTGTTACTCTATGGAAGTCATTAAAGAAAGGATAGGAAAAGGACATGCAATGCCTACAATTTGTTTATTTCTCAGTTTGTTCTGTGCTGGTAACTCAGTTTTGCACCAAATCACAGTCAGAAGAGTGACTTTTTAAAGGATAATTCTCGTTTATTACAACTTGGATCTTTCTTTAGGTTATTATAATACCAAAGCGAGTGCTGAGATCTTGGAATGTGGTGACATTGTTAAAAAGAAGTCAGACAAGGAAAGAAACACAAGCAGTAAGACGACCGGACAGATTTTAAACAGTGACTGCGCTGTATGTGGCACAGCCAGTCAGAGTCGCTGCCAAATTGTCTTAATAACCACGCGCAATACTGCAAAAACACACAAAAAAATCCTTGTTGATCAAAAGGCACACAGACCAGGATTATAAAAGATACTTCTGTAAATGAAAAATAAACAGGGCAGAACACCTAAAACTGCAAACAAAGTCCGTTAGTATCAATCATGGCTGTAAGGATGGCAATGTCGGTCCAACGCTTTGCCTGAGAGTGAAATATCTCAACAACTACTGGATGCATTGGAAGGAAATTTGGCACAAACGTTCATGTTCCCCTTGGGATGAATTACAATAACTTTGCTTTCATTAGCACAATCATCAGGTCAAAAAGTGTGCTCTGATGTGCTTTGTGTTAATTAGTTATTAGAAGAGATTCTCAAAATCGACGATTCTATTAGAAATTTTTAGCTAGCATGCTAACAAACTAAACCAAAATGCATGATGATAAACATTATACCTCCTTCATACCAGCATGTCAGCGTTGTTATTGTGAGAATGTTGGCATGTCGATTTCAGCACTTAGCTAAAAGCTTGGAACATCCTCTCAGAGCTGCTAGCGAGGCTGTTGACTCTTATGCTACGGTCCATTGTACTGGGAAGTCAGAATTTCTGAGTTGCCAGTTGGAAATTTCAACTGGAGCGTCTTTCTGAAATCAGATTTCTGGCGCAGAAAGTCAGAGGAACCTCACCAACCTCGACCTCAAAATCTAAGATGGCTGCTCAGAGCATCAACTGTAGTGAAAGCTGTAATGATTTATTGTTGATTAGCACGTATGTCTTATTTATGTCTCATTAAAACACTCGTATGCACAGTACTGTCCAACTTCTATCTGTGGACATGTTTCTACAGTATTGGTTTCCTACAGTGTCTGGAGCGTAATGCGTTGCTATCAGCTGGTATCGCTAATAATGGCTTACCTGCCTAGAACTGGTATTGTTCACAATATGTTGGTTTTTGGACTTATTGTACTGGAACGTGGTCAACTTGCTCAACCGAATTCTGACTTTGGAGGTAAATTAAATGCAGGTTCAACATTTGTACTACGTCCCCAGACCGTAGAACAGTTATATTCATGTGTTGCCATCATCTCAGTGCAAAGTCATGGGTTTTCGTTAAATGAATGGGAACCATCTTGGAGTACAGTGTTCAACTCTTCAACTTCCTGGTACTTGCTGTGCTAGTTGTATGCATACACAGCTGAGTTTTAGTTTCACTTTATCAAAAGCCACACAGATGATAAGCTTATTGTGCCACAGCACAGTACACATACACACTTACTGCCCCTCTTCCTGTCCTGACTGTGCGCCTCCACACTTCAACCTGCCCATGACCCCCTTGACCAGACTTTACTCTGTCACAGGAAGTCCTTAAACTCTTTGCTCATATCCTCCCAAATGCCTCCCCACCAACAGGACAATCACACGGCAGAGCTGCTTCGGATTAGGGCTCGGAAAGGTTTGCTCCACAAATCTGAAGTTGAGGTGGAGTTTATTTCTCTCTGTCTCCCTCGTAGCCTCCGTCTCTCTGATTGCCGATCAGCCCCCGAGGGCTTTGAGGCGCTCTTGCTGGATCCCTGTGATTAGAGTAAATGGCCTCCCCCCTGCTCGCCGGAGATCAGGGTTGGTTTTGTGGGGTGGGGGAGAGGTGGACTCAGGAGGACGAGGTGAGCAGTGCAGAAAAGCGCTGAGGGTGAGGATGTGGAAATTGACAGAGGAATGGCAAAGAGCACAGAGAGTAAAAGCAGAGACAAATGCGTCTCTATGTGTTGGTTTGGAGGATGGTCCCTGTGGAAGCCCATGGGTGAGAGGATCCTATCGGTGGGTGTGATTCTATGTTTGCATCATATCAGATTTTTGGTAAAAACTTGCTTCCAAATGAGGAAAAAAGACATCATATCAGCCTCCTAGTGGTAATTTTAAATAGGACATTTGGGGATTTTTGTAGCTCTACTGTCTCTCATTTAGCGTTGCGAATGGTGCGTCCCACAAGAATCAAACATGCCAGGAAATACACCAATTTCAAGGTATAAAGTGCAGCTCATTATTGTTGAATATTAAAATAAATTGTAACTGATTGCTATCTTGGCAATCGTGTCCTTTTCTCAAAATATTGTGAAGGTGGCATCACACTCGGAGGAGTTTTTTCAGACTTAGTCAGCTCAGGGGAGTGATGGTCTGCACCAGTGGATACTTCTCCTCTTCAGGCAGTGTACTTAGCAGGGACGTGTGTGTCAGTGTGTGTTTTTTTGATATGTGGCCTGTAATAAAATGTAAGCCCGCAGGTGCTGAATCCTCTAAGTGTGCCTCTGCCTGTAAGAAGTGTGCCTTTCCTCAGTCCACCGTCTCTCTGACTCTGCAGCATGTACTGGTACCTGTCGCGCGTGTGTGTCTATGTGTGTCAGTTACTGCTGGGAGGGGCATTTGATCCAGCCGAGGCTCGTGTTCGTGTGGAGCCCAGCGGAGAGCGGCGGAGGTCAGTCTCCTCCTCAACACCCCTTTTTCATCCAATTTCTGTGGCTGCGGGCGGCTGCTTGCCGCGCTTTTGTTGCCGGAGGTAATCTGTGAAGTGATCTTAATTATGGAGGTTCGGCCTGTTCCTCTCTTCCCCCCACCTCTTCCTCTCTCTCTCTCTCTCTCTCTCTCTCTCTCTCTCTCTCTCTCTCTCTCTTCATTCTTTCTCTCTCTGTCTTCCTCTCTGTACACGCTTTTAATCAAAGAGCGTAGTTAGCTCGTAATGAGGGCGAAGGGAGCACGTGCGCTTCTGCTTACACATGCTGCGAGGCTTCGAGGAGGAGGAGAATGAGGAGGATGAAGAGAGTGAGGAAGGATGGGAAGGGTGGAAAGACAAATGATTATACAGTTTCCATGACAGGTTTGTCAAGAAAATAATGCGGCGGACCAGTAATCTGGAATTTATTTTGAATTCTGCCATACCCAAAACTGAGTGGTAGGAAAACTAGAGTCTGACTTAACACACCATGAACACAACAATAACAACATCTATATTTTTAGTTAAAGCCTATAAGATAGTGATGCAGTATTTATACATTTAAAATTTAAATCATAATTTAATCAATTTGTCCTCTAGTCACCCAAACACTTTTTAAACATGCACTTTTTACAAGAATATAAAAAATTACTGAACATACATTGACTACTGGGGAACAAGTGTACAAGTGTGTTTTTCCCTTTAGAGCACTGACACCACACATTACATTCAATACAGAGACCAATCTGCTGCCTTTTTACTCACCGCATATCTAGAAGTGATCAGTGGTAAAAAAAAAAAAAGAAGAAGGTACATCAAGGAATTAAAAAAGTTTGTGTATTCCTTTGAGGAACAGTGGTTAAGAAGGAGGGAGGAGGGGATGTTGAGACCTGGAGGGAGGCAGGGAAGGAGTGGAGGGGGCGGAGGGGGCAAAGGGGAGCACTGGGGGTTGGAGAGAAAGGGAGTTAGATGGGATCCATTACACATAAACAGCCTAGGCATTGATGAGATGATCCGACGAGGATTAGGCCGACAATCCTGATGGACACTGAAAAGGTGACCACATGGGGAGGGGCGTGTGTGAGTGTCTGTATGCACATGTGGCAATGTGTGTGTGTGTGTGTGGCTTGTAGGACAATAGCATATGCCGTATGGCCTCATTATGACCCCCCCCCCCCCCCCCCCACACACACACACACACACACACACACACAGACATTCTCCCATTCCACACACACACACACTCACACACACACGTACACACACATCTCCTCCCATCGCTGCCGCCGTCGCTCTTTAAGGTCGCGCTGGGAGCTATTTCCAGGTCACCGCGAGGCCAAAGGGCAGCAGCTGGGGCATGAATGCCAATCAAGTCGATGCTGCACCACTTTGAAACGCACTTGTTCTTCGTGTGTGAAATGTGTTATGATATCACTTAGCAGGTTTCAGTTCGTTCCTCGCTTTTTAATTTGAGGGGTTGTATTGGAATTTCAGGATAGAATTTCAACAGGCTTATGTCCCTCCAAACGATACTGTATACAATACTGCTGATACAGTAAAATTAAATGATGACAATATTTATGATCAAAAATAATTGTGCATTTATTTTTTGGATTTGGGACTGCTGGTCAGAAAACCCCAGAAAAAAATCAGGTAATAAGAAAAAAAACCCATTAGAGAGAGATCTAGTAATTGATTAATAGATTAATCAGTTTGTTGACTTTCAGCACTTTCATCTGCCCCAAATCTTAGGATGAATCATTTAAGTCAAATTTGAAACAAAAAGTCACTGGTTCTAGATACTCATGTGTAATTTTTTCCCTCTGTGATACTGAACTGAATATGATGAGATGGTGGATTGAATGTTGGACAAAATAAGCTGTTTGGATGTCAAGTTGGATTTGGAAACTTGTAATGGAATGCAATTTTGGACATTTTATAGACTGTATGATAATGTGATAGGGTCCTGTGCATTTATGAGGTGTGAAATATCACATACAATAATTTGTTTCATTGGTTTTACTTCATACAGAGCATCAAACAGTGTGGTCATGAAACCTGAGGGAGCAAACTGTGTAGTGTGTAGAGAGTGTAGAGACTTTTTTGTCTGTATGCAAGGTAGTTTGTGAGATGTGTGGAAGTGTGTGTGTGTGGGGGTTACAGTGAGGCTGCTAATTCCTTCAGGGTCAAGGGGAGGGGCCGGGGTTAAATGGTGTGACAGGAGAGGTCAATGGTGATTAGCTGCCATCTGAACTAATGGCTGGATGCTGAAGAGGAAAAGAGACAGGAAGAAGAAGAAGAAAAAGAAGAAGAAGAAGAAGAGTAGGAGGGGAGAGGGAAACTTACATTCCTGTTATCAGTTAGTTGAAATCAGTGTGTGTGTGTGTGTGTGTGTGTGTGTGCCATTGTGTTGAACAGCCCCCCCCCCCCCCCCATTTGCACTCACTCCCCACTGTCCCCCCCGTTTCCTCGTGTCCTTATATTATTAAAGGTTGCCTCCGTGCTTAAGTAAGGCAAAGCAGATGGCCCTTTTCATAAATCATGCTTATAAGATGATTATAGGCGTCGCCGCCCACCATTCTCCTCTTCACTTACCGTACAGTAGTGCTTACAGTTTTCCTCAAGGCCTGCTAATCTGGCTGTACTTTTAAAAACACAAAGCCACAAAGCCAAAGCTAAACTCTGATTATTTCACCGACCAGAGGGAGAGGAGACGCCACAGTTTGAACCCTGAGAGCTGCAAGAAAAAAAAAAAGCCCAGAAAGGTGACAAGTCAAGAAAAGGAAAATGCAAAGATAAGATTACTTCCCCTGCCAGTGCCTCTCCTCCTCCTCCTCCTCTCAGTGTTACCCCCTACTTGTTATGTTCCCGAGCTTGGCGCAAAGTTGCTCAGAACAGGATGTTAAATATATAGCACAGGGAGGGAGAAGGAGAGGAAGAGAGATGGAAAAGAAGTAAAAGGAAGGGTGTGTGTGCATGTGTGTGTTGGATTATGTCTGTGCCGTTGCACTATTCCTTGATGTATGCACCATGTCAGGCAGTCATTGTCTCCTGGGTAAAGAATGATAGTTCAAATACCTAGCATCTCTCCCCTGGTGCTCCAAATGCTCGCCTTTGAAGTTTTTATAATCCATCTGTCATCTGCGAGCAGGGAGGGCACATGTTCTGTACCACTCAATTACCAAATTCTCTTTTTGCCAGCTACAATGAGACAGGAAGCAAATAATATGGGCGACCCTGAAAAAAAGAGAGAGAAGGGAGGAGGGGGGGTATAGAAAGAGAGAAAGAGAAAGAGGGAGGAATTGCTTGAAATCCTGCGTTCCTGGCTTTCTCACGCACTTGATTGTGTCCCCTCGCTGCCTCTCATAACAGGAGAACAAAGCCTGTTTGTTGTGGGTGGAATGCCTAAAATGCTTCCTACTGTTACAATTATGAAGAATTTGATTGAATGTGTATTGTTTCAAGGGCTTGGCGATTTTGATCATTTTTAAAGTGCCTTAGATTGTTATTCTGCTTCCCTACTAGCAATAATAACCAGTCACCTAATCAAATTCCATTTGATATAAACATTTCATTTGTTATAAGGGCTGGTAGATGTTGTGAATGGCTAGTGTGAGGAAAAAAAGTGTGTTTTCATTATACATTATTCATTATGGACGCTTAAAGATGCATTCTGATAGGCTTTTTGTCAGCGGCTGGATGGAGAATCTAATGAAGTTTGCTGCAGTTCTTGGTGTTAAAATCGTCTTTAATTGGTGAACGCTTTGTTGTTCGACGCTTTAAAGCCGCACTGAGGCGACCAGAAAAACTTCAGATAACCGTCTGAAAAATAACAACAGCAGCAGTTGCAAATTATGGCTCTGAAACATATTTCATTTACATACGCCACAGGCCCCTTTTAAGGCGTCTACCTTTTAATTCTTTTTCATATTTAACACTCAATACAAAACAATAAAAAGCCTCAGATCTCTGTGTCTGTATCCTCGTTTACATCGAAAAATCCCCCCAGCCCTCCCCTCCGCAGCCCCCATCCAAAAGCATCCTCACTGGGAAGAAGATGAAAAGATTGTTTTGAGAAACTCGAAAGGAAATTTGACATTCTTTGGTTGCTTCTGAAACTTCCAATATTCTGCCGTAATTGTTTCATACAAGTTATATATCTTCATTTGAGGGGAATGGGGGAGATGAAGAACACGTCGGCTTCTTTCTTCCTGAATAAAAGGCAGCAGAACCCATCTGGTTGGGTGATCCACGGCTGGCCCTCTTGCGCTCATCGCTGAAATAATACTCCCTCTAATGACTCCCACATATTCTGAAATCTCCCTTTTGAAATTGGTCTTGGCAGATTATTTGCAGGTACTTGAGTTGCATCTGTTTGCAATTTTGCAAATGTGGAAGACTTTAATGCTGGGCAGGGGCGGGTAGCAGAGAAGAGGCTATTTTAATCCCTGGGATAACACCGGCTGTCAGTGTGAACGGGTCTGGGAAGCAGCCTGCACCTCAACCCAAATTTTACCCAGGTGACAATATGTTTGTCTACTGATGCTACATCCATATAGCTTTCTGTACGAGGGACCAGGACTGGTTTTATTCTGAGCCTTTTTGGAGGCTGCAGATGGTTGCAGGTTAGTGTGAAAGCAGGAGGTCATACTGTGCAGTAAGAATACATAAATGTTCAAATAGATATGTAAATGCTTTGGATCAAGTCATAACAGATAGAACCAACAGTGGAACGTAACAACTACATTTAGTCAAGTACCAGATTTGAGATATTTGTACTTGAGTATTTTCACTTCATGGCACTTTATAGCCTAGTTCAGGTCCATGACATTATCAAGGGAAGTATTTTACTCTTCTACACTTATAAGGTATTTCAGCTATTAGCTTCTTTTGGTAACGCAGCTCAGTCTCCAATTTCCAGTTTGATAGCTGTTGTCATTGCTATTCTATGGAAACCACAAATCTCCAAGTTTTGATTTTTTTAGGAAAAAACTACAGGATTGAGTTTTTTCTTTATGGGTTAAGAAGTTCCTCTACTTCTTAAGTTGAATAAACCATTTAAAAATCCATTAGCTGATTGAGGAAAGACTCAGAAACAAAGCTCCAAACAGGCCTGTCTTTTGAGGAGATGCATGTTTCCAGAGGTTAGCAACAGAACTAGGATTTTGCATGACCGACTCATACAACAGAATGCAGATTAAAATAGCCAACGGTATAGAAAGTAGTTTAAACTTGCTCTCCCTTGACCAACTACAACAATAAAATGCTACTTGAACATTAATGCAGAAGCAATAATAATGTAGTAATATAATATGTTATGGTATCACATTCAGAGTAGTCATTTATCTCCTTTGAGTTCATTAACTCTCCATACTTTAAGTACATTTTACACTTAAGCTTTTTTTTTCAATTTTTTAATTTTTACAGTGGGAAATTACTACTTTAATCTTCTACAAGTATACCTCCACCACTGCAGATTAGTCTCTCACATTGTATTTAGTCATTTAATATGTGTATCATATATAAAATGACTCAGAAATCCCTGGATGCCCAGGAGGTTTGTCAGGTATTTGTATTGTCCAGCATAAAGTGCAGTGATCAGCGAAGCTAAACCAAAGCTGAAATGATTGTGACTTCAGTCCTTATTATTTCTACCATGTGGTGAGCAGCTGACCAGCTTAAGCCTCCCCCTTTATTCACCCCCCTCTCCCTCCCTCCCCCTTTTAAAACTGTAATAAGGTGCCCTATTGTCCTATGGTAGGGTGTACCGGGTTAGCCCACCCGGCTGACTGTAATTGCATAGGTGGTTACAATTACATTAATTACATATTTCATCAACACTGTTTATCCAGCCGCACGGTAAATGAAGAAGGCAAACTTTTAACTCTGTCTTTTGTTTTTGCATTTCTTGTCTTTTTTCTCCCCCTTCCCCTAACCCACCCCTTTCTCTTCCCTGCTTTTTTTTTTTTTTTTTTTTTTTTTTTTGTGGTTGTTTTATTAGGAGCGAGGGGAGGGGAGGTGCCAGAGGAGGAATTATGCTGAAAGTGTATGCCTTGCAACTTTTCCCCTCCCTGTTGGAAATGTTTATTTGAACAGTAAGCTCATGATTTGAATATTTGTAATCCATGCTTAAATTTACAGGCCAGATGAACTTTTTGGCACAGAATGGCAACCATAAGTAGGATTTTGAGAAAAGCTTTACAAAATTTTAAGCCATGTGCAAGGCTTATATAATTTAGACGGGGGGAAATATGCACAAATAAAACAGGCTCTGTCTTATTTACTTTACACGAGCAGAAAAAAACTGCATCATATGGCGCCTGACGTATATATGCGTTAGTTATGTCCTTCTGTCCACACTTTTAGAAAACAGAATCTAAAGCTAACAAGCAGTTGTCTATGAATACTTGAAGGAATAAAATAGCCCCAGAGGCACAGGCACTTGAGTTGTTCTCCTGTGTTAGATGTAAATGAGTGTACTCCATATTGACTTGTGCTGGCGGGGATGCCACCCATATTGTAGGCTGGGAGGTGGGTGGGTCGCCCCGGCGAGTGGCAGAGAGTGATAGAGCAGGAGAGAGAGGTCACTGAAGCGGGCAGAAAAAAAGGAAGGCTTTCTTAAATGATGCTAATCAGTCCGGAGGGGCCTGGCCCTCTCTCCCTCATCAGCCTGCTGTAATTCAGATGTGCTGAGAACCTGGAATTAAATGTGTCACTGTGAGGCGCGTGTGTGTGCGCTCTTGTGCGTGTGCATATATGTGTGTCAGCCTCTGTTTGCCTTGCATCCACTTCTGTGTGTGTGTGTGTGTGTGTGTGTGTGTGTGTGTGTGTGTGTGTGTGTGTGTGTGTGTGTGTGTGTGTATGCGTGCGCGTGGGGTGTTTAGGGGTTAAGTAGAACCAAATTAGTCGATGGGAGAACTAACAGCAGCAGTAGCTTTCTGTGTGGCTACTTCTTGGTGAATGTCAAGATGATTTAGCTGCTCTTCTGCTCGCCGTCTGTCTCTGAGCACTGGCCCTCCAATCACCGCTCTGGGCTGTCTGTTTTGTGGCCCTCTGTGCAACAAATGAATATTAAATCTGCACTGGGCAACTTCACACACTGGCAAGAGGTTACAGTCTGAAATATGAGGACGGTGAAGCCCAGAAATCCTGCAAGGTAACATCAGTAAACTGTCGTCCTCTGTAGTGTCTGCTGATGGTGACGGAGGCAGAGAGCAGATTCTTCTGCACTGATTTGCTCTGGTGCTCTCTGAATTTTATTGGTCAAACCTTAAAATTCAGTGGGATACTCTTGTGACTTTTGCAGCCACTGTGTGCACTTTTAGATACAGTATGTAATCAAAATGATGATGGACTGTAAGCCGACAAAGACAGGGCTAGAATTGGATTAAAATTTTTCATCAATAGTGCCGATATACCTGGGTTCACATACCAAAATACATTTTTTTTTCGATGACTTTTATTAAGGAATGGAATTTTTCTACATGAGCACTGTTTTATTTTAACTAAGAAACTAAACTCAAATATTAAATTTCAATACGCACACAGCTGTACAAGATCTTTGCCGCAGTGTGATATGGTCCAAAAATGGCAAAGTTATGATTTAAATCAGGAACTGTTTCTGTAAAGAATAAGTGAAGAGCAGAGTGAAGCTGATTGAGCCCTCAGTGCCACTTTTTGATACTTTTCGATACATTACAACAAAAAAATCCTGGGGATCGTTTCCCAGCTCTAGTGTTGATGAGTGTGTCCTTGTGTGAGTGCACAAAGGTGTCTGTGTTGCCTGTCTTGCCAGTGAAGGGTGTATGTGTGTATCCCTGCTAACATATTGTGTGTGTGTGTGTGTGTGTCTGTGCTGGGAGGGGTGTGGGGGTGCGCGCGCGCGTGTGGGGGTGTGCGCGCAGGGACGCCAGTTGGGCTAACAGCTGAATCATGGCTCAGCCGCTGCCCCTCGTAGTCCTTGGCAGTTAGCGGTGTGAAAAAGCCTTCTCTTTGAGGGCATTATATAGATTAATGTGCTGTGCCTCGGGCAGAGACACACACACACCTCGCCAGGGAGGGATCCTGACCGTGTGTGTGTCTGAGTGTGTGTGTGTGTGTGTGTGTGTGTGTGTGTGTGTGTGTGTAAGCAGAAGAGAATCAGAGGACTACAGCGGCATAGGATTGTTGAGGTTTAAGTGTGTGTACATGTGTGGGTGTGTGCGCATTTGTGATTGTGTGCATATGTGTGTGGATGTGAGAAGGGACAGTCTGGGGGGGTGTTAACTAGAGACTAGGGGAAGGTAGTGTGGGTAAGCTGTGCATATGTGTGTGCGTGAGAGAGCGAGAAAGACAGACAGAGGGAGAGAAAGATTCAGATTTATTCTTGGTGAATTTTTTAATACGATTTTTAGGATTTTTTACTTGATTTTGGTGGAAAAATCATTCAGTGATAATAGAAATTATGTGATAAATAGGACATTTGATCATAAATAAGTAATGACAGAGCGTTAAGTGTTAAAGACTTTACTCATACGCTAGGTTTTTGATGCTGCACCTGTTTATTTCACTTCTTCAGTGCAGCCAAAATCGCAAATATTAGAGCGCATCTTTGCTTTATGCTTCATTAAACTTTGAGTCTGTGTGCACCTCATTTTTTAAGTATTCTAGTGTATCAAACCTGCTACATCTCAAGCACCTAAATCTGTTCAGGCTACTGGGTGTCTGCAGGGGCATCTGGACACCGGATAGCTTTCCATCAAGGTATTTTTATGTGAATCAGAGGGGTGTTTACGAGGCCTGGGTGACCTGACAGGGGCATCGTCTGACCCTCTCACTCACTCTCTCTTCCTCTCTATTCCAGCCTCTGAAATAGCTCTCAGCATAGCGAGTGAAGACCAGGGTGTAGCTGAGCTGATATACAGTATCACAACAAATACACACGGATGCCACAGCTGCTGGAAGCAAATGCAAATGGAAAAGTACAACACTGTTCCAGCTGAAGTTAAAGCAAAAACCTTGTAGGGGTAAACAGAACTTTTAAGGCCTCTCTCTTTTCTCTCTGTTTCTTTCGCTCTCTTGGGTTTCATGATTACTCAGATTTTGTATGTTTCCCCTTTTTTTTAACCTCATTTTCCTCACTTTACCCCTTTGCTGAGAAGTATGAGGGAGATTTTCCTTATCAGGATTTTAGCACATTCCATTCAAGATTAAGCACATCTGTTGTTTTGTGTATGTGCTGGCATGTGCGTGGAAGCGTGTGCACGTGACTGAGGTCTGAGATTATTTGTGTGCGATTTTTCTGCCTCTTTGACACATACGTCGTCGCTGCATAGTCCTGGGACAAATATGCATGCACATGGATGTACATATATATCATATATATCCATATATGTTTGTGTATGCACATATCTGTGTACTCTCTCCAGCCAGCGGTCTAAATAATCTACTTTTGTCTGACAACGGCATCAAGTCGTGGAGGTGCACATATGCAGAAAGCTATTTGGAAAGGCCTCCTCGTAGCTGTCAGCTTTTATTATGCGCTGAGGTGTCATGTTTGTTAGGAAGCTGAGTGCAGATGGCAGAGTGGAAGAAATGGATCACTAATTTTAACAATGATTAATGAACAGAGATGGAAAATGAATTACATCGGACTATTGGAGGCAAGGAATATTTTCTCTGAAAATGTTAACTTCGGCTGCCAGGCAGCCGGCCGTGTTGTGGGAGTATATTGAGGAGGGGAAGGGAATGTGTGTGTGCATGCATGTGTGTTTGCTTGTGTGCACTAAGGTGCAATTTTCCCCCCGCATCTTTTGTAGAATCAACACTTCACTGCTCTTGCCTATTACTTTACTGTTCGCCTGCTTAAACACTGCCGGCTTTATACACATTGTTTTTCCCCCTATGTGTATTGCACTACCAGTTAAGGTACACACTCTTTAATAAGGTAAACACAGGAAAGGTTAGACTGTCTTAAAATGTTAGCTATTTTCATTACTCTGCAATGTGCTTTGATATCAAATCATAGATGTAGCAGATTCGATCAAGTGTCAGTAGGTTTTGCTGTGGTGTTTCACTCTGGTGGAAAAATAACCTGCCTGCATCTGCCTTTGAATGTAGTTTGCAAGCCATTTTTATGACTCTGTATTCAGTTTTGTTCATGCAAGCAGCAATAAAGTATCATTTAGAAAATGTTGAACTTTAAAAGTAGAGCAACCCCTGCCTCTGAGTCCAGGAAATCAACCTGATAGATTATTATTTTTGACGGGGAAAATCAGTGTTTACCTTTCAGTGTTACAATATCATGTGGCAGCATAAAAAGCAGATATGACGTTCCTCATCGCTTGTGATCTGAGAAGTAGTTTCTCCTGTCATCCTACTACTTTCTCCCCCACAAAACTCACACGCACGCCATCACCCTGCCTGTATTTGCGTCTCTGTCGAGGTTTGTCTGGTGGGCGGTCGGCGCAACATGGTTTAATAGGTAGATGTGAACTATTTTGAATTTAATTAAGGGCCTGATGGGAAATACGTAAAGGGAGAAAACAGAGCAACTTCTAGCAACATTGTGTGTTTGTGTAGCTACATGTGTATGTGTGTGCAGGGGAGAGAGAGAGAGAGAGAGAAAGAGAGGGAGGGAGAGAGAGAGATCTCAGGTTACGGCAGCATATGCTAAGCACTCAGAAAACATACACAATGCCTTTGGTGAACAAGGTAGTCGGTATGCCCTTGGGAGCCAATTTAGATTGTGACTTAAGGCAATGTCGTGGCTTTGTGTGTGTGAGCGTGTGTGTGCGTTCCCTGTATGCGAGTGTGAGTTTTACTCTTGATGCTCCATTGAAACAGTAGTGGTGGGTAGATCTGGGTGGCCCTCCTGCAGACCCTCCACATCTGTGCTCCCCCTCCACCCCTCCCCACCCCTCTGTAGGACTGAGCCAGCTTCTCCATGCCTGGCTGCCTCTCCACATCCAGAATAGCCATGAGAATTTGTTGGACTCATAGTCCTTTGCCAGTCCAAAATTTTAAGTAATAATGTCCATTAATGAATCACAAAAAAAGAGCGCCACCTACAGACACAACCAAGAAAAGGACGGACAGTATTGCACACACTTTGACAGACAGGTGATCTTTGGGTAACAGAGTACAGAGGCAACACAGCATTTAGCGTTTAGCACTAAAGATTGAAGGTAAATATACAAAAACCAAGATCTCGCAGATTACCATCTAAGCAAACTTCAACGGATTCAAGCAAACAGTTGAAATGTCACAAAAAATGAAATGTAAATCGGGAGCAGTTTAGTCAGCTGCGTGGAAATGGATCAAATAGCTTCTTCAACAAAGGAATAAGACTATACAACTTCTTCAGGTTTTTCCACCTTAAGCATAAAAACTTTTGTGCAGGTTTTAGGAAATATATCCTCTTTTAATTTCATAAATCGTGAGTCATGTCAAACGTCAAAGCCAGCTGCTGTCAGTTTCTCGACGTCTCTCTGTGAGGCCTCAGCTTAAATGCCACTCACTGAGTTACATGCTACTTTAAATGGGAGTGGCAGTCTTTTACTTCACATACTTTGAGTCGGCTTGATTATTTTTCTGGCGTTAAGCGGCGGGGCTTCAAGGCTGTATCAGATAACATCCTCTGCTCGGCTGTGTAGGCTCTGCTCACAGTGAGAACAAAGCTTCCTATTTTTTTGTTTTGTTTTGTTTTGTTTTTAACACACAAATTGTAAACCTTGGACATCTTAGTACGTGTCCCACTATGATTTTCTCACTTTAAACTGGATATTACAGTGTCAAAATAAAAAGTTATAATGAGAAGAAAATGAAAAGAAGTCAAATATTGAAACGTACAAGCAATTACAGTTCATGCGTTTGTTAGATTACTCATGGGTGTGTAAAAGACATCACGTCCTCACAGGAAGTCCTGAGGAAAAAAAAGATGTAGGGGGGTTAGGGTGGAGGGAATCAATGCACAATGTTTTAATGGGTATTTCTCCTCTGTCGCCAATGTTGCAAACTTGTCAAGCTTCAAATGCGTGTGACTTTGAATTTCCTGGTGTGTGTGCTTTGTTTACAGGCTCTTGTCGTCCCACCTTCTGTGGAGCTGTCGGCGCTCTTCCTGACATCCGGCATTCATTGGAGCGGCGGCAGTCACACAGGTACGATCACACCGATTGATCACAGGAAAGGGGAGGATATTAAAGGTGTCTGTCACACTTGCACACCCGCGCATGCATCTTTTGTTTTCATTTAAATCTTTGTTTATCCAGGGAAAGTCAATTGAACATGCACTTGTTAAGCAGTGCCATGCTTCTCAGACACAGTGCCGGGACATTCATACCTGGGAGCTGCCCATGACTTGCCCCCACTTGGTCGGTCAGTGAGCTGTAGAGTACATCAAAATTATAGAGGAGCTGTTACTATCATCACCTCCATTTTTTTTGACCAGACAGATAAAATGAATAGTCAACTTTCCAGTAACAAACCCTTTAGGCTTTTATCACTTAATGCATGGTGTAGGGGGAATGAATGTCACCCTGTTGACCTGAACTTTGCAAGTGGACACAAGCTATTATTGTTTGAACACAAGTAACCTTGCATGAGTCTCGGCATCTCTGTTCTGTCATGCAGAACTGCACCACTTTTTTCCTGTGGTTTAACCTCTTGAACAACATCAAATTGGGACAAGAATGTGATCAGACAGTTAAATAGCATTTGGTATAAAGACTGCAACATGAACACTGGTAGCGAATGTTTTTATCTTGGGTGTCAGGCCACATATGTTTGCACCTCTGGTAGCAGAAAGACCTGCAGGATATGTTGGTGATGCCACAAACTGACACCCAAATAGAAGCCCCTAAATCATGTTGCTGCTGCTAGTGCTGGATTCTAGTCAGATTCAAGTCAAGTGTCTAACCTGCTTTTTTAATCAGAGTTCTTTTAACTACGCTTTTGAATCTAATTAGGTTCAGCTTTTTCAAGTGACTACATTCATTAAAAAAAACTGATCACCTTTAGTGGCAGCTTATTTATTGTTCATAACCTGCTTCCACCTGAAAATGAAATGAGAAGCATAAGATGTGAGATGTTGATTAAATGTATCTAACACATTGAAATAACAGCTGTGGCCTACTTAGTTTTACAACCATTCTTTTTTTACGAGCTACTTGCTCCAATTTCTGGATGTCCAGATGCAGAACTATTGAGATGATTATCTTAAAATATTAATTTGACATTCATTAAAGATTAACTGAGATATTCTCCTGGAATTGACATCATGCGATCAGCTAAATCATTTCTCTCAAACATTTGTCATTTTTATGACAAATGTCACATTCAGTGCTGGCTCAGCTAATCTGTGTATTTTACAAATAGAAAACTGGACTAAAAGAAATACTCTGAGTTCCAACAGGCCTAAAACTGACAAACAGATTCAACTTTTACAGAATCACCTGGATTTAATTTCGAGTTTCTTAACTTTGGAACTGTAATATGTGACCACTTAGGATACAACCCAATTGCCAGAATAAAAAATCTCACCAAGGTCACTAAGGTGACGTGCCACCCACCATCCATTCCACCTTCCGATAACTAATTCAGCTCTTATACTACATCACTTCAGAGACACTGATATGATGCATGTCAAACATACAAATGCAATGTAACCATGGTTCGCAGAAATGTACAATGCCAACATTTTAATCTGGCGACTGGGCTGACAGCGATACAACATGGTAAAATCAAATTCATGAGATGGTGTTGTTCTTACTGGGCCCAGCTGTTATTTGTCAGTAAAAAGGGCATATTAGCTCACCGCAATGTCCTGTTTTATGTTTCTACAAGTCTAAAATACTGAAGATAAAGTGTGAAAATATGTCAGGTTGGGAGTTGTTGGAAGACGTCTTTAATGAAGCTAGGCTAGCTCTTTCTCCATGCCCTTAGTCTGCTACACTAGGCTAAATGTGTCTTGGACCATCTATCTACTTAACACCAGACTGAAAATGGATCTCAATCCTATCAACTCAACCTCAGTTCCACGATGATCAACATGGCCAAGACAAAAAGTCTGAGTAGTCAGTTAAATATAACGGCTGCACATTTTGTTTGATGAAGTTTATGTACAGCAGCCTTATCCACCTTATTTCTAGCCTCCATTATACCATATGCGAATAATGGGAGTGACCTCTGGCACTGAACTGGAACCGGTGGTTTTCCAATGGTAACTGTTAGCGAACAGTATACGGATCCTCTTTGCTGGAGTGATTGGGAAATAAAACATGTGAAGCAGACCTACTGTTACCCCTCAAAGCATTGTTTTTTTGTTTGTTTTTTTACCTTTTTAACCAAGCACATTAGCAATTAGCTTGCCTTGCTCTGTCAACATATTGTTAAACGTAACAGAGTTTGAGCTAGTTTACAGTAAACATGTACTCCTTGTACAAGACGATTTATGATTTTTTACGACTCATACACCGACACTTGCACATTAGGTGAACATTTCATATAATTCTATATTAATTTTAGCTTTATATAAAGGGAATCATCATTAAGTTTACCAGCAAATGCTCCACTTGTCTGCCTTAACACTGCAATTTACACAACTGCTGATGTATTAAAACTGCGTTCTACTGAGTTAAACATGAAGTCACATTAAGCAGAAGGCCTCAGTTATATCACTAATATAAAGCCACTGTGATTAGCCACTGTAGCTAACCATAGACAGCCTAGCTTACTGCTGCTTCCACTAACTCACCAGAAATTGCATCCGTAATCATAACTGCACTAGAACCCCCAGGAGTGACGTGGATAGGCCATCTAGAGAGAAGATGAGTTATCAAAACATTTATTTTGCTTTTTACCAATACATAAATAAGAATGACACACAGTAATAACACATGAATGTATTAACTTTATGTGACTTGCTAGGAATTGAGTACCAATAGCGAAAGTTTGAAGACATATTGACATCCAAAGATGAAATTGGATTTTTTTTTTTTTTTAATCTTATAATCTAATGGTCTTCATTACAAATCAATAGCGCTAGCATGGAAAAAGAAATATTAACTTTACCTTTATTCTAAATTTCCTGTGGAACCTAAACACAAAACATGTGTCATTAAAATGAAGTAACCACCCAGCGATAGAGCTGCTCCAAGTAAAATAAGTTTGATGCCAGTCATTTCATCACATATTGACTAAGGGTACCCCCCCACCCCCCAATACACACACACACACACCGCCTGTCAAAAAGCCACAATGCTGTCAATTCCTCTCTATGTAGCTCAAGGAGACAATTAGCAAACAGAGGTGACATGGTTAACAGGTGCAAGCCATTATTCCTGGAGCTGGAGGAGCGTGGCCACCCCATCTCTCATGGTGATGGGCCGTTATAGTGTGTGTACTGTGCGTGTGTGTCTGTGTGTGTGTCAGTGAGTGATGGGAGATCATATGACAAGTATAAGTGAGGGATATGTCTGCTTTGTGGGGGTTAGGAGGCTTCATCCCGCCTGGCTTGTTTGTAATCAGTGTGTCATCATCATCGCCATTGTTGTCGCCGTGCTCGTATGGCAGGAATAGACTCTTCTTCTTAGGTAGCTCACATTCGTCTCCGCTCCCCTTAAAATCTATACACGTCTCTCCAGCATCACTCCTCTTCCTGTCTTCTTCTTTCCAATAATTACTCATCCACTCTCACTTCTCTGTATTCTTTTAATTCGTAATAGACCATCGTCCTGAGAGTTGGCTTCCTGAGAAACAGAGAAAGAGACGAGGGGGTCAAGCCGGTTTGTAAAAATTGATTGCTTGTAAAGTGCTAATCAATGGAAACCTTTTCTCTTGAAGCTGGGAAATTCATGTTATAACATTTATTATAAGATTCAGTGCAGCGGGGCTAAATATATATGGCAGCTGTCCTCCTCTGGACATGCTGAGGCAACCTATCTGAATTACCACCCTGCATTCACGTATGCCTCACTAAAGTGAAAAATGAAGACATATTTAACTACAGATGTAACACTCAGATGAGGTTATTTTTGATCATATCAGATGTTCCACACACAACCACACACACACACACAAACATTTTGTCTTCATACCTTAATAATAATAACACGATGCTACATTTCTCCAGTCAAACCGCGCCTTGGTAATGATCTGCTGTTTTGAAACACATTTCGCCGGCTGTAGTTTTATTAATCAAATATAGCATGGGTGAGTCATGTCGTTTTGGCTTGTGTCATATCGGAGGTATGTGGCACAGATTTCCCTCATATTGGATGCAGAGCTAACACATGCTCCCCTTGACGTATTCTCACACCATTTCTCACACAAAGCACTCACACACAAACTTGCAGACGCATACACTCACACAGATGACTTATCTAGAAAGAGATTCATAAACAGACCCACGAACGAACACACACACACACACACACACACACACACACACACACACACACACACACACACGGATGAACATTTACAGACACACACATAAAACATTGACATGCCAAAGCTGCTGCTGAAAAAAGAGTTACAACTGTTACCTCAAATGAATTTATATCTGTAGCAGGGGTGTAAAGTAACTATGTTCATTTACTGCAGTAATATTTAAGTACAAGTTTGAGGTATTTTTATGCCAGCCTAAGGTTCTGTCCACTACATTTATCTGACAGCTAAAGTCAGTAGTTACTTACTTGCTTATTAAGATTTCACATACAAAGCATGATGAGCTTTTAAAGTATGATGCCTTTTTGTAGATTAAGCTACCCAAAAAGTTTAGCTAAAAAAAGCTAAATTAATCTCCAAATGAACAAACTATAATATCAAAAGTTTTCTGACATTGCAATGCATCAGCAACAATAATTAATCAATTACTATTTAATTTTTATTTATATATTTATTTGTCTGTTTTCTACTACATATTAGGGGTGGGGAAAATACAGCATTGTGTCGTGATATTTTTGTGTGGCAATATCGTATCATTACAGGGATGCCAAGTATTGATTTTTTATTATATGAATTATTAATCCCAAATACAAATTAAACCTTTGGTAGCCTATTAGAATAATATAATCAAATGCTTTTTAATCCACTAGATACATTTTGCTGCACTAAAAATGACTGAATTGAGATAAACAGACTGAAAACTTTATCTTATTTGATAGTGAAATTAGATGTTGACAAAGTTTACTTTGGAGGATGTAATGTGCAGTTGACCAAAAGGTAATAAATCGCAATATATCACAATGTCTTTTATCGGAATACTTGGCATATTGCAACACATTTAAAATCTCAGTAATATTGTATTGAGACTTACGTATGGGGATAATATTGTATCGCAGGGCATCTGGTGATTCCTACACCTACGACATACCCTCTAGTTTGAACTTATGTTGTGTTCCTTTTTTGTAAACAGTTTTTTCCCCTTTGTTTTTTATTGTTGTCTTGGTTTAAGTCTTAGTTTTGTGGCTGTTTATTTGTACTTACATTTCCTTGTTCTCTAATCACTTTAAAAAAAAAACAACAACAACAATTCATACAGCATGACATAATGCTGATTATGGTCATTTTCCTAACAATATACACTCTCAAGTAGATTTTTGAAAATATCCACTTTGACATATATAAAATGCTGACTGCTCGACTTGCACTTTTTATAGTATTTTTATGCAATATATATATAATTATTGCTACTGTTACCTTTATACACTTCTTCCACCTCTGACCAATAGATAAAGACAAATTACTAAAGTTTGAGTTGCATTTTAAAAGGTTAAAATTTTGCATTTGGAAACCTTATCCTAAAGGAAATATATTTGGGCATTACTGGCACAATGTTATTGTTATAGTTTACATCAAATTATGTTTTTTGTGTATTCCAGGAATGATAAAGTGTGACTTACTTTATTTCAGTGGACTTGCATAGCCTCATCCTAGCTCTAATGCCCTGAGGTGGTTTCTTACATTTCCCAGAATGCATATTAGTAGCCCCCAGAATAATAATAATAAAAAAAAAAAAAACGGTGTGAAGTTTCTTGCACTTATGACCTCACGAGCTCAGGTAGGAAGCCAGCTTGCATATGAACATTTGGCTGTGTTTCTGATAACTCAGACATAACTTTTGGACTATTGAGGCTACCGACAATGTAGAAACAGGTGTCTCATTCACTCTCACTAACTTGATTTCTTCCTGTGTGATTGTTAAAGTTTAAAGCAAAATGGGGTCTAGACAGAAGCTTTTTTTTTCTGAGCAATGTACATCAAAACCTGACACTGATTCCTCTGCTGGAAATATCAATGTGATGTCAGACACACTTGAGAATGTAACCTGCACTCCATTTTAGGATGATATTTTCTGCAAGAAGACAGAAAAAGAACAACATAAGGTGCAGGGGTGGTGGGTGGAGAGGGGTCAATTTTCCCACAGTTTCCTCTTCAATGTTGTTGGGTTAAGATTGTCACTGCTGTGTGCTACTCTACCCCGCTGGTATAAATAAGACATGATTGGCATCACAGCAGAAGAAAAACTCTCTCTCTCACTCTGTCTCTCTCTTTATCTCTCTCTCTGACAGCCTTCATTTGCTGGAGGAGTGGCAGACTTGGTGGGAGTTAATGATTATAATTATTTTTCTTTTTTTCCCCCTCTTTTTTTTACATTGTGGGATAATTATTTAAGAGGTTCGTGTAGTCATTGTTGTAATCAGTAAAGAGAGATTACAGAAAATCTGCATGCCAACAGATGGCACTTGGCTGTTGTTGTTGCTTCATATTAAACCCAGTGCGGCACACTTGGTAGCAGGCAGGCAAGAGTGAGGGGACAATCAGAAAGGGGCCAAATTATAAAACAATTTGTCCTTCATCATAAATCAATTTATCATATCACTCCGTCCCAGAAAATATAAAGGAATCAAAAGTAGTTAGTATCGTGTGTGTGTTTAATCCCAAACCAGCTATCTGGCTAACACACTCCTCTCTCCAACGTGGTGGGCTTTTTGGGCATTGTGGGAGCTGGTGGTGGATTTACAAAAAAGCCATTCAACACACAACAAACAGTATGGGATCAGAGAAGCCCCGACCCCATGACTTTATCTATTAACACCACAGTGCGCTGCCATGGACGTTCACACGCAACCCAATTCACAAAGAAGGTCAGCGTTTGTTAGCTTAGCTCCTCTGGGACACCGGCCGCTTCAGCCACCTCCTGGACTGTGAGCTGGTGCCACTTTCACTTTTTATTCACAACTGCACGTTCTCTCTGATTTTTTACATCTATTTGTGTTTGTGTATCTGTTGACAAGTGAGAAAGAAACAGATAAATACAAATTGAGGCGAGGGCACTTGCTATCCAGGGTCGGGGAGCAGGAGGAGCACCAAGGCCGCTGGCCTACATTCCTGTCTAATTGTATAATTGGAAAAGCTCTCCAAATGAGCAAGCAAGCCCCCCCCCCTTCAACCCCCTTCACCAACTACCTCCCCCTACTCACTTAACACCCCCCCCCCCACCCACCCACCCACACACACATGCACGCCCTTCAAAGCAAATCACAAAAGAGCATTTTGGGAATAATAATAATTTCAAAAAGCGTCCATTATTAATCCCACACACTAGCATCCCTGGCAGCAGCAGCTAGGCTGGTTAGCACAGAGGGCTAACCAGCCCCCCCACCCCATACACACACACACACACACACACACACACACACACACACACACACACACACACACACACACATACCCTGACACACTCATTATGACATACAGTAGTTATCTGGGAAAAATCATTTATCTAAACTTTATTTCTTAAAATACTCTATCCCAATGACTGTGTCAAAAAACATTGCAAACCCATGACTTAGCTCCCCTCCACACACACACACACACACACACACACACACACACACACACACACACACACACTCTTTTCCTCACTTTGCTCATATTCCCAAACACAGCCTCTTTTTTTACTCTTTTTTAACTTGTATTTTTACTGTTACTACTTAATGTCTTAGTCCGGTGTATACAGCTATACATGTATGATTGGCCTTAGCTCCTTGTTTTATGTAAGTTTATATTCTAAAATTCAATAAAATGTCACTCATACACTCTTACAAAGAAGTGGAACTCCCTCAAAGGGCCACTCCAGTGCTTTAGTATTGCACTCCCATGAAGCTGGGCGACAGATTAAAATGAGAATGGTTAATATCAAAGCAGCACAGGCTGAGACATAATGACTTGTAGTTCCTTGCATGGGTCACGCTCCAAAAGCTCTGGATCCTACAATTCCCACAATGTACTGTAACTTGATAGCATTTTTTATTAGATCCTCAGTGCCTGGTAAATTCTCACCACTTTCAAATTCCACACCCCCAGTTTGCAACACAAGCTTTCTGTTATGAATTTGAAGTCTCAAGTTCAAACTCAGATAACCCTGACTGTATCACCAAGATCATCAGGTTTTTTTTTCTTTTTGAAAGCTTCTTCAGAGCCATAGGCAACATTTAACAACTGTTTTCGCAGGCTTCAGGCTAGTACTCCTCATGACAAGGAAACTGAACATGTGCACCATTGGAGCCTCTTTTAACAGTTTCACAGATTTTCTTACAAAAAGTTGAAAAAGCACTTGTGTAAACTTTCTTTTCATTTTAGTTTTTTGTCATAAATAAATAATATTGTTCCCAATATGGGATGATCTACCTGTGTGCTGTGTTAGCGCTCATATTTTACTGTTAGTACTGGAGCTCATGGTCAAATTGGATTTCCTGATTTATGGCCCCTGCCACGCGCCGTTCATTTCCATGGCTACTGAGGGACGGGGGGGAAGATGATTTCTGAGGTCGACAGCGGTGTCTAACGGGATTGCGGGGTGCCGTTAAAACGAAGCCGTTAATTAATGCTATTGATCAGCAAAAAAATAGAGGCAAATGTGATTTGCATACAGCCCGAGTGATCAATGCATTAACCGATTTTTTTTTCTCCCCCCTTCTGAAATCTGATTTCCTGAGTTTTCAAAGTGAAAGAGAGAGAGTTCAGACTAATGTGGATCGATCCGGTCTCTCTCAGACAAGAATACAAAGCATTTTATTAGCCGGTGAAGGGTGAAACATACCAGGACAGAAGACGCAGTCTGAAGTTGGATTATGTATTTATGTCTCACTTCAACAAGAAGACAGAGAATGGCCATCGTCTGTCTTTACACATTTGTTACCGTCATATTTTTTTTTCCTCTTCACAAAGAATACGTGGTAATAAGGTGATATTTCTGCAGGGCCGATCGCAATCTGTTTTCTAAAAGGCAACAATGTAAAAACAAAACAACAAAAATGACAATAACAACAGGGGCATGAAAAAAACAAAAACACTGGAGGTGTTAAAAAAGCAATATGTTGTTTTTTTCCTCCTTTCTCTCCCTCTCTGTCAAGAGCAGCTTATTATAGCGTATTGATTTATAAAGCTTTAAATGTGATCCTCCATGTCCAAGTCAAGGGCAGGGAGTGAAAGAGAAAGAGAGAGAAGAAGAGAGGGGGAGAAAAAGAAAGGGAGTGGGAGAAGGAAAGAAAGACGAAGGCAAAGGGAAAAAAGGCGTCTGGAGACGGATAGAGATAGAAAGAGAGCGTCCACGACAGGGGGAAGTGACAGCAAGGCATTTTCAGAGCCGCTCTGGAACACAAAAGGGTAATTGTTTTAGCCCAGATGTTGCTTTCGCACAACAAGCAGGATACAATGTTCCTACTGAGCTGATGAGCCCAATCAGTGAAATGATTAAAAATTGATTTTGTCCCTGTAATTACAGTATGTAAACTACTTAGCCGGGATTGCAAAGGAAGTGATTTTCTAATTACGTATATACTCTGGTGTCTAATGATTGGTTTTTTGAAGTAATGAAGAGAGGGTCCTAACGACTCCACTGTGTTCTGTTGTTGAAGGGAGAAGGCAAGAGAAGGGGAGCGTTGGGGGGGAAGATGGGGGGAGAATGAGAGAGCATCGTTAGGGCAAGACAGCAGGCTTGGATACAAAAGGGGGATGAAAATTGAATTTTTGCCAGCCAGTGCTAGCACGCTAACACGGGGGCCCTGTGTTCGTTTGCATGGGATCTGGAAGCTAAATGGAGGCTGTGACTTCTCATGGGGGTCGCCAGGCCCTAACCAGCCCCGGCAATCTGGACCCTGCAATTAAAACCTCACGGGGGTTAGAGATTCAGGACATCACACATGCACAGGAGAATAAGCACGCGTGTGGGCCACAAGCACACAGAAATAAGCATATAGCTCGGCCCTTCTGCTCTGTATATATTTCACCAAGCTTTATTTAAATTAGTATGGAACTTTTCATTGAAACTGAGTCTTTAGGTTTAGAGCCCACAACTAAAATAAACTCAGAGCGATGCAGAGAAAGAGTCTGATTTTAATATACTATGATTTACATGGCTGATGTTTAGCAAAAGACTACTTTGTACTACTGCAGCATAAAGACTGCTTTCAGTCTTTATGCTAAGCTAACCATTTACTGGCCCCAGCATTATATTTAGCATGTGGATAATCTTGTCAAGAAATGGAATAAGCATATTTACCAAGATGTTGAACTGTCCCCTGAAGTCCTAAGTTAAAAACCTTGCCCCTATCAGTACACTCAGCAACAGCCTTACCGTACAACCAACGGCTGATGGTGACTAATCTTATCTAATCTTTGTAAACTTACAGTCAACCTGATCTCACAGAAATACGGGAAATCATCACAACCTCTTAACATCACATTACATGGCATGTAATGTTTCAAAAATCTGCACCGGCACTGTGGAAACATTGTCAATGGAAATTCAACTAGGATCCTTTGTTGTGGTGGATACATGGATTCCCTGATTTAATGATGTCACGCCATTGGGGATTGTTAATGTGACAACCCAATAGGTAGTGTAAAGAGTGAGAAAGCCCCTGTTGCAGGTTGGGGTGGATAGATTGATCAAACAAACACAAAACTTTCACCCAGAAGGCCGGTAGTCAATGTTGACTTGTTTTATCTTAACAGCTTTTCATCCTTTATACAGTCAAGTGACCAAATGAAATACCTGCATCCTATACACAACAAATGTAGCTATTTTAAACAGAATCACAATAATTTTCAAAACCTTACCAAGTAGTTTTGGTGCCTAAACCCAGCCATGTCACCACCACTTAATGCAGGTGTAAAAGGTTGCGATCATTTTACGTATCTCTGTGTGATTGCATTGCTCAAGATACATGTTGCTGTGTAACTGGCATTACTTAGTCTCTTACATTGTCTTGATGATCTACTTTTACACTATGTGGTAGCATTTACTGTTATTTCACAATGGCCATCATTCAGCAAGTTATATAGACTCTCTGACCAAGAATATTTCAACTTGTTAAAGCTAGCATGATTTCAAATTTTTGATGGCCAAATTTAAGCTTTAACACTCTCACATATGCTCACTTTAAACCGTTTTGTCAAACTGAGAGATGTAAAAACTGTCTGACAAGTAAGACACCAACCAGGTGTGCTTAACAAAATTTTATATAAAACTTATTAGCATGCTTGCTGCCTTCCTCTATGCATATTTTAGGTGAAGAGTGAATAGCAAAGAGCCTTCTGTTTTACTAAGTGTGCATTAATCACAACACTAATTCAGTCATTTTTTTAAACAGAATTTGGCTTTAGCTTGATTTCAAAATGATTGAACAGAATATATTTAATATATATATATATATATATATATATATATATATTATTTAATATTTAATATTTAATATAATAAAGTCCATTCTCACTGAGGGCGAATATCCGCGCGGGATTATTCTCGCAGAAAAATATAAAAGTTGATTTCATGGGTTCTTACAGAAGTTTGCACACCGGGGCGGAACTTTCGTGCGGTGAAAGAAGTTTCCGCCCAGACTTTGACACCCCGCGGAATTCGCCGGCGGAACTACACAGCTGGGCCAATGAACTTGTTTGTTTGTAGTCGCGCAGAGCCGGGAGAGTCCGAAATCCAGTCAGGCAGGACAGTATGAGAGAAAGGTTGATAAACCTCATTTCACAGCACCACCTCATTTTTGATAAAAGACAGGATGATTTTATGAACAATGAATTAAAGGACGGCGCCTGGCAGGCCATTGTCCAGCTTGGTGGCTGCGGTGAGAGTGGTAAGTGCTAAAGAAAGATAATGTTGACACTTGTTAAACTTTAGCTTGCTAGCTCGCTGCTGCTGCTGCTGCTGCTGCTGCTACTCATCCATGTTCATCCACACCCGTTCACACTGCGCGGACTTGGAACACAAAACCGCGAAATTCCGCACCGCGTCCGTACCGCGCCTGTGTGTATGGTTTAAACGCGGAAAGGGGTGCGCGAATACTCCGCAAGTCCGTCCCGCATTTCCGCATCGCGGCAGTGAGAATGAACCTGCAACCCAAACTGTGTGACTGTGGGAACATGTTCCAGTTCTTTATTTAACATGTGCATAACAGTTACAGAGAAGGAGTCATTGGCAATGAAAATCTTTTAGTCTCAGGCTCCCTTTAACTATCCTCATTAAATGTAAATATGTATAAAAAGGAGAGAGAGAATCACACATGTAAAAACAAAATAAACATAAAATGGTGCAAGTTAAAATAAGGAATAAAATATAACATAAATAAATATAAAATAAAGAAATATAAATTCGACAGTAACTGCACATGAATAAACTGAACATTAACAGGAATTTAAACTGGAAGTTCAGTTTATTACAACCTGGCCCTTACTTCTGGCATTAAATACGGTTGTTTACTCACCCAGATAAGTTTGGTGTCATTTGGAGTCCTTAGGAAGATATGTAGATCCGCGAGAGCTGCGTACATCCATATTAAAGTGGGAGTGATTGGGGCACCGGCAATGTGGCTCTAAATAACACATAATCTGCCGCGAAACTTGTTCATTTCAGCAATATGTTTTTATGAATCGCTCGAGTTGCTTGTCATCATCATCCGGGTCATTTATACTGACCTACTAACTTCTGACCTGAATGATGTCATCAGAGGCAGACAATTCGTAAAGACAATCCTCTTTACCACCGAAACATTTACACCTTTCTGCTTCTCACTTTTTGTCACTGAGCACTATGTAGTAATAAATTCATGTTTTGCATAATTAGTGCCTCTGTTTTTTGTGCAGTGTGCAGGCCGTTCTACACAAGTGAAACTAAAGAATTGTAAATTCTCGTAGTTATTTACTTATCAAGCAAACAAATTCAAGGAAAATAAACAATTTATGCATGTGTGTAGGCTACTTACTCAATTGGAAGTTGCCTGTTTGGTCCTGCAGGCTTTGGCTGGGTCTTCCAGTTTACTTTCGGGACACGAAAAAAGTCTCTACAACAGCACGGTTGATCATAGAAGTCTGTAGTTGTGAGACAGTCATTTCTGGAGACATCCAGACGTGATCTCCTGGCCTTAAATCCCACTCAACCGTAAACAACCGTATTTAATGCCAGAAATAAGGTCCAGGTTGTAAAAAACAGAACTTCCCTTTTAATAAATGTATAATGAGAAGTATATGTGTGTGTGTGGGGGGGTTGTAAACAGTTGGAGAACAGCAAATGAATGTATACAAAAGTGACACTAAATTGGGATTACTGACTCTCTTTTGGCACTTTATCTTTCATTTAGATTTTACTTACTGTTTAGGAGGTGCCTCAAACTTCTGAGTGATAAAAAGGGGACTGGAGTGCACTGGCTGATTTGCCTTTGATTTTGCAAACAGACAGATGTGGTTGTGGGGTTTGTTACCTTATTTGGGATGGCAGAGTGAATCCTCGCTGAGCCCTGACATCACATTGTTTTCTGTGGGCTCCTCTTCAAGATCCCCAAATTACTGTGACAAGAGCTTCTGTGTCAGGAGTGCCTACACAACAGAGCTGTAAGGGTTTTTTTTTTTAAAAAAAAGCTAGAGAAAAAAAACCTTAAAATTTCTAACTGTGTCTCTAAAATTAGTATCACTGTCTTACTCTTTTAATAACCTCCAAGACTTGCCTCTCAATAGAGACCATGGCCCCGTTTCTTGATAATGATTGATCTTAGAAGTTAAGAGCGTCTTGTAAGTGTTTCTACAAATGCTCTTAAATTTCTACATGCATTTCCCAAAGCGGTACTTTAGGAACGAGTGCACGTACATGCCATTAAGAGCTTCTTAACGTTGGCTGTCCGTGGTGCTGAATACACTATAAAGTAACTTAGCATATTTAACTGTCTATAGCCATGCTATATATTAAAAATGCATAGACCACAAAGTGTAAGGTTTCTAGATGACACAAAAAAGTTAGATATATGGTTGTTCTGTATGAAAACAATAAACAAACAAACAAAAACTACAATAATTAAAACATGTCGTTTTTGGTTCCTCTGGCAGGTTCTGCAGCTAAGAGTGGTTGCCATCACACAAGGATTTCTTCAGTTGCAGTGCTTTTGAGAAAATGCCTAAGTTTAAGAAGGTTCATAAGATAGATTTCAATCATCTTAAAATGCTTTTCAGAAATGGGGCCCCATTTTCAGGCTGCTGCACAAAAAGTGGATGCTTGTTAAATCCACTGCATGGAAAGCATCTTTTTCCCTCTCCGTCCTCTCTTCCTTTCTCCTCTGTTACCCTCTCTTTTCCCGTCAACCACAACTTGATGAGGCGTCAAAGATGCAACCTTTGACTCTAGTTGTAAATTAAAATCAACCATCAAGTCCGGTACACAGTGTTATTGTGGCGAGGCATGGCGACAACCAAGGAGTCACTCTATCAGACAGGGAATATAGAGATAAACTTACAGGGTCGCAGAGCACATAAAGAGCACATAAATCATACTGCACAGAATGAGTCACCGCCTCAACCATGGCTGCGCTCTCCCTTCTTCTCTGCTCTTAACATATCTAACAAAGCTCAACATATTTTCTTATCCTTATCTTCTGTCCAATATTCAATATTTAATTATGACTTTATTCATTTATTTTTTTAAAGATTTTTTTTCTGAAGAAATAAAAGGACGTGAGTTAAGCCTCTGATTATTGGGAGGGAAAGATCTGTGGTTTTTAGTTCCTTGGGAACATTAATAAGTGACAGAAAGCTAGATTAAGAATGCTGGGATGCGGCTAGGAGAAGAAAAAAAAAAGAAAACGACAAAGCTTTGAAATGCTGCCAGTATCACCAACTGCACTCTTCTGACACAGCTGATTGTAAGAGAAGCCGATAGCGCAGCCGGGGTAGGCCTTTAATAATTCATTTAGTTAGGCTATGATCTATCATTTTGTACCTTTTGACATGCGATATTGAAATTTAATATTGCATCAATACAAATGATGTATTGCCAGTCGTCAGGAGAAAGGATGTGGATTGCAAAAAGATCTTTGCAAATGTCTTTTCACTCCTCTCTCACTCTCTCTTTCCTTTGCAAAGCTTCATTGTACTTGAGTAGAAAGGCATAAGAGAAACATCTGTCTTTTTCTCCCCCTTTACTCTTGGCTTTGATATGTGTGTTTAAAAAAATGACAACTTAAAACGCTCAGGGAGAAAGTCTCCAGCTCAAACCAGAGTCAAGAGAGGCTTGGAGAGAAAAAAAAGCGGGGGGATGGAAGTGAGAAGCAGAGGGAACATGACAGCAGTGGCTGAGGGAGACGTCACACGTCGAGATCTTTGACATGACTCTTTAGTGCGGTGAAATCCCATAGGCGATATTCGGGCTACGATTAGAGCGTTAGGTGCTGGAAAGCAAAGGCTGCTGTTGTGGTGTCAGTCTAGCCTGGCTCCCAGACTGCTTCGTGCACGCAGTCTGCTCAGTGAGATAGGGATACACCGATAGCAACGCTGGCTGATGTCAGTCTGAAGTAGATTATACGTGTCAGAGGATTTCCTCACCACTAAATGCCACCACCAAGGGAGACAAGCCAAAAAAAATAAAAAATAAAAATCCAAATTTTTTTGGTTTCAGACAGTTCAATACCTACTGCACCATTTTTATTGACAGTGAAAAAAATGTGTTTGAATTATGTGGAGGATGCATTGATGTCTTCAGCCATCTTTAATATGAAGGTGATATCACAACTGCAAATCATTTGATCTTTTCTGAACCATAGTAAGCAGGTAGCTAATGCAGGTAACATAAAATGTGTTGTAAAAAAGTGTTGCAAAGAGTTTTGCCAACCTCTTAAACATATTTTTTTCTTCTCGCCTTCTGCTATACATGAATCCAGGGAGGTACCAGAAGTAAACGAGTCGCCATCACTACAGTGGCGTACACCTATGATATGCATGCATTTAATTGCAAGCCGTCCTAAGAAGTGTACAGATTTCTACTTTTACCTTTACTTTATATGTAACGTTTCTTTGTACAGCACTGTCTAAGAGTTTGGAAAGAACCTGTGCACTTCTCAGTTCCATCAACAGTACTAGCAAACTTCAACTAATGTCAGCTTAGTTAACACTGCTTAGCTACTTAACAACAGTGGGCTAAGATACTGCCCAGGGGCGGCAGTGGTTGCCATGCCATTATTCCAACAGCCCAAAATTCCAAAGCACCATTAATCCGAAAAATGGCCCAGTGGATTGAAAGCCCATTTCTCCAATAGTCATCTCAAAAACAAATGCCCATTGCTCTGTAGTACTGTTTCTCAGAAAATACACACTCCCTGCAGTTAGTTTCAGTTTCCCACCTTTAAGCCACATATCTCTGGTGTTCTGACTGACCCCAGTGGTGTTTGAGTCACAGAACCCAGGTGTTTTTCCACCCACCTGTTCCTGCTTTTCCAGTGACTTATGGTCCACAAAACATAGGTGTCTTAAACCTAAACACGATCTTTTTCTAACTGTAACCAAGTGGTTTTTGTGCCTTAACTAACCATGCATTCACCACAGCATTGTTGACAAATGTTTTGTATCTATGGTTTACAGAAACATAATGCAAACATTTTTTCTGGCATTTGGGCTGTCTGACTTTCGAGCAATAGCTGTTTCCAGCAGGATTCTGATAGTTTGTTGAAAGAAATGGGCTCTTAATTTCAGACTAGCCAGTCTTTGGGCTGTCAGAACAATGGGTGGTCTCCCTGCGTAGTGATCCCATAAAATAAATTAACTCAATGACCTTACTGTGGTGTTATTCTGAAATAGCAAATGGTGGTCGCTCTAACTAGGGCAGCCTAATGACCACCAACTGATGACTCTTAATCAAATGCGTCATGACTGCACGTAGTAATAGTAGCTGTTGAGAACACGAATAGGTGTCCATGTAAAGGCTTTTAATTTTACTTCAATCAATATTGAATATATTCTCAACCGTGTTTATTATCTACAGCAAGCACTTATGTGAGTTACTACGAACAGCCATGGACACTTTCAGCTGAAAGTCACCAGTTAACACGGTCACTGGTAGAACTGAATTGTGTCAACCTCCGCCTGTCACGTGCATTTTCTGATTTCAAAATACAACTCTGTTTTCACAGGAAATGTACAGTTTGCAAACAGCCTCTTGCAAAATAAATGTACCGCGTCGATACAACACCATGAATTGATGTAATGCTTGTGCTTACGTTTAGCCAACACATGCACGTGGTTGGGTTTAGAAAAAAAGTACAAGGTTTGGCTTTACAGTCTTATGAGAAACGAACACCGGTGTCCCGAGTAAAACTCTGTGGTTCGTGGATCCATCCACCACCCCTCCCACCCTCGCCCAACTTTTGTTGTTATCCCACTGTGTTTCACCATGATGTCACTAGCCACCATTAAACAATAATGGTGAACAATTGCGTATCACGGGACATAAAAAGGACAGTTTTATTCGTCGGTGTCTGATGCCGAAGTCACTGACCCAGCGCCGGCATTTGACAACTTTGGAGTGAGACCAGGTTGAAACACTAGCAGCTTTATGTTTAGTTGAAGTGATTGTCTTTTTTAACCATGGGAAACAGTTAATCAGCAGTCAGACAGTAATCTGTCCATTCTATGTCAAAATTTGTCATCAGTGACCCGAGCTGTCCTGACCTGTGTTTAAAAAAAAAAAAGGAAATGACCAGTCACTGTTAGCAGGCAGCAGCAGACACTACAACCTGCCACTTCAATCATGGCACCACTCGCAGATGACAAAACACACAAAGCACCTACCGCATTGGTCTGTACCAGTCATGGCAATGACAGTACAGTATGGTTAAGATTGGGGAAGAAAGTGGTCATGGTAAGTTAACTATAGTTAGGATGAGGCAATGAAAAAACCCCTGGTTTTATCAAATCCTGGAGAAAATAGATGACATGGTTAGATACCACTACAGTGGGAGTAAAATAAACTTTGGTCTCTTTACATCAAACAGTACAAGTTGAAGTCTGGTGATACCAAATACTCTTGCTGTGGTTTTTTGGTATTGCCAGACTATGAAACATTACTGTTTGAAGAGGAATCTAATCCCACTTGGGCAAAAAAGAAAGAATTGAAGTTCTGCATGCTCCAGAGCTCAACTGAACTGCTGCAGACAAGCTCGGTGTGAACGTATCCTAACACCGCTTCATCACCATCCACTGATGGCCCATGTCACATTCACTGTAAAAAAAATATGGCCTGTGATGGGCCTGATGATTACAGATGACGGTGCTGCTGATGATGATAGTGATGCTGACAGTGACAATAATGATTATGACAGTATAGAAGGTGGCCATTACAGTGATTGTTGGAATCATAGTGAATTATTACATATTCAGCTGAGATACACCTAACCTTTACAGCTCTGACGCGTTTCCTCTGCATGTGCAAATATATTTCAACAGACAGATCAAAATGAGCGTGTGTGAGATGTGTTTTTGGCGTAGACAGCAAAATCTTTTCACGTGACTCTGGGTGAATCAGAGACGTTGACCTGTTATTATGTGTGTTTGTGCAAACCCGTGTCACTCTTGTTCCAGAGAACTGATGAGTGTGTGCAGCTGTGTCATTAACACCACGTTTGTCTCTGTATATTTGCATTTTTACCACTGATATACGGATGTCAATTAAACAGGGGAAGGGAAAACAGTTTAGGTGACGATCCCTGCATGCATTTGTCGGCTATTTATAACAGCTCCCTCTCTGATTTCCTCATGGCCTGCTCCTCGAAAACAACACTTGACTCTATTTCCGGTGAGGTTGTCTGTTTCACGGGTAGCGATGTCTTTCCTGATTGCATTAAAGAAATTACATTCTTTAAAAATCTGTAGTGTAAACACGGCTCATTCTTGCTAATATCGGCATGGCTCCCAGGAACGTTGACCTTTAGCTGTGCCCTGACACTGCTCTGAACATCTAGGAAGTCTGCCATGCTTGTAGGTGTCTGGATATGTTAACAGTGGGGAAGAAAGACACAGTGAGAGAGAGAATTAGGTGCGGTTGGGAGGTGCCTTGGGTTGCACAGGGTCGTGGTGTGCCTCCCTGCTCTCTGCCTTATGTCAAGGCTTTATTATTTCAGCTGCCAAGGTCTTGACCTCCTGCGCCCAGGATCTGCCTTCCTCGCCCTTTACAGAAAACAGATTTTGATACAGCCTGTTGAAAACCTGTATGAATGCAAGACACCCCAAAAATTGGAACATCGCCGACAGTTGCTTTGTGCAGCGTAGTGTTGAAAGGATTAATTGAATGGTCGACCAGAGATAATTGATTCATTGTTTTAAGTCATCCATCCACAAAAAACTCCAAGCATTTCCTCCCTATTGTTTTAAATTGAATGTCTTTGGTGGTTGAACAAAACTAGCAATTTGAAGGCAAGACAGGTTATTTATTATTTGTATACATCTTTTCAAGACATAACTTAAATAAATACGTTAGCATTTTAAAACACAAGAGCCACTAAATCTATCTAAATTTATTAAAATTAATAAGTAAAAAAACTGAAAATGAAAAACTGAAAAACATCCCCATGGAAATTAAAATTTACACCAGGATGGAATCAATGGAAAACTTTACTGATGTCACTCTGAAAGAGGTTCCAAATATAATACGACTCCCCAATAACCCACAGTATTTGACTGTCAAGTTTTCGGATTATTTGTAGTTGCTTTTGGTTGCTTCTGTAGTTGTTCTTCAAGTCTTTGCTTAGTTGCAAACTCTTTCTTTCTTTCTTTCTTTCTTTCTTTCTTTCTTTCTTTCTTTCCTTCCTTCTTTTATTCCTTTCTTCCTTTCCTCCTCTTGCCTCAGGGGTGCATTCGGCAGGTCAACACCTCAGCGGGTGGGTCGTTGTGGGCCAGGTGACCTTTGTCTGTCATTGTTTTGCTCCTCACACCTCACCCAGGGAGAAGGGGAAGGAGCTTAGTGCCTTACACCTGCCACTGGCTTTACTGTCACAGCACTGGGGTGCGTTTGATTTTGGTGTGCCAAGGACGGTAGAGAAGGTCCCAAATGATTTGTATACATAGCCAACAGTTAGCAGAGTGGGTGCGTATCATATACACTGTGAATACAGTGGATTGAACCTCTGATGGCCCTCGCATTAGTGTCTGCTCTGAGCTACACTCAACCAGGAGGACCAAAACAGGCAGCTGCTATGTAGATAACCATAACGAAAGCGATGTTGGATTCCAAATGCGATTTGCGTTCCTGTGTGCGAGATAAATCAAGCGTACCTCGAGTGAATAAGGGGACGGAGATGAAATGAAATACCCAAATGCTGCCTCCACTGGGGCCTGATTGAGTTCAGGTGGCTGGAAAGTGTCTCACCCAGGGCTAGTTGTCAGTGAAGGATCTGCTGTCTTCTCATCTCTTTGTGCTGCAGGGCTAACTGGTGAACATCGGGTGTGTTGCTTTGACGGATGTTTGTGTGCCTCCTGTGTTGCGGGGGGACGGGCCGTTGACACACTTCATATTTCAAAGGCAAGGTCTGAGGAAGAAATGAAGATTGATGCGGAAAAATGGCGCGGCAACTCATCGCCCATTCGATACATATATTATCATTTACACATACGTGACACCTTTGTGCATGTCTGTATATCTATATATACATATGCATGGGCATGATCCAAGGCGCCACAGATATTCACGTAAGGAAGGGGGTGGGGGGTGGGGGGGGGTTTCCTCTGTTATTAGAACCATGTGATATAATTGCATTTGATCTCCAAATAAACAGGGAATCAGTCCATCTCCTTGGTGGAGATGGCAGATGTGATGGACGACCGCATTAGCGGCGAGGACAACATTAGATTTGCTCAAAATTATTGATCTTTTGTTTGTGAGCCAAGTCGGCGATAAATAACAGTGCATGGGAGATGTGACTCATTATCACCGTGCCAAAAGCCCGACAGACCTCTGTCAAAACACACTCTCCTTCCCCCCTCTCTTCCTCCTTCCTTTCATCTCCGTCACTACAAACCAATTTAATCTGTTTTTAATCCTTCCCTCTTTTCTGTCGCCGGCGCCTTTAATGCGAGGCCTCACTGTCACTATCTGATTCCCTTAAAATTTTAATCCTGCACTGATAACCCTGTATTATTACATATTACGCACTCACAGGCGGCAGGACACTCACACATACGTACACATATACACATGCAAATATGTACACACAGCGTTTAGTGGCTCTTTCAGTGTTTTTATTCCTTTTTACCTTCTTAGTGAAGAAAAAATCCTTTTATCACACAATGGGTAATTTATATCCATTACCAGCGTTTTCAATCCTTTTCAGCGCGGCTGTCACTGCCTTTGGCACACTCGTGATTAATGTGATCTAATAATAGTCTGCCATTATATTTCCTTTAGTAAAACATGTACCAACATCCTATTCAGCTCCACGAAATTCATTGCCCCTTAAAATATTTTTCCCCTTTTCGTTTGAAAGACAAGATTGCTATTTTTTTTTCTCCATCTCGTTGCCTCCCAGGAGGTGATTATTTGTTGGGGGGGTAGGTGGGAAGGGGGGTGGGGGGGGTGGTTAGTGATGGCACTTCCCCTATTTTCAGACACTTATGAGAATGATGAGAGGTGCCATGATTCAAGGTGGTTTGTGCGGATGCATCTGTGTGTGTGTGGAGGTTGGTGTGAGTGTGTGGTCCTCACACTGGTGGCGTTAACATGGTGTGTGTGGCTGTATTGTGGACAGGCAGAGTGTAGAGGCTTCAGTTCAGCAGGGTATTAGAAAAAGTATGGAGCTGACAAAGCCTACTTGCATTCTATTTTCACATTGTTTTGCAAAATGTAATTCTTTCTCTTTTAATTAAAAAAGTTGTCTTTATGAAAAATGCATACATTTTAACCCTTTGAACCCTGCAGCAGATATGGTCTGCCAGTGCCGACATCGGTATTTTTGCTTATTGTAATGTCATTTCTCAGAGAATCTTCAAATGCTTCATATCCCTAAAATCTGTATAACGTAAGCTTAAATTTCTGCAAGTCAATAAACTATAACAATTGGTATTGAAATTATGTCACAAAAATATTTTATTCATCGGATTTTACAAAATTTTATTCGATAACATTTATTGACAACTGGATTGAACTCTGCAATAGAAATAATCTGCCAGCGCAGACTTTTTTTTTCTTATCATGATGTCATTTTTCAGAGAATTTTCAAATGCTTCATATCCCTAAAATCCGTACAAGCTAGGCTTGAACTTTTGTAAGTCAGTAAACCATAAACATTGATGAAAGATGAAATTGTATGGTTTGTTTTTTTTCCAAATCAGATTTTACAGTAACCTAAGCTTAAAGTTCTGCAAGTCAATAAACTATAACAATTGGTATTGAAATTATGTCACAAAAATATTTTATTCATAGGATTTTACAAAATTTTATTCGATAACATTTACTGACAGCTGGATTTAGCTATAAAATTAACTTTGAATCATTTTTGAAGACAACTCTGTTTAACTACCCTCTGACCACAAATACATTCATTTTCTCTTTTGTCTTTTTTTTTTTTTGAGCAGGTAGTTTGGAATGGATGATGGAGAGGAAAGATGCTCCCCATGGAATGTGCATAGGATTAGGTGTGTGTGTATGTGTGTGTCTGTGTGTGTGTTGTCGGGGAGGTGGCCCAGCAGTGGGCTCTGTTCCCTCCCAGCCGGACAGCCTGAGCCAGTCTGCCACTCATGGGGCACGTTTTCAGACGGGGCGGTGCCAACGCTCACACACACACACACATGTATGTATGAAGTTGTGTGCACACACACACAGTCCTGGCTCCCTCTCACAAAGAGGGTTAACCCTTACTGGGTTCTTAGACTTGTATCCAGGATGAACAGGTGGTCCCACAAAACATGGGCATCCATTTCCTCATGACTTATCCCAGTGTGTGTGTGTGTGTGTGTGTGTGTGTGTGTGGAGGGAGGGTTAGACAGAGACATGGGGGGGGGGGAGCACACATGACTGTGTAGCTTTAGGACACCTTTTGTATGTGTGTTGGTTTTGTTTGGTACCAGGGTGGCTGGTGTACAGAGCAGCTTGCAGAGGGTCCCGCCGCTGTGTGAAATTGACATCAGATGGCCGTCATGACAAGAACAATATTACATCCAGCTTCCATTAAGCGAGGGACAGCTAATATATGTGTGCCGTGTGAACGTTTGTTTGTGTGTTCATCGACACCTGACCCCAGAGTCCGACCGCACCAAACACAGCTGTCAACACTTTACATCTAGGTTTTTTTCCCCCCTCTGTCCCTCTCTTGCTTTTTTTCCCTAATTTCTCTTCTCTTGAATCCCTCCACCCAGGATCCCTCCATTAAAGATAACTTGTATTGAGCCACATCTAATTCCCTTCAATCCGCCTCCCCCTCCTGTCTCAAGTGATCCCTTCCCAGCAGAGAAAATCGAAGGTAAACCACTTCTAAGGCAAAAACGGTGCGCTCCACTTTGGATGTTTTAAATATCACCCTCTGACGGAAGACGGGACGCGGGGTTGTGTTGGCTGCTTTGGTAAAACACGTCAAAATCACAAAGTTGCACGTTTATCACCTGACCGCTGCGATAAGTTCCACTCAGCATCTGGTTGTTACAACACATAGCTGAGACCCTCTCTGCCTTTGATAACTGTAGTCTTTCATGTTGGAGGGAAAAAAAAACACTCTGCCTTATTCCACTTTATTTGTTCTTTTGTGATGTTTCTGTGGCTCAGCCCCTCCGAACCCCAGACACATGTGAAATAGACGTTTTGGAAAATATGAGTAAGTAAGCAAAGAGAAAGAGAGAAAGGCAGAGAGCAGAATGGAGCTGAGGAGATAAACATAAACAGTGCCGAGAGAAAGAAGGTTTCTCTCTGAGTCAGCGGGTTTTACTAAAGTCTGATTAAACGAGGTGGGAAATCGGTTGGGGTAGTAAATAACAGAGGTGTCAAAATGTTGCTTAATGACCTGGATATCTATTGCATGGAATATGTGACTGCAGATCTACGCAGGAGCTGTTTTTTTTCTTTTTTCTTTAATACCTTAATATGCAGTGGGAGTTCACATGTTTAAAACAACTTGAGCTGAGAGTGGAAAGCAGGTTTGCTTTACATGTCTCCCTGATAGAAGACTTAGACTTTGGTAGCACTTACCTTTATCATTATGTCTATTCTGAATTAATGTACAGTACACAATACAGTAATGATAATTATTATCATTATCTTTTAAGCCTGAACTTACAGCCAAGAGAGCATTATGAAAACCTTTAACAGAAATGTTGAATCAAGACCCATCAGCACTCACTGAATATTAGAGTACTTCACCCCCTAAATAATCATTTGTATATCAATTACTCACCCTTTGTTACACTGAATTTGCAAAGAAAACTTTATTTTCTCGCATGTCTCCACTGTAAACGAAGAATCCAAAAACAGAGGTCATAGGAGACCATATTAAACATCAACAAGACTATATCAAAACATCAGTTTACAAACTCTCGCACAACTTGGCAGTATAATAGAAGTCGCATTTATCCAGTTGTGTGCTCAGTATCAGAACCTGATATGAATCTGAACTAACCCTTTAAATGAGATGGTTCCCACCTGGTTCAGCCATGGGGTCCAGATTTCTCCTCAGTCATTTGCTCAAGGTCCAAACAGTTTAATATGTCAGGGCTTGACGCTAACTTTTGAAAAAGTAAGGAGCGCACAAAAAACTTGAGGGGCACAATGTAAATTGATCAAATAATGTGTTTTCCGTAATAAACGTGATGCAGATAGACATTTACAAGTAAAAAATATATAATGAATTTGTATACAAAATGTACAGAAAGGTCAAATCATAAAGTTTTGAAAAAGTATAGCAATTATCTTATATTTATTATCTTTGCAATATGATTATCTTATTTATTGTTATTACTATCCTAAAACATTCTCCAGGTCCTCTGAAACTCTGCAGGACTTATTTCCACCCTGCCCAGCAGCAGTACCATGTCAAACACCCCCTAACTGCAGGGAGAATGGAGCAGGCTTCCCTGGAGGTCCGCCGCTTTTCCCGGCCCCTCTCAGAGGCGGTCCTGACTAGTTTTACGCCTTAGGAGAACCATCCCTTGGTGCTTATTGACTTATTCATACTTCAAAAACAGCATCAATAAGTGATTAACATAGCGGGGATTGAAATGAAATAAAAAAATAGAATACAAATCAACCAGCCACCCTCCTCCCCTGACAATCCCTCCATAAGTTAAGAACAGTCCCTAAAGTGCGGTGAGGTTTGTGGGCCATTACCTGCTACAAAGAGAGAAATGTGAACGGCTCGTTTCTCCTCTGACACGTCACATACCTGTGTGCCGCTCTGGCTTGGTTGTCCAGGTACTACTGGGCAGTCATGACGCCAACGAAAGAGGAAATTACTGCACCTGGAGTTGTACTTCTCTATTGCCGGTAAGACGTTATCTTGCGCTGCAGAGCACTATAAGCCTCCGCCGGATTCCTGTCTGTGACCCCCGTTCAACCTACAACCACCAGGATTCGCCTTTCCTTTCTGCGCCCGGTTGAAACGTGATAATACTTGACGTGGAGATGAGTGGTAGACTAGGAAAGTGGTGAGTTTTGTTTTTTTTTTTTTTTTTGGCCCCGGGTGATTCGCCCACATTGCCCATAGCAAAAACCGTCCCTGGTCCCTCTTCTCTGCCACACTTTGACTTATTCCCACCCGGCCGACAGTGGGACTTATATTCATTGTGCCGACAGGAAAACCACCCATAACTGTGTCACACGAGGAAGAGGGAAGAGGGAAGGTGGCTGGAGTTCCTCCAACATTTGCGGTTAGATTATCATATTTTTTTATTGACAAAAATATAGGCTGCTTCAGCTGATTTTTTTTATGCGCACATGTGCCCCTAAATATTTTTTACAGTTTGCACACACCTATTTTTAGTCACAAACGTGAGTGAAACGCTCACACTGTCGAGCCCTGTATGTTCAGCGTCATACTTGCATTTGGCCATGTCGTTGAGCTAGTTTGCTGTCTCTGTCACTTAGCTGTCCATTAGTTGCGCACTCTACCGCAGGAGACAGCACTTGAAAATAAAAGCTCTGTGTGAAAAATTCACTGCACTTCAAAATAAAGTGTGTTTTTTACAAACTGGACATGTTTGTAAGTCTCTTGGAGTCCATTTTGAAAGGACCTGCAACCCACCAGTTGGGAAACTTTGGTTTAAAACAGTCACACAATAACACAAATAAACTCATTGACTGAGGCAGTGGTAGACCAGCAGCTCCTGTGTTCAGCAAGGTAAAATTATTGTTTTTGTCAATGGACTCTGGCTTAGAAGAGAGCATAGATAAGTTTCACTCTCAGTCCAGTTCCCTGTCAGAAAAAGCTGTTGAGTACTGACCATACAACTGGATAAATGAGACTTGAATCATACTGCATGACTTGTGTGAGAGTTTTTAAATTGATATGTCTGATATAGTTTCACTGTAGTTTCACAATACAGACCACTTGTATTCCAATTCCTCAAGAATTTTCTCAGTTTTTGGATTCTTCATTCACCTTGGAGGCATGCGAAAAAACAAGAACAAGTTTTCTTTACAAATTCAACACAGCACTGGGCGAGTGATATGAAAAATGGTCATTTTGTGGTTGAAGTATTCCTTAGCCTGTGGGTGCAAAATACTCAATATACTTCTCAATTTGTCATTTATTGCTATTAGCTTGATTATTTGTGATCTGCACAAGTTAAAACCAATGAATTTGGGGCTGATTGTCACAGAAAAAGTTAGAAAGTCAGAAGTATATGAGAAAAAGATTGACACATTGTTCTTTCCTTTTTAAAGGGCCATGTTGACAAAAAGAAAATTATGTAAAGTCAGCAGACTTTTCCATTTTATACTGAACATTATTAATAATGAAACAATTTAGATAATAGCATCCTGATGTTTTTAAAATACTGCTGACACATACAAACTAAGAAAGCTAAAAAATAAAAGAAGGAAAAAGTTAAAGAAACTTGAAAGGAGCAGGATGAAGAAAAGTTGGTGGATGATGATGAGGATGAGGGGGACAAGCAGAGAGCTGGAGGTAATTGCAACACAGTCAGCAGTGCAGCAGTCGATGCACCTTCCCCTCCTCTTTCCAGGGGGGGAAACCCCTTCTCAAGGAGGGGATGCTCAAAGCAGAGATGAGGGGGAGGGAGGGAGGGATGGGGGGGAGGGGAGCAGTGGTGGCGGTGAACTCAGCACTTTCCTTATCTCCCCTCTCTCTCTCTCTGTCTCTCTCTCCCCCAGGGCTCCCTGATCAGTGCCGACCAGAAGTGGAGCTGAAGCTGAGGCTGGCTTAACAGGGCTAAGCACACTGTGACGCTGTCCAAGAAACTACCCCCACCCACCGTCTGAGGTGACTCAGGGCTTTCGGGGAAGAGGGAAATGGGTGGGGTGAGGGGGGTGGGGTAAGGGAAAGGAGACTCCGGGTGGAGTGGAAGGTAGAGGGAATAATAACTGTGGACCCTTTTTGGTTTTCAGGTTTTATTAGTGAGAGTAGTCTTGCATCAATGGGCGAAACTGAAGTGGAAGAGGAAGGAAGCAAGGAAGAATGAGGGATAGCAAAAGACAAAGATAGGATAAGTTTCTGGTGTGCACGTGCGGCAGGTTACAGCTATCCCCACTATGATGCAGTCTGTATGGGGTGATGATGACGATCGCTGTGGTGATGAGGATGATCATGATAATGACATACACACACACAGACACACACACATGCACACACGCACGCACACACACACAGCAGTTGGCTGCACATCCCTTGTACGTGGATGTACAGAGGAGCTGCACGGCCATATCAACAGATAATTCCTATTAATCCCATCAGTTATCCGTTGTAGTACGGTTACACTGTCTGTCTTATTAAAGTCCAAGCTGGCTGTCTCCCTTTTGTCATTCTTCTCTCCAGTGCCCAGGCCAGAAGTATGTGTAGGGCACACTAGCAGGGTCTAGGTTATGTAATACAGGTATACATGTGTGTGACTTGAACAGCGTTTGAGGGGTTCAGATGCAGGGAGGAGAGTGCAAAAAAGTGCAACTGACACTCAGGAAGGGGTGAGGAGAAGTTGTCTGTCTGACTGAGCGGAGTGGAAACCCTGCAGGCCTGTGTGACCCAGGCCTGACGCTCTGGCATGCTCCGAGGATGCGAGGTTAGTTCACCTAGCATCTATTTCTTGTCCAGCTGTGGAAATGCCTTTGCCGTCATATCAGGAATATCTAGCCAAGGTGTGGATGAACATGTAGCATTCATCTGTTAATAGCAGGGCTCAATACGTGTAGCCATGGTAGTGATTTATTTGAGTTGATATTAAAGTGGGGATTGACTGTAGTGCTGGTTTGGCATATTAATGTAGTAGGATGACAGAGTTAGTGAACTCTTCTCCCCTCACAGCACCTTCTCTCATCCTTTCCTTTGCCAAATTTGGACGCTGACACTAAATGGATCTGCCATATTTCAGATATGAGTGGGAGGATATATATATACTGTATATATGTCTGTGTGTTAGTGTGTGTGTGCAGCTGTGTGGTTGTAAAGTGAGGCATTATGGCAAAAAAAAAGCCTGAATAATTTAGCACTCACATTATTTTCTAATGCCATTCTTTAGAATCTGACTGTGTCACTCTAACAAATGCATGTGTCGGAAAGTTCAGGGGATTTTGTAGGGCGCCTGTGAACAGTGAGTGATGGCAACCAGCCGACTCTCAGCTCCCTCTTGTCTACCAACAGCTCCATGTGAGCCCTGTGCACCATATTCCCTTCTCAGAACTAACGCCGTGGCGAATCGAAACAAAAAGGCCACATATTTTATTTATGTGTCAAAAGTGCGGTGAAAGGAGGGCAGGAAGGAGGGAGCGGGGCGTATCACTCTATCCGTCGGTTGATATCATTCCATCCATGCGGATCAATTCTCCCAGACAGAGGGAGATGAGAAAGGAGCGAGCATGAGAAGGAGGGAGGGAGGGAAGGAAGGAGAGCTGAAATGGTGGTCGTATTGATTTGTCAAAGAAATACAGCGTTGAGTGTTTTGCTTAAACGTCCACATAAACCTGAGCTGTCAGAGGTGGGCGGGCGTATACTGACATTTGGCCACACCGACATAGATTGTGGATTTTCTGCTTGGCTTAGCTGTACACAGTGTTACCCATCAACTTCATGTGGAAGCGGGCAAAGTGGCCCCTGCTTGCTCAAAGCTGTGCTTTGTGGTATACTGTGCATCCAAAGTACCAATCCTCCACCAAAAACTCTCTTAATTACCCACATTGGCCAATTACTTTAAACCTTTTACACTTTTGTGACAAAACAGTCTTAACTCAGAGTCAACCAACTAGCTTTTTCTGGAGCTTTCAACTCCATCTCTCAGTATTACTCTGCAGATTTTGCTTCGACATGGCCTGTGGATTGTACGTCTCATTTTCTCTTTTATGACATCATACTAAGAGCCTATATCACTGTCAAAGTTGTACATTTGGAGAACTGTTTCACTGACAAGATTTCATCAAATTTGGAGTGTCTAAACACTTTTGAAATGAATCCTACATGAACCAAGGAAACAGAAAAAAAGTAGCATTCACATCTGAGGTGAAAAATGGGCAACACAGTAACAGAATCTTGGTTTTACAGTTGGATCAGAGTTTGGTCTGAGTTTGAGAGAAGGAGAGGGGATGTGTCTCTTGTCCTTCATGGTGGCATGAGTGGTGGGCAATAAAAAAATGGGGAAGTACAGCCTGTGGTTAGATCATCAGCCCAAGAGCCAGTGAAACTCTGCCGGATGACGTGTTTTGTGTCACCTGGTGGAGTTTCACTGGGAGGGGAGCATGGAGACCTATAGGCACCGGTAAGAGGGGAGTGAAGTTTACCACAGTTCATTTACATGTTACCCATAACTTTATGATATAAACCTGGTTGAAAATCAGTGAAGTATTCCTTTAATGTATCGACTGAAATAACCCAATTTCGAGTCGTGTCAAAACTTCTCCAGTCAAATGATATCTGCTTTTGATCCTTTTTGTATTCAGGCCTAGTCAAAATGACCATTTGTATGGTTTTGCTCACAGCCAATTACTGAAAGCAGTCTCAATTTAATGTGACGTGTGATTGGCCTACTACCACAGGAGCTACAACTAATACAGTCTGTGGTGTTGTTAAGTTGAGTGCGGTGTATTTGTGTGCCGAGATGCCACCAAAACGGTTGAATGAAAGTATGGTTTTACCACACGCTTTTAGTTTCTGGTGGCATTTTATGCAACTGAATGGTTCCAATCCCTTAATGGGCATTGAATTAAGTAGAAAAAAATACTCTGTTGGCATCACTTTAAGGGTACTGATATTGGAACTGGTATTTTCATTTCTTAAACAATACCCAGCCCTAGAGAGGTGTGGAGCACTGATGTTCCAGGGGTTTCAGGTGTCCATTTTTAACAGGCAAGTTTACTGGTAGGCCAAGAAACATGTTGCATGCCCATAACCTCTACCTGTCTCAGACACTTTATACGCTTCACATAAAGCCTGATTTTTCCCAAACTGATAATCAAAACTTGACAACAACCTAAATCCTATATTCCTACAAGATCCAGGCCATACTCATCATAACTCCCCCCTCTACACAAAATCTGTTCTTTGGACATGGTCATACATCTGCAGCTGCTTAGACTAATCACATTCCTAAATTGTGAATAACTACAGCAACCTTGGTAAGAGTGGAAAGAAAAACACTACAACATTTTGTTAAGATATAACCTCAATTAAGACCACCCACGCAAATTTAGCTGACTGTGGCGAAACTCCCACATCTAGAAAAGACTAAGACAGCAAGTTGGTGCTTAATTGGTTCAAGGAATCTGCCAGTGATCCTGTCATGTTTATCCACCCTAAAAAAATGTAGTCAGTCCCATATTTGACCATGGAGGAATAGAGAAAATCCCTCTTCCATTCTGTGACTACATACCTGGCACAAGGACAAGAGTGGAGGGGGGGCAATGAAATTAAAGAGCAGTTAAAGAAAACTGGAGAAAAGAGCAGAGAGTGTGCACAGGGCCATAAAAGGGATAGTTTAACCATTGATCGAGAGCAGTGGTGGAAATGGCAGCTGTAAATCAATTTTATCTTGGAGCAGCTAAAGAGTGTTTTCTAATGAGGTTAATGCCACATAATGGCTAAATTCTTCTGCTTAAAAGATGCCCTCAAGGTGGTGGCGAGAGATAGATGTCGCCACGGAAAGCTTAACACCTCACCATTCAACACCAAGCAGACGGATGCCTTCTTCTTTCAGGGAGATTGTATCTTAAATGATGTTAAAGCTTTATTCGTTAGAGGGTTTCAGGGGGTCATTATATCATTCAGAACACCTTTGTCTAGACAGCTTGTTTTATCGATGGGCGGATAAATCTGTGGCTCAGATTGGGCATTTTGTAAATGATTAAGTCTGTGTTGTCCACTTCAGTTATGATGAGTTCCTCCCTGACCACAACTACAGCAAACAAAACAAAACAAAAAGTCTGCACTATTTCCACATTTTCAAAAAACCTGTATCAATCAAATTTAAATCGGTATGGTTGTTTTGTGGAATACCGCTTGTCATCTCAGTGCTTGGCAGCAGGAAGGCTAGCATGTCAAACTGGAACGGGCTGGGTACTGCCACTGAAAAGACAAACTGACCCAGCACTAATAGATTATGAATCAAGTTGACCTCTGGCAAATAGTAGTGTTTATGAAATCCTTTATGTTATGGGAAATGAGGCCTGAGTAAGAGAGCAATGACAAACAAAACAAAACACACCCCCCCCCCCCCCCACTCTCTCTCTCACACACACACACACACACACTCTCAGGGTTTTCCTATAAAGACATGTTCATCCACACAATCACGTAACATGCACTAGAGTTTGTAAGTCATGATGGCAACAGGCTAAGCAAAGTAGTTCGTCTGTCCTTGTTCCTAGAACCATCATTTGGATCTTGTTGGGGGAACCTGCAGCATTCCCAGGCCAGGACATGTAGTCTCTCAAGTGTGTTTTTGGTCTGCCTTGGCGTCTCTTCCTATTTGAATGTACTGGGAATAACTCCACAAGGAGCCGGCCAGGAGACAACCTCATTAGATACCCAAAGCAATCTAACTGATTCTTTCTGAAGCTCCTGAATTGTGACCTTCCTAGCCCAGTGAACTTAACAGACCTACACTCAATGGTGGATGAAGTACCTGAAAGTCATACTTGAGTAAAAGTACAGATATGTTACCAGAGAAGGACTTTGGTAGAAGTTAAAGTTACCTATTAGAATATTATGTGAGTAAAAGTCTTTATGTATCGGATATTTACTGTTCTTAAGTATCAAACGTAATTTATGATATCAAAAATACTTTTCAAAATACTTTTTTGAAAGTAAAAGTACAAGTAAATGCTGTTAAGCGGTGAGAATGTAGAGAATTATGAAGTGTATTTCTTTGAAACATGCACACCACCTTAAAAATGGTGCTGACAATACACTTGAAGAAAAATCTTGTTTTTTTTTCACAACTTAAAGGATTTAAAGTCCAGTTTTTCCCCTCTCTTCTACTCCTTCATTCATCCAGTTCTCCATCCTCCCCCTATTTCTTCTTTCCTTTCTCCCCTATTTTGTAGTAACAAAGATGCTTAGGAGAAATGTATTGGAGTAAAAGTGTAGGCAATGAAGGGGAGTGGAAGTGAAAGTTAACAGAAATGTAAAAACTCAAGTAAAGCACAGATACTCCCCCCAAAAAACTCAGGTACTGTAACTACTCTAAATTATTACTTTGTTACATTACAACACTGCCTACACTCTGCTAATACTAGACTTTAAATTGACTTTTTTCATAGTGAACATTGTCAAGTATTTAGTTTATTAAGTCTACCCTGCAGGTGTAATCTTACAAGAATTAAAGGAACCTCTGAAGCGTCCTTTAGACTATGGGACTTTTCATCAAAGTGTCACAGTGAAATGAATTTAGTTTGAATGGTTTAAAATTTGGTATATCAATTTTACAAAATTGTGTAATGACAGAGTTTAGACAAAAAAAGACAAGAAAACCCACAGCGGACCCAAGATTGAAGTACCACTTTGGTAAAGACACACAAGAAACATTGTGTTTGGATGAACAGACACAAATATACTGGGCTTCAGTGAGTGCATACCAGCTTGAACAGTTGACAGTTGTGGAATTAAATGGGTGGGTGAGTTTTCGAAAGGCCAAGAACGTTGGTTCCAAACCGGAGCTTGTCCAGAGGTAATTACAGTGTGCACAACACAAACATAATACAAGCAAACGTCAGCTACTGTAGTTTGTGTCAGCCAGTATCTTCATTTTTTTAACACTATTGTCTCCTCAATGTGCTCCTCTTGCTGAGTTGGGATGGGGAGAAGTAGGCAGAAGGAGGAAGCTTTGAGAGTCAACAACTGGTGCAACCACAAATGATACGTGCAGGGATTCCCAAAGCATCCGGTATCAAGACTAATCACGAGCTAGCTAGCTAACATGTCAGCAGACGCAGACGTGTTAAAATATTACATTACACAAATTACATTAGATAGTAATGGATGCTTAAGGAATCCTCTTTGTCTTTGGTGAGAGTGATCCGAGGAGCCTGTGAGCTGTAAACTAGACTCCACCATAAGGCTGTTGATGGAAAGCAGCCCATAGTCAGACATGGGATGTGGAGACACTGTGGGTGCATTGCATTATGGGAGAGGCTTGGAGGACTCAGGTGATGTCAGACAGGCTTTTCCAGTACTACGGAATTCTAAATTATATGCATTGCATCGGTGGTGGATGTAGCACTGATGCATGCTATTTAAAACTTGAATTAGTCCAACACTGGCCACATATATCGATCCAACCATATTGTACTCGTACTCGTTAGCTACAACGCTAGAATGGCAAATCATTAAAACAGATGGATAATATGCAGACAGACATTTAAAATAATGTGATCATATAACACAGTGCCTTCAAACTACTCTGATGGATGTGTGTGTGTGTGTGTGTGTGTGTGTGTGTGTGTGTGCGTGTGTACAAAAAAAATGAGTACAACCAGCGTGCGGCATGAAACTTAAGGAAAGTTCATCTCCACAGACCTCTAGCATTGATCACTGGGGCCCTAAAGCTATTATCATGATCTAATTAGGTTTAACATAAGTCTGTGTCACGGCCCGGTGCAAGGCTGCCTTGTCCCCAATTCCACACTTTCACAGCATCCCTATTTAAAAATAGCACACATGTGCCACACATACATGCAGTGAATACTAATACTTTTTTTTTTCCAGTAACACTGAGATCTGCTTTAATGTCAGACTGAGGTCTAAGCAGGGTGAAATGATGTAATTCACTAAGCAATGAACAAACGTGGGGTAATCTCACACGTTTGCCCTCTGGTGTAGATGCCTGTTGTGGCACTGACAATCCAGCAAACAGCAATTGGCATAAATTGTGTAAAAATAAAATACAAGTCCTAGCTTTGAAATAATTTGGAAGAATTTTGTCTTCCAAGACATGCATAGCTGTTACTCTAACAACTAAGCTTTGGTAAGCTTTCTTTTGAAACAGATATTATTTGAATCAGCAAGTATTTAAAAATCGTACCTGTTGGGAGGATTGGAAATGCTGTTGTTGTGCTTTTTATAATATAATGTAATATCTAATCTATTTTCTGTTGTGTGTCATGGTTCTCAAAATGATTCTCTAACTTACCTCAGAGCTTGGACCCATTTTCATGTATTTCTACCTTAGATATGTACATGCATATTGTCTGAATCAGTAGTGGAGTAGCCATAGTGATATTTATTTTAAAAAAAAGTATAACTTCCCTCTTTTTTTGTTACGTAATTTGTCTTCTATTGTGACAGTGACTCATGTCTCACAGTTGTGATGAAACTATTCTGGTAAGCAAATGAGTCCTTTCTAAGTCCTGCCACTTTTTGCTCTGTGCTCCAATAACAGTTGAGCAAGCTTTGTAACTGGCAGAACCTTGGCCAGCTTTCTGTTTCCTGTTCACATGGAGATGTGGCTAGGTTACTGTCACAATCCTTATGAGCACATGACACTATAGACTATGTAGTCATAGCTCAACTTAGTTAATGTCAGTAAAATTGTAAATAACTAGTTAGCTAATGTATAGTGACATCAAGACGAGCTAGCCTAATATGAGATCACCAACATCATCCATGTTTGCTTACTCCTTATTTCCTTATTTTCCTTAAATTTGGAAAAGGACAGATAGGTTGGTTGCTGAAGCATGAATTTCCATTCACCAGAAAAAAATCAAGGGAAGTATTCATTTTCTGTCCGTATAACTGTGTGTCGCACCTGAAGTAACATCAAGCACTAAGATAGAGGGTTATTTTAAGGTAAAGATCATGTTTGGCTTAAATGCATAGTTTGGTGGCACAATAGTCACTAGAAAAGCAGGGATGGGTTAGTGAAATACACTCAGGTTCAGTGGCTTAAATGGCGCTGGGAAACTGTGATCTGCCGCTAAAAACACACAAGTTCAGTGCCACAAACACTGGTGGAAACATGGCAAATGGTTGCCAAAAGACAACCGGCTTTGTTGGTTTTTAACAGTGGTCTGCAGCTTGGTAGGCATATCGCCAAGGTAAAACGCCATCCCTCCACCCCTCCCAATAACAAAGACAGCTTATAATGACACCAACATTTTCTTCTGTGACTGGGCTGACACTGTAGTCCTTGTTGTCTGCTACTTGAAGCTACATTGCTTGATGCCCAGAAACTATATAATGAACACTGCAGCGCCCGGGTAAGCGGAACTGGCATCGCCATGTTTCTTTTTCCGACTTAGCGACAGAAACTAAAGGGGTTAGGACTTGGGATCGGTCAATTCTCTTCTACTCCCCCTGTATTCCTATGAGCTATGAGTCGGAGATGTTCTGAATACCCTGCCTCAAAAAGTATAGAGGGTGAAACATGTAGCCAGTGACCTAATAAGAAGACCTTTCAGGTGCGGCCATTAATACAGCTGTCAAAAAAAATTCCATAATAGAATACTATATTTAATTTGTTTTATGTACCTTATATCTGGGCTGAGGTGCTTTAATACAGCTGTGAATTACCCACTCTGACACCTTATTCATTTTCAACATGATTAGCGGCAGTGGTGTGCATGGCTGGCGCAGTGGGTGGCTGTGGCCCAGTGCACACACTCATGGGCTCATTATGCCATCGCGCAGGTGTAATGGAATGACCCACACACTCACGCACACAATCATACGCACACACTCGCACAGACAGGCACACATACAAGGCCTTGCATGTACAAACTCAAGAACATGAAAGCTTGCACACAGACTGAATACAGTGGGCCCTCTTGGCCTCTTCACAAAGCAACTTTTTTTCAGTGTTGTACAATCTAGGCATCCACTACAGTCTTATTATTTCAGGGCCAGGCTGAGGGACCATGCTTCAGTCCCCATATAAGGGAAGACAAGTCCAAAAAAAAAAAAAGTGTTAAGAGGACTCCCCTCCCTCTCCACTACTCCTGTGTCCTCTGTTATTATGAATAGTGGCGGTAAGAGAGAAAAGCATATACTCCATTCGAATCTGTTCATGGTTCCTGAAGGACCACTCTCACCAGACGAGGGCCCTCCTCCCCCCCCTCCCTCTTTTGATTGATATGTGAAATCCGTCTCTCTCCGCAGCTCTAAAGGCAGTCCCTGTGTGTGTCTGAAAGGTGCTCATTGTTGAGTAGAGACCACTTTGTCAAGAAACAATCCTGTTCCCAAGGAAGCTGAGAATGTCTTAAAAAAGATACAGGCCCTTATTGTGTACATTGGGGAACTTTAATTTTGTGTGTGAGGTCATTTTAATCCTGATGAATTTTTATAGTAGCGGTTGTAGTTCAATGGCTGGTCGCCCTAATGCTCCAAAGAAGGAGCAAAATAAAGGAAGAATGGGAAAGAAGGAAAAACCCACCCACAGGCCCGTTGAACAATCCTAAACTTAGTGTGTCACAGAGAGCGAGGAGGAAGGGTAGAGGCCTTTGTTGATGGACACATTGGGATGTATTTAAGTTCTACAAAGGAGATTCTCTGAATGGAGGCTTGATTTCTGCTACACGGTTTAAAAATGCGCGGTCTAAGGATAGATTTGCCACGGGATAAAGTTTGTGTAGGGTAATCTCTTAGGCCACAGAGGCTGATGCAAGTGAACCACCCAAGACATTGTCTCTGAACTGACGCCAAAGAGGAAAGGCAACAAGCCTCAACACGGACATGCATCTATGACACTGTTAATGGTATGATTGAGCTTTCTTAATTGGCATATTGGATTTTTTAAACCCCATCTTATCACATTTGACCTTGGCAAACTTTCACAATGAAAGTCAAGTCGTGTCAGAGTTTTGTTCTTTATGATAATAGATGGGTAACCTTGCACAAAAGACTTCTTCTTTTGTGCAAACTAATGGTCTTATTTGAGCAGCAGTTTGTCTTTTCATCTGAGCTGCATGGCTGTTTTGTTGTCAGTTCGCCCTCTGGCCTCTTGTAGGTTTAGACTGGATACGAGCCTATTAAGCAGACGAGTTGAAATGTAAACACAAAGGCGTTGAAAGTGTGATACTGGGTAGAGTTACCAGATTTGTGTACATTTTAGCAAATTAAACCACAAAATAAGCACATAACTTGTTTTATTTTGTTGCTTTTTCTGTCAAAATGGTGCACCGTCGCAGGGGGCTTGCTCATCACCATTGTGGCTAAATGGAAACTGGATCTTATTTGAGAAACGGCAGGGTGAGACCAAACAGCATGATTCATAATGGTTATTTATGTATCATGTAGCTGAGACTCAGCAGGGGGCAAAGGCATGGTCTTTACTAAGTATGTCTCTTTCTGCTTAGTTTCTCCTCAGTCGGGCTTGCGGCCTGTCTTCCTGATAAATATTTGTTATACCCCAAAAACATATCATCTCAATGTTTCTGATCATCCCCAAAATAATGAGTGTGTAAGTCTGACGTTCTCGTGCAAAGAAACGAGGTGCATTTAAACAAGTTTCACTGGCATGTCGTGTCGGAGGCAAACAGATTGCACATAGTTTGGGTTACCTCTAGTTTGGTGATGGATCCTCAGAATGCCTCCAGATTCCAGCAGCTAGAAGAGATGCACAGAAAGACACCACCACTGACACTTGTTCCCTCTCTTTCCTCTAACTGTCCTTTATTTCTTTCTCTGCTTCTCCCTCCTCCCTCTTTTCCCTCTGTTCTGAGATGCAGAGATCCAAGTGCGCAATGGTGCATTACTAAGGACACCTGCTCTGTTGATGTGGCCAGGCAGATTGACTGTGTACTCGTGTGTGTGTGTGTGTGTGTGTGTGTGTGTGTGTGTGTGCATGCGTGCATTTATTCATTCATCAATTTTTAGGCTGAGACTGGGACCAAACCTATCAAAATCGTTCTGAAGTGAATCTGTCCATTTCTGCCTCAAATTATGCATAATGGGCTTTTAATTCTGCGCCCTGCAACTAGCCGAAACAGTGCCCTTCTCAAGGTTTGGCACCAAAAATAGTAAACCATGCACTCACAGAGTTAAATGGTGAGGTAGATAATCATGGTCAGAACACAAATGAGAGGACCATTAATTTGGATCACCTTAAAATATTTATGATGAGAATAGAAAAGAGATTTACACTGATCAGCCACAACAATAAAATTACTGACAGGTAAGGTGAATAACATTGATCATCCCATTACACTGCAATATTCTGCTGGGAAACCTTGGGTCTTGGCATTCATGTGGATGCCACCCATGGACCAAGAACCCTCCTAATGGCACCCTGATGGTAGTGACCCCCCCGAAACGGGATGGCCCAAGGAAGATGGCAAAGACCTCAAGGCATTAATCTGGCCTCCACATTCCCCAGGTTCCAGCCTGATCAAGCATCATTGGGAAATGCTGGTACCCTAGAGGTCCTGTGTCCAAGCCTTAACTGGTCAGAACCAAATTTGAACCATGGTGGGACCTCTGATGTGTTGAGGCATGGACACAGGACCTCTAGAGGTGTCTGTGGTGACTAGCACGGGGGCGTTGGCGGGTAAGTTTGGGTTTCAAGGTGGGATACAGGCACATCCCTCCGATGCTCAATCAGATTGGGGTCTGGGGAATTTGGAGTCGACATCATTGCCTTGAACTGCTCCTTGGGCCATTCCTGAATAGTTTTTGCAGTGTGACATGACGCATATGCATACGCACCCCTATGTTTTTTTAAATGTTTTTTATTGGTTCTTCAGCTTAGTTCAGTGTTTTTTCAAAGCATAACACATGAAAGAACTGGCTCTCATCCTTTTTTTCACTTCTTCCACTTTTGAAAAGGCAACATTTTGTGGTTCTCAGTAAGCAGTTAGTACAGGATTCTGAATCTTTAAAGCTATTTTGTAAGAAATGATTAATAATCATTCATATTTTCAGTGAAAGTGACATTTAGAAGCACACTTACTCATCGCTATTGTGCTTTATAGTACTCTTTGATGAAGGTGCTATACAGCACCTTTGAAAGATGGGTGCCATATAGCACTCAAACAGGTTCCAAGCCAAAGAACTGCTTCTGGGTGTTGTTTAGCACTATTTCTGTTCAGAGTTCATCCCTGAGACAGACGCTTCAATCTGTTGTGTCCCAGTAAAAAAGAAAAACAAATCACATGGTGCCTCCCTCCACCTGTCATTTCATTAATTTCAAAAGGAAAAAAAAATTGAGCGCAAGCTCTCTTCCAGATGACACTGGACAAAGGATGGAGGGTTCAATGCCTAGGAGGGTACAATATGTCCTGTTACATTATACTGTACTTGCACGTTTTGCTCTGGAAGGAGAAAAGAGTGGGAGAGAAGACTGCTAAAGGAGAGCCAAAGGAATACTGACATTTGAGTTCTGTTCACATCCCATCCGAAAACCCCCAACCTGTACCCTGTACCCCCACCGCACCCCAACCTACATACAAAAAAAATCCTATTCACTTAGTATGTAGGTCACATTACAGTGGTGTCTAGCTATTGGATATGGGCTTAGATAACTGTTTGTTGAGTATTAAATGCTTTCGCTGCCTCAGCAGCCTCTGCCACTGGTATTTCTCACACAACTGTGCAACTGAAAGGAGGCAGCGCTGCAGCAAAAATCATGTCACACACATACACATGCACACACAGGCTTTCAAACCTCTGACGCTTTTTGTGTATACTTAAAAAAAAATCTTGTTTGCATAAAACATTCACTTTTCTGGTATAAAAGTGTCTTATGTGAAGTTGAAAACAGGTTTTGAAAGCAAGTTAAAGCAGCATCTGTAAATGAGGGCCGTGCTGTGGTGAATGGGAGGTAAACCCATTGACCTGAGGTGCTAGCTCAAGCAGATGAATCTTTGCTTTTCTTTCCTCTTATCCCTGTTTGCTTTGGGTGACCTTGCTCACCAGCCCTGATGCAGTGTGTTCACATAGCACTGGGCTAATGGCTTAGATAGGCCCCAGCGTGGCCAGTACTTTCCACCGAAAACACCCCTCCGTATTCGACCTCCTCAATTGTACACTTGGCGTTCACTACAACCGCTGCAACCTCCGATTTGAAAATGGCCAGGCGGAGGTGCAGGGCAGAGGAGGAAATTGCACCTGCTTTTATACCAGCAGGATCCAGGCGAGGAGTGTGTGTTCACTTAAAACAGAAAGGCAGGAGACAAGAGGGGCACCTCACTGCCGTACAGTTTTGCCCTCTGTTGTCTTTGCATGAAATGAAAGATGCAAGAAGTGTGTGTGTGTGTGTGTGTGTGTGTGCGTGTGCGTGCGTGAGTGCGTGCGTGTGTGTATGTGTGTTTGTGAGTTATCCTCCCCTCCCTCTGTCCTTTGTATGAAATGAGCCCAGATGGTGATTGATTTTTCAAGTGCTGACACCCCTGCTTGAGAAGCACCCCTCCTTTTTACACACACACACAGACATACACGCACACATAGACACACATACACACACAGACATACACACACAAATACACACACACACATACCCTTCTTTGTGCCGAGCAAGTGAGGCACACTAACATCTCGGTGCCATCATCATCTTTGTGACTGCCAGCAACCACCATTGATCGACAAAAGTATGCATGCAAACAAACAGACACACACGCACACGTCATCCGAACACACAAGCACAGAGCAAATAAAACAAAATTAATTAATTCATTAATTAAAAATCATAAAGAAAAGCTGCCATGACTCAAACACTGCTGAAACTATTAGTCGATAAATTGTGTAGATGATTGACAGAAAATAAATCAACAGTACTGATAATCGAAAAATTATTTGGATTATTTATCAAGCAAAAAATGCCAAACATTCTCTCATTAGTGAGTCTGAAATTTGAGAATTTGCTGATTTTCTCTGCTTTATATAATTTTACATTAAATACTGTTGGCTGGACACAAACAAGCAATTTGATAGTGTCACCCCAGGCTCAGGGAAACAAGTTACTTTTGTACTTTTTTTTTAACATCTCTTTTCTTATGAATCAAATGTGCAAAAGCTGACTAAAATTCAGTTTTTTCATATAAATCCAGGTGTGAAAAAGGTCTTGCTGTACGTAATATGACCTTGTGAAAGAAGAGAAAAATAGACAACACGAAAAGCAACAAAAAAGATGATTGAAGTACCATTTTAGGGAATCTTTCAGTGGTGAAAGACAGACAGAGACAGAGAGCGATGGTAGGCAGGGACAGGGTAAAGTGACAGAGAGCTGTACGCAACAGCAGCCCCATTGAGTTAAAGTGGCTGTGTGGCTAAATGATGTCATTGGCTAACTAGGCGTTCTCAGGCCATTGCCTCTGTTTGCGTGACTAAATACATACAATTAAGGCCTAGGCACTTCTCAATCTCTGTGAACTCATTGTTATCCCCGGGTTCAAGTGCACTGATAATGGGGGCCAGAGGAAAACAGGCGTAGCAGTGAGAGAGACAGAGAGCTGGTGGGTAAAATAGACATCTCATTATTAGTGGCATTCTCTTTCACCCCAACAGCGCTACTAAAGCCTTGCTCACTCATCTGTCCCTTTTTCTGCCTGTTTTCTTTTTCCCCATGGCTCTTTTCTCTTTGCCTCACTTCTCTTTTTTTCCACCTTTTTTTCTATGATTTGCAAACATTTTTCTCCTTCCTTCTTTCCATCCATCTCTGTTTCTGTGCTTCTCGCCATTCTCCTCTTTTGTTATGTGGGGATGCTTTGTATAAGCATTGTTTTCTCCCATACAGTGACTGGTTTTCACACAGGGGCTGAGAACGACACACACCTTTTCCCAGTGTAACCAGTTGCGCATTGTGAATGGACCTTCAGTGTCTGTTGCTATTGGCTGTACGTTGTAAACAGAAAAGCAGCTGCTGCAACTTTTTTTGAATTTTGAAAACTAAAACACAAAAGATCTACATTATCACTCACAATGTAAAAAGCTAACCCTCAGTGTAGCACATCTAGAGCAGTGGAGGTCACATTATGGCCCCCTCCCATGACACACACAGACACACACACACACACACACACACACACACACACACACACACAGATTGAGTGTAATCGCGAGACTTCCCTGATGGCCTCGACACTTGACAGTGATGCCCTCAAGTCTAGGAGAAAACTCTGTAACTGGAGAACGATTGCTTCTGTCTGTCTTGAGTAACTGGATCACCACGCCGTCCTCCCTGCCCACAGGCACACACACACACACACACACACACACACACACACACACACAGTTGTACACATTAATGCACACGCACAAACAGCACAAACACATAGCTTTTCTTCCAGCAAGACACACACAGACAGATTTACAGATAGACACTACGAGCTAGAGAGGAACGGAAGTGAGCTCGTGCACAGGAACAGCCAGAATGCACCACCGTGCATGACAAGAGGTGTGTTTGAGGCGCGTCGGTGGGTGGCGGGGAGGGTGGTGCATTCTCCTCCAGTCGTCGGCGGGGCGCGGCGGCGGTAGCCTAGGTAAATGGATCTTATTTAGCGGCGCGTCAACACGTGTAAGGGGGCTTACGGCTCATTACTCTGGGCCCCGATCCTCTCTGCTCACCCACTGATGGATGGCAGGGGCTGCTGGGAGGAGGTGCAGGTGGGGGGCGGGAGAAGGAGAGCAGCATGGACATCGACCTCACCCTTCTTGCCTTCTCGCTTTTACACCTCCTCTCCTCACTTTGCAACTTTGCTCTATGTACTTTTTCCTTGCTTTGGATGTCACACACACCGCATGAAAAACACTTAATAAGGTGTAAATCACAACCAAAGAAAAATGGCAAAAATAACTGAAACCAAACACACAGTTAGGAACATTATCTTTGCAATGCTACAGTATAGAATTGGCCTTTTTAACTGATGACATCTTAACGTGTCACAAAGTATGTTTCCAGCTACCTGTTTGTATGCGTATTTTCAATTTGCCGCGAGAAAACCTGAGTTGAAATGCCAAAAAATTTGAACAAATCTTAAAATATCACAAAAAAGTTTTTATACTTGGGGGAGGTGGAAAGGTTGGTATATAGATAAAAGCTAAAATGCAGTAAGGATGTACTGTCATTGCATAGGCCAGTGGTTCTCAAAGTTAATATTATAATAAATTAGTTAATACTTTCACTATTTAATTCATTATAGAGGTTAGCCCAATGTGAGTCATAAGAGAGACTATTCTGATCATAGGTGTCACTTCCTCCATGGACATCTCCCCAACTGTAACTGTGATGATGATAAAGAATTCTGGTCTTAATCATACCTAACAACCAAATCTCTTCAGATGGAGGTCACTGAAGTATCTTATCAAACGCGGGTCCCTGACTTCATATGTGTCAGTTTAGGGGTCCCTGACACAGAAAGGTTGAGAACCACTGGCACAGGCCACTGCAAGCTCTCTTCCTCGTCTCTGGATGGTTTTTAACATGTGTATGCATCAACACATTCTCACTCCGACCTCGTCACATATCAGTGTTTGGTCATGGACTTTCCACACGGAAAAATAATGCGCAAAGTACCCTGGGTATGTTGGCTGTTGACGCTCTGAGATGCTGTGTTAACTTCAGCCTGTTACATGCATTGTTTTTTTCCTTCGACAACTAGTGTACGTTGTTATGGTTTGGCACCACACGCAGATGATTGGGTGTAGGAGAAGAGAACAGGGTTTGGCTATACAGTGTTATGGGAAGCGGACATCGGCCTCTTTGGTGAAAGTCGGTGGCTGTTGGACCCATCTACCACCCCTCCACTTGGACTTTTCACCCCTTAACGTTGTTGTTCCACCACGTTTCCCCCGATGCTGTCCGGGGCCATAATGCAATAATGGCGACTGGCTGCGTATTATGCTGACATAAAAGGACAGCTTTTTATGTCTTTATGTCTTGTAAATATGTTATTTCATTGGCGTGACCTGCTGCTTGTCTCTATGAACCATCTCCCAATATTCACAAAAAAGTCACAGAAATACATGGAAAAGCACATACATTTGCATTTTTTGAATTTTTTAAAATTTGGAACCCAACACCTAAAATTTGAAACCAAATTGTTGCAGGAAAAGCTTAGGTGCTATGAAACGAATGGTGACTAAATTCCATTTAGCTGCTTCAGACATAGAAAGGTCTTTTCTCAATTTTCCAGGTGTTTTTTTGCTTTTTTCACATTAATTGTTTTATACAAAACACAAAGGACAACCTAAATTCAAAGCATTACAAACTCCAAAAAAAAAAAAATCCCCCAAATTTATTTCAGTATATGTAGGTATGTAACAATGTTATTCCAGACCACCAAAAAGGAGAAAGTAGTAATCAACATTCCTCAAGACCATGAGATCCAAATAAAAGAAACATTTTGAAGTAGTGACAGAGTGCAAACAGACTTTTCATTATCTTTGGAATGCAGAACTTTTTTTTTCCTCTAAATGTGGTCAAGGGGAAACACATTGATGCATATCAACATTATAGTAAACTTTTACCCTCCATACCTGTAGATCTTTAGGGGTTTGGGAGTCTATGATTGGCTCAGTAGGTGGTTAAATTTTAGGTCAGGCCTGCTGCTTTCAAGCTCTCTACAAGACCAGCCTCCTGTATGTGGTGAACTTTTAAACCCTTACATTAGCTCCCTGACACTTAATTGTTACCAGCACACAAACCTGCACTGTAAACGTCTCAACCATGACACACAGCTACCACACACTCACTCTCACACACACATATACCGCTTCCAAAGCACTGAGTCAAGTCCCTCTCTCTTAAGCTCGTACAGCATTCCTCTCATTCATGGAAGCAGGGCCCTCCTAGTGAAGCGCTTAATTGGCTGCAGATTGCTCTTTAACCTCGGGGTTACACCGCGCGCACACACACAGCGGCACGCACACACATAGACAGAAGCAAACACACATGCGCGCACACACACATGCATACACCACTTGTGCAGGCTGTTAAAGTCTTAAGGGAAATGGAGTGTGGTTTTTACAACTCAGTGGGGAGGTCAAAGGTCAACAGATTTGTAACAATCTCTAAGGATCTGTCAGTCAAGGCTAAGATGCCAAGGCAACTACTGCGCGCACACACACAACACACACACACACACACACACACACACACACACACACGTATTTTGATGCTTACTTGTCTCAAAGTGTGTCATCTTTGCTGATTTTCTTTTAATTTCAACTATCTCTGCATGGATGGGAAATGTTTTGATCCAGTCTGGTCGAACATGCTGGACTGAATCAGATGCTTATGACTTTTAAGTTGTTTCAGCTGGTTTTGGTTTTGCCAGTCACCTCTGTGCGTTTAGTCCAAATGGGATTTTTCAGTCCCGGTACTATCCATTGTAGCCCTCTGCCCAGTCGGGCCGGCTGTGACAGTTCAGTCCTTTAGTTTGCTGTCCAATAGGGACATGTGTGTCTGTCTGCCTACCCTACTGGGACAACTGTACTCCTCCTCAAAACAGAAGCTCTTACTGTCTTTGTAATTAAACTCTAGCTTGAGAAAAAAGAGGAATTAGTGGTTTTTGCACAGCCCAGTCACCAGAAGAAAATGTTGTCTTCAGTTGTTTTTTTATGAAGTCATCGCAAAACAATTTATGTGACCCATGACTGTTGTGTTTTAGCAACCCATCGCTGTGTTTCCACCAGGGATAGCGCCATGAAAAACGACTGTTTTTTTCACAGAGACATTGCTGCTTTTCCAGGCCAGATAGTGCCACTTCTTACTGAGACATTGCTGTTTTTCCAGCAAAGGTGGTGCCACCAAAAATAGGAATTTTAAGATAGGAGATAAGATAAGATAAGATAGAACTTCATTTATTTATTTATTCAAATTGCTGTGCTGCAGTTGCAATACAAGGTTAGAGGAGCGCCAATACAAGCCTGCAATATACAAGGAGTAAATTATCATAATAAAAAAGCTAATGTATAGCAGAGATAAAATACAATATATAGTGACTATAAACTGGATTAAAATACATGTATGTACATATATATATGTGTGTGTGTGTGTGTGTGGGGGGGGGGGGGGGGGGGACGTATGTATATATAATAAAATCAGAAAAAAGGAAGGTGCAAAATATAATAACCGGCTATCGGCAAGCTTAAAAATATAGAAAATTGTTAACAGCATGGGTGCAAAATATGACAAAAAATATAACTAACAGTAAACAGTAAGGTGCAAATAGGTGCAAACTAATATGACACAAATAGGTTGCCAGTATGAAAGACAAATACAGTATGGTTGCTAGTAATATGTTTGTATAGTGTCAGATATGAGTTGGATGCATAGGGAACAAGAGTGCATGGTTAACACAGAATCTTCATGATTAAACTTCAATATTTCCCTATTGTCACATAATTGCACATTATGTCTGTGAGTAAGCTGTGAGGGGTTGAATCCTAAGCCAAAACATGCTCTTTTTTGCCTGAACTTTAGCACTCGTTACTCATTACCGTTGAATTGTAAAGTTTCAAAGTAACTGCCACATAATAGCCTACAACTGTAATGTATCTGTGGTTTGCAGAAATGTACAATGCCAACATTTATCCGGCCATTTGTGTTGTTTTTGCAGGCCTCTTAAAACTGGTCTTATCAGTTTTAAAAGAATTTTGAATCAACATTTGCTGAGTTAGGCTTTGTTTAGACATATAATTACATTTTGCATTTGTTTAGTAAAATTATAATGGTGTTGGACATTTTGGACATATGTCCCTATTTACAATGTGATTTAGACATTTTTTGTTACCGTATGTTGAGCACGCGTGGGTGTGCTAGTCCCTACTCTCACTACTCTCTATTGTTTATGATACATGGTGAATATGCTTTTCTGCATGACTCACGCTGCTCTTCCAGAAGAATCAAGATCTGTGTGTTTCTCTCCCAAATTAGCTTTTACACTTTTATCCTAGAGCATGAAGGAACTTACTGCTAATATGATTGTGTTCGACAGAGAAAGAATGAGAGGGGAAGATTGAAAGAGAGACAGAGGGAGAGGAAAGAGAAGGAGCATTAGTTATTTGAAGCAGTGAGTCAGTTAACATTTAAATGCTGTTTTTTGATGAGCTTATATGCTAAAGAAAAAAAAAAGGAAAACAAGCAATTTACGGCATTCAGACATCTGATTTAATGAATGATAGGTTGCAAAGAAAAACAGTTAAGAATAATTTTTGAAAAGGAACAAAGGGCCCTGGTAGAGACGAGTAATGCCTGCCAGTCATTCCCATTGTACAGGCTTATGAATGATTAAGCTACTGTAGCAACAAGGGCAGATCATATTACAGACGCCATTTTGTTAGTTCCCCCTGCAATCTTTCATATCTCCACCAGTCGTTTACCAGATTTATTCCAAACAGGATGATGGGGGTGTGTATGTATGTTTGTGTGTGTGTGTGTGTATGTGTGTGTGCTTGAGGTAGGGGGGTGCAGGCAGGGTGGCATGCTCAGAGTTAATACCACAAATTGTTGTTAGATGCAGGTCTCCCTCTGCCATGCGTTTTGGACAGGAAGGTAACGTGATTGGCTTTGTTCAGTCTTCCTGGCAGCCGACACCAGCTGACATCTGTTCCCTCCTAACCACTCAGACTTATCTCCATCAGGGAACACACACACACACACACACACACACACACACAAGCAGGCACACACTATCACACAGAACAGACATGTGCGCACACACCGATTCACACGGTCATACACACAACCATACTTGTGCTCATGAGGGAAAAAAAAGCGCACACATACACACTCTCACTCTAACCCACGTGGGCTAATTTTGTGATAATGGAGAGTTCAGCGTGCCAGTTGTATGTGGGTAGCAAATCAATGCATTCACATATGTATCAAAAGCATGGAGAAAAAAAGACTGAGAACTGATTGCAAAGTAAGACAAAAACACAGTAGTATATAAAGCCTGCCTGCATTATCAGATGTACTAAATATATATTTTATTGACATTATTACAAAAACCAAAAAACAAAAACAAAGAAAAAGACTGGCATTAGTTGGAAAAGAGGGGAGTAAGCGGCTGATTTGCTTATGCATTCAGGGCTGATTGTGGCGGCGTTGCAAATCTTATTGCGTTGCTAATTTAAATTATTGGCGGCCGAGTCCCTGGCACAGAGGCCTGGGCGTATATCTTAGACATGTGGAATCTGAAGGCAGAGTGGCATGAACACTTTCCGGGTAGACGAATAAAGAATTTCAGTCAGTTTTGCGTCTCTTAAGCAAATAACCGTCTGCAAAACTGGACGGTGCATAAAAGACTGCCTTTTTCCCCTCTGAGATGAGAGGATGAAAAAAATGAAGAAGAAGAAGGGTGGGTGGAGAAAAAAAAGACAGAGGTCTGCGTGTGAGAGGGGGAGGCTGTTTGAAATTAGCCCTCCACTCTGGGGTCCTGGGAAATGAATGTGACATGTCCAGATTTGGTGTTTTTGTTGCAATTACCAGAAAACACCAGATGAATTCTTTGCAAGCCATGTGTGCTGGTTTGTGTATGCATGAGTGTGTGTGTGTGGTGAGCGTGTACACATATGGATGTGTGAGCATTTATGTGTGTGTGTGTGTGTGTGTGTGTGTGTGTGTGTGTGTGTGTGTGTGTGTGTGAGCAGGTGGCGGGCATATTTGAAGATGACAGTAGGGGTCTGACCCATGCCAGGCCCAATAAAGCGGCCTTGTGATGGAGCTTATGTGACACACTGTCCCCAGGGCTCTGAGGTCTTTCTCTCCCTCACACACATGTGCACAACACACACGCTCGCACACACAGTGCCTCATTTCCCTAGCGGTGCTCCCCGTCATATAGCGAAGGCTGCACTCGGATTGCTGCGGGTATGTGTGAGGTCTGTGTGTGGTCTTATGACGACACACAGTACACTCAGCACTAGCACTAACGCCATTGATCCAAGTCACCTCTGCATTTTGTACTCCAACTCATATTTCCAGTTGTAACAACCGCGTATGTGTGTTTTGAAATGTTTTGAACGCTGCTTACACTTGTAAAGTTGAGCTGAATCATTTGGAGTCAGTCGGTGTTGTGCTGTGCGTCACACTAAACTAGGAAACCACAGCAGAATACACACAAGACTCGTATGCACAGTCATAAGATAATGAAATTTGAAAACGGCATCTCTGAAAAGTTTAACAGACTCATATTCTTGGTTTGGAGTTCAGAAAACAGTCGCTCATGCTCATGTCCACATCATTTGATTGAGAGATTACTAAATATACAATATTGCCTTTATGTTATAATGTTACAGAGTGTAAAAGAGTGTCTGCAAATTCTAACCTTCTCTAAAACCTCAGTTCCATTTAAACTGAGGACCAGTGGAAAAAAAAAAAGTAATTTAATACTTTTATCACAGCTTGTTATATAGCCTAAATTACTCTGCAACACTTGTTCCTGGAACTCCAACAGATTTAAAAATGGGCCTGCTCCAAGTGTTGAACATACTATCTGTGAATACAGCCATAAGGCTAACATGAGGAAGGGAAGTTAGAGTGTTCCATCATAGATCAGCTTGACAGTAATGCTGTGAGGCAGACGCAACTGTCTCTGAGAGAGAGAAGAAAAAAGGTTGGATGTTACCTGTCAGATAAACAAAAATCCATCTCATCTCACAACTCGTACATTCTCTCTGATGCTCTGTCTCACTTCCTCCCTCTGTTGTGCTGTTCGGAGAGTGAATCACATTGTACGTATTTCATCAGGCAAGGACAGAGGCATGGCTTTATGTGAGTGTGTGGTTACAACAAATAGAGGGTCCTCAACACCTTAAGCCTTGTTTCCATCAAGTAGTCATTCCGCTTAGTTAAGTTTGTTACACAATACAACTGATAATTTTGCGTTTCCATTGTCAAAAGTTTGTCGATGATACCAATGGAACCGCTCCATTCTATCCCATTTTGTTGTTACCTCTCCATTGAGGTACTGAGCACACTGATCTGATACTAATAGGTGGAGCTAGAAACACTGCTGTCTGTTGAGTGGTCACTAAGAATCATCACTTTTGCTGGACAAGGACTCAATGCACAAACCGCACACCTGGGATTATTAAATATGCCTTCGATTGCAACAGAGGCTCTAAACACTCCAGATAAATGTCAGCGCACAACCCCATTCCGTGGACGATCAGCAAGGTACAGGCATTCCTCAGTATCGTTGGTGAAGAGGTTGGATGGAGCAATGATGTAACTATCACCATCTGGTAACAACCCTGGCTACATTTTAGAGAACAATCTGTAGTGGAAACACAAAACAGATCCATGGGTAACGCACAGGTTCTAAGGGTACTATGCTGAACGTGTATTGGAAATGCGGCGCTACAGTGTGGGGAAATTGTCATGTATCAGTTAAGTCAGATTTGGACAGGGTGCTCACGCTTTGCTCTTGAGGAGACAGAAGTTTCCATGTGTTACTTAATGTTAATAGACCAAGGAGGCGATGCGTGCACAACCCGAGGCTTAGCGTCTTTTCAGATTCTGGAAATTAATAGTTACCTGCCGAACAATCTCAGAATCCATCAGCTATTATTTGGTGGTGATAAAGTCTTTGGGGGCAGAGGCCAATATTTTAGGGGTTCTGGTGTAGAATAGGGATATCAGGGCTAATACGTCCTCTTCCATGAACCGTTCATTATTTACAGTTCAATAAGCAACTTGAGACAGGTCCAGACAACATTTTAGCTATTCTCTTTAAACAGATATCTGCATATAAATGCCAATAAATTAGAAGAAAGCTAATATCATCATCAGATTATAGCCATTGGGTTCCAAAACTGCATTCCTGTTAATGCATTCCGCCTCTTTTGCTCTCCACACAGACTGTTTACCTGCAGCTGACCAAAGCCCACTCAAAGATGACTACTCAAAACAACTTGGACTGTAAATGGAAACCAGAATGATACCAAAATCTTGTACCATTGCCTGCAGAATCCGCACACATATGAAGATATCTGTTTATAGAGAATACCTGCCTTTTTGTTTCATGTCGATTTTGAACTTATTGGTCTCTGTTTGGTGTCAGTTAGTCGTGTTCATACTTCAAGTTCATCAATTAAAATGTTGGTTAAAATGCATGAGCACCCACATTTGCAAAGAGAAGTTATTGTATGGCTAATCTTGGCTTGATTCTCAATTCAGTTCTCTTCCTAATTCTTTTACATTTGGTCACAAGATTTTTGCATTTCCCTCACCATTTGGCTAATGATAGCTGATGATATCAAAGCTGTCACTGGAGATGTTGGTAAAACTTTAATTTCAAAATAACTCAAACTCCTTACTGTAAGTAAAATATGTCTCAGCAGTGCATGATTAAAAGAGACGACTAGAGTAGTAACGAATGAATGAAGGACGCAACTCTTGTTTTCTCGGAACTCGCGTTTTACTTGTATCTTCCAGTTATTCCACATCTCATTTGCTGCAACAACAAACCACACTAAAAAACAAGTGACCTGTTTTTTGCATGCATTTTCTCATCAGTGAAACTTGCTGGAAAACAAAACCTGCAAGATAACATCAAGTGAGCGACTTGTGTATGGTATGCATGCACCATGCATGCTGGCATAGCCACCACAGTCATCCATTTTCTCATTTTGCTGTTTTCAATGCTTAAAACACATGAGCCTCTGATGGAGTTAAACACAAGGTCTGATATCTCCCCTACTTCTATCATCATCCTTTGCTATTGTTAATCACGATTATTGGATTTTTAGAGGGAATATTATGCTCTCTCAGCTATTTATTTAATATCAGTTTCAGTTACAAGTCTGGCAGACTTTGGATTTTTGGGACCACATGTCCTGGGTGTAACATAACTTGGAGACTTTGAATATCTGTGCTTTGTTGCTGAAATGTAACATACCAAGGTGGAAGAAGAAATCTAAAGTTAGGCAACCTAAGGAGTTTCTTTCAGACTGTACTGAATATTCTGTTTACAATGATTTTTTTCTACTTTCAAGACAAGCTGACGTCAGCTTATGATTGAGCTTATGATTTTCCACTTACAGTTTGTGCCACACTGCTCCTATGGGTATAAATTATACTGTCTATTTTTCGTATCTTAACATCTTCATCAGTCTGAGAGTATAGGGGACTGTATTGTAGGGGAGGTGAAGGGTGGGGTTGATGTGGAGATACAGAGTGTGTGCAAGCTGACTGGTTCTATTAGCAACTTTTCTACTCTATTCTATTCACCTATTGTAGTAGCATCTTTACTCTTACTGACATCACCTTATTGTTTTTTAATTCACTCAAAACAGTTTATTTAAATTTAAATTTTCTCCCTGATTTTGGATCTTATTTCAGTTTGAACATGTCTGGTTGTGAAGATTTTTGTTGAGTGATGTTTCACGTTGGATAGTGCAGCTATACTCCATTACAATCATATAGCGAGTACACTGCTACATGTAGCTACATGCTATATGATACAGTACAATACAGAACACCTGGAAATGCTGACCAATCAGAGCAGGCTGGGGTTTCAGACAGAGGGGGAATACAGGTTATTCCAACATGGACAGTATGAGAAAAAAATTAAAGCCTGTAAACTTGTTCTAGCAGTAACCAAGAACACAAGCTTTTACCTGAAAATGTCCATAATAGGTTCCCGTTAATCTTTATTGAGATTGTGTGGGGAGAGTAAAAGGAGAAAGTAAAAATACAGAGCGAAAGTAAATGAGGTTTATGTAGCGATTGTCAAAGAAACCCATTCCTGCTGCCTTGCCCCAGTTTGAATTGAGCCCTGGTTTTCTTTTTTGATATTGTGCATAAAGCTCTCGCTCAGCATGTTTAAAGTAATATTAACATCTCTCAAGGGAATGTTTTTTCCTCTTCCCTTTTTCCCTAAAGGATTAATTCTCCTTGATGTATTAGGGTTTGGTAATTGGTAAGTGATCTTTAGAGTCTGCATGGTACTCAAAAATATTTGGATAGTAGTTTTGTATTTTAATAAAGACATGTACAATACCACAATTTGACCATAGCTCATATCACCTATAAGTGTCCAAGACGGATTATATAATTAGAAACACCCTTTGAAAGTCAGAAAAAAAGCTTAGGGTGATAAAGTATATGTTTCTATCGCTCTTTCTCCCTCTCTAAGCTCTTTCGGTGTAAAAAGTGTGAACTAACAAGCGTCCAGCAGCTTGTAACACAAAGGACCGTCTACACATGTTATTCAAGAGAAGCAGTGGAGTCTGGCCAGGCACTGCCGTTAAAAAGAGTGAGTGAGAGGGAGAGAGTGAGTAAGCAAAGCTGTATAGTGATTTGCCATTTATAATTGGCCTGCAATGGTAGATGGTGGCTGGCAAGAACTGTTTTTTTTTTTTTTTTTTTTTTTAAAACACAATCTGTGCCTGCGGTCGGGGCGATGCATCGCTAATGACAGAAAGCCAGAGTGGTGTGGAAGCACAACAGCGCCTGGTGGCTACAAGGCCAGCACTCGCAAATATGTTGTATCAGATTTCAGATAGATGATGTTTCATGGTAACAGATCATAAAATTGCGGGTACTTTCTATTTCAAATGCTTATCTTCACAAGCGAAGAATTGTGGGCAAAAGTCATATTGCACATTAAGGGCATTAAATATATTGCCAAATGCCACATTTGAAACCTTTATTTATCCACCGATATTCCACTGAGCTCTTTGCTCTTTGCCAGCAACACTCTGCTCATACTCCCTACAGTTACACACAGCCTCGCTGATAACTACCCATTAAAAACACTGAAGCTGTTGGGGGTAAAGGTCTAAGAGAACCAACCTGAAACCGATGTACAGAAATATATATATATAATATATATCTCTATTTGAAAATAGAGATCTTATCTAAAAGGGACCCGAAGACACTCAGACCCAGTCCAAAATAGACCAAAGGATAATTGCACCCAATTCAAAATATGGTCGACCCCACAGACCAGTAGTACGCTACCATTTAATGAGGGGCCATGGTTGAAAAGAGCAGCAACACCAACAAGTCCTCCAAATTAAACTTGCTCAACAAAGTTGACCCCAGAGCTGTTGCATGTGAGCAAATACACAGCCAGCCCAAGGAGAGAAAACAAAATATGAACCTACCAAGCAACTTAACAATTACTACTTGATTACGATTCATAGTCAAATGAAACCACAACTGATGAATACATTCTTCTGCATCTATGTTCGCCCCTTTAGCCACCCGACATCATCCCTCTGTGGAGTTTTGGCTCTATGACACACTCTTAGAAATAAGGGCTCCAAAAGGGTTCTTCCTGGGCTGAGGTCCTACCAACCATTCACCTCTAAGGAACCATTTTTGAAGAAAGGGTTTTTTGTAAGACTAAAAAGAGTTTATTTTCCCTGCATTGATTATAATGCACCACATGATCTGTGCTGATAGCTTGGATCTGTTTGGACATTAGACATATCTGACACACAGATCCAAGGCCCACATTAATTGAATTGAACCCAACCCAACCTGATTAGAATTTAATTTGGACCACATTTACTTGCATAGCAGGTTGGGTCTTGGAAAAACTAAGTGCTCCTATGACCTCTACTTGGGGTGCAGTACCATGTTCCTTGGTGCTAGGGTGTTATTTGTTGAGGACAAGTAGCAACTTTTTCGAGTCTCCCTGTCTGGAGAATCAAACCAACAACCTTCAACCAAACCTCTTCTAATCTCCATATAACACCCACCATCCCCCACCCTCTTGGGCAGGCAGAACAGGGCCCAGATGCCCAGCCATGGATAAGGTTTTTTGATAAAGAGCCCCCACCACCACCTCACCCCCATCTCTTCCCCTTCCTGATGCCTCCTCCATAAACAATGAAAAGTTAATGAAGAGGTAACTTAATGATGTAATGAATATAGCGGAGCCCAAGGTCAAAGCTGGCTACAGTCTGGGGCTGGGCACAAGACAGGGCCAGGTGATAACACACGGTTTTAAATGCCTCTCTCTCTCATGCTCGCACACAATCACAGACACACATGCAGTCTCTGTCTGCATGTAGATTTAAACATTATTTGTCAGCTGGCATTGAGAGAACAATAAACATTTTTGAATTGTCTGCAGAAATGTGCTTTGTAGCTTACATGTGTGCATTTGTATGTTTGTGTGATGGCAGGAGGTGTGTGTGTGTGTGTGTGTGTGTTTGTGTGTGTGTGTATAGGGGATGGAGAGATGAGGGTGTTTGAAGTACTGTGGATAGTAAGAGTAGAGGGGTGTTTCTGCATGTTTTTAAGTTGTGTGTGCATTTGCAGCTGTGAGTGTTTGTGGCTTTTGCATTCTTTCCTGTGTGCGTACAGTATGCACATGTGTCTGCGTGCGCACGCGTGAGTGTGAGTGTGTGTGTGTGTGTGTGTGTGTGTGTATTTGACAGAGTACAGGGACTTGTTCTGATGTTGAAGCTGGTGATTAAAAATTGAAAAGGTTTGAATGACACAGTAGAGAGTTTGGCGGAGCCAGGTACGATCGATAGAGCTCTGGTGAATGGCCACTACCCCTACTTGTTGGTCTGGAGAGCACTTGGGAATGTGTTTGTGTAAGGCAGAGAGAAAGTGTGTGTGGTGTGTGTGTGTTATGCCTTTAAATAGTCTGTAAACCTATTACACTTTAAAAAGACATTATTTCCCTGGCAGCGCAGCACTTTTACTTTGAGTTTGCTTTAGACCAGCCTCGCCACAATGTTAGAAAATGTCTGGATTTGTGTAAGCATGTGTCTGACAGTGGCTGTTTTTATCTCTAACAGTGAAAAAAAAATGCCAACCTGACACATCTGATTCATTGGGAAGAGAAGTATATGAGTAAAATCAAAGAGGAAGAGGAAAGGATGGTATACAAGAGAAGGAGAGATGGTAAGAAAGGAGGGGAGCATAGGAGTTCTTAGAGCCAGCAGCCAGGTGCTCTCTGTCTTCGATCTGTTTGGCCTCCGCCGGGCTAAAGAAGTGTCTACACCTCACTTTATCCCCTTATAGCCTCTCACACCACAACATATGGGGGAGGGGAGGGGGAGTCTGAGGGAGGACTGAATGGAGAGGATGGAGAGTAAGGCAAGGCAAGGAAAGAGAAATGACAGCAAGTAGAAGAAGCAATGAGGATGGTGGGAATAGACCAGGAAGAGACAGACTAATACGGTTATTGGGAGCCAAATAATGGATTCATAGTGCTAGTTTGTGAGCATATACACAAATGATAATGACTAAGTCAGCAGCAAAGTAGTGTTGATAAATTAACAGCATAGACTTTATTACATCAGCAACCTCCTCCACTATCCTTTGCCTTTAAAGGTCCTATATTTTAAAAGTCAGATTCCCATGTCTCTTTTAATATAAAGCAGGCAGAGGTGCTGTATAAATACGTAAGTACCAAAATACTCAATCCACAGATAAATGCACACAGTTTAAATTCAGAATCTGTGCAGCTGAATGAGCCATCAGGACTTTTTTGAAGTTCTGATGTCACAACTATACTATATAGACCGAACTGCAGTGTTTATTTACAATAACTTCCAGGTTGAAAATCCTCACGTCATGAATCAATTAGTCCATTTTTAGCCTCTTAGCCCTACCAAATTCAGTATCATTTTGAGTATATGCTATTTGTAGAATATTTTCACCTCTTGCCGACAGCCTTTTCTGATGGGGGAAGTGAAGATGTTATTTCAAAGCCACCAGACTCTGTTGACAGAAAATTTGCAGCAGAACACTGAGTTGCTGGTGTACTGCAGCACTGATTGGTTAATATGTACGGTAAAGTGAAGCACATACTCAGATATAGCATAAACTACCACTAATGTGGATTTTTTTAGGTGGTTAAAGTTTGTTGTGCTGTGGCCACAGTGGTACATTGCTTAACCTCTGTGTTGCTAGATTTGGTTTATCAAAGATGATAGCAAAGCAACAACCAGAAATGTAAGATAGATCGATAAATGATAGATAGAATGTCACTGCTACGACTGAAAATGACAACATATATCAACAAGTTTGCACATTCTACATATCTCTACAACTGTAATAAATGGCAATATGTAAATAAATAGTCTTCCAACTCAAAGTGATTGTTGTTGTTAGTGCAAGGAGACAAGCGCTAAAATGGAGCGTCCCAGACAAAGGGTGCATACAAGTATATTCAGGCAAACTGTATGAGGGGAAAAAAGAATGTTTTTTTGAACATTAAAGCATGTAAACATGTCCTAGTAGAAACACAAAATACCAGTATGAACCTGAAAATGAGCATAATATGGACCGTTTAAACTTGTCTTTAGTCTGGTGTAAAATTGAGTTTCTATGGCTGTGCCTGTGGAGCTACAAACAAGATTATTTCTGCATCCCGAGCAGGTCTGTTTATGAGAAACACTTGTTTAACCAAAACGCAAATTTTCCACCTGCTCACACACTTTGGTTTGTCTGGTCAGAGGCTGTGTTTAAGTAAAGTGTAGTGCTACATTTAGACATCACAGAGAACAGTCATAGCCTGTTGAAGCAGCAGAGACATGGTGAAGCTACAGCGAGCGTATAGTGTTAAGGGCAGCATGGGCCATGCTGGTGGCTTCCTTTCAGAATAAAATGGTTTTGCAGATTCCTCCTTTCTCACTTGAATCCGCAGGGAAAATAAGAATGTTTCTGCATATGTGTTTCTCATTATGATGATATCACCAAGCCTTTATTACAGTGCAGCTTTTTCTGGTGGCAGTGTAAGGTCTTGTCTTCTCTTTGTGAATACATTTTCACAGCTCTGAAAAATTGTTTTTTTTGAAGATATTCGTTACCTTTCAAAACTGTTACAAGGAAAAAACAGATTTTCTATTACTTCTGCACATATATGTTGCATATAGATAAGATGACAAAAATAAAAACTAACAAAAAGTAATGTTCTCTTTCAGCCAGCTTGCCCCAGTATTTCATTGATTATTACTAACAAGGTCAAAAGGCCATTTTTCAATGATTCCCCCAAGATGATGTGTATTTGTTGGGAAAAAATAGAGAATGTCAAAAGATGGAGACATCAGACCTGCCTGGAAAAGCACTGGCTGACGTGAGACACAAGGCCACAGTATGCCCGACTTTTAAGAAGCCACAGGTTGAACCAACAGCCTCCAGCCAGCATTAAGATGCTGCTGTTCAACAGATGATCTTCACTGCTGCTGCTTGTAGGCAGATAATCTGACTATAAGCAGCTATTAAACTTAATTTGGTTGGAGATAATCAGGTTTTAATTAGTATCATTGTTCAGAATGAATCAGAAGGTGATTGTTAAGGTCAGGGTCCGACCTCTGACCTTTGCAGGTCAGTGATCAGGGTCAGCTTGAGAACAAACAGCCCTTTTTCATTGAATTTTTAAAACTTTAGCTTTTTTTCTTTAATCACCTAAGAATTACATTTGTATGTAATAATCTGGCATCTGCAGAACATTTCCTGCCAATAATTTGCCTCGGTAATTTTGCAGGATCTTCATGTTAGAACTAAGACACAGAGCTAAAACTATCTGGATAAGGCTCATGGTTATGCTGTAAGACGAGGCGACTAGTATGAGATGGGGCATATATGGATGGAATTTGTAAGATAATGGATTGAATATCATATCCTTAAAGTCCCTTTCCAGACAATTTTGAATATTATGTAAAAACTTGCACTAATACTAACATTTAGCTGAACATGTTTTTTTTCCACATAGCCTAATATTAAAAAAAATGAAAAGTGGCTGGAAGCAGAAGTTAGCATTACCCTGGGCCCATAAATTTTCTGATACTTACACATTTTGATTAGCAAGATAAATTTCCCAAATTAAAACCACTGTTATTATTTTTTAACATGCACATAACACATTAAAAAGCTCAAAATTCAGGACCTGGATGGGCCACCATATTTCTCATACTGAGGGATTATATGTCATAGAACAAAATGTGAAAATCTCTTAAACTAATGTTAACCACAGACCTTATTTCAGTCATCTAACCAAAACCCCAATCAAAAAACCCATTGAGTTTCTGAAGAGGAAACCAGGAGTGCTAATGCTAACTGGTTTCTGGGTTTTAGTAGTCATTTCTGCAGGCCTCTATTGAGATGTTTGCTTGCAGAAGGTTTTGCTTTTGCTTTCTCCAGCGCTACTCGTGCTTGGTTGACCAGTGAAAGAGCAGTGCACAGGTGGCTAGCATTAGCATTAGAGGGAACTCTGAATGATTCATAAATGTTTGTGCTTCAGTCAGATTCAGACTCAGATAGGGAGTCTGTTGTGCACCAAAATCGCCCACTTGCATATGTATCAGAATGAAAACTGCAGTTAGCATCTTTTATTTATGCTGTTTTCTTAGCTTGTGGGCTAACTGGCAATGAGTGACACAGCATTAATGGTTATAAAACATACAATAATATTTGCTACAATGGGGTTGTTGGTAGATAGTGAAAGGAAGCACCAGGGTACAGTTTACATCCAAAAACTACACACTGTACCTTGTTTGCTGTCAAAACTTTCACTATGCTAATGCTAACGCTGCTCTTCGTTCTGACAAGTCTGCTTTGCGCTAGAGGTTTTAGGTTTTGTTGCCGGTGTTATGTCGCAGTCTTCTCCCCAGCTGATATGTGTTTCCCATATTGGACAGCGATTGGCTTTTGTATCCATGGCATACCTAATCTAGCTTCGCATGTTTTAATCTCAGATTTTAGAGAAATGCACAGACATCGCTTCCTTCAGTAAAGGAATGTAATAACACCTCTCTAGTTGCAAACTTTGCACAGATTCAAGTCAGTATAGTCAAGGTCAGACATTTTAGGTAACAGGAAAAATTGAGTGGAGAGGGGCTTTAAGTTACCCTTGGAGTTGTTTATCTTGGAGGTGTTTTTGACAGGTGTTTGTATGTTTGTCAGTCCACAGATGCTGTCTAGTTGTCACAGTCAGAACATTACTGTGACTTTTTCTGTGGGTTAAAAAGTTGAGACTGGTTTACAGAGTCCATGCCTCTCTGAGTGTGTGTGTGTGTTATGTTGCATCTGCAATGTTTGCAGCACTGGTGAAGTGTGACCAACCCTTCCAATGTAACTCATTGATTCCTGGTCCCCCAGTCTTTGTACACAGCAGTGCCCACAGCATCACTCACACTAACCCTCTATTGAAATCCATTTGATCGTGTGCTTTTTGGCGGCTCGGCAGGCTGCGGCAGTGCTGCTATACTTGCTCACAATCTTTGTCATGAGTCATTCTCTCCCTCTTTCTCGCAGGTTTGTCCTGTCAATCTCCTCGGTGTGCTAAAAGCACACTATACTAAACTTAGCTTCCCAAGGCAATCTGTGATCCATCTGATCTGCTGGACAGCAGGCATGGTAATGTACTGGCACTGTAAGATATTATATTATAAGCATGGATGCTCTATTATTAGATGATAAGAATAGAATATCTGCTGTGCTGTGTTTTATGAAGGTCAAAGAATTGAATCAGAAATATTTCAGCGCTGACCTAGAATGTTTTTGCATATTATTATATTATCACGGTCTCATTTTAAACTCCATAATGTCACCTGAATGTGGTTTAATATTTGTGGTTTGTGTTTATGTTTATACTTTAACTAAAATGTGCTTTAGACCACATGGTGAAGATAAGATCAACATGCGCTCTATTGTCTGGTTTCAATATAAATTTGTATACGTTTAGTATCCAAGTCTGCAATTACATCCAAAGAACAAGCAAGGAAATCAGGAGTGTAGGAATGTGTGGAAATGTGGCTGCTAATGTGCCGACAGCTCATGCCATGTGTGACTTCCTGTCTACCATATTATCAAATCCATTTCTTTATAAGGAAATGCTAAATATTGTGAAAGCACTATAGACCATGATCATATGTTCACCACAAGAGATTTGCTCTCCAAGTAGACAATCACAAAATGCAACAGCATGCTCAACACATGTGGGTTTTGATCGAGTGCTCACATCGCACCGTCTGATCTTCCAAGTTTCACCGAGAGCCTGCGAGAAACGCCTGTGTATGTCGAGCGCCGTGTTAACTCCGGGTCATTTTGACAAGTGTAAACACTCAATCTCTCCATCAAATTCCATTAAACTCTGCAAGAACACAAACACACACTCCAAAAGAAGCCCCCAAGCAGCAGCATTAAACAAGTGCTCTCATTTGGACATAAATAGTGCGATCTTACTCATAAATCACGCTGAGATTGTACATTTGGCCCGGGCAAAGGCTTCAGGTTCGCACACCCCTTCTGTAAACAGGTTCTCCTTCAACCTCTCACAACTTCGGTGTGAGTCGGTAGATGTGTGAGTCTCTATGTTTGTGTGTGTAAATGTGTGTGTGCAAGGTTACTGGGCTTGATCCATTTTAAAAAGAGCCTTGCTGTAATCAAAAACAATAACCGCTCAAAGCGTAAACTCTTCCAAAGCCCCCCCCTCCACACTCTCCCACCCTCCCCTTGAAGTATGAAATAATATTCTGTGTGTGGGCCCTGGCCGAACGCTGAGAACGCAAACATTTCACAATAAAGTTGTTTAAATAAAGGCCTTGGCATAGATGGCTGGGAGATAGAGGACATGCTGCGTTAATTACAAGCGCCCGTTAAAATAAACCGCCGGTATAAAATATGACTCTCTCCCTCTCTCATTCTCGGGGATTTGAACCTATAAAATGTCAGCGAGGTGTGTACCTCAGATGTGCTGTTTGGAGACCAAACACAACAGCAGCCGCTCTGGTTAGAGATTGGAAAAGAGAGATAGACAAAGAAAGAGAAGGAGGGGAAGGGGGGGCAAGATCCACAAAAAAACACAACAGAGCTCTACAATCAACAAAGAAAGCAGTGTTTACTCTGCATTTAAAGACTTATGAATTCTTCTCGCCCCCGCCTTGCTGTTGCATGGCATTAACTGAAAGGGAAAATAGCCCAGTTAAGCACCCGGTTTATTATTCTTCAAACTCTTGTCTGAAAAGTAATATGCTTTAAAGGCACAGTAAATGTACTGGTGCTCTCGCCTCTGTATCTGTTTCAGCCTTTCCCTTACTAGGCGGTATGTGTGTGTGTGTGTAAGTGAGTAAAGTTACATCGCAAAGAGAGAGAGAGGCACAGAGATGGATTATTTTTCCTGAAGCGTGGACTTAAGTTTCTGCTCTCTGCTGCTGGGTGGCCCACTCCTCTTTAGCCGTGTTAACATAAGAATAGAGGGGTGGCCAGGGGGGTGAGGGAGGGGAGGGAGGGGTGGGGTAGCTGGGTAGCTGGTTTAAATTATTCTGCGCCTCCGCTGCTGCATAGCAGGAGCTGTTGTTATCCACTTAGAACATCAGACGATTTGTTCCTTCTCCCTCTCTCTTCTCTCCCTCTCTCAACCCTGTGGGCGTCTTTATTCGGGACCCTTTGTACCAGTGTTATGTTATAACTCCTGTCCCGGCCAGGGTGCACCTCATTCCCTGCCACTTGTTTGCTTTTCCTGTTCTGCGTTTTTTGTTTTTTTAAATTCAGATTAAAAAAAAACTTTAAAGTAACTTGTGCTAACTTGAAATCTGTTTTTGCCCTGCAAAAGCTCCATATCTGATTTAAACCCCTCAAAAAATTTTGAAGTTTGATTTTTTTTTTTCAGCTGATCAGCACAGTGATGCGTTTACTCCAACTGAGCTAAACTAATCAAGCCTCCATTCTGGTGAAAGATTCTGCCCCCATGAGGATTACCTCAAAAATCTAAATATCGAATGTTAACTCTCTGTACCGCGGGCTGTCATCCAAGCTCAGTGACGAGTGCTGTGACGCTTGCAGGCCCAGATGAGGAATGCAGTTATGAGGAGATGTTTGTATACATTCAGCCTGCGCCTTGGAAAGCAGCAATGGTAGTTGAGCACAGCTTAAAGACATCTGGATGCGATGAAATGCCATTTGTCTAAACAATCAAGAGTCTTACCAAAGCCACCCAACGTGCGCTGTGCTTTTAGTACATACTTGTGCAATGTGCTTCAACAGAAAGCGTTATTGACAAATATTTCATTGCGACAGCCTCATGGGATCTCAAAACGAGATTTTTTTTTTTGCATCATTCCAGCTTTCTGCTGTAAACATAAAGCATTTGTGACGGCTGTGTACTTGAGGATGGATGAGATGCGGGGAAGTTCATTTTGAAGTTGGGGGGGGGGGGTGGAAATGGAAAATAAACATTAAACCATGGTGGCATTTGATTATAAATAAGACAGAGGCAAATCAGTGAGATGGTAATCTAAATACTTAAATGTAATGCTCATTCTTGCTGAGAAAAAGAAAAATGTTGAATAATAAGCGCTCATATTTTGTGGTTGACCACTAGCCATCACTGCAACAAAGCGTTTGAGAGAGTTTAAATTAACTTGACTTTCAAAAGATACAGTATCATGATGTCAGGATGGATTTCTGTACATGTTAAAGACACAAAATCGCAAGATAAACAGATCGCGAATGAGGCATCATCTGTCAAAAGAAATGCCACACCTATAGATTTGTTTTCTCCTTAATTTTATTTAAACAAATGGTCTGAGCAGTCATGGCAGCCAGTGCTCTGACTATGCCAATGGTGTGTGTGTGTGTGTGTGTGTGTGTACGGTGGTGGTGGTGGTAGTGAAGGGGGCAGGCAGACATGACTGGGATAATAAGCGTCATGGAATCTAATCAGATTTCTAAGAGGAATTGATTGTTGTGAGGCAGCCGGTGCAGGAGTGGGGTTGACAATAAGCTGAAATATAAGTGTTAATTTTTATGCTAATCCTCTGGCATCTCTGTGTGATGCAATTTGGTCCAGCAGCCCCTCGACTTTGCGCCGCAGATATGAAATTGTCCCGTGCACAGAGAAAATGTCAGCTTGCCAGACCCTGAAAGCTTGTAATTTATTAGGTATGTTTCTATTAGTATGTGTCACAGTTGTTAGGGAGCCACATGCGCAGGCAGGCAGCCACACCACCTCGTTCTCTCCCTCCCTTCCCCTTCTTTTTCTCTATATCTCACTCTTTCTATCCCTCCGCCTCATCCTCCTTTCTCCATCTTTTTTTTTTTTTTCCTCCTCTACCCGCACAGCCATACACTTTTTTAGCACACACACAATGGCACACACCATGCTTGTTCTTAAGATGGTCTCGGCTCAGTGGCTGCTACACTGGGGCCTTAATGTATTATCATATATCGGGTGGTCCTTGCCCCCTGGACAAAAGGCTATTTAATACAATTTAATGACATTCCCAAGAATGAGGGAGGGGGGTTAGAAAGTGAGGGATAGAGTAAGAGAATAAAAGAGAGAGGGAGGGAGGGAAGGGGGGAAAGAGAAGAATAAAAAAGAAAGGCAGAGGCCCAGATGAAAATAGCATCTGTGTTTTTCATGGCTCGCCCATGCAAACATTGCAGTGTAAAATGCGTGACTTTCCCTCCTCTTTCTCTGTGTGCGTTTCTCTCCCTCTGTTTCTGTCTCCACCTGCAGAATAAATGTAGTGGGGAGGCTATCAGGGCCTTTGGAGGCTGCTCAAGGTGCTACAAGTAGTGGAAGAAATAATCAGATTTTTTCATTTCAGTAAAAATAGTAATGCCACAATGTGAAAGCACTCTATTATACTATTACTACTGTATGGCAGAAGTCTGAGGTATAACCCTTAAAGTTTGTATTTTTCACTGTTAACAGCACAGTCTGCCTTCATCATGCAGGATTCAGATTGCATACCCATGCACAAGGGATTCACAGGAAATAATGTGTGCATGTGCTGGACGTGATACAGAGGGCTGGTGCATGTGCACATTTCACTCATAATGTGGAAAACATCTCACTTCCAACAAAACTCTGGGGCCTAAAATGTCTCCTAAAAATGATGTCCATATACTTCTATATTTGCAACAGTAAATATTTTTTAAAAGAAATGTAATGCCACCAATTTAACTTTCCTTTTTACACTCACACTGAACATATTTGCAGAACTGCTTCTGGAAAGTTTTTGTGAGTATCAATTGAGGCTGGTTAATAGAGGGCACACACGCGGTGCCCCAGCAGCCACAATGCTTAATTCAGAGTCAGTAAGCTTAGTATCTATAATCAAATTTTTGAAATAAACAACTGAAATAGTTTTAACTTTTCAAGCAGTTTGATATGACTTCAAATTGAGATATATGTGAAATTAACTGTAAAAACTATTGGGTCCATTTTCTGTCTTCCTTAATGGGCACCATTGCTGCCATGCTGTACACACTAATTCAGCACTAGCTTCTAATCCCGCCTCCATCTAATACAAGTGAATGGGTGTAAATTGGGTGCAGAAGACAGTGCCAATAACCATCCAGCCAACCAATCAAACAATTGGATTCATGAGTGATTGACAGAGCAGCCACTGAGGACCTCATGAACAGACTGTCCTGTTTGTATTTCTCGCTCTTTCAATAATTGTAGCGAGACAGACTTAGCCGCTCTATTCTAGTCTTTTAAGAAATAAAGTATTTTGTGTTGAAAATACACAGGGGACATACTGCAGCACTTTGCGTTCTGAACTGCATTCAAATGTTTAAATTTAAATAAACAGTTTTTAGTCCAAGGTTTGTTTTGTTTTCTCAAGGATCCTTCTGCTTGGTGACAAAAGAGACAGTTAGATTAAGTAGCAAAGCAGAGCTGTTGGTTGGAGCGTATTTACTTTTCTGACTCAATCGTTGAGTAAATGTAACAGTCCTCCACAGTTGGATTCAAGGCTTAGTGCACCAAGCTAGACAACAACATTGCTAGTGATGGAGTAAGTAGAAACTCAGTGCCTGTAGCCCCACCCAGGTAAATACTCACCAGCCGCGACTAGTGGGTACATTTTGGCTAAAGATTTTGTAAAGGTCAGAAAAAGATTGTGGTTGTGCTAAATGTTGAAAAAAATCAACATTGACATAAGAGTAGTTTTTAAAGGACACACTTTCATTGTCTGTAGCCTATTAGCAATTGGACAAACTGCAGGTGTTACCACCAGTAACCACAGGTGTCATCAAACAACCCAATTACGAGAAAAAAAATATTGGCATTGTACATTTCTGCGAATCATGTATACATAAGTTTTGTATGTTATTACACAGCAAATATATTAAATGTTACATTTCTTTATATAACACTGGTTAATGTGTGGTTAGGTTTACGTACAAAAACCATGTAGATATAGTTACGAAAAAAAATTGGCTTGAAAAACCTGCTTTTTGTTGCACTACCCCAGCAAGAAATGCAGTGCTGTCTTGGTAAAAAGCAACTGCTTTCCGTGGCACTATCTCCAGTGGAAAAACGATGACACAGACACACCCACATCTGCTGGCTAAAAGTTGCTAGATAAACAGCGATGAGTTGCTAAGAATCTAACTGGGTTTGTTGTTTGTTGGTCTCAAACAGTGGTCTGTAGCTTTGTAGGAGTTTTACCAGGTGTCATGTAGAGATGTCCGATATTATCGGCCTACCGATATTATCGGCCGATATTGGCATTAAAATGTAATATTGGAAATTATCGGTATCGGTTTTTACTTTTTTAATGAAACAACTTTTACACAGCATGCACATATTATATATCAAACTCTTCAGCTACTTCTCCTCTTACTCAAAATGTCAAAATATGAGAGATGTGGTGTATAGTTTTTGAGATATCTTTCTTTGTTTGTAATATGTGTAAAGTTAGTTACCTAAAATGATTTAGTTTTCTTTTATTTTTTTTTTCTGAGAGGGGGGACCTTGCATATATCGGTATCAGTTGATATCGGTATCGGAAATTAAGAGTTGGACAATATCGGTATATCGGATATCGGTAAAAAAGCCAATATCGAACATCCCTAGTGTCATGCCATCCACCGTCCCTTCCAAATCCAGATGACAAAGTCCGCTTATACTGTATTAGTCACTTTGAAAATGTTGTTATGATATGTATGAAATGGACACATGATAAATTGTAATTTATTCATGGTTTGCAGACATATACGATTCCAGCATTTTCTTCTGGTGACTGGGCTGCACCAAATCAATAAGGACCGAAGACTTATGAATTATATTTTTAACTTAAATACATACATATACATATAAATATACATATATATGTATCGATATATATATATATATATATATATATATATATATATATATATATTTATATATATATATATATATATATATATATATATATATATATATATATATATATACATATATGTACATATGTTAAGCACAACCCCTGTCAGAGTGATGCAGTATTGTATACTGCAAATTGTGTTACTGTCTTTTGTAAAAATTGTACTACAATGTATCCACATACAGCTGTTTGTATGATATTCCTACGAATGGATTGGCACCCAGAAATGACATGCTGTACTCAACGCAAAGATACGTGCTTACCATAAAGTTACTGTGGTTAGGTTTAGGAAAAGAAAATGATGACAACATACCTTAAAATCGCTCATGGTCAACTCGGTTCTTTACATTGGTCTCCTGGGGAAAGTCCCGAAGGAAAGTCACCTGTTCTATGACCCATCCACCACCCCAATCTACCTCCTTACTCCTTCATTGCCCCTTCGTGATAACAGCTTTCCAAAATAAGTGAGACAAGGTACGAATTCTGGCGCATTACTTTCCATAGGTAAACGCATGACCTGTTTTGTTTTTTTTTTTTTTTTTTTACAAACTTGCAAGTTGTGGTGGCACGGTGGTGTGGTGGTTAGCACTGTCGCCTCATTCTATCCCGGGTGTGGGAGCCCTTCTGTGTGGAGTTTTCATGTTCTCCCCGTGTCAGCGTGGGTTCTCTCCGGGCACTCCGGCTTCCTCCCACAGTCCAAAGACATGCAGATTGGGGATATCTTAAATGATAACTCTAAATTGTTTGCAGGTGTGAATGTGAGTGTGAATGGTTGTCTGTCTCTATGTGTCAGCCCTGCGATAGTCTGGCGACCTGTCCAGGGTGTACCCTGCCTCTCGCCCAATGTCAGCTGGGATAGGCTCCAGCCCCCCCGCGACCCTCAAGAGGATGAAGCGGTTAGAAGATGAATGAATGAATGAAACTAGCAAGTCCCTTTCGGTTCATCCACAATGGGCCTGAGACCCACTTTTGGATCATGACCCACCAATTGGGAACCACTGGTTTAGAATGTACCAACATCTTTTGTTTTGTTAGCTCATTACATGATTTTATGTGAAATAAAAAATTCCAAAGTAACTATAGCTGTCAAGAGTAAAAGTTGCAGCAGTTCTCTCTAAATTACTGGAGTTTAAAGTAGCATAAAATAAAATGATTCAACTGAGGCACCTTAAAACCGTAGTCAAATACAGTACTTGAGTAAATGTACCTTCCACCACCTGTTAGTAAGCAAAATACAATCAGTTTTGGCAGAGATGTCATCACTGAGGGATAACAGAAAAAAAGATCCAGGGACAAACAGTGTGTTTTCGTGATTTTTCAGCAAAGATTCTTCTTCCCACTAGAAATCTACTCTATTTTTAGTCATCGCCTGCTTTATGTTTAAACACAGTTAAAATCACTGTGCTCCCTGCTCATACGTTGAGTGGCACCAGAAAGCCAGTCAAAACTGTACTCAGCGGGCCCAGAAAACACACTGAAAGGTTTGGATGCAATTCACATATAGGTCAATTAAATGCAACAACATCTGCTCTCTCCCTACCATTTGCATATAGCATTCATATGTTAATGATGTCCCTTGTTTTTTTTCTGCATGTGTGTATGTGCATGTGTGTTTGTGTGTGCTATTTGTTTCTCTCTGTGTGTATTTTTTTTTCCTGTACTTCCTCCCCTCCTCCCAGTCTCTTTGTATCGCCAAACAAAAAGAGATGCAGAAAATTTGGATTCATACTTCCTTTTTCGAAAAGGAAAAAAAAACAGATACTCCCGTCCTATTTTCACTTCCTCTCGCTTGACGATTAAAGGGGAGGTTAGACGAGTGCCACAGTTGTTCCATTGCCGTGCCCCTGATTTCGACAAGAAGCCCCTTTAACAGCAGAGAAGGCAAGGCCCTCTCTCTTCCCCAAGCAGCTTAATGCCTTATAAATCAATGATGACACAGATGGACTAGCGATAATCTATTTAGAATGCCTCACAGCAAATATTGTTGTGCAGATGATTAGACTGCCAGTTATTTTAACTCAGACCCCTAAACCCAATCTTCCGCTTCTCATAATGCTCCTCAGATTTATAGTGGTAATTTGGGATTTGATATTTTTGTTATTTGAAATAAATTTAGCAGGAAAGACATGTACAAAATGGTTGAAATTAAAAGTGAAATCAGGTTGTCGCAGGGCAGTGTGTGTTTGTTTGTCTCGGTGCATGTATGTGTGTAAAGCAGAGGGTGTGTGTGTGTGTCTTGGGTGGCATGGGCAGCTTGAGGAACAAAAGACATGAAGAGGTGCTGGTGTCTGTGCCAAGGCCATAATGATAAGGCATGTTTCTTTAAAGAAGGGGGAGACAGACCTTTAGCAGAATTGTATCTCCAGGGCATTTGGATGTGTGTGTGTGTGTGGTGTGTGTGTGTGTGTGTGTGTGTGTGTGTGTGTGTGTGTGAGTGTGTGTGTGTTAGACAGTCTAGTGACATGAGGGGGGTTAATGGCAATCCAGGGTCTCTGCCCCTTTTCATGGTCGATGGGTCTCAATTTAGCGTGCGAGGAGGAGGAGGAGAAGGAGGAAGAGAGGAGGAGGAGGAGGAGTGCAAAAATGAAGTGGAGGTTGTCAGACGTGGCAGCTGCTCGGAGGCCCTGATAAATATAAGCCCTTATTGATCGGTTGAAAATGAAAGATCCCCGAGTGGCGTGCAGTATTTAGCTTCTTGTCTGCCTCGTGTCAGCGGTGGCCTTGCCCTGGAGGGATAGATTTTCAGCTGTGCCTCCGGGCACCGCAGCTCGCTGGCTTTGATTTCATCTTTAACCTTTTTCGGCTGCGTTCCCTTGACCTCTGCAGCGTCGCTCGCTGAATTTGTTAGATTTTCATCTTGACATGGACCCCTTCCCCCCTCCCCATCTTCTTCTTCCTCGCCACCCATCACTGTCCTCTTCTTCAGCCTGTATCCCCATCTTCCTCTTCGCCTCTTCAGGTCTATATTTCAATATCATCCTCTCATCTTCCTGCTCCTCTGTTTCTCCCTCTAGGTGGCCATTCCAGTAAGCAGTAGTCAGTCAGGGGTGACAGTGAGAGGCCACTTGATCCGAACAGACAGGTTGCACTCCAGTATGCAGTTGGTGTGTTAAGGTAAGCTCACACACACAGTTCATACCTTAATCTGTAGCAAAAATGTCTTCAACTTGGAGATTTTTCACATTTTCCCCAAACCCTGTATGATATTTGCTCCTCACACTGTAACGATAAAAGAACAAGACACATACACACACATAAATGCACACATACGCTCACACACTCCAACTGTTCGTCATTCGCTCACCATTTAGTCTTATCCCCAAAGGCACTCTGTCTTAAACCAAAACACACACACACACACACACACACACACACACACACAGTCACACAGCTACAGTACACTGCTGCTATGTGCGCAGACAGAACTTGTAACAATCTGGATTGTGATAATCTATGATAATCATCCACCACATGCCACCTAAAAACGCACATGGGTGGCATTCAACACCCACACTGGCACATTGCTTCAGTGCATCTCGCCTCCCTCTGCCGCTCTCCCCAATGTCACTACCTCCAGCGTCAATGTCACCACTCGGCTCCTTATTTCTCTTTTATGTATGAGGAGGCTTGCGCTGTAACGCATGGCGAAGGGGGAAAAAGGAAGGAATCTTGAACAATTTATGTTTGGCATTAGTGTAATTGAATCCCACTCGTATATCAAAGTAAGAAAGTTGCGAGGTGAGGGTGATATAAATACAAGGTAGGGATCCATGAAAACACGGATCTGTCCCTCCCCTTTTCCCTTGTCTTCCGAACAATGTCTCCCATCTCTTTTTTTATTCTCTCCCTCTCTCCCCTCCTTTAGCTAGATGGATGATAAATTCCCAGCCAGAGAGCCAGCAACAGCTGTTGGCAGACAGGCCTGATATGAGAATAGCAGCATAGGATGAGCAGGCATTAAAAATTAATATGCTATTTAGCCTAGGTGTATTTTAGGTATTTGACATTTTCATGTCCGGGACAGACTAAATTTATTCATAGTACAGAAAAAAAAATAAAAAATAAAAAAAATAAGAAGAGGGGAACGGGTGTAGGGAGGGGGAGGAGAGGTGGGAGAGACAGAATGCAGAACTGAAGGCCATTCTGGTTTTATGGTCACCCTGTTTCACCTTGCCTCCCACCACAGTGGTGTTTGACTACGTCTTATATGTCCGCGTCACAGTAGATGTGATATGATGAGGTTGGTAGTGCTGATCACACCACACACAAGTGGACACTGTTCTTCAGCAAAACACACCTCTACACTTCGAAGGTCTATCGTGTGTGTGCAAGCAGTACAATTGCCAGGCTAACATTTAAATGTCAATACAGTATTCTGTACTAGTGTTCAGTTGCACCCCCAGAAATTTCATTAGGATGGCACGATGGGGTCACAGAAAATCCTGGGGTGGCACATCAAATCCAAAAGTTATAACTGAATTTAAGGAATTCTATTATGCTGTTGTAGTGCACAGGCTAGTTTAAGGCTATGTCAATATGAGAGTTAAAGAATCGCATACTTATATAGCTTGGTTTAATATTTCAAAGTTAAAGAGACATCTCTTCAAATCAAAAATACAGATTCTTTCCTCTTCTCTGTTGTGCTATTTATCAGTCTCGATGGTTTTTGTTTGCATTGCCAGTGGTGAAGATATCCACCATAGAGATGTCTGTCTTCTCTCCAATATAATGGAATTTGGCTTGTGGTGTTCAAAGTGCCAAAACAATACACTACTACTGTCAACTGTGTCACTGCACAGGAGGAAGCGTGCATTTACCACTGAGCTAACTAATGTTACTTGAGGTGTCCTCAATGAATGAATGACATTCAGCCTAGGGCCACAGGTCAGATTTGAACTTGGGCCGCTGCAAAGGACTCCTAGCCTATGCAGTACGAACGCTTCACCAGGTCAGCTGGAGGTCACCTTGGGACTATTTTTCTTCTACTGAACTACACCTGCTAACTGTATCGCCACGCAGAAGGAAGCGTGCATTTTCAAATGGATGAGAGTCTCTTGCTTTTGACAGCGTGAGCTCAAAGCATTAATGGTATGATGGCACAATTGCCAGTTGTAGTTTGGTGCAAAAAAAACAGTCCCTATATGAAACTGCTCACAAAAGGGTCATGATTTCTGGAAAGAGACATTGCTACTGAGTTTTTTAAATGCTTTTTTGGCACTTTGAGCACCACAAGAGTGCATTCTAATTCCATTACACTGTAGAGAAGGCAGACATCTCTACAGCTGATATCTCTAATACTCGATAACTCACACCAAAACAATTTAGATCGCTAAACAGCACTCATGCGAACTCATGTGGTCATTTGATAAGTAGCTATTGTCTCTCAGAAGTTAAGGTAGAAGTAGTGTGGCTTTACAGCGCACACCCTCTTTAGAGGGAGGTTGGGTGAATAGTTTGCTCAACCAAGCGTGTGACTCTGACATAGGACTGTGTAACTAGTTGGGTGTTTAGTATTAGAAAAACAAAACAGAAGTCTTTTGGAAGGTGATGTGTCAGAGCAACATCTCTTCCCAGACTTCACATCTTAGCTCCAGGAAGAAGACAGCATGTGGACATTAATGTGTAAAAATGAATAAAGCTAAAGAAAAAAACAAGATGTTCAGAGCAGTTGAGCTGCATATTGATGGGGAAAAAGAAAGAAATACTGTAGTAGAGTAGCAATATCCAGTATTCTCATTTATCCAGATTAGAAAACGCCAGCTGTCATTACAGACAAAATACTCAGCAATGTAAACTTTACATTCTGTTCAATTATAAACATGATTAAATGCATCTCTGCTGCAAAATACACCATACACACAGAAATGTCTGATATTGGCAATAAATGTATATGATGCCTTTTTATGTTGTATATATTTTGGTCATAATACTCTGACTCCCTTTCCAATGGCCCAGGATTAGGAAACTCCTCCACTGCCACTGAGCCACTGTTCCACAGTCAAACACAAGACCCCTGGAGGTCCAGACAGCAAAAGTACAAGTCCCATGCTGAGCCATGCTAGGACAGTCCTCTCTCTCTATCACTCCCCTCTCTCCGTCTCTCCCTCGCCCTCCCCCCTTAGTGATTAATGGCTAATGCTGCTCTAGTACATCTCTATATCCCTCCTCATCCCTCCCTCGCTAATCGTTGTGAAATCTTAGACATGGCCTGGATTTGGCCTCCTGGAGAAAAAAAGGGGGGGTCGGATTGGATTGGGGAGGGGAGTAATTTCCACCTCTCACAGCATCCATATCACTTTTGACTTTCTTCTTCCTTCATATGCCATTGCTTCCCTGTGTTCATATAGATTAAAAATAGCAGATATTTTTACACTTTGTTCATCAAGAGAAAAATTTAGGTCATTCGGTCAGGGGAGAGACTCTTTCCTCTTCTGTACACTACCTGTGTGCCATCCAACTCTGTTTGTATGGTACCTAAGAAAACAATTTTGTTGAATGTTGTTTTGTTGAATGTTTTCTTGTGAAATTCACTTCTCATTGCAGTAAAACTATGACATCAGATGATGGGAAAATGCACTCTCTATAGGTTTACGTGGCCCACTGCCATATGCTTACACAATGTAAAAGTAATATGAAAACATTTACCTGATGTCAATGATATATTACTAAATCTTTTTTATGATGTTAAAACAACATATAGTCATCATACATACTCATACTATGTACATGTCAGTCCATTTAAATATGTTAAATTCAAACTTCAAATGAGAGAGAACCAGAGACTCTCCTCACCTGAAAAACTTCATTCATTCAAACTTTAAATCAACCTGTTTATGTCCTCTTATGTCCTCGCCTATAAATAGAAAAGAAAAAAAAAACAAAAAGAAAAGATACATGTAGTGTGAGTTTGTTACAGTGCCACAAGAAAGCAAGGAGGTTGGCTGACTGGGCATGTAGGAAGTGGTTTGCATCCCAAAAGTCAGTGCTGGTTTATTTAAGCTTGACCGCAATCTTTTTTCAACCATGACCAAGCAGTTTAAGTTGCATAAACTTGACCAAACCTTGGCCATAAAAATGGCCATAGCCATAGAAATGGATTCCAGACAAGAGATGCAGTGGGCAGCATGTGGCAAACCATAGGAGGCAACCAATAAGCCACAAAGGATCAAGGAAACCCATCTGTATTCCTTAGTACTTTTTAATAGTGATTGGTCACGACTCCTCTCTCAACTTGTCAACTGTCCTTTTAGAGGGGAATGACTTTGTAAGTTATGACCTGGATGATATTCTATCTCACACAGGCTCCGCCATCTACTGGACTATATTGGTAATACTCTCCTCAAATCACGAGCACGGAATCGTCCACTTATATTTGCATATATGTAGCCAGCCAGTCAGGATGTTCCTATATGTGCAGACCCCACAGTATAGAAAGCAGCACAGGGCTGGGTGTATGTCACCTTTTTTGATACATCAACATGCACATGCACATGCACATGCTTGTCTATTGCTTGTCTCCCGACCTCTGCAAGGTTAGGCCATGGCCCATGCATACTACCTGGGTTTGCTGGGACCTCTACTTGTCAGCTGGGATGACTAACCTTTAGCTGGTCAGGATCAGGTTGGCTGGGTCGATGTTATGTTGCAACAGGGTGTTAATTCATCAAACTCACTGCACCCATAATATCCTGTAGAGGGCGTGGCCTGTGTGAGATAGAACAAAAATTATGATATTGTAGCTACTGGTCTTGCTGACAATGACTAACCTGACTTGAAATGAAATTGCCAACAACATCTTGGTTTTCCGACTTGTACATGGACATGATCAAACCAAGCGTGATGTCATTCTCTGACTTCCGAGGTAAATGAAACACAGTATACCCTTAGCTATATTAGCACAGGTGGGGCCCTCGACCTAGGGGGCCTGTTGGTCCTGTGCTGTTTGATGAAGAGATGCACTCTGTCTTATATTTTGTGGAGTCTACACATATTTGGGAAAGCACATCCTGATTGGCTGTTCGGTTTATTCAGATTTCAGTGGGTGAATGCTTGCGTGTGACTGGAGAAGAGTGTTACTCATAGTGTCCAGTGGAGGGCTCAGCCTGTACTAATGGGAAAGACTTTTCACCCTCAAATTACCCCAACAGTGAAGTGACAATAGTATGGATGACATCACTAATAGCTGTCTTTAAACCCATATAATCATAGCCACAGTACATGCACCTGTGCTAACTCACCAACCAGCTTCTCACAGCGTCACATCAGTGCAACAGCAGCATCACTTCGCATTGTCTTTATGTACCTGTGGTTTAAGCAATTACTCATCTTCCACCTCCTTCTTTACACCCTTCGTTTCTCTCCTTTTCACCTCTTTGTCTGCCAATTATTTTATTTCCTTTCCTTGTTCTCCACTTTCACCCTTCCTCTCACCTCTTCCTCTACATCTCCATTGCTCCAACACTTGGCAGTAACTTGCCGTCGCAGCGCTGCACAGAACTGTATATACGCTGCCTGTTATTACCTTGGGGAACGTTTAGCAGCTCTGTGTTTAACACCATATAACCCTCGCTACATCAGCAGCGGCAACGCAGAGAAAAACCTGGGAGGTGGAAACCAGAGACGGCTTGTGTTAGGTGAGTGTCTGACTGATCACCACGATGAAGACGACAAGGGAAAGAGGGAAAGAGAGAGAGAGAGAGAGAGAGAGAGAGAGAGAGAGAGAGAGAGAGAGAGGGCGCATGTGACAAGCCTGCTTTATTTCAACCTATTGGATGATCAGTGATTCTTAAGGAGAGGGAAAATTTCTTGCGATATCTCTCACTACAAAGTAAATAGAAATCAAAGCCCTTCACGCTCCGAGACAGAAGCACTATATGAAAGAAACTATCTTAACAACCTCCTTCATTTCTGCTCTTTCTTCCTTCTGTACTTCTCATTGATTTCACGTAACTGGTGTTAAGTGAAACTATTTGAGAGGCAATGGATCCACTTGACTTTCTGTCTCAGAGGTAGGCAGTGATTGGCTCCCAGTATGGTCAAATAAAACCTCTAGTAAATCTATCTTTGGTAGTTCTTGTGTTTTTATATTCATAACTGTGGGATGAGACATTTTTTTACAGTCCACCCAACAAATGAAAAGTAAGACTGGGACATCAAGTTAAGATTTCTGCTTTTCCTTTGAGTTGCCCACAGTTTGTGACGGTGTAGTTTTCAAAGTGTCACAACGGCCAATGTGCCTTTGAGTCTGCAGCCTCTTGGCAGATTACTGTCGCTCCCTATCATTCAACCCCCCCCCCCTCCCCTGATGAACATATTGTACATATGAACTACCCCCCCCCCCCCACACACACACACACATCCTCCACCTTACCCCACAACCCCCACTACACCCCACTCCTCCCCCTTCTCCCTGATAGGGATCTGTGGGCGTTGATGCCTGTCTCAGAGGAGTTTTTGAGGGGTAGGGGAGCAACTTGACAGATAACAGGACTACCAAAGGAGTCAAAGCCGCGTCATGTCCATGTCCATCAATGTGCTTGTCCACAAGCACGGCCGTAAAAAGTCACGTAGACCAAACATCGACAGCAGCTCAGGGAGAGACACTGTCAGGTGATTATAAAAAGAAAAAAAAAAGATTTAAAAAGCATTCAGGGGGATTGGGCGCTGAGACATGAGCTCACACACACTTACACACACACATCCGTTCAGGGGTTTCTCTCTCCGTCCCATCATCCTCCCAGGATATCAGGTTGTAATTGATATATGGGCTTGGCTGTCTCCCCCCACCTCACTGTCATACGTGTGTGTGTGTGTTAAGGTTGGCTTATCTAGATTTCACCCATGATTCTTCCTATTGCCCTCTCTCTGGGCTGACCCGCCACTTCCCCGCGCGGGATGGACAGAGATGGATGAGCGCAGGAAAAAAAAGAAAAGAAAAAAAGAAGGTGCGTCACTCCACAATTCCACAAAAGGCCTAATGTGTTATCAAAGTAACTTCCAGCATATTAGCGACAAGAAGCCCCAACCCCCTCATATCCTCTGTCCCCCCTCCCAGCACACACCGCCTCCCTCTCCTCCTTTGTGGCATTGCTCGCTCGCCTCGGCAAGCTTCCTGAATTAAACTGCCGGCTTCCTGTTCTTTTATATGCACGGCCACATCTGGGGCGCCCGCTCGCAGGGCCCCGCCGCTTAATAACAATCACCTTCCCTTTCACTCGGCCCTGATTGTTTCTAATTCGCCCTGACAGATAGTAGCTGACAAGCCGCCCGCGCCTCCCTCCCTCCGTGACCCGAGCTCACTCAGCACACTTATAAGGCCTGTCATTTTTAATATTTGATTTTCACTTCGTAAAAAGTTATGTGTTTTAGAGCTGCCACAGCCACCATCGCCACCCCTCCCCTCCTCCCCAATCGTATGATGAAATCAGTATTTAACTGAAACCACACCGAATGGCTGTCCCTCCCTTCCTCTCTCCCTTCTTGGCCCTTTCAACTTCATCCTTTTTTTAAGCCTCCTGCTCTCCATCCCTTCTTCCTCCTCTTTCATTAATTGTCTTTCTCTCTTTCTGCCTTCATCATTTCCACCTTCTCCTTTCTTTCTGTCTCTTTCACTCAATCTCTTCCCCTCTCTTAGTTTATGAAGACAAAGCAAGTGGGAGAATGTAGCAGCGGGATTGTACAGACTCATGTAAGCCAGTGTCTAACCCACAGTGAGCCACCTTTGCAGCCACATTCATCCAGGCGTATACAGTACAAAGCCACACGGCTAAGCACAGAGCTGTGTGTATTGACAAATAACCGGCGTCCACATCCGTTTGTCAGACATGCAGCTTACTGGCTTCTAGCGTTATTTGCTTTCCATTGATTCCCATTAAAGGTATATGGAGCCATGTAAAATGCATATCAGGTAGGCTGATCATTAAATGAAAGGATGGATTCATCGACAGCTTGACGGATGACATTTTGCCGAGCGATCCATATAGCCCTTCAATGAAAACACAATTTGGAGCTTAAGACAAAGAAAAAGACGGCATTTAAGATGGAGGAGAGAAAGACAATGATTAGAAGATGGATTCACAGCATTACAGAAAACCCATTTTCACCACCATTGTGCATTAACACAACATTGACACAGTCTTTTAAAACACCTACTACCTCATTTTTTTTCTCCATCGTGTTGACTGATGCTGATATAATATCCTGATGGCATCACTGAAGGCTTGTCGAAATGCAGCACCAAAGTGATTTCCAGAAAAAGCTTGTCATCATCAAAGATCACTCTTTTGACAATTTGACAATTAATTTTCAAAATCGAAAGGTTTGGTTTGAATCTGGCTGGGAATTAAACCAGTATTCAGTGCCAACACATGAGGTGTTAATGGAACTAGTACAAGGTAGAGGTTGTGCATGTCAAGGTGGTGGATAGGCTTGAGAGATTACCCCCATCACAGACCTGTAGTTAAGGTTTGCCTTTTTATTAGTTGTAAAGTCACTTGTTCCCTAACCTAACAGAGTGTTGTGTCGCCTGACTCTAACCATATCTTAACCCTATTGTGTTTGGCGCGACCCATCGTCCACAAAGCTGAATTCAGATTCAAGAACCTTATTACTTTATTATTGAATACTGACTGAGCGAATTAACCTGTTTTTAATTTTTCGATGTACAGTATGAAATTAACTGTAAAAATGTGTCTATTTTGTATTCCCTTTCTAAATGACTGCCTTCCCTGCCATGCAGTAGACACTGATTCAGAACCAGTTCCTCCTAATTCTGTTACATTTAATACAAGTCAATGTGGTGTAAAAACAGCAGCAAACTCAGCCCCCCAAAAACACAAAAATAATGGGATTCATATGTAATTGGCAGGAGCCAATCAAGACCCTCAGACAAGACAGGCTGTCTCTATTTGTATTTTTTGTGCTGTCAAATTGGTCAGTTGTTTTTGAGAAAAGAGACATCTAGATTTAAGGTCCAGTGTGTAGGATTTAGGGGCACCTACTGGCAGAAAATGGAATATAATATGTTTTCATTACTTTATAATCAAGTAAAGATAAGAATCATGTTTTCATAACCATAGAATGAGCCTTTCACAGAGTCCACTGTGTTTTTCTACAGAATGGACAAACCAAACACTGGCTCCAAATAGGAACATCCATGTTTTTGTATTTTTGCATCGGCCATTGCAGTTCTTCTACATGCTTGGCACATGCAGCCTCCCCGCTAGATGCCATTAAATCCTACACACGGAACCTTTCAGTTACAAAGCTGAGCTCTTGAATAGTTTTCTGATTCAGTTCTTGCGTAAATGTAACAGTGTCCTAAATTTGGAGTCAAAGCGAGACATCAACAACACTGTCTTGAACATAGTCTATTTGCCATGACAACAGTCTTTTCCTAACCTTAATAATATCATAACTGCCATGTGTGGATATTGGAGAAAATGAGAATTTTAAAAACGCTGGCATTAGATGTTAAAAAAAAGTAAGCAAACCAACAAACAAAAGAAACTTGTTCTTGAACGTAACTCAGTATTAATATTCTTGTGTGGTAAAAGAATTGGGCAGGATAATATTGTTTGCCATTGCCAACTAAAACTGGTACAACACATTATTATTACAAATATAGCTGTTTCTGATCTGACACTGCTGTGGATAAGGGTCGCTCGAGGCAATTACTCAGTAAGGGTGAGGGAAAGATCGTGGTTTAGGTGCAAGCACTTTGTTACAAAGGGGTTTAGGGGGCTGGCGTTTTTTCCTTCATCCTCTGTCAGGTCTTTACTGTCTTTTATCTGGTGGGGGCATAAGGTGCCCAGAAAATGCTGTGGTTAAAAAATTCCAACATTGGTCATATTTAAGCGCTAAAACAAACTATGTCTGCTACATTTTTTCCTGTAGAACAGTATTCAGGGTCAGAAGGACACTCCCACACTTTTTCCAAAAAGATAGATGGTATTTCTTATAAACATATCATATACGTATCACTCTTCATCCAGGCAGTAATACACCAAAAAATAAAGCATCATCAGATCACTGAATCATCCACCAACTCTGCAAACACTTTTTTTTCTGTCATTGCACTCAGTCTTGTGCACCCAAACATTGTCTAACAAACATACCCCCCACCCCGCCCGCCAAGACATACTTCCATTTCGGGACACCGAGGTGCCCGAGGCGCACCCACTGCCAATCTCCGTCTTTACCCGACGACAAAAACACAACTAATTGGAGTACCACTGCATGTTTTCACTAAAGGCACAATTTAATTACATCTGAGCTGGGAATGAGTATTTTGGGAATGTCTGTATGTTCATTCAAACAAATGGAGCGAATGAAAAGCAATATTTGTTTTGCTTTGATTAGCAAACGGGCAGGGTAATTTGTTAAGGAGAAAATGAGTGAGGGCAGAAAATCTCTGTTTAACCCCCAGCTTTCCAGTGGTGGACTACTCTAACTCTGTTTCCCTCACACACGCATACACACACTTCATCCCTAAACGTTTGTGCCCCTTCCATCCTAAACATTAATGAACTTTTGCTTCTGGCTTTGTGACTCTGACCTCCCTCTTCTGCTCTCGTTTTCTTATTTCTATCTTTTTTTTTTTTGTCTGCCTTGCTTTCTCCCTGATTCAGAGTCTCTGTCCTGTGGTCCTCCTGTTCATAAATCCTTTATTAATAACTCAGTGAATAATGTAAAGAGTATTGTTTTCTCCAAGGTTGTATTAATAAACATGAATGAATTTATTTGTCTTCACCAAAGCATGATTAATGCACATTAATGCCTGGATATTGCTCACTCTGCCCTGCATCACCAAGCACATATCACCCCCACCCCGTCTCTCCCACCAAAAACAGGAAAAAAAAGACCTATCAACATTAAATATTTATGGCATAATATTAATGGTTTTGTAAAGAAAATAACAAGTTATTAATCCTCTGATTAACAACTGATTAACCTTTTTTATTAAACACGTGATCCGTGCATCATCGACTCAGGATATGTCGACTGACTGCGCTGCAGAATAATTATTTTTGTGTCTTTTCTAATTGCAAAAATCGCATGGCTGAACTATATGTGTGTGTATGTGTTTTTTTTTTCCTCTTTTGCCTTGACACATGCAGAGATACACCACTCGCACTTGTTCAAACAACATGAGATGTATGTAGCCCGAGATTACGACGGGGGATAAAGGAAAGGAAGAAAATAAAACACACAAACATAACATAACTGGCACATTCTTTCACATTGAGGGAGAACAAGAGCAGCGCCTAAATTTAGCAGCAGATCTCTTTAAAACAATGGGGTTTAATTCACATATCCGTTTATTCTGCAGTCACTGGCATGGGGTGGGAAAGTGGAGTGAAAACACGGCTGAAGGACAAAACATTTTTTCCTCCTTTTTTGTGTCTCTGCTCATCTCAAAGCTATTGTCTGTGTATTTTTAGTTCTTGTCAACTGAAAGACAGTTATGTTGTGTTTTCTGACATAATGGCACTGTCTTCAGATTGGAGAATTAGGCACAATTTGAATCTCTAGTTGAAATCCACCATTTTTTTCATCTCTTATTCTTTAGTAGTGTTTTAGAAATGGTACTCATTATGCAGATTGTCAGAGTATAATATTATTCCTGTTATTACATGATTAAACTGATTTCCTAATGTGAAAGACAACAACAACAAATTTTAACGTTGACATTGGTTGCAGTGGAGAAATTTAAGCTATTTTGATTTGTCGGGTAGTTTAATCTCTTATCTTATCTTATCTTATCTTAGAGTTTTCTGATTTTTAATGATAACTATTGAATTTGTTGTTTAAAACTGTTTTCACAGTTTTGCAATTACATCCTGTAAAAAACTACGTAAGTAAAAAAATTTTTTGCCATCTTCAACCTTTATGAAGCACCTTTCCCACAGCACAAAAAAACCCATCAACTCCCGCTTACAACTGGCATTCACATATGGGTCGAATGACTCCTCAGCAGTCAATGGTATTCATTGCCTCTGGTTCTGATCAGCAGTGATGGAAACACAACACCTGGGTGAACGCGCAAAATAAGGCATTTTACCGACAAGATGCAATGATGCGCCGCCACAAAATACCGACAGTCTTTGTCCAAGCAGCACTCAAATGTTGTTGCACATTTGTTTGTACTGAGTTTGAGACTGAATATTCAAGAGATATTATATAAAATAACCACTGTTACATTTTTACTTGCCTCCATGCTGCTTTCTTTTGTTTATTAGCCTGTTTTCCGGCCTGTCCCCGACATTGAACGTGACGCACTAGTTAAAAAATAACCCAAAACAAACAGAAAGGCATACTCATCTGCTGCAGAGCCGTGTACAAACGAGTTTATAGACTATTTTTAGTGGGTTTTCCTGTGTTTAAAAAAAACTGCATTCACGTGCTAATTTTGGTGAAGAAAGGGTATTAGAAATGCTCTTGCTCACTGCATAGCTGTGCACCTATGTGTATAGTGACACACAGTCAATGTAATATTTAACTTTATTATAATATATTATTATAACTTTATTTTTGGTGTGCAGTCATCATTACATTAACTTAATGTATTTAACAGCTGTATTGATTTTTTTTTTTTTTGTTTTTTTGACGTGCTGCTTTAACACAGACAGAAAGAATAGATCTGTACGACACATTGTATATAAATAAGGTATTCCTGTTTGAATTGTCTCTGTGTAAAGGGAAGCATGAAGTGTCAACACAGCTACATTTCCTGCAACCCGCCTTTATAAAACCAAGCTCCTCACATCAACTCACCTCAGCTGTTTACTTTACTTCAAGCCTTTCTTCCCTATGCACCTTTGCTTGGCATCCTTTTAAGCTAAACTCGGCTTTTCTTCGGCCCAGTTTGTCAGTTTTCAGCTCTATTAAAGGCCTGAGCGATGTAAAGGACAGCAGCAATAGATGTCTTTCTGGTGAGCTGCATGAGGGGATAATATGTTGGGGAACACTTGTTGTGAGTTTTTTTTATTTTTTATTTCCTTCGTCCCTTGCCTATGATGGATCGTGGCTCATTCCTGCGGGGGGTTTGCTTTGTTACTCTCCCCCTTTCTCTTTTTCATCCTCTTTCTTTTTCTCTCTCCCCTGCTGTTCTAAACACCAACAGCAGGCTTCACCTTGTCTGCTTTCCCTTAACAATTGGACCTTGCATGGGTCACTTTCTCACATTTTCCTCGCTTTCTCAGATCCATTATCTCAGCATTCAAATTTCTTAGCTGTCCCTTAAAGAACACATTGTTTTTCCATCTCATATTCTTTCTTTTTTTTGTTCCCTCTTTTAACTCCTGCCATCCTGGGAATCCACACAAACCAGTCACGCACCCAAACTGGGGGGAAAATCCATCTTTGAACTTGCTTTTAGTGCTGTTTGTCCTAATTACAGATCATTTTATCCCTGTCAAAAATTCTACTTTTATTGTAATGTTGCCCTGGATGCTGATCCTATTGAGGTTCAACCTTATTTTACTCTCCTGGAGCTCCCCATAAGACCTGGATTCATCACATGTATTCCCCACGGCCCTCCCTACTGTGGTCCCTTTCTTTTTTCTCTCTGTCTCCTACCAGTTCTGTCTGTTCTTGCTGTCTTCACATTTCCTCTTTTTCATTCTTTTTTCTTTTTGAAGATATCATTTTTTATGCTATCATCAAAATGAATTAGTCTGATCCCAAAATACGCAGAAGGACATATGGTTTGGCCCAGTTTCTGAGAAGTGCCGGGTTCAGTTTTTGGTCATTCTGTGAAAAAGGATGTGTGTGTGTGTGTGTGTGTGTGTGTGTGTGTGGGTGGGTGTGTGTGTGTGTGTGTGTGTGTTCCTTCATTTACAAGTTGGATTTTCAGGGCCTCTTGGGAGTTGGAAGGTATTTATAGTGCTGCTCACACAGAGGTGGACTTCACAGTAATTAAGAAAGCAGTAAAGGTGGTTAATTCTACTTTTCTGATCACTGTTTTAATCTTCTGTCCCGCTTTTCTTGAAAGGTACACACACACACGCACACACACACATGCACACAGAGCGGCAGGTACATGAGCCTTAAGCCTCTTATGACTCCTTGTCTCCATGCAGTGCAGACACAACACTGTGTCAGGGAGAGGTTTAGGCATGGTGCGGGCCTTCCTTAATTACTGGGGGATTGCTAAGCAGATACGACTGTGCTTTCACTGCACTTGGTGCTGGGTCAGTGGAGGCCTATGAGATTAGCTGTACACACAAGCTTCAGTCAGAAAAAAAAGTCAGAAACATGCTCAAAAAGAATTTGAAGAGCTTCAGTAGAGTGTAAGACAACAGAATAGAGTTCAAAGCCGCATCATGCTACGGAGCATTGGTCTTTGTCAGTCACATGTGTGGATAGTGTGCGACATAGCCGAGGTGCCATTTTGAAGGTATAACTACAGTTAGCGGTACGGCAAATGAGACAATTAGATAAGTTATCCAATACATTAAATCATCAAACTGGAGAAACAGAAACAAACTGAGAAAATATAATACAGAGACAAACTTGGCAGGGATGCCAGGAACTGTTACTTGGCAAAATTGTTATCTTCTAACTGCACTGATCCGTACAAACTGTCCTGATCCTGCATTGCTGTCTCCAACCTCATTCTTGGATATTGTCACCTATCTTGTTTCCAGTGTGAGTGCATATACCTGTAAACACCTCAGAAACTATAAATTCCTTGAAGCCCATGGACATGTCATTAGTGGCTGGGTGCAGGATTTGCTTACATTTCAACCTAGGCTGATATGCTACTGACTTACCGTACTTTTTTATATATCATTTAAAAATTAATGCTTAATGTTATTTATAATGCTACTACTTTATACTACTAATATAACTGAGGTCCTCTGCTTAATTTGGCATCATGTTTCACTTAGTAGGACTCCAATTTAATAAATCAGCAGTTATAAAGATGTGTAAATTGTGTTGTTAAGGGAGACAAGCATTATCTGGGAACCATAATGTTTATTCACTTTACATAGAACCAAAATTAATACTGAATTATGTAAAATGTTTGCCAAATTAGTTAGTGTCTGTTTATGAGCCATAAAAAAAATCATTGATCATCTTTTAGAAGTGGATGTTTACCTTGAGCAATCGGCTACGCTATCTATAACAATATGTTAATGGAGCAAGGCAAGCTAATTGCTGAGGTGATTGGTTATAAAGGAAAACAACCAATGCTGTGAGAAAGAAATTACCGCATGTTCAAAAAGGAACAAAAAGAAGCAAAACGATCTAATCCTACCCCCTTTTTGATACAATATAAATACTTAAAGAAATGCTTCACCTCTGTGAGGTGACCATTTGCATAACTCACCTCATGTTACATTGAATTAGTCAAGGAACTTTGGTTTTCTCACATATGTCCGCAGTGACGGAGAATCCAAAAAAGCCAAACTTTCCCCATGGATTGAAGTAGACATGGAATGCTTTTAATGACAGCAAAAAATGTATTAAGACATCTGTTTACAATTCCTCATACAACTTGTGCAGTAAAAGCCAAGTCTTATTTATCCAGGCGTGTGCTCATAACTTCCCGACACATGCATTTTTGCTTAAACATTACAGTTTAAAACATGTCAGTACAAACAGTCTCATGCACAGCCAAGCACCATCTCAGGGCATGTTACTCATAGGCAAAAGTGCGTTATAATGTAATGTTTCATGAATTCAACATAACACATGGTGAGTAATTGATATTCCATTGGTCATTGTGTGGATGAGGTATTCCTTCAAGCATCCTGAAGTTATATATCACTATGTGCTATAACATAAAAGGGAACACTAAGAAAATGCAGAATACCTTAAAAATGGCCATTAAACCCACAATGCACTTCGTTTATAACAAGTTTTACATCACATGTCAAAGACAGATTGATTGATTGCCACTCATTTCCCATTTATCCAGTGTCATAAGTTTGGTACGAGAAACATCTCTTAATATATTTCTGTCGTGAAAAGTGAAAGATATATAAAGGCCTGTGCTCCCCAGTCGCCTCCAATATCTACAAAAACTTTCTGTCTTCACTCTGTAACACTTTTATTGGCTGTAGTAAAGAAACTCACTGTGAGAGCAGCAGCCTCTTATTTTCAAAGAGGCCTTTGGAAGTAACACACATGGGACTTGAACTATCATGTCTTTAATATTTAAAAGAATAGTAGAGATGTGAAACAGGATTGTGTGTGTAAGTGTGTGTGTGTGTGTGTGTGTGTGTGTGTGTGTGTGTGTGTGTGTTTAAGAGAGATTGTCTGTAATACTCAGACTGACATATTAGACTATGTGAAGGCCACTTTTGAGTCAACAATTACAACACACACATGCGTGCACACACACACACATAAATTAATGTATGTGGATAAATGAATATATATACTATGCACTATGTCAGCACAGCACTGCAAATGGACATTTTTTCCTTTAACAACAAACACACATGGTTACGTTTAGCCAGCACATGCAAGTGGTTGGGTTTAGGAAAAAAGAACTGGGTTTGGCTTTACAATTAAATTGAAAGTGAACACTGGCCTCCCAGGTGAAAGTCGGTGGTTGATGGACCCATCCACCACCCCTATCGCCCACCCTACTCGGACTTCTGCCACTTTAACTTTCATTGCTGTCCTGCCGTGTTTCCTTCTGACGCTGCCAAGCACTGTTAAACAAGAACAGTGGCTGCAACGGCAACGGGAGTGGCGCAACAACCGCTGTCTGTCGTGCGACAATTCCCTATTTTACGCGTCTCTTTTATTTTTGTTGCGCTACGCTCCCCTACGCGACCCTCCAGCAGATAAAAACTACATGAAATAGTGTGCTAAACGACCGACTTGTTTGTAAATGAATAAACCATTATCAGAGGTGATATGTGATGATTTTTTTTCATGCATTTACCCACGTTTATCTGTGACATTGTGTAAATGTCCATGGCGGACATTTGAAAGCGAGTAGATTACAAACAGTACAGTAAACTTGTAGATAACTCAAATATATGTAATAACTTAAATGGGAAATGCTTTAACATTTCATGCAGCCTACATGCAGCCTCTCGGCTCAGCAAACGGTAAACAACCCGCTGGCTCTATGTGTCGCTTCCGTACGCAGTCAGTGGAGCCCAGATGAATACGCCGCTACACTACGCTACGCTGACGTGACGCTTACGTTTGCAGCCGGTGGAGCCCGGCCTGGAGGTTCTGCTCGTTAGTTAATTACTAACGAGCAGAACCTTATGGCCTGACGTTGGATGTTGACTCCTTCACACAGATGAGTATTGAAAAATACCCTCCACCTACTGATGACAAAGTCAGCTCACTACATCACTTAAAAGATGTTGATATGATGCTACGGATCTTTGGTTTGCAGAAATGTATGATGCTATTTTCTTCTGGCAACTGGGCTGCTTGAGAATGTAAGACGAAGAGCACTGAAGCTGTTCTTTAGGCTCGTGGTGGACCAACACCATACTAAGAAAACTTTTATAGTTTTTTTTTTTTTTTTGTAGGACTGACTTCTTAACCCATTTTTTTTTTATCATGCTCCCAAATTGTTACCCAGGTCATAACTCTTAAGTTTAAGCTGAACAATTAGCTAAACCTTAACCTACTCTGATTCTAAATCTAAGAAGTCTCACTCCCTTAAGTAGTGGGACATTTTACACCTACATCACTTGAGTCATACCTCCTGTAATACACCTCCTCTCAAAGAAAGTAGAGAAAAAGTGGGTGAACACGATCTTCCCTCCTCTCTGTGGAGCACATAGGCCTGTCACTCTGCTGTGCACACATTCGATTTGTCACTGAACAAATACAGAGGCACGTCGAGCGCAGTCAAAACACTCCAAACCATCGCGAGTTTCGGTGGGAGGATGACACTTTCGCCTCCTTGTCACCAGCGTGAGTTTGGACGTACCATCACAGGAGTTTCGGTGACAGCCCAGTGAAGGCTGCTTTGTTTGCCTAAGTCGTCTCCATTCCCTTTAATGAGCCATTATGGTTATGTTTTGTCTCAGTCGTGTTCGTTGGCTGGCTGAGTTTCTGAGACGGCAAGACAGAGGAGAAGTGGGTAGGGGGCGGTGGTGATGCGGAGAGGCCGCCTGTCTTCAAACCTCCTTGTTGTGTTTCAGTAAAGAGAAGCTATCGGAGACAGTGAAAAAGTAGGAGAAGAAATTGTTTGTAGAAGTTTGTATTGATATATTAAAATTTTATCAAAAACTTGAGCCAGTTAATGATGTCCACTACTGATAATGTAGAATCCTTGTAAATAGTTTCAGAGGACAGAATTAAGGCTCTGAATGCTCCGCCCAGTTATGACTACTTAAATCACCTATAGTGTTATTGTTCCACAAAGAATTAAATTGTTTTGCTGATTTTTTTTTTTTTCACTTTGACAAAAGCATGGCAATGTCACCACTGGCCCTCAAAAACTCCTGATGAACTCCTACAAGAGAGCAGTAGATAGCCCCCCAACTCCTCACCTTCACTCTGATAAAATTTCCATCACCTCTTTAGTCACTCTTAAACATACCCCAAATCAAAGCCTGAGTCTTGAAGCCAAACTCTCCACTATCTTTCTCCGATCCTCTTTATCCTCCTTTTCTTTTGTGTCTGTTTGCCTGGAGGTGCGAGGAGCTTCCTGTAACAGAGCGGGATGGAAAGAGATGGGATGTTGAAGGGGGTGGGGGGGATGAGGGGAGTTGGGTGGCTAAGCAGACACTGTGACAACCCACCTGTCAGCAGGTACTCAGTATAATTGGTAAACGAAGGCCGCGGGATAGTAGCGGGGCCCCTTCTTTTCCCTCTGTCTTCTGCTCTGTTCTTTGTTTGACGAGTATTTGAAGTTGCCAGGCAGTCGTTGGAAGCTCGTTCCCTTCCTTGTTTGGTTCAGAGGAAGACAGAGGCCAACCAGGAGAGAGGAAAAAAGGGAGAACACATGTTAAATATGAATCCCGGTTAGTGCGCTGGAGGTGATCAGCCAAGGAGTGGACAGCTACGCCTGTACGTGTCATTGTGGATCGTGAATGGATAAATGTGTGTTTCATCCATATTAGACGTTTCCTCCTCTCTCAATGCCAATTCCAGCCATCAGGCTCTGTTTGCCCTCTAATGAAACATATTCATCTTCATCACACTCTCTTGCGGCTCTCAAACTTACTTTACAGCATAGTCAATTAAACCCTTAGGGGCCACTCTGTGCGAAAAAGGATATATAATGCTTTGACATTTCAGCGAGTCCACATTAGGCACACCCATAGAACATTGTGCTTTGAGCTGGATGGGAAAGAGTCATAGCCAAGCCTTGAGGTAGAGGATAGCCAGTCAGAGGGATTGGGTCTCTTATAAGCTAGTTAGCTCTTTGGATTCAGTTACTTATGCTGATGTAATAGGGCAATTGTAAGCTGATACTGAAGTCTCTCTGTGACCCCTACGCTGGCTCTTGTTCTCATATTAGGCTACCTAATATATACTTATGCGTATATAGTGTAACAATAGACTAATACATAACTAAAATGGACTGAACTCAATTGAGGAGTGTATTAGTGTTATGGATCACCATTAAGGCTTCTTAAATTTTCAGAGTGTCCTTCTCAGGACTTTTGTTATCTTCTGTCTTATCTAAATCCATGATCGGCTGCCTTGCTTGCTTGACTTGGTCCCTCCTAGACATTCATATAGTCATTGGAACAACTGGGGTCAGCAGTGTAACGATGCAAAGCAAGTCTCATAACAAGCCCACTGCTCTGGGGCTGTGTGTGTGTGTGTGTGTGTGTGTGTGTGTGTAAGTGTGTCCCCGAGGCTCGTAGTTGATCCTGCATCTCGATGGCATGAAACAGCTTTACAGGGCCAACTTCTCCTCAAGGCTGAACATCACCCCTTTCCCTTGTCATAACCCCCCCCCCCCCCCAACTCGGGGGCTCTTACTTGGACGTGTGTATGTGCAAGTGCACACTTCACATGCTTATCTTGGAGGCATCTCCGTACCCAATTAAGTGTCAAATGTGTTCACGAGAGTCATTTTTATTGTTGCATCATACCACACTGAAGGATTTATCGTTTTGAGAGAGTGATGACACAGGCTTTGTTTGTCTTTCCTTCAAGCCACAGTTGAAAGTTTTACAGTGATGCATTTTTTTAATTTGGTGCATTCTAGAGCACAGTATGTTAATAATTGGCATGGAAGTGGTAAGACAAAAAAAAAAAAAAAAAAAATTAAAAACAACTTAATTCTTTCAACAACATAATCCTCGGTGTATCAGCAGAGGGTTTAGGTCAGAGATACACTTGCTTTTAGAAACTATGTGCACATGAAGACTACCTCACGTACTCTGTGTTCATTTGGAGTGTTGGTTATGCATGTCCTCAGAAGTTAACATGACGTGTCCGCAAGATGTAATACACACATGAACGGTTGGGGCAGTGTTGGCAGAATGAGAGACAGAAACTTTCCATTGTCAAAATATGCTTTATACATACCATCCATAATGGCACTTCACATTGATCTTAGAATTAACAGTAGAGTAACCTCCTCAAGTGCTGCTGTTTTTGTTGTTTACATCAGGCAAATATGAATAATCTACATAGTCTAAGTTCCCTGGTTTGCCCTCTAGTGGAATCCGAAATTGATCATGCTTTAATTGCTATGTGTGGATATTGCATTGCAAGAGGGGATATTGTAGGAAAGCAAATGCGCATTTCTCATATGCAGTCCTAGCCTAACATGTACCATCATTTCTAACCTTAAACATAACTCAACCCTTTACCTAAAGCATAGTTTATTTTCTGTAACCCCAATCTCGTACTTATTTTAACCACTGTATAACTGCCATACGTGGATGTTAAGAGATGAAATTTTTTAAAATCTGCAAGACAACAAACAAAAACTTTTTTTTTTTTTCAATAAATGTAACCAGGAGTTTTGCTGGATCATAAATTATCAGCATTCTGCGTGGTATATAATGCTTTCATTCTTTTTGTGCCACACGACAGAGGCCTGAGACTGTGATAATGTGCCGCCCTCAGACTTTTATTAATCATAATGACCTGGCCAAATCAATCAAACCAAAGCAGTTTTGGTCCATTTTGGGAAGCCAACCAAACTGCTCCAAATGTGCTTAGACAGTCTTAGGATTTCTGTTCAATGGCTCATAGTTAAAACTCAAGAAGGGACTTTTAGAAAAGTTTGGAGAATTTTTCAATACCGGGATTCAAGCCATGGTTCTTAACTCCACTAATATTGTATTCCCCCAATTATGTCCAGCTGTCACGTTCGAAGGATCAAGCTTTTAATTCATAGCAAGCCATCTCAGATTTCCTATTGAAAGAGGGATAATATAGTTGTGTTTTTGTTGAGGATACTAATGTCCACTGTTTTATGGTGGATTGTACGTGATTTCTATTTGTTGATTATGTTTGTTTGTATCAATAGATCTGTGCGTTTGAGTGTGTGTGTGTGTGTGTGTGTGTGTATGTGTGTGTAAGATGGGTAAACTCTATTTGATATGCCCAGCCACCAATATGTAGAACAACAGCGCTAGGCTTCTATTGTCTTGTGCTGCTCTATGGGGGTTAGCTGGCACTGCATGAGAACAGATGTGTTTCAAATCATTGTTGTTATTTACCAGTGATAGGCTAGAGCTCAAGAAAATGTCCCCCTGTTCTGATTTATTCATTCGGACAGTGGATTTATGCAGAGATGCTGAAAACCTGGATCTTTTCTGCATGGATAGACGGGCAGATTTATTATTCATGAAGCTAATGCATTGTTTCTGTTGCTTTATATCTCTTTTTTGTTCTCTCATCCTGCTTTTTTCCCCTCCTTCCCCCCCTCTTCTCGATGGTGCACTGAATTCTCTCAGGCAAAGGTTGGCAGTTAAATGTCTGTGTTGAAATGAGAAGTTTGAAAGACGAAGCGCTATCTCTGTATATATGTGTGTGTGTGTGTAAACTGATTTAAATCGCTCTTTGAGCCCTACAGAATGGCGCTTTAAATGTTAAATGGGGGTTGAAGCCTGCCTGAACTAATTTGTAGGGCTTTGCACCGTGTTGACATTTAAATGTGATAAGAATAGCAAACTGTACCGCCGACCTATTTTGAAGATGCTTTCGGAATACATTCACATCAACTGTGGCCTATAATTAATAAAAAAAGACAGGCCTCCCTCGCTCCAGATTTGATTATAATACAACCTTATAAACACACCAGGGATAGATGAGAGGAGACGAAAGAAGAAGAAGAAGAAGAACTAGGGGAGGGAAGAGAAGAGAAGAATAACAGGAATAAAAACAAGAGAAATGATGGGGGCAGGAATTAAGAGGGAGGTGGATTGCGAACACCTGGTCTTTGAGGCAGATTGCGTTGGCTGGCTGCTGTGCTATCACATTACTCTGATCCTGCCTCTCTTGTTTGTCAGAGAATTGAGAGAGAGAGAGAGAGAGAGAGAGAGAGAGAGAGAGAGAGGGAAAGAGAGAGAGAGAGAGGGAGAGCGGGTGGCGGTGGTGGGGGGCGGGGTCGGGGTGTGCGAAATCAGCATGCAAATAACACCACATTGTTAACTTAATCAGATGCAGGGGGAGAAAATATGGAGAGGGATGGGAGGAGTGTGGTGGGGTTGAGGGGGGATTGCCAAGGAGGTGAGGCAGAAAGGAAGAGGGGTTTTGCAGTGATGGGAGACGGCAGAGAGGGTGCGCAGATTATAACCACCCACACCCCGGCTCCACCTCCCACCACTGCCCACATCCAACACCCTGGGGCTGCTCTGGAACTCATGGAGGAGATGCCATATATGTGTGTGTGTGTGTGTGTGTGTGTGTGTGTGAAGAGAGGGAATTTGAGGGATGCAGCCTCCTCAGCGCTCCATCAAGTGGCAGGCACAAGCAGTTAGCAGCCGGCTAGTGAGCTAGCTTGTCTTGGCCAAACCGCTGGTGTCAGACTTTTTCATACCGCTACTGTAAATGTCAAGATATTTCTGTCAGAAACAATAAGAATTGCAAGGCCCAAGAAACCCGTTCAACCACTTAGACACAAATGACAGCAGTTGTGGTTCTTAAAAATACAAATCACTCCTCCCAAAAGGCCACAGCTGCACTCGTTTCGATTTTAGCAATGCATTCTTTTAGGTTAGCACCTAATAAGTTGGGAAAACATGTAGCATGTATAGCATATTTTGGAATATCCTGTTCACAGCATAGTATTTCATTACATCATACACACATCATCCTAATCCACATACACATACATCCCTGTGTTTGTGTGTATGTGTGTAGTGGGACATTGTAAAGGGACAGTTACAGGAGAGTCTCTTTGTGTAAGCTTGAATACAGACGGTGTGTATGTGTGTGTGTGTGTGTGTGTGTGTCTCGAGGGAGAAGTTCATACAGTGTACTACAGAGAGGTCATTTTTCATTATAAACATCCACTGCCTTAATGAACTTAGCCCCCTGCCAGAGCACGCATGTACAAAAGTGTGTGTTTGTGTATGTGTGTGCGCGCTGTCTTTTTAATGAGTGTGTGTACTGTAGCCTTTGTTGTGGAAGATAAGTCTGTGACAATGCTGAAGGTCAGGCAGGGCAGAGAAGAATGAGAGAAATGCAGTGTTGGCTGGGACAGACAGCTCCGAGCTGAAGCTCTGGTGTAGACAGACGTCAAGAATCCTGGAACACAGCCAGAGCATACCTTCAGAAACTCACACACACACACACACACACACACACACACACACACACCACATATTGGTGCTACTATACCTGTGAGCATCTGTATTGGATATTGACTGGATTTGTTTTGCATAAAATGTCATGTAACTCTAAGTCAAATTCAGAATCACTTCCTTTACAGAGGAGAGTTGTCTGCTCCAGCATTTATCTTTTACTTTTAGTTAGTTAAACCATTTATCCATTACTCTATCCGAGCAACTACCTGAACCATCTTTTTAGTTTAGTTTCTGTTAACCACGGACATGTTACATTTGTATGTTTCATACATATCATATCAAGATTCTAAAGTAACAGGGACGTGACGTGACACTCAGATGAGATCCCCACCAAGCTTTTCACATATGGACGTTTGGTCATGGACTTTTCATGTTGAGATATGACATGTGAGGTACCATGGATGTGTTGGTTGGTATGCAGTGTCAACGTCAGTCAAGTTACATGCATTGTTTGCAACATTGAGACATCACTGTGTTCCCAGCCAGAGTCTTGTCACTAAAACCACATATTTGTATTCGAAACATTATCTTTTCTGAACCAAGTGTTTTTTGTGCAGTCCATTTTGCACATGTATGAATTGTGTGCACACACTTAAATGTGTATCCCAGGTGTGTATGCATGAGTTTTGCACCAGCAGAGCTCTGAACATACTTAAGTGTGTGTGTGTTTGTGTGTCACAGAGTGTTTTGTAGTCCGGTTCACAGAGAGGCCTTCAAAAAAAAAAAAAAAAGGCTCCTCTGAGGTTTCACCCAACTTCTCCTTCCTGCTTTAATCACGGCTGCCTTTCACTGAGGCGTTGGCATCGATGCAAACGCTGCCTCGCTGACATGTCTCTTCCTCTCTCACTCTTTTCTCTCCATCCCCCTTTCATTTCTTTTATTTCCTCCTGTAAATCTATTCATCCCCCTCTACTCACCCCCCCCCCCCCCACAAACCCCATCTCTGATCTTAAGAGCAGTCGCCACAGTGTTTTTTCTGATAAACACTGATAGATAAACATGCTCTCTTATGTCCCCGAGGCCCTCCACCCTCTCTCACGAGAGCACACCCCTCCAAAGCACTTCCTCTGCAACAATTAGTCTGTAATAAATACACCCTGGCCTTAAAGTAGATAATGCACAATTCACTCTCTCTCTTTCTTTCCTTTTATATTAAGTGCCACATTAGCTCGCTGAACATATCTAACTTTGATGCAAAAGGAGGGAAAGAAGAGAGTGTGGTGATTTTTTTTTTCTCTCTCTCTCTCTCTCTCTCTTCCTCCCCAGGCACGCCAAATGTGCGTGAGAACAATAGCAGCTATAAGGCCACTAAGAGATATTGTAACATATGCAGAGCATCGCAAGCATTTCCACTCAAGTCTGAGCCTCTTGATGGCTTTGATAAGATTAGTTTGCTTTCTTAAACAGGAAGTGTGCTGCTTAAAGAAAGAAAAAAAAGACACAGCATGGTTGCATAATAAGTTTAACTACTTCTCAGAGAGCTAAAGTTCCTTTCAAACTCTTCAGATTAACAAAAAAAAAAAGAAGCGACGCAGAAAGTGGAGGAGAGGAGAGAGATAGAAAGGGAGTTTATCAAAGTGATGGAATAAAGAGAGATTTAACACGGTCATATTAAAAAGACATGCGGCAGTTTCAATATTTAAAAATCCCATTTGCTTCGACAGAAGAGCTTTTTCATTCAAGAGCATATGGCAGCAGTACCTGTATCCAGCCTCTCTCTTATCTCCGTCAAAGACAAAGAGAAAGAAGGAGTAAAAGAGGGGGTGGTGGTGGGAGGGGTGTGTGTGGGGGGGGCTCAAGAAAAAGAGATACTTTCAAACAGACATTCAGACATTGAAGAATCATTCAATTATCGGCAGCATGATGTAAAATAATTACCTGACTCGCTTCCTGTAATGAGTGCTGCTAATTAGCCATAGACTTTTGTTTTAGTTGAAAAAAGAAAGAGAAAGTCCCAAACTCCCAACTGCACAGAAGCTGTGAAAAGAAATGTTGTATGTTGAAGTAGCACCCCATCCTTTCTCTAAACACACACACAAAGCACACACACACACACACACACACACACAAAACGCGCACTGTGACTCCTCACTATAGGCTCACTTGGCTTGAAGGCACAATTTACCTCCCAATGTATGCACACACAGCTCTCAGTAAATAGTCGAGAGTGCAAAAAAAGATCCTTCTTCTCTTAATTAGCTGTGTAACAATTAAAGTCTCCTCTTAGTAAATTGAACCTTTGTCTCCCTTGCCTCCCTAGTTTGATTTCAGCACCTGTCACAACAACCCCTCCCTTTACCACCACCTCCACCGCTGCCACACACCCACCACTATTACCTCCACCACCACCCCCCCTTGACTGTAGTCATTATGCAAAACTCTACCAGAATGCGCCCAGCATGAGTGGAAGAAAACAGCAATTATTTCTGATATTCTGTTATTTAGGCCGTATTGACATTCAACTACTTTCTCCTTCTCTCTGTTTGTCTCTTTCTCGCTGCCACCACCTGAGAAACAAAGTGAGACTCCACTCGGTTTTAGTCTCAATCTTGAATCTTGTATGTCATCACTGCAGTCACTCTGCAAGAGACAAAGACAGCGCTGGCCCATAATGTGACCTACAGATTTCTGAGTGTGTGTGTGTGTGTGTGTGTGTGTGTGTGTGTGTGTGTCTGTTTGCAGCATTGACATGCAGCGCAGAGGGTGACCAGTGATGTAAGCTATGACAGATACACTGTGGTCATTGTCTCCCTGACCTCTTTCTTCCCGCAGTCTAACCATGCGTGAGCGCTCTACACTGCCATGTCTGTTGTCTAACACACACATACACTCGTGCACACAGTTATCGTGTCCTGCTTTTCTGACTGATTTGACAAGAAGAAGAGTTTAGTCACCAGACAGATCAGACCAAACACACACACAGGTACATCACAAAATGTCAGAGCCACATTTTCAGAGTTGAAGAGGAAGTTGATCATCGAGCCATACTTGAGATAAAACCACAAATGACCCAATATAGAACCAGTATATTAGCATGAATACATACAATAAAAGAACATTTTTAAAGAGAAGCACTAAAAGTTTAAATTTGGCCCTGTATTGTAACTGTCAGGGGGAAACAATGGATTATCCACCCTACTGCAGGATTTTTATGTTTTTGATGTTAAAGGACCTTACTTTTGTTTTTGCATGTTTTACGTTTTTAATGTTCTGATACAGATTTTTAAACATGTACCTTTTATTTCTTATTCCAGGTACTGTAACACTTGGCTTATATTCATTTTATAACACAGTTGAAATCAATATGCAGAGACTTGAAACTCAAAACTATGTCATATGTGTCCTGGCTCCATTGTCAACAATGCCTTATTGTTAAAGCAAATATTTGCAAGTGGATTTGCATTATGTAGGGAAATTAATGCAACAATAGCGGCCTGGAATGTAGGATGAATATATTCAAATTCTTAAATGCAAAAAAAAAGATAGAAAAAAAAATTCAAGGTACACTAGGTTGTATTTTACAGAAATTTCAAAGGCATTTCTTGGCATCTTTATTGTCTGGAGGCATTAATTATAGTAAAGATGATTTGTTTTAAATTACATGTTTAGATTTTATTTGTCAGTTCCATTGTTGCTGTTTTTTTACACTAATATTTTTACATTTGATAATTTCAATGTAAACTATATGGTAAGATTATAATTTAGTGTTTTTAGAAGAACTATATTTTTTGTTTAAGTTCAAACAAGCATGTGCTGTACAGTCTACAGCATAGACCACTGGTTCCCAACCTGAGGTTCCTGACCCCCCTAGGGGTCGCAAAAGCCTCATGTGGGGTCACGAGGCCTTCTTGATTTTAAGAAGATTTAAGAATTTTAAACAAACTTCTCACTAAATCTCACAGGATACAGTGAAGACTTGAACACCAGTTATATTCACAGAGCCTTCACAAGCAGCCTTGCCCTGCTTTGGAATAGAAACCAAAGAACTAATTAGAAAGGCCAAGCATCAGGGTTAGGAAAACACTGAGTTTGTCATAAAAAGAAGCTACTAAGTGTGTATAATTGTTTAAAAAAAGAGAATTTGATAAAAAGTGTAAATTTAAATATTCATCTAAATTGCTTTTTTTCACACAAACTTCCTGCAGTTGTTATTTGGGTTAATCGCACAGTTTATCAGCTGTTCTGTATTATTAGGCATCCAATATAATAAGAATATCAATGAAATATATCACTTATGCAGGGATCATCAGTTTATTCAATAACTGAAAAGAGGTCCCTTAAGTAAAAAGCTTGGGTACCACTAGTGTAGAGCTATATGTGAAGTTAAAACAGGCTTCATTGCAGGTTTTACACTGACACTCTTAAATCCTAAGTCCTCAATCCATTTCTTTCATATCTGTTTTGAAAGGCTGATATTTAATGTCTCCCAAAAGGACACTCAGCAAATTGATAAATATCTGTTTAATACACACAACAGCAGTAACAACCAAATAAGCTGCATGCAGTACTTAAGCAGGAGTGACGCAGTGTATGAGTACAAGATGAGACACATTCTTTATCATTATCACGTCAGTTACCATGATTTTTATTTATTTTTGTCTTTCACTGAACTTCACTAAACAGTGGCTGCTTAACAAATGTTTGGTGCTATTAATCCCGCACTCACTGCTTTATTCGCTGCTGCAGGGGTCTGTCCACGCTGCTGCGACCGCTATTGTAATGCACTCAGGAGGGGAGAGGTGCTCACAGATGTACGTGCACACACACGCACAGACACACACACACACACACACACGTACACACACACACACACACACAGACAGAGACATCTGCAGGTCACCATCATCATAGTGGGAATAATACCAGGGATGGTTATCATAAAGGGAAGCTTTGAGCTCCCGGCCGTCTTGGGAAGATGATTTGGCTGGCCCGGAACAATGAACTGTGGGAATCCGCTTGTCCTGCATTGATCTTCCTCCCATGGCATCCCCTGCAAGGCTGTCAGAGCGATGGACGGATAAAAAGACCCACAACATTTTTCTTTCTCTCTCTCTCGCTCCCTCCCGGTGTCTTTCTTTTCTCCCTGTCAGGAGGGCTCCCACTGATCAGCGGGGATGAGCTGAAAGTTGAACTACCTGTTGACAGGACCTCTTAAACAGCCCTCAATGACATATTGTGCAAGAGAAAGAGGGAGGGGTAGAGACTCCTGTTCATTCATATTTGTCACTGATCTATTGAGTCCGTGCTCTCATGAAAGCCTTGTTCCCTTGCTTAATATTTTTTCGGTGTTAAAGCAAAGCAAGGAGTTAGGGCCTCCATACAGTATTATGTATAAGTTATAAAATGTGTGTATTCATGTAAAGAAAATACACCCTCTTTTGTCTTTTCAGTGTTGTGTTTTAGAAGGTGTCGGGTACAAATTGGTCCCTAAGAATGTGATTGGTGTTTTTGGCCAGCCAATCAGAGTGCTGGCCCTTTCAGGGCACTGGAAACACCTCCCTAAAGATCCACAAGCCCTTTGAGAGAGCAGGGCACAAAAACAGAAAAAAAGGAAATGTGTATTTGTTCATATTTGTAAGAAAAACAGCATATTTAAAGTCAAATCTAGATGAGATCTGATCTTGGCCATGTCTGCAACTCTACGTTTTCCCCCCTTTAAAAAAGAACAATCCATCTCTGAAGCCTCACATCTTTTTGATAGTGCGGAGTTATGCGTTTTGATCAAGAGGCTCCAGGCATGGGATGGAGTTAGGATTGAATCTGGCAGGGGTTGTGTGACTGTCTTCCATGTGCAGTTCAGAGTGTTTTCGCCTCATTACAGAAAGTAATAATGCAGTGAAGTCAAAGAGCGGGAGAGAGGAAGGAAAACAAGGCAGCTTTTTTATTGAATTAATTAGACGCCTTGCAAAGACCACCTGCAATAGAAACAAAACACAAGCCAGGAAGAAACTCATATCTGGTCTGTTCTACCTCGAACTTGAACTAAAGCAACTTTTACCAAGAGCTAATTGATCTTTGAAATGGCTAGGAAGCTCTTTTTGTACTTTGAAAACATACTTACAGCTACTGAATGGGTCTGATTGTCCCTGCTACTTATAGCATTCAGCTCACAGTGCATTTAACATATGGTAAATACCCACATTGTCCCTTAAACACAGATTACTGGAGCTGTAGCCCCCCATCCCCCTACCCCTCGTCTCATTAATGATTTGGTGGAAATATGATGGAATTCAGCACATTGTGAATAATGATTGATTTGTTTAATGCAATGAATTACTTCATTAGGACTTAATGAGGTATTGCATTGTGATTAGTCGATGGGTTTTGTGTCGATACATGTCAAAATAACAAAGTAAAGTCCAACTAATGGCTTTTCGATCCTTTAGTTTCTCCCCATCTTGTCTTAAATGTCAGAGCAAAGTTTTATGACAAAACTTGGGCCTAAAAGTAACTTCAGAAAGTAGATGCAGAAGTTTGTTTGAAATTGTTTATTTAAATATGAATTTATAATAGGTACCTATTCCTAATATTGACGCTGTCTTTCATATACTTTATATGGTTACAATTAGACAGCAACACATACAAATCCCTTATGCATTTATGATGCATGGTACCATTGATAAGACAGAAATGAACCGAGCACATTCAAATGCTGACTGAAATACACTTCCATTGTGTTACAGATACCACTTATAATTAAGCTGAGGCTTGAAGAGAAAAAGAGCAGGGGAGAAAAATGCATTTAGAGAAACCGAGTGAAATCAGTTTTCTGTGCGTGTGCACGAATGTGTGGAGGACTATGTGTGTTTACGGGGTGCACGTGCTGCTTTGCTGAATATTAAACCACAAACTATAAAGACAACAACTGAACCGTCGTGAGAAAATGCTAAAGGAAGTCTTTGTGGTTTTAGAGGTATCAGAGGAGCCAATAGTTTTAATGAGGCAGCATTGCTGTACATGCCAGGAAATGATAAGGTTATACAGGTTAGAATAACGGCAGAAAGATACTGTACCAGCAGAACGCTACACAGTGGATGTGTTGAACATATCGGCGTCAACGCAAGCTACACAGCCATGGCAGAGACAGTGAGACATAATAGGGACAAAGTGGCACCAAGTCTTCCTTAACACACGCGGTAAGAATGACAGACCTTGATCTTCTAAAAGCAGAGCACTGCTACATTAATATTGTGTAGAGCTATTTCCTTCTGTACATTTGATGGATATTTTGCAAGAGTCTTGTAACAGTAACAGTCAGCATGATGTCAAAATAGAAAGAGTTGTTGATGTGATTTCTGTGGGCAGCCATTTGATAGTGCAGGGTGAGTTGCAACATACTCCCCGTGTCTTTTAGAGGGCATGCGCATATTGAATTGTTGTCTGTAGTCAAAGGGTTGTGTTTGAGTGTCTTTGCCTGCGCGCACGCGCATGTGTGTGTGTGTTTCTACTTGTACACCACCCTCAAATTCCTTGCATGTGTGTGTGTTGATATGAGCAGAGGGGGGATGTCACATAAGAAATGTCCTTTTTAATCAGGGGAAAAAATATAAAATGACTGGGGAGCAAGGCAAGCATATTAATGTGTCTCATTTGCATACGCTCGTCAGCCAGGATACGTTTATAAAAAACACAAACTGGATTCGTCAGTTCATTTCACATTATTCCATTGTCTATCTGCCTTTGTTATATGTTAAAGATAAAGGCAGAAATCAAATTGAAGAAAAGGGCAAGCTGCTATCTCCCCAAATGAGCAACAGCTCATCAGCCTAGTTTAAATCACAGATTTCTATTCCAAAAGGCAGCCGCCTCTGTAAAAAAGGGCCCATTCAAATAAGGTCTTCTCCGATATAAGCACGCCTGGTGATGGAAGCTGGGGTGTCACATAAATACAATTTAAAACCCTAAGCCATTTAAAGCAGTCTAACAAAGTTTTATCTTTCTTTGCAATTCTCTCTGAATATTATTCTCACAATAAATGTACACATATAGAGTATGTATGTATATATATATATATATATATATATATATATATATATATATATATGTATTTTCCATCCAAGAATAAACTTTTTATTATTAGGCTTTTATGATGCTTAGATGAACGCAGCATTATTCAAGTCACATGAGAGCACGATCATAACATCTGTCGTAAATTTAAGTAGGCTTTGGCAGAAGCATATCTAGCTGTTATCCGCCTGCAGAACATAGCATGCCCATTATATTCTTGATGAATTCAGTCGAATTGCTTAAGATAGTTGTGGGGAAAAATAAGGAGAATTCAAAGGGCAGCCCACAAGTGTCACATTCCTTTAAACACAAGTGGAAGCAGCTCACAGTGTCTAATTCATCTGTGCAAGATAAGAATCCACCATCAACAGTGTGTTGGAGGGGCCAGTGGCTAAAAGAACAGGCACCCCTTATGTCTACTAACCTCCTACTGATGGGAGAGAGTGAGGGAAGAGAGAAAAATTTCAAATGAATGAGAAAACAAGCAGGCCAAGTACAATGTAGAGTCCTCCCTGCTTTAGAAACATACTGTAGGTGGAGAGAGAGAAAAAGAAAGGGAGAGTCTGGCAGGACCTCAGTTGCCCTCTGTGCCTGTAAAGTGTATACTGAACATGTGTGCACATATTTTTAACGTGGGTGTGCCCCATTGCTGCCAGATTGGGTCCATAAGCTGACTAAAATGATCCCACTTTCTCTTAAAAGTGAACTCACCTAATGCTAGTGCTTTACACTGCCTCTCCATGAAAGGATTTTTTGATGATTATAATCATGCGTTATAGCACAGTGGCTGCCACTGTTACCAGGCAGCATACTAATCAGCTTAATGAGATATTATACAATATTTTGTTGACCAAAGCAGAACCGTGGTTATTGTTTCTGAGGGTTTGACCCCTGCCAGCAGCCAGAGGAAGTGTGCAGATAGATGTTTATACCTCTCCATCTGGAGAGCAGATGGATCTGCATTAAAACCAATGTTATTCATTTTTTTGTTATTTATTCACTGATGTTACACATATGAAATGGAAAACCTTCCGCTGACAATACAACATGTTCAGAAAATGGTAATATATTTTGCTAGCATTAAGGCAGCCCAGGACTACAGCATCCGTACAGTAGGCAGATCAAACACAACAAAGTAACTGCTTATTCCTCTCAGACTTGAGGGTGAACCTATCTGTTATCTATTCTTTTTTCAACTGTGTATCAACCAGTGCATCTTTGGCTGCAGTGGGAACCCGTTCAACACAGCCAACTGTTGTTTTCTCCATCCTAGAAACTATAAAAGATTTAGGTAGAGAGAAGAAGACAGACAGAGAGAGAATTGGGGGAATAGAAAGAAGCAGAGGGAGAGCAAAGTGATTCACATCAAATGTAGTGCGGATCTTTAATGGAATTTTGCGCCAAGACAAGTGTCGTGGCAACAAGATAAGAGTGTTGTGTTTACTGGAGTAACCCCTTGGCTTTAAGTGCTATTGTTAATATCATAATTGTAGTATTGCGGTGGCTCCCCGACAATGCCGTTGCTCCGTTTCATTAAGGCGTGTAATTGGAGGAATTCTGATAGGATGGGCACAAGTAGCTTAATTATACACTGCTCACTGTGTTTACAGAGTAATTATTCCATCCAAAATGGTGTTACATTTTGAAAAAGTTCTATGGAGTCGCAGCATTTCTCCAGGCCCTTGGTGCTGACAATTCACACAGTGCTCTATGCATCAAAGGCAATACATTTCATTTCCCTGTGCTGGGTGACACAGCACAGGTGTTGGTTCCCTAAGTGAAGAAACACATTAGTCCTGAACATGTGGCTGGATAATATTCTATTTGCAATCACAAAAGCAAATACAAAGAGCACAGCAGCAGCCACCTTCTTTTCTGCAATCCGTAATGTTTTCAAATATTTCTAATTCTACAGATGTTGTATTTCTAATGTATTTCCCTGTTTCTATCTGTTTCTACAGGATGGAGGACTCTAGTTTGTGTCTTGGTGTGTCGTCAGCAGTGCCTGATGCTGATGCCCATCTGAGCAGTGCAGTGTTAAATGGCCGCTACCCCATCAGTCAAAAGCTTCATCAGCTCACTGCCCAGCTAGGACACGCCTTTCCCGACCTACACCGCCCACAACAGATCCCTGAAGAGAAAGCAGCAACGCCTTTGGACGAGAAGACCCACCACGCAGCCCTGGCCAGTCAGCCTATCAGCAGTCAGATGGCCCTGCTAGCCAATCAGCTCAACCGAGACATTGACGCAGGGGCACTAAGTGGGTTGAACGGGCGTGTTGATTTGCAGCAGTTTCTCAACGGCCAGAACTTGGGCATCATGTCCCAGATGAACGATATTGAAGATGATGCCCGCAAGAATAGGAAGTATCCCTGTCCACTCTGTGGCAAGCGCTTCCGTTTTAACAGCATCTTGTCACTGCACATGCGCACACATACAGGAGAGAAGCCCTTCAAGTGCCCCTACTGTGACCATCGAGCAGCTCAAAAGGGCAATTTGAAGATCCACCTCCGCACCCACAAGCTGGGGAATCTTGGTAAAGGCCGTGGCCGTGTCAGAGAGGAGAATAGGCTGCTGCATGAGCTGGAGGAGAGGGCCATTCTTAGGGATAAGCAGATGAGAGGGAGCGGCAGTCTTCTCCAGACTGCTCCAACACCCCATCTGGGTCTCAATAGCAGCTCTAATACCCATCAGCAGCAGCTAGGCTCGGCCTGTGGCCTCCTCGCCCCCTCCAGCCTTACCACTCCAGAAACAATTTCCCAACCTTCTTCTTCACCCAAGCCGGCTGGCACCCAGGATGAACAGTCCTTGAACCCAACTACAGGCTTCCGCTGTACCTTCTGTAAAGGGAAGTTCAAGAAGCGCGAGGAGCTTGACCGCCACATTCGCATACTCCACAAGCCCTACAAATGTACTCTGTGTGAGTTTGCTGCCTCCCATGAAGAGGAGCTGATAAGTCATGTGGAGAAAGCCCACATCACAGCTGAGAGCACACAGGGCCAGGGTGCTGGTGGTGCCGGCGGCACGCAGGCTGCCACTGAATTCCGCTGTGACGTGTGTGGCCAGGTGTTCAGCCAAGCTTGGTTCCTCAAGGGCCACATGCGCAAGCACAAGGACTCCTTTGAACACTGCTGCCAAATCTGTGGCCGTCGCTTCAAGGAACCATGGTTCCTCAAGAACCATATGAAGGTGCATCTCAACAAGCTGGCCATCAAGAACAAGCCAGCCCAGCCCAGTGAGCAGGACATGGTTGCCGTCAATAGCATGAGCAATCTGGCTCAGGAAGCTCATGCCAATCTTTATTCCCGCTACATCTCCTGTCTTCAGGGAGGCTTCCTTTCTCCAGACAAACAGGGCCTGAGTGAGCAGCACCAAATGTTGGCTAAAGCAGGGATAGCCATGAAAGAAAAGGAGATGCTAGGGAAGCTGCTTGGGCCAATGGCAGGAGGTATGGGCCATGGGCTGGGCGAAAATGAAAAGCGCTCACTCCTGGGTTGTCTCAACCTTGTGCCACCACTCAAGTCCAGCTGCATGGAGCGTCTCCAAGCAGCTGCAAAAGTGGCAGAGATGGACTCCCTCAATAGCTACCAAGCCTGGCAGATAATGGCTCGTGGCATGGCTATGGACAGGGCTTTCATGCCGAAGGAGCAGCAGCAGCACCAGCACCATATACCCCCGGGGCAGGAAGATGAGATGGGTGGTGCTGGGGCCTTGGCTTCCTTCTCAAAGGAGAAACAAGACTACTCCTTGATTGCTTCCAATGATAGCTCCAAGCAGAAGCAGCTCTCTGAAGCCTTGCAGGGATCCAAGGCAGCTAGTGGAGCCATGATGTCCATGAAGGAGGATGGAAGAGGCTTTGACAGTCACCGTGACTTAATGTCTGTCCACAGTAATGCTGAGGCTCCTGGAGCCATGGCTGGCTTGGGAAGCCCGAACATCGACTACAGCCTCTCTAGCCTCTCCATTCTGAAGGAGAAGCCTTCAGAGTGCCCTGACTGTGGCCGGGTCTTCAGAACCTACCATCAAATGGTCGTCCACTCCCGCATTCATGGCAAAGACAGGAGAGGCATTGAGGAAGCGCTCCAGCAACAAGGTCTGGATGAACGTCGCGGATCAGCCAGCGACCCGGAGTCCCAGTCAATCAGCCGCTCCACCACTCCTGGTTCATCCAACGTGACAGAGGAAAGCGGAGCTGGAGGAGGACACTCCCAGACAGGAAGCGTCCAAGATGACAGCCCACATCCCTCTTCACCATCTTCAGGTAAGAAAAGTACAAAATGTGTAAGTGAATGACAACCACTTGTATTTTTTTGGTCAGTCTGAGGATAAAGCGACCAAAATCTTATCCTGGTGACATACTTGGGATTCATGTTCTTTAATTCTGCGTTACCTACAACAGTTCTACCTGCAAAGTTTCCAACAAGAATCACTTTGTATAGTTTAAAGATGTGTACCTGTGTCAGTGCGTCAAATCCATCTCTTTAAAAGGGAATGAAAAATAGTCCAAATACCCATTAAAGAATCAGAGCCACACATTCCTCACATAACTCAGATACTTAACGTCTTTGTTCAAATACCCACACACCCTCACAGAGTGGTTTGCTTTTATAGGATACTTTACACACACACACACACACACACACACACACACACTGACGCGTGTGCACACACACACACACACACGCACACACATACAGTACATATATATATATATATATATATATATATATATATATATACACAAAGTTTTATTGAATTTAAGAGTACACAGTGTACTGTAAATATCACATACACTGTGTACAGGTCATTTTCAAGTTCTTATGTGGGACATACTGTAGTAGCAGTTGTCCACTGACATTGCTGAGTTGTTGCTAAGTCAAACAAACGACCCAAGAGAACACAATCCAGGAAGAGACCTGCTTCACCATTGCATTTACATTTGCAGGTTAGCAGTCGAGATCCCTGTGGAACAAGAGTAAAGACTGCGAGCGTAGGGACAAACTCGTTTTAACCACAGCGATTAATAAATGTCTTTAATAAACATGTTGGAGACAACTGTACCCCTCCCCTCTCCCTTCCCAGCAAACACAGGCCGGCCGGGGCTAGATAAGTGTATGTTTAGTGGGATTAAGGGAGGCTCGTTGCTAATGATTACACAAGTTTTTAAAGGTAACTTTCGCTTGCTCCTCAGGGCACTACGCTGGCGTTAAGAAGCGTGCGCGGTAATTAGGTCACGACTATGCGATAATCAGTCGGTTTAAGCTAAACAAGACACTAATTAAAGATATACATATAAAGCAGGTCAAAAAAATGGTGAACTTCATTTGCAAAAGCGAGGATGTGCTTTTAAGTCTTTTGAGAAAAAAAAATATAAATAAATATAAATATAAATCAGAGTGGCTTAGCTTAAGGCTGTAAGCAACTTAATTCCACCAGTGGAGATGAAATTGTTTATTTATTCACAGAGGCATGAAGTCCTTATCATGCCCGTGTAGTGTGATGGGTTTGAACATGGGACAGGCTATGTTTATTTTAATCTAAGAAATAATAACAGACAACCCCCCACCCCAATTAGGAATTAATGAAAATGAGAGTGAGATAAAAACCTATTTTCTTTATAGAGACTATTAAACATTACACTTTCTCAACAGGGTGGGGGTGTAGCGGATGTAATTATCTTCTGAATTTTAATGCTGGAAGTCTCTCTCTCCATCTCTCCCTCTCTCTCTGTCTCCATCTCTCTCCCTCTCTCTCTCTCGGTCTCTCTGTCTGTCTCTTTTGACTCAAGCACTTTGAATCTGATGAGTACAGCTTGTGGCGTTTCAACAACTTCAGAAGTACTATATTAACATCCAGCGTGCGGTATACAAAATAAAATAAGCGAATTACAGTGAAATAATAATTGACAAATAAAACCAATAGTATTTACCACCAAATGCTAACAAAGCACAAAGAAATGCATTCGATTTAGTCGAGTGGTTAAATCTCTCCCCCCGGGCACCATCTTTTGGAGAAGGCGGGGTAGGATTAAAGAAAATATAAATACCAAAATAAATTAAAATAGTGTATTGACAACTTCGCAAAAGAAAAACAAAAAAGCCTGCTGGTTTCCATGAGGCCTTACTGCTGCCCTTCCTGCTGTCTTTGTCTGACTGTTTGTGTGCATGTGTGGTTTGTGTAAAGGTAGTGTGTCTCACCCATAGCCCAGTGCTCAGTCAGAGGCTACACTGCTTGATACATTGACTCTATTCAAGCTTTTTGTCAATCTGGCACTGTCAAATCTGAAAGGCTGTCCTCACATTGTTGTTGCAGAGCTCCATGAGTGTGTGTGTGTGCCAAAATAGGATATAATTTACTGCCAGAGAGCATGGCAGAGGTGGAAAATAGATATGTAAAGAAGAATGAAATAAAATGATAACTGATCTGAACAGACCGGGATGTGGTTATACCAAACAAAAATGTGAGAAGTAAACAGATTTGACATAAAATTTTTTTAAATACGCTGGCTTTGCTGTTTCCTGTTTTTTAATCAGAGGTAGTGAAACTTGTCTTTCTTCACAACTTACACAATGTGATTCACATTTGGAGCTCAGGGACTCTCAAATTAGAAGCTTTGATGTGTGAGAAAAAAAGTGTCTGAGCCTCGTGGAGAAAGGTGTCATGCTTCTCTTCTGCATGCATGTTTGTTATGTGTGTGTGCATGTGTGTGTGTGGGGGAGCTTTAATGCTTATACAGTATGCATGCATATCACTCTTCTGTAGTGAACAGGATGTGGCTACTGTACCATTGTCTTTATCTTAATATCTCAGTTTAAAAAAAGGGCTCATCTCTTAGTGTGTGTGCGTGCACCTGCGAGTGTGTGCCTGTGTACGTGCGAGCCTCTGCCCCGCCACCTACCCACAAGCAATTTTGAGTTAAACTTGAATTATAGTAATCAAAAATAACATCTCAACTGTGAAAGAAGGTCAGCTCCGCCGCTTTTGTCTTTGAGACGGCACTTGTTTAAAAGCAACGAGTGAAAAAGGGAGAATTGAGGAAGAAAAAGAGCAGAAAAACAAAGGCCTCTGTCAGAGATGTCCTTTAAAGACCTTCCTTATTGCAACGTATCTCAGCAGCTAACCTTGAGCATGTTTCCTTTTCAATAAAATTCTTTATTTCTTTAAAGAAAACAAAGAAGTAATTACATTTATGCCCATCATGATCTTTTTTTGTTTGGTTATCCTTGGACTGGCTTCACCTCAACGTTATTGTTTCCCGCTGATCAGGACTCAGACTAGCAGTGTTGAGAGAAAACACACTGTGCAGAATAGTAGTCATGTTAGGAAGTTGCAGCAACAGGTAGACCTGATGTGAATACAACTTATTACATCTGCAAGGACCTGGTGCTTTGGAGAACACAGCCCTTTTTTGACAGCTCTTTCATGCAAATAAACCCACCATTGAAAATCCTCATTTTGCACGATAGCGTCTTCCCATTCAGCTACAATATAAGGAAAATGTAGTTAAATGTGTAAAAAATAGGCTTTGCTGCACTCGTGTTAGGCCTAAAGCAGTCCTCCTTACATGTACCTCCACAACCTTCCCACTACCCCTAAACCCCACTCCCACCTCTTGGCTCCTGACTGTAAAAGATTCTATACACCCCCTCTGGCTCTCTCTTTCTCTTTCTCTCTCTCCAGAGAATCCCCCATGTCTACATTTTTTTAAGAGGAACAGCGTTTTAACATGGCAAGGATTAGCCTGCATATCCCTGGTCTTTACCGCGGCTCAAACAAGCAGGCAAAATGCTCCATACAAATTGAAATTGGATTTGCCAACTTGACGCCTTAGGTTATAAAGCATGGATATTCATCTAATTGCGACGGTACAATGGGGGCGTAATTACACATGCGGACAAACTGTTACAGTGTAATTACTGTGTCATTAACAGGAATAAAGTAGAGTTGAACAAGATCCAGACTGCTATGAATATGCATGGTGACAAACCAGATCTACCTATCGGTTATCAGCTAATGTAAGATAAGTAGTTGTCAACTGGAAATTTCAAACAAGAACGCATTTTAAGGATTTTCATCGATATTATTTTACTGTTAATGACAGTCCAAAAATACTTAAAATAAATGTAGATCAACCAAAGCCAGAATAATTAAAATTACAGACATTAAGATAGATTAAAGATAACTGATATAACTGAATACTATAGAAAGACATTATGGGACAAAATGAGCATACCATCAGGTGTTCTGGATCATGGTTCTGAATGTTTTGAGATAATTCTGTAAAAATGTTCTCATTACACTCAACCCTGTCTCCTGGATATTACAATTGTCTATTACTAAATTTCATTCCTGATCATGTTGTGGCAACAACCTAATTACTGCCTGGATTACGTTCAGAGACAACGTTAGTTAATGAAACACTTCACTGTCACGATTAGGAATTTCTGGAGACGATTATTTGTCAGACAAATAATTGCGATTGACGATTATATTGTCCATTTTTTCCCTTTATATTGTACTATCATAGCATAATGAGATTTAATAATACACATTCTCTACTGTACTGTATGGTACACCTTAATGAATAAGAGCAATGTAATAACTTTTTGAACATCAAGAAATAGACAAAGACATAAATAACTTCTCCATTCCTTAAGAGGATTTATTATAAACAATACTGCTGCACCAGGGCAAGCATTGAAGCAAACACATTATCTCTGCCTGTTAGGCGAAAACTTTTAAAGTATTGACAGACAAAAGGTTTCTTTAACTTCTTTAGTCAATTAACAAAGTGCACAGGTCAGAGGTCAGATAAAAAGTGCTTGTGTTTCTTAAACAAATTCACAACGGCTGCATTTCCTTAATGATGAACCGCGTCACGCTGTCCATTAGTGTATGCCATCTCAAACTGTCCTGTTTGTACTTGGAGCGTCGTCCGAAAGATTCGCCAAGCGACAGTTGACGGGATGGACCGGCTGCTGATTGTGCTGGTGTGGTCTTTTCGAGTTCAGCGTATTGCTGTGGATGGTGGATCTGAAGATTCGTTGTGTTAGCGCTCTTCACCGACACTTTTTTTATGGCAAAGTTTACATATCGCTTCCTCCACGTTACCGGGTTCCCCTTCCAAAATGCAACCACAGCGGTGCCGTGGTACTTTGCTTTGGAACCAGAACCTCGTCGTCATCCTCCATCCTAACTTTGAGTCGCTGCCCATCCGACAAAGACGACGTAAACAACACGTGCGGCTGCGGCTGCAGCAGCTGCGACGCTGCGTGCTGCGACTGCTGGCGTCAGACTCGGATTTCGGGTTATTTTATATACAACTTTGTGGATAAAATAAATAAATGACGATGATGAAATGAGATATGAAAAATAATCGCGAATATGAAAAATAATCACAATTGGCGAATATTGTAATAATCGTGACTGCCCTACACTATATTTATTAACTCGTCAAATACCGCCGCTTTGTCAATGATGCAAAAAGTCACCTTCTGTGTTGGTATGGTACATCCCCAAGTGGTTAATAATGCCACTGAACAGCATCAGTTTGAAATGCCACCACTAAGAATGTAATATAAGGAGCTGGGAAGTCCCCATATGGTGGGATGGAGGGGAGGTGGATGGGTTCAAAGAACCCTGGACTTTGATCTAGGAGCCCACTGTTAGCTTCGCATGTACAGTAAATGTTGAGCCAGACCATGATGTAGTTTTTTGTTGCCTAAACTTTAGAAACATAAGTATATTTTGAAAAGACACAAAAATGTAACAAGCTTAAGTTGACACGGTGTCCTGGATGCTGGAGGATACGCCAGTGCATCAAAGTAAAGGTCAAATCCACTGACAAAGAACACATTGTTATGTACCACGCTGGACTCTCAGTGAGGTGACCAGTGGTCGATTGTGGACAGCAGACATAAAAAGTGCGGAACTGTGACACCAGAAACCCGGGTTCTTGTCCCGAACTGTCTGTGGTTTAGGCAACAAAAACACTTTTTTGGGATTATTGATTGTAAATTGTACAGGGGGTCAAATTATCGTACAAATACGATAATTATCGCACACCAACACTGCACAGTCTTGCATAATGGCCTCTTCGTTTGCGAGGGCAAGGAGAGCGTGCAATTCCTTGTCTCCCCAGTTGCTCATCTTTACAGTGTCTTTCAGGTTTGCGTTTCCCTCTTGCTACTAGCTGCTCGCCAATTCCTGCTATCAGCTGTTTCCTGTTTATCCATCGGCAGTGGCTCGCACGTGCGGCGTCATCAACAGCTCCTCCCATAAGTCTTCAACTGCCTCGGTCTGTTTAAACTAAAAGAGTTCCGCCAATGTGACTACCCTATGAGGTGGAAAATCGGGCGCCCTGGATTAGAGCTTAGATTCTCTGCCCGGGTTGGGTCGGGCCGGGACGACGATGAAAAACGATGAAAATATGGACTTACCCATGTTTAAAATGACCTGTTGAAGTCAAAAAACGAGTACTGACGGGAACAGGCGAGTGGAGTCGATGTTTAACTGGTGCGGAGAGCGCAGGAGAAATGCGCTGCCTATGTGGACAGTCAAGCGGCACTAACGCACTTGGTGTGTCCTTAGCGTTAATTATAACAGCCAACTTATTGAAAAATGTTGGGTTTAAATCGGGCTAGGGCCCTTAATTACAGTTAATTGGACGGGCCGGGCTGGTCCTGGACATTACGTGCACGGGCTCGGGCTGGGTCAGGCTGAATTTTTTGGGCCCAATTTAAGCTCTACCCTGGATCAACTCACCATTCCACCTCTGCGTGTATAAACGCTCGCAGCTTGCCAGCAAAACGGCCCAACATTCACAGAAAATCTGGCAGTGTAAAAAGGGCTTATGAGTTGATAGTGTATTACGAGATTTCCACAACTTGCTAGGTACGTTAATCAGCAACATTAATAGAAAATGTATTTCACTTGGCATTATGGTTCCCTAAGCGTATTTGCTGTTTCAAATAGATTGTATATAACTGTAGTTTCTAGGAGACAGAGCTGACACACTGACTTACATATCTTTACATAACAGAGACTGACCAGTCCTCCAATGCTGGTGTAATACTATCACACACTAGTTGTTTGGATGACAGTTAGCTTTTGGTAATCTGATTTAAAACAACTTTAAGAAAAATGCAGAAAATGATATTAACTATAATAATAATAGTGTTTAAGCTATATTTTGGCACATAAGCCCTGTAGAAGGCAGAGCCACAGCATTACAATGCAGGACTCACCTTAATTATTGGACTCTAGAGGTTCAAATTCCCTAAGATATTAGTATTGATCAAATTACTAAAATCAAATGGATGCAGTTATTCTTGGGCTTGTAGTACACTGGAGGTCTGGGGCCCCAGGTCAGTTGCCTGCTAGATTTAATTAAGAGGTCTTGACTTAATTTAGTTTAGTTTGGTAAAATCTCTGAATGCAGTAAGTTGCAGAAGGAGTCTAGTCAAAATTGATATTGTATCTTTCATTTCGTGGACGGTCTCCCTGCATTTTTCATTCAGGTTGGAAGGAAGGCTGGCAATTCACACAGTGTGATCAACTCATTAAACTTATCTGGGTTGTGAGCCAGTGCATTAGCTACAATCTAAGAATAAATATCAAGAACAAAGTAACTGTCTATCTGTGTCTTCTAGATTGGGTGATTAGCCTAGCTGATGTTTTAAGCTCATGGTCATAAATGAATTACAAGAGAAATGTGTGTACAATTACCACTTTGTCTCTCTGTACTTGCATACAATGCTTGATTACCAGTCGGGTAAAGCAGGCACCTGGTCTGGCCCTGAGCTTCCTAGTCACCACATGCGGGTCAATTTTTGATCATGTTTAATGTCACTTTTTATAGAATATTCACAATATAAATGAACTCGTTCAGAACCCATATATTGTAAACAACAACAGAAAAATATTTAAATGGTAGATTTCTACTCTAAATGCACTCAAAAATCATTAACAAAGAAAATGTGATGAGGATGCTTAATTATATATATATATATATATATATATATATATATATATATATTTCTGTCCATTTCAATGGACATGCATATTCCTAAATAAAATTGTGTTTATTCAAATCAACACAAACTAACTGAGACAGATCCAACCTGAAGCAGGGTGATATTTCACTTCTACCAGTTAGTTTGTGGATTTTGGGCAGAATATATTAAGGGAATGAGGGTGATAGGGCTCAATAGGGGCCCAGACTTAATTTTTTTTTTCTCCCGGGGCATGTGAGTGGATTAATCCAGCCCTGCTTATGTCTGTAAATAAAAAGATAAAAAACAAAACATGCAATCTTACAAAAAGTAGATCAGGTGCTATACTGAGCAAGAACAAAAACTAGAACAATTGCACAGTAAAATCTTAGTGTATCAGCAGATGAACCAGGGTGGGTAAAGCTAACCTACAGTAAAATTCAGCCACATTAAGCAGTGTCGTTCTCATTATGAAAACCAGAAAAACCAACATATACCTCCTTACTGTACGCTACATTGCTCCTACACCACCTCACGCTGCAGCCAACACTTTGAAATGAGGCCAGACCTCTGTGAGTGTGAGCGCCATAATATATGAGTGTAAAACTATGTGCATTAAAAAATAATGAATTATGTCTCTGGTTTTTTTTTCCATTTCTCCCCTCTGCATAAATTACTTTTCTTTGTAATTGACATCCGTTCCTCTACTACTTCCCCCCTCGCACTATTCTTCTTTTCTCTATAATCAGAGAACTCAGTGGTTACAAAACCTGAGCTTTCTACCCCCCACTCATTTGTCGGAGTCTGGCCTGTCATATCTGTATTTTTTATGTGTCACCAAACTTAAATAGACAGTCATTGTGTTACAGGCACAATCATTCCCCGAGCTGTATTTTTGTACAGTAGGTCAGGACTCTGGTGTCTGGTAAATGATAAAAGTTCTATTCAAACGCACTAATTGTCAGTGTGCTGTGCTGATTGACATGTCTCGGATAAATGCAGACTTAGTATTTTTGTACACGCTTGCACAATATAAAAGGCCAATTTATTTCTCTGTTCTTCTTTCTCTTATTCCTTGCACAGTTCATTTGATTTCTCTCTTCCTTTCTTGCTCTCTCCCTCTCTCTCCTACCCCGTCTTTCAGACTCAATTTGTAAATATTACCCATGGTGGGAATTAGCGCAGGCTTTTTAGATATTTTAAAATTCCAATTGTATTCCGACGAGTGTGTTTGATCGAGGGAAGGACTGTGAGCCTCGGTTTGCTCCTCAGTATTCCTGGGTGGCTATCAGTGGCTAGCCTTGTCCTTATGAAACATTTATCAGCCCGTTTTATGTCTTAATGATCACGTTAGGATTCCCCGCTTGGTTATGAAGCCGGGACAGGAGGAAAAAAAATGGACTGTTGAGAGAGTGAAGGAGAGGCGATGAAAAAATGACACGGGCAATCCAGAAGGGAGAGACTGAGTGGAGTGAGAAAAAGGGAGAGATGACAGGGCATCACATTCCTCAGTAAACAGCATCACATTATGCCATCCACTCTTTTCAACTCCAAATCTTTGCCAAAACATAGCTTACCTTTCTCCTGGAACAAGCTTCCATGGCTCATGCGCGCACACACACACACACACACACACACACACACACACCCTCCCTCTTCTTCTGTCTTCCCCATTCCTTTTTATGTTTTTATAATTAAAACATAATATTTATCTTTCCATAACAGAAGGCTGCCTTACTCCGTCAGGTAGACTGTTTGCATATTAATATTCTTAATACATCAACAAGCTATCTTCTCCGGTGTCATTGCTAAAACTGAGCAAGAATAGAGAAAGAGAAGGTGACTCACAAATACAGCTCTTTACTACAGTTTTGAAATGCTGGAGAAACTTAACTTGATTGAACATGCGGGAGAAGAGACTCAGAAGTAAAGAGGGGAAAAAAAGCCTTAAAAAACAGAGAGCGACGGAGAAAGAAAGACATAAATTAACATCACAGTCACAACTTGTGCTGGTATTGGAGTGTGTTTACCCAGTCTCAACCTCAGGATGCACATATAAATGCACAGACTAAATACGTGTTTGTTCCTCCTTCAGTCAAAACTACCAAGCAAAGCTCGACACTGGCTAAGAAAAAGTTTCTCTTCTTTTGATTGTTTATATGTGTGCTTAACAGAGAGTTGGAGGAACGGAGGGGAGGGCAAAGCTGAATGAGGGCGAATGCCAAGTTCCTTTTCTCTGTCTGGTGACAGCTGCCTGACTCCGTCAATGTGGAATTCCTGTGAAATGAGGCAGGGCTCTCGGTCAGGGAATGCAAATGGACGGCAGTGGATGGTCGGCGGCTGAGCCGGGCCGGGCGGCGTGGATGGGGGTGTGGAGTGGATGGTGGGGGTGGGGGGAGTTTTGTTTGAACAAGTTAACTTGGGCATGATTGGGGTTCCTCCTGTGTATGAAAGAGCAAGAGAATACATTGACCTTTGCCTCATTAAAAATGGAGGGCCAGGCATGTGATACCATGACTGAGGAATCTCTTCCCCCCCCCCCCATCCTCCCCACTTTTTTTTATCTTCTTCCTCTTTCTCCTCTTCTCCCTCACTCTGTCATTCTCTCATTTTGCCTCCCTCCTCCCCTCTCAATCTCCTCCTCTTAACCCCATTGACAGGTCACATAAAAAGCCTTTTGTGTCAACATCAGGGTGCTGACATGAGAGCAGAAAGCGACATGAAAAATGTGCTTTTTTTTCTTAGTTGTAGCTACCTCCTCATCACAAAAGAGAGAGAGGGAGAGGGAGAAAGAGAGGGAGAAGCAAAAAGGGTGGAAAAGTGAGGGAGGAATTAAGTCCAGGGATTAAGATCTCTGAGCTTTTTTTTTTTTTCACTCTCTCCCCCTGCCACATTCCAATTGTTCTTAAAATATTTGGCAATGTCAATTAGTAAGTGAGCAGAGCTAGCTGATGAACACAATTTTCCAGGCGACTGAGCACCCTATTGTTGTGGAGCGAACAGCAGATTTCTGAGGTCATTATCATTCCCTGTTAGCCGTGCCCAGCTGCTCTCCTCTTGGCTCCAGCCAAACTCTGCTCTCCTCTCTCCTTTTTCCTACTGCTCTTATACATCATCTCTCCTCTCGTCTCCTCGCCCTCCCCCTGCCTGCACCGCGTTCACCAGTTCAGAGCTGGTTGATAGCAGGCAGCAACAGGGGGCCTTCAACAAGAGGAGGGATGGGAGGAGCTGGCTGGGGGAAAGAAAGGAGGAGAGAGTGAGATGGATATAGCACAAGAGTGGGGGAATACAGTAAAAGAAAATGAGCGAGGGGAGGAGGAGGTGGGGGAGGAGACGAGGGGAAAAAACAGAGAAGGGCATTGGGGCAAGTGGTACGACGGAGTGGGCAGGCTCGGATCAGGCGGCGACTGAACACAAGAGGGAGCATGAAAAGAGGAAAAGAGGAAGGGAGGATAGAGAGGGAAAAGAGAAGGCGATTATCTGATATTGTAGTTTAGACGTGTAGTCGAAGAGATGGTGCTTTAGAGATGGTGCCTTTGAAAGTGAGCATCATAGAAGGGAGAGGAGGAGGATCAACCTTTCAAGAAAAAGCAGCATTTGTTTTAAAGGACCCCACTGACTCGACTGACACTTGGCGTAACATTTATCAAACCAACATGAGGTTTACGGTAGCATTTACCCTTTGTGTGGTACTTAGCGTAAGCTGATGATTTCGCAGTCAAGTGATTTAAACACTTTGGCAGGAGTGCAGAGAAAAGTTGGTATAAATGATGTTATTGTGCCGAGAAATGTTCTTTTTTTTTTTTTTTTCAAAGAAAGACACTATTGTCTAGAGTGACCTCAATTAAAAACATCATACACTCCGTATTTAAAGCTATTTTCATTAAAGAGAAACGTTGAGCTAAAACATGTTGTTGTACGTTACAGTGCAGTGAACACAGTGCAGATGAGATTTCAGATTAAAAACAAAAAAACGCCTTCCTGCTGTTACACTTTTATTTGAAAGAATGGAGGTTTCTTTCACAAAAGCACAAAGCGTCCAGGTATCTGCATCTAAACATCCAAAGGAGTCTTTCCTTTTTTGTTGTTGAAGAAATGATGAAAGATCCCTTTTAGTCAAAGTACAGAAAGGAAAAAAGGAAAAAAAAAAATGTGAGTTGAAAAAAATCAAAATTCTCACTTTTTCTGTACTTGCCAGTTGTACATCTTGCCTTTTTACCCTCCTCCTCTTCTCTCCCCCACCTTACTGCACCCCAACACACCACCGCCGCCGCCGCTGCCGCCACCACATCCCACCCATAGGTGCCCACCTTCCTCACAACCTTTGCATCGTCATCTTTTTGACAGCAGATTTACACATATTGAAAAGCAGGAAACTTTTCAGCCTTTGTCACGGTTTGTTACAGTGTACAAGTGAGGCTTTTAAAAACCTCGCCCTGTCAACTTACAAGTTGTTAAGTTGTTAAACTATTAAAACTAGTTTTAAGCAGTTAAAATAAAGGACAGTTCCACCAGAAATCTATAAACACACCAGCAGGATTCAGCCGCAACTCTTTAATACACACCCCACATTTCTTTCTTGTCCAACCTGTAGAAAGTTTGCGCAAGTTAACACTGGTTGGTTGTGGGTGTCTGTGTTTTTCTAAGTGTGTGTGTGTGTGTGTGTGTGTGTGTGAAGAGAGAGAGAGAAAGGAGGAGGAAGAGAGCGAGAGAGAGAAGTGAAAAAGGGTGAGCGGCATCAAAGCGTTGCTCTCAGCTGCAGCTGCCAAGCTTCCTCGTCCCCAGTTAGCAGCCATCCAGCTGTCAGGCTGCGCGAAGAGGAAGAGAGGGGGGAAATCTCTCACCAGCCATATGGTCCCCAGTTCTGTCGGAGACACTCCACGCTCCGTGGGCAAATGGCAAACTCATATATCTAATCAACACTCTTAATATCCAGACCTGAGACCAAGGATATTTTCAGAGACTTGCCTTTCAACAACATGGCAAAAGGGAGTATATGGGATATGACCAAGCACTTACTGTAGAGTGTGTGTTTGTGGTGTTATGTGAGCACACAGCTTACAGGGGAGCACTTTGCACTGTGTATAGGAAGGCCCATTTACTTTCTCTTAAAGAATAACACTGGTGGCATGCTACATTTTTCTTAATTTCAACGACTCTTAAAAAAATACGACCAAATTCAATACTGCGTTAATCTTCCCTACTCTGTCTGTGGCGCCCCAAGCCCATTAGCTCCTACTGAAGATGTTATCTAAAACAACAACAACAAAAATAAATAAATAAAAAAGCAAGGCATAGATATTCTTCCATCGTGGAAAAAAGAAGCAAAATAATTTCCTAAAAAACTGGGCACTGTAGGTTTTAGCAACTATTACTCAGACAGGAGTGAATGATGCATTTGTTGGGGACTATTTTTAGCTGTGGATTAATACACATCTTGTAATACACATCTAAGTATTTATGGCAGCAGGTGGAGAGGAACAGCGTCCAAATACTTTTTGTTTTTTGGCTTCCTTCATTGCAATCTTCCACTAATTCCTTATTTTCTTTAATGTTGTTTAATCTTTGATTCCCTCCCCCCCTGCATTGTTTGGCTGTAATTTGTTTCACATTTTTGCCAGCCAATAAAAATTCTTCTGCTCTGTCAATTTTGTTTCTAACCACTGACTCCAGCTTACTCCGAATGGCCTTCTCTGCCTAAATACTTATAAGAGCCTGTGCATCTTTGTTTGCCTAATAATTGCCTTTTTGAAGTATTACAAAATTTTACGGTACAATAAAGATACAAAGGGAAATGGCGCTTACCATTGATCTGTCCATTTAGTATCACCTTCTAGGCATTGCCCAAATTTTGTTCCAGGCTGCAGAACGTTGTGTTCAGAACTGCATTGTGGAAATTATGTTTTGCTATTGACGTGTGTAGGCTGATTAAAAACTAGAGAGTCAAGGAGTCGCATACTGGTACAGTTTGAGTGTTATGTATCTGTATATAAATGTGTTAAATGGTTCATTGTTCTTTAACAGGCTGGTTGTCCTTTCCTTAAAAAGACAAGTATACAGCTTTAATTTGAAGGAGTATATTGTTTGCAAAAATGAAATATTTACTGGGATTAAGCAATCTCGAGTTTAGGAAAGACTCATGGGTACGCATAGAACTAATTTTCATCCAGATATCTTGAGTCGAGAATTTAAGGGACCCCTTTAAAAATAGTCATAGCCAGCTGTTCCCTTTCTAAAATTTAGCATAATTTTGGGGGCATTATTTAGACCCCTCTACCATAAGCTATGCTGAAATGGTTGGTACCAATGGATACCTTGGGTTGTCTGGTTTCATACGATACCACTACCTTCAGGCTAGTTTTCAAAAATGAGCACTCCACAGTCTCTTAGAAATGGCGATGTCAGCCTCCAGTTATTTTTGCCAAGTGGAGGTGAGGACAGCAATTGTGTCAGGGTGGCCATGCCCCCCACCCTGATCTCCCCTTGGAGAGACCACTGGTTCCACAGACAGGTGAACAGTACACTACATATTACAATGCCCAAGTTCATGGTAAAAAGGAACATGACACTCATTGCAATAATAGTTTTTGGACAACAATGGAACTCTATGGTACAGAGGAGGAGGATACATCACGCTGTAGATACACAGACAAAATTCATTGTTGTTAAGTTTTGTTTTTTTTCATGTCTCTTTGTTGATGGTAGGAAACATGCAGAATTATTTTTCTAGTGGAAAACCGTTTCAGTGATTGAATTAATGACTTGAGCTGACATAATCACATGTAGACTTCCTAAATGAAACAAACTCTCTAGGCACTTCTCCGGTCTCCTTCCATCTAAAACATTATCATGACAGTAATATGTGCAGTGGATTGACTTGAACCCTTCTTTTAGTTGAGCAGAAGCTGTTAGCTTTAGCACAGTTAGCCCCAGAGAGCATGGGCTTGAATATGGCTTTGTGCTGTATCTGTTAGCGGGATGCTACACCTGCTCATCTAATCCTGGCAGGCCTCTGCCTCCAGTCTCTCCGGCTGCAGAGTAACGGGTGCCTTATGGCACGGCAAGCCGCGCTGAATCACGGGGAGGTTTGTCGGTATTACGGCGACATAGCTGTGTAAAGCTTGGAAACAACCGTCGCCCCCTCCTCGTCGGGACTGAAGAGCGCAAATCCCTCCCCGGTTTCTTTTCAGCAAACAGCTATTAGTGTATGGATGGAGCATGTAGCCTGCAGTGGAGGTGGTGGATGTAGTAATTGGTATGTGTGGGAGAGCAAGAGATAGAGACAAAGACGGGGAGAGTGAGTGACGTGGAGGAAGAGAGAGGCAGCGTGAGAAGGAGGAGTGGAGAGAGATTGAAATAGAATCAAGAGATATGGACGGGGGCAGACGGGGTAACAGGGGAAGAAGAGGAGTGATCCAAGTCCCACAAATCTTTGCTCAACCCAACAACCTGAAGCAGAGGCCATTAAAAGCTGGGAGAGCTGGGTGAGATAGCAGTCTAGATGGATATGGTGGCAGCAATGGTTTGGAGGGACGGTAACTTTAATGGCCCCACTGGGTTTTTAATGAGTGTTGTGCCCCAAACAAAACGAGCTAATTAGTGTTATCATCCATATATCAGACCCTACACACACCCATGCGTTCTCAGGCAGACACATACACACTCTGCTGAACACACTCGCAAAAGCCTCCTCAAACAATCCTGAGCTTTTTTTGTTGAGTCTATTTTCTTTACATGTTTTACATGATACGTTTTCGTACAGAAACTTTATAAAATTGAGTTTCCACTTTTATCAAAACAAGAGATTTAACCATAAATGATTTACTCCATTCCTTTCTGAATTTGATTGTCTCAACCTATGCGTTCGCACTCTCTTACAAAGCTATTTCATCCTGAAGTGAGCCCCCTCCCTCCCTCCCCTTCCTCCTACACACAAACACACACTTTCAAGCCCATAAGGCCGTGCCCTGTTTGTGAGAGGAGCGATTATGTCTACACTGGTTTAAAAGCAGGATAACAATGCCACAAACGGGCATTTGGAAAAACAGAAAAAAGGGCTCAAGCCAATATCCCGGCATTTGGACTCAAGCCGCTGTTACCTGCTCGTAAGCCGCGTGTTTGTCACGCCATCGCCTCTGGTTGACCACGCCGCCCCACCAGCCCCTCACTTTATTTCTCTTGCACTAAGCCTATTATAAAATCAATAAACAATTGAGCTTTTTTTCCCAGTCCTTTTAAATCTTTTTCTCCTCTATATATCCTCTGAGATGAAGGGGAGGCATGCAGGCGGCGGCAGTGTGGAGAGCACGAGGGGAGAAAAGGAAAAAAGGAGAAACAAAAACAGCTCAGTAACCCCTTGCTTTCTCAATCTTGAAGTCAAGTGAGTTTTTAGTTTCCATGTCAGTTATTATCCAATTGCGTCTATTCCAGCAAAGAGCCTCGTAGACCTGGACCTGACCCTCAGATCTATTATTTGCACTAAAACACAGCCATGGGAAAGGGCACTTCTGATGCACACATGAGAGTGCGGCCTTTGGTTTAACTAAAAGACGCCTCGTGTACAGACAGGCAAATAATCCTCTGCTTGATCAGATATTTGTGATGTGTATATCTCAGAAACAGAATCAAATTTCCCATTTGTATTTTGACCTCATGCTACCAGATGAGGTTCAAAATGTTCAACTGGAGTTTCGTTTACTTTCGTCACATCACTTTATATCACTTTTCAAGTTGGCATGATTATAGAAAGCTCATGGGAATGATTGAGGGATTTTTAATTGTCACATTCTCGAAATGTAATAACCCTTGAGTTGATAAAAATCAACAAACACCAACTCTGACAGCTGATTTTCAAATTAGGCATCAAAAAAAAATGTGGCGTTTACAGATTTTAATTCCCTCTGTCAGTTTAAACTCATATTTCAAACTCAGCGGTGGGGAGATGACAATATAAACTTCTTTTTATTCCACCAGTCACAGAGAAGTTGGAAATTAGAATGTCTGCTACAAAGCTGTGCCCCATCCCCTCCCTCCCTTCCTTGTTTTTTCTCCCCCGTTTCCCAACTTCTCACTTTGTTTACTCCTCAAGTCTTCTTGGAGTGCAGATACAGTAATTATCAGTGATCAAAAACGGTGCAGGTTTTTCCGCTGATGCTTTTGATGTATGCATGACATTGTGTGTCGCCACATCATCAGTCACACAGAAAGCAAGCAATTTGTGGGAAATAAGCTTTTGCAAACATGCTTTAGTAGATGCTTTGTAGACAGGATACAGTATATTCCCCAGATTGTGACAAAAGTAATGATCATCTTCACAACAGCTGCGGATGATGACATATCATCGCAGCGGTGCTTTATTTATATAAGATAGCGCAGCCTATTTAAACATTTGTGCTCCGCTCGTTGTTCTCTCAGGCCTACACTCATCCACCATGCTTGCTGTATGCAGTGGCCGGACTTTTGACTGCAACAGATTTCAGCAAGCTGTTGATTGCGTCATCTTGGACTTCATTCTTCTAGCGAGCCTCCATCATGGCTGACCCTCCTCTCAACATGCCTGCTATTGGCTGACCCTCTGCTTAACCAAGTTCTCATTGGCCAGCAACTCCGCCCCCACTTCCTTGAGCCAAGCCTTGATTGGATGACTCAAAAGATCTCTGGAAAGCGCTCATCAGGATGGTCTAAACGAGTAGAGATGTGGACTATGAATCGTCCGTTCTTTCCCTGGCTGCCATTTGGTCCTCGGAGACGGGGCCCGCAGTATACCCAGGGTGTGCCGATGCTGGACGAGCATTTTGGCCCGCTCCGCACTATTCCCAGGGTTTGTCCCCCGCAGAGACCCTGTGTGGGCCGCTGGTGGTGACTGTGCTTCAGGCAGCATGGTGTGGCCATGTGTGTCACATCCCCCCTTGTCATCCCACCAGACGGAGGGCTGTATCATGGCTATCGTCCTGTCACACTTGGATGATGCTTCTTCGCCTCGGAGTTTGACAGTGACTTGCCTTAGTGACAATTAGCATCAGAACCAGCTTTCTTATCCACCTGGTTCAAAAGGTCTGTGTGCTGGAGATTGGCAGGCATTTAATTTTCCCTCTCCCACTGCTGTCATGCTGTGCCATTTATTTCACTTCTCCGTTTATGTTTCTATCTGGTCTTCTTTCATTATGGCATGTTAGCCATTCGGTCCTTTTCACATCATGATACCTCCACGCATGGAGCCGTCCCTGTGCAGATAGCAGGCAACTCCGGTCCCTGTTTGCAGGGCCTCTTGCCACCGTATCACACCTCTATTCACCAGGAGAGCTGCAGAGAAAGAAAGCCACTCTGTAAGCATCCGTGGTCCCTCCCTTTACTCCCTGTGTTTTGCTCCTTCTTCCCCTTATTTCCACTGGGAGGAACACTGACCTCATTTGTGAGGACAATAACCCCCTTGACTTTGGGGATTAAGACATGAAACCTTTGTGGATTAATTAGGTTCAGAGCTGAATTCATTTTGTCGCCATGGAAGGCAAAGAGAGAAAGAGGAAAGAGGAGGATATGGGCTGCAGGCTCCATTATGAATTTGCTGTTTGCCCAGATAGATACATTAAAAACAAATGTTGGGGCTGATCACATTTAAATCCTCCAACAGAACAGAACCGTATTCGTTCACTGGGCTAAGCATTAGCGTGGCAAGTAACAGTAACACAAACTGTCAAATCACAGCAAGCATTATAGAGTCTTATACATCAGTGCTGACTTCAAACCAGGGTTTTGCAAGCGTGGAGACAATGTTAGCCCGCTGAGCTTAACTCTTTGGCAAGGTTACACATGCAAATATGGTTTGCCGGACTATCTTCAATCCGCAATAGGCTGGAGCTTGAATCTGTGCATTCACGCTCCTAGATCTACTCTTAAGCTTGTCACACATAATGTAGCAGTCCCGACAATGCCGCAGGAATCACATTATCTTAGTTGTCTTGGTAACAAAGCAAAGTGTTTGTTTTCCAAGATGCGGTGCAATTGCAATTTAGACGGTTTACACCTATTGTGCTGTGTTTTTTTTTCCCAGTCAAGAGCATATGTTGTTTGAATGTATCTTTAGCTCACAAAAGGGGCTGTTAGTTAGATGTTTTGTTTACAAAATAACAAAGGTGTTTGTTTCACCAAAGGCACAACAGAAGATGTGTTAATGCATGTTTCATGTCATCTCGTGCTCGCTGTAAATAAAAGCGACTGTTGTCTTATTAGAGTAACACCTTCTGAATGCGACAGCCCCAGGTATAGCTCCCTTATGGACCAAGTGTTGAACATGTGCTTGATGAGATGCCTTCCTCACTTTCATTTACAGCTCTTCTAATGAACCTCTGTCTCGTCATGTCTGCCAAGTCCCTTATATTTTTTTATCTGCCCTCAAGTTAACATCGCCCGACGGCCCACACAGTGAGCATATGTTTATGTTGATGATAAGGTTGTTATAGCAAGTGAATGTCTCTCTTATCCTCTCGGTGTTGGCGTGTAAAGCATAAAACTCCATGTGAGGATCTCAGACGGAGTCATTCCCAGACCGAGATTAGGCCTTGGATTCTTGCACATAATACACATGGATATTCTTGATCTTCCTAAATCAGAAAGCACTTAAAGAATGTGTTTTACGAAAGCACATACTTTGTTCAAGTGCTCAGAGAGACCTTGTATGTGTTGAGAACATTACAAGTGATGTCTAGTCCTACCTTTCAGCTTCAAATTCACAGTATTTTTGCCTTATCAAATGTTCTAACCATGGACACAAAGGTTCCCCAGTTAAGACTTTTTTTTTTAGATTTTAGTGTAGCCACATTTTGAGGTATCATCTTTTAACCCCTGGGCTACCATCCAGCTGTGAGAAGTTCTTCCCTCCCGAGGACACTGGTTTATCCTGGGCTTTCATGGAGAGAGACTCACATTCCTCCCCAGTGGCCCTCCTCATTCCTCCTATCCTCCGTCTCAAGACATGGAGCTAAGTTGAGGCTAAGCCACAAGCCACCCTCATGGGGGGACGGATCAGCCAAATGCCACCTCTCCTGGCAGGGCTTGCAGGTAAGGTGTAATCGTGCCGGCGCAGTACTCTCAGGACCAGAATCAGGTATTTCCTATTAGACACAGAGATGAGGATGTGGATTTTCGGGAGGAGGATGGGAAAGCCGTTTTGGTCAATCCTCCCTTCCCTCTCAATATCTCAGTCCTTTTCTGCTCATGCTCTCTGCCTCTTTTGTCCCTCCTCCCTCGCCTCTTGATCCTCGAGCCCATCCCCCTACTTCACATTTCTACCTGTTTTGCTGGTACTTGACAAGACAGGATTTTGTCTTCCCTGGCATCCCCTCTTTTCATCTTTTGGAGAGAAGGGCAAAAAGAGGATGAGGGATTGAAAGTTTGTGGAGGAAAGTTTTTGGAGGACGTTTCTGGATTATGTTCACAAGGCACAAGCTGCTCACAGTGTGAACATGGCACGTTGTCAATGAGATCTATTTCCATGACGATTATTTTTATACTCCAACAATCAGGGAGCCGACAGCACAGTAACACAGGAGGAAAAAAAAAAAGTCTTTCTTCCAATTCGATACACCCTCTGTAACATTTTAGCTGTAAATACTAACAAAGCCATGAGGGAGAAGATAATGACAAGATATCAACCTTCTTTTCTGGCGTCACAAATTCCCATTCTAGCTTAACTAAGTGTCCTGTTGAGTTGTCAAGTGTAAGTGCACCAAACCTCAGGCTGCGTGCGTCTTCTGATCGGATGCTCTCCACTGCTCAGTGTTGCGGTAAATGCAACATCTGATGGCTTTCTGAAATCCAGCACGTTGGACAGGTGAGATGCTGCAGTGAGCGTCACTTTTGAGATGCAAGTTAGCACCATGTCACCCTTCCCCATCTGTAAGCTTTCAAGATTGCATGTTGGGTGTGTGCGCGCATGTGTGCGCGCATGTTTCAGGGAGTCTGAAGTACTTCAAACTGGTTTTAAACACTGTGTGTCCAAGAATTGTAATAAAAAACTCTTGTAAAAAAAGAACATTTGTGCAGTCTATCAAGAATATGGCAACTAAACAACTGATTTGGAATTCACTGCCATATTCAGTGTCACTATTTGACTTGGTGTTTGGCAGACTAAAACAGGGTGCAGATTGAGAGACAGTGTCACAGGGAGAAGGAAATGTCTTGCCTCCTTCATCTGCCATTTTGATTGCTTCCATTTATTGCATTCCCTTTTATTCAAACCTAAAGAAATGATCAGTCACATTCACCTCCTACTTTACATGAAGTCAGTGACAACTGACATGACATGTCAGATGCGTCTGTACATCTCAATGCGTGTGTATGACTCCTCTCCCAATGTCTTGCGTGCTCAGTGGGCTGTTGGAGGGCTTTCTGCAAGACAGAAGGGCTCGGCTGCAGAGTGGGGCGAGAGCCAGGCATCTTGATGATTTTTTCGGGGTGCATCACCATCTCTCTGGAAGTGCCAAGTGTGCACCAAGGCCATGCCATTCGCTGTAGAGAGTGTGTGATAGGGGCATGCCATCTCCCATCTCTTCCAGGCGTCTCGTAGCCTCTGAAACAAAGATGAATCTGGTTGCCACATTAAAGACAAACGCTGTGATTTCTGCGAGCAATAGAATTGTAATTCAGCGAAGCTGTAATGAATGCAGTGAAATGGTTGTCTAGTGAAACATTTTGTGAACTCAATTAGAGGTGCTAAACCATTTATTTGTGAAGTCTTTTATTGCAGACATAATTTGTGGTGGCAGCAGAGTTTACCTAATTTTATTTATGTATTCCCCTTGGTCAACGTTGTTTCTAAATGAATGTGAGTTTTTTGTCTTATTGTGGAGCACTAATGTTTGGATTCTGTTTGTAGCCAGAAAAGAGTTACATGCGACTGTCTGCTGTGTATTAACTAATCCATTCAGTTTACTGTCTCCATGAATTCCAGTCACATAAAAACATGCATAGATTTAAATAAGTGCAAATTAAGCTGTCTGCTCAGATTTCCATACTGACATATTGTCAAAAATTATGAAACTTAATTTCAAATGTGTTACAAGAGCGGCTTTGTTCACCTATGATTTGACCCGTAAAGCACATACAAAGCTGATTTTCACCTCTTCTTCCCTATTTTCCTGTTCTCCTCCTTCCCCCTCTCCCCAGTCTAAATTAACGCCACATAACACCAATCGATGGATCCCTGCTAATCGCGTTAGACGTTTTGTTTTAAAATACCAGCGCCCAGCTGGTGACTCCTAGCACTCATCTGTTTGTCTCTGTTGTGCTGATCTCTGTCTCTCTCTTTCTCCCCTCTCCTTCCTCCATCCCTCCGTTGCTCATTTTCTACCTCTGTCCATCCATCCCTCTCTCCTTTTCTCTCTCTGCATCTCCATCTCTCCACAGTGTGTTTGCTTTCCAGGCTGGAGGGAGGGATGGGGGGCGGGAGGGGGGCATTTGGCCCAAATCCTAGGTATCACATATCTGACCATATTTCAAGCCCAAATGAAGCATGTTAAAAAAAATCCCTTTTTCGCTTTAAAGGTCAGACATTAGTGCTGGTAAAAATTGATCTGTGGATTCATGAATTTAGCCCTGTTGTTGGGGCTCCTTTGTAATGGAAGATTCAGTGGGGGAAGCTTAACATTGCATTGTTTTGCTTTGACAACGCAGCCACGAGAGCCCGTGCAGCTGTTCCCCATGCTCACAATGGCAGATTAATTAACACAATCATGTGGCGCTGGCTCGGGCTCAACAGCCAGGTCTGCTCAGTGATAGATAGGTAAATCCTATACATGCATTTCCAGACTACCACTGAACATTCTTGTGATGTCGCGCCATAACTAGATAGATTTGGTCGCTGACTGGTCAGTTGGAGGCATAAAAATTAAGGCTGAACAGGAGGATCTTTTGCTAATTGCACTGATGTTGAACTTGTGGTGTGTAGGGTGTGTGCATGTGAATTTTTATGGATTTCAGATATTTTTACTCATGTACTTTTTCCTCATGTATCTAATTGAAATAATTTCAATGTATCTGTGTGTTTGTGGCAAATGACTGATTCTAAGTCAGTTTTGCAATAGCTCTTAGACAGAAGTGTCACAAAATGTGTCCTTTATGTGTTTCTGCATCCATGTAAATGCGTTAATGCCTGTGTGCATGTGTCTCCTGAAGTAACAGTATGCCAATGAACCTATGCGTTTTTATGTACACATGTGTGTTTATGTCAGCAAGTGTACATGCACGTGTATGTGTGTGTGTGTGTGTGTGTATGCCTGCTAGACGCTCCTCCCATCATCAGCCGGTCTAGTAAGTCGTCGCCATTAGACAGAGCTCCTCTAATTAAGATTCTGCCGGTCGACCCGTCTCTCTTACTTACTTAGTTCCCTGACATTTTAAACTGTCTATTGTGCCGCCTGGCTTTCAGGTGCAATGCTGTGTAAATGGCAAGTCAAAAAATTATGTATCTTTTACATACAGTTATCCATCAGGGACGGGGAGGAGGAGGTGGTTGACGGATCGGACCCGGTGTTTAAATTATTACTGGACTCTGTGATCATATCACTTTGCGTCCTTGCTGTCACTCTATTAGCACCTTTCATTCTTCCTCACCCATCATCCCCTTTTTCTCCTCTCCTCCTCCTTGTTATTTTTTTTTATTTTTAATATTTCATCATCCTCTACCACACACAAGCACACACCTCTTCTCAATGTTTTGCATGAACATGACCGCAGTTTGTCAATATTTTACCCTTGGCCCATCCCCTGTGTTGATATAATGATCACTTAACAGTCAAGAGTAAGGCAAGGAGGAAATTAGGGCGTCGGCAGCAGAGAGGACAACAACACTGAAGCAATTATGTTTCTTTCAGCCCAAGCATTCTCACGTTAATGAAATCCCTTATCGTTAGGGGAAGAGGAAGGTGGGGAGGGGAGGACAGGTGCACAAAATGTACGTCGTTCATTTATCTTTTTCTCTGAAATGAACGGAAGGAGCAGCAAGAATAATGTAGCGATAAAGTCCGGCAAAAAGTGTGTGTAGTATTTTTTTTTTTCATATCGCTGGCCCTGCATTTTGCAATGACAGAGGAAGAAAGAGGAGAAAGGGAGATGAGTTTGCGAGGCCGATGAATGAGAGAGGAGGAGGGGAGGGAGGAGGAAGGGGAGGGCATGGTGTATCACACGTTAGCATCTTCCTAAAGGACAAATCGAAGACACTCCCCATGCTAACATTTGAAGTATTTACCTTCCTGCAAAATGTCTGCCCTTTTCCTTTGTAGATGAGATCAGTCACAGCCTTAGAAAGTCACAGAGATCCAACTGAAGACCTTATGTCAAAATGGGAGTGATCAGGGTCTGTGTAATTATTTTTTCTTTCCTGTGGCTGACTTAGAATTTGTAACAGAGGCAGAAGTACACGACACTTTTTTACTTTAACTATTGTGGAACTTGGAGTACTGAGACTTTGACTTTGGGGCCTGACAAGCTATTCAAATGGGGGAAATACATATGTATCAACAAAGGTGACTTATATCTAAAAACTGTTTTTATTCCCTAAGTATTTCATTTTTTCCTTCCATTCAGCATGGTATTTTCTTTGGGGTCTCACTTATTGAAAACTACTTAACTTTTCCATTACTTTCCATCTATTCTCATTACTTTTCAACACAGGAAAGGTTCAGTTGGAAACCACCAAGTAGAATCAATGTGTGAAATAAGGCATACATTGCATGCATTACATATGTTAGGATAAGGATGGTGATAAGAACACATAACCCATACTTCAGGGAGTCTACAATAAACTGTAAGGCAGTCCTGTATGGGTACCTAAAGAAACACCTTGCTTTTTAATGTAATGCATATTTGAGAACTCCCAGCAAGCCATACATAACTCTTTATTGGTCACAGGCATTACCAATATAAACTTATTCAGGAGAAGAATAACCATAGTCCCATAAACAACCAACACTCATTTCACACTTGACCTCGAATGTGTTGTGTTAGTCTGACTAAAACTGGACTTTTAAATATGTGTTAACATGATAGTCCGACTGAAATCGTACTAAATCAAATTTCTCAAAGTCAGACTAACACACCCAGATAATGTGATTGGGAGTCGAATTACTACTTCATGTATACAGTCAATCAGACCCAAACTGGCCTAGGTGCTCTATGCATGCTCCACAGTTTGAATAGTATTAAATTTCTAATAGGAAAAGGAGCTGCTAACAACATGGATGGATGAGGAGACACAGTTCATACTGTCAGCTGAAAGAGTTCAATATTTTGAAATAGATGGATGGGAGGAAAACGCGGGATGGCGATTGTTTGGTCCTTGACTTAATAGGTCAACCAGAAAAAGGTTCAGTACTAACAAGCTGTAAGGGGGTATATCGCCACCTATCGTAGTGGAGTTGGACATGCTTCGGTCAATAAATCAATTCCCCTCCCATGCTTGTACACTGTGACAAGGTTGGAAGTTCAATAAGATGGCCTAGTTGAACTATGACTTAACTGTGCATGTAAACGTACTGACTGACACACCCAGTGTGTATCAGACCGCCACAAAAGGCGCCTATCTGTGTCGGTCTCTGATGGAATCACTGACAAAGCTGTGGTATTTGATGAGTTGGGAGTGAGAATGGGCTGAATGGCCAGGTTTTCACCAATAGGTCAGTGGGCTTGATCCTCTGGGGCTCATGAATACATGTATTCCATGGCTATCCATAATATTCAAGATTTATTTCAGCTTGGAACAAACATACTTAAGTCACTATTCCCCACAGCTATGAAGCTACCGTGGTTGTAATTTCTTGAATTCGTCTCATACACAGTTTTAACAGAACAGTAAACCATTTGTGAAATTCCAAAGCAGATTTCAGAGACATTATAATACTCCATTATATTCCATTGATTTTGCAATCTAATATGAAACTTGGATACCCTATGTATTTTTCAGCAGCAATTAATTAGTATGTGACTCATGGTCAAGTGCATATTTCAAGTATTTTTAGGAACTGTGCATGAAACCAGGTGTGGAGTGAATTTTCCATGAAATCCACAGAGGGATTGGGATGATCTCACCGCTAAGATACCTTTGGGATGACAATACATAAATAAATAAATGCCCCAGTCCTTGTTAGCTGCTGCTATTAGTAGTGTCGGGCTGCACATGACACTAATGTCTGCTTTGGGCTGCTGTGCTAGGCTTCTTTCTGTCTCTCCTGTAAAAGAAGGCTATCTGATTGGAAACAGATCTGGGGCACTGGGGGGGCTCGCCCCAGCTCGTTGGATTTAATGACCCATTTCCTCAGCTGCCTCGTGCCACAAGCAGTTAAACGACAGTCAAGGTGCCCAGAGGTTCCCCACCATGGGACCGGGGGGAGTACAGAGTACACTAGCTGTAGAGAGAGAGTGAGTAATAGAGAGTGACATACCCCGGCTACCAGGCAGCAAATCAAAGCCTATTTCCAAACAGGAAGTTAAGTGCATAAGATGTTCAGTGCATTCCAGGAATAGTTTTGTGATGTCTGAATTTACTTCTTTTGGTGCAGCCAAGTGGCTACACTTGTTGCACCAAGTGCATGTACAGGAACCTGACCACTAGCAAATGTTACCAGTCAAGAAACTCAATGTTTTATGGGTCCATTACATTCTTGTGTACTAAGGTTATTCTTATGTATAAAAATAAGGGTGAAGTCATCATGACGTCACCCTCTGGTTTGCTGACTCCTGTTTTGAAGCCTTTAATTTGGCATTTTGGCCGTCACCATCTTGTGTTTTTTGGAGCCCCAAGTGATCATATTTAGATAACATGGTGGAGCTGTGGAGGAGTGAGAAGTGGATCTGACTGAAAAGCCAATGACACTATACACAGACAGTCCGTCAGTCCAGTCGTCAGCCCACCCTTATAGAGTTCACCTCTGTACAGTTGTTGTTAGGAAAGGGAAATTAGCTACAGAGAACAAAACCATGTTTTTTTTATACCAGGCTGTAAACATGTTTATTTCTGCTTTAATGTTGTGCATTTTAAAATGGGGGTCTATGGGGACTGACTCGCTTTTGGAGCCAGCCTCAAAGTGGCCATTAGAGAAACTGCAGTTTTTGGCACTTTGGTGTTGGCTTCATTTTTCAGCCCCAGAGGTTGCCACTTTGTGGAGACATGCTTTGTCTATGACAGATTTCTCTTAGCCCTGATCAATGGCAAATGGACGGAACGCAAACATTTTCCAAAAAGCATTGCGAAAGAAGACACTCTTAGAAATTATGGTAGATTAGAAGAGCGCTATGGGAAATTCAAGAGTGTATGAGTTGTCTGGACACTGTTATCAACAAGGTGGTGGCTAACAGCTAACATGCCATAAGCAGTGTTATACAATAGCAACAGTGCTGACAGAGCTAATGGTGTTAACCAGGGAGAAACTGGCGGGTGGTTACAGTGCTTTCGCAGTGCTGTCGTATGGGCTTGGTGTAAAGGAACAATGATGAGCTAACCAGTGGGATACATATGTGCACTAACATGCATGTGCAATTGGACTGGCTTATGACAACAAACCACAGAAAGCATGGTATACAGCACACTCAGAGGTAACGTGACTTCATGCTCTGCTCAGGACACCCATTACTCTCTTATCTCTTTCCATAGCAAATCGTGGTTTGCTACTATATCAATGTCCTGAATGTTAAATAAGAACCTTTAAAGATGACCTCCTGCCCACTTGTTGGAGGCTCAGAGCTTCTGAAGAAGCTCTGGCAGCAAAAACAACATGTTTTAAGTTGTTAGTTAGTTGTTAGTTGTAGGTCTATACTTTTATCATGAACACAGATGGTCTTCCTTACATCCACTGCTTCATTTCAGGTTTCCTATGAGCTTAAGAGTAACGTCTGCCTCATGTAGCCGCTAAATTAATTATGATTTACTTTCTTAAACTCAGTTTCCCCTAGGTACATGAATCATAAAAGGCAGCAAGCTGAGGGCTGTTGACTTCTTACTGCACATAAGGATAAGGTTGTGTTAACACTGAACAATGCCAAGCATAAAATATTGCTTTGTGTTGTTTTACAAAATGCATAAAATTTGTGGACCTCTCCTTTAACATCTGAGCTGATCATACAATATTGCATTGAAACTCCATGTTTAGCAATACAGCTATAAGAGAGGGCAATGGTGTAACAATTGCTGTATGTTTGGTCCTCTGTGCTTCATGGCCACCACTCCGAAAGTCATTCTGAATCTGAGCTAATCATGTGGATTTTTATTTCTAAAATGTCCCTGCAGGCTCTCAAGAAAACTTTTAAAACATGGAACAACACAGTGTAGTTAAAGAGACAACAGATTATATTGTTATGACCTCCTTTTGTTTAGGGCAATAGTGCTCCATTTATAACAATGAGCCCACTTGACCTTCTCTACAAGTACAGCGACAGTGCTCAAGACCCCGAGGAGAGACCTAAAACGGCCATCAAACTTCCACCGCTAAAAACTTGAGCACGCTCTGCCCTATCAAGCTAATGATCAATTATTAATATCCACAATCCTCAGCCTTGATGTGGCTGCTTGGAAATAGAAGGCAGGCAATTATGTGCTACTCTCTTATTTCGGTTTTGGCCGCCTCCATCTCCGGCCTCCCTCTCCATGCGTTGAGCTCCCCTATAAATATATAACAGATAGTTCCTCTTAGCACACCACAAGTTCTTACTGGGGCCCTCTCATTGCAGATATCCAGATCCAGATTAATTTGTAATTAGTCTTGAGTTGTTGAGCCTCAGAAAGATAAAGGATTCCAACTCCCATTCTATTCGCCCCAAACACTGACGATCACTTAAAAAGAACAAACGCTCTCGCGCTTGATAAAAATAGCTTAAGCTCGGACTTATTTGTTTGGCGACAAATGCCAGACACATATGTCTGAATGGCTTGGGTGATGCTAAAGCAGAGAATAAATGAGTTGGTCTAAAATAAAACTTGTCATTGTGTCTCTCTGCGTGTTTGTTTGTAAAAATGGGGGAAAAAATGCTCAACAATTCATGAGCTCAGCACAGGCTGCGCCGGCGTTTCCTCTGCGCAAGACACCACTGTTAAAGCAAGAAGTAAGAAACAAAAAACAGAATTAAAAAGCTGTGAGCTTTACTTCTTTTTTCTTTTTTTTTTAACATCGTAATTGTCTTTTCAGGAGATGCCCCCTCAGCGGGTTTCTTTTAGGCTGCCCATTCATTTGCCTCCAAATGTCATATATCCCTCCACAGATAGAAAAAAAAAAAAAAAAAAAGATGAATGGGATAAAGACATATGGGCTTTTTTTACGTAGTGTGTGAGGGTGGGGTATGAGTGTAAAACGTATGGGAATACTTTTTAGTCATTTAAGAGGACAGGGGGTGTAGAGGCAGGGGGGCGAGGGGTGGGGTGGGGGGGGTTTCAGTCTATTAATAGTTGAGTCATCAGTGCCTCAATGTTCCGAAATGGCAAATTGTTAGATCCCCAATGGTGATTATTACTTGCTGTCAATGACCTTCATAACAAATTAAAATTATGCGACTGGGACAGAGCTTGCTCTTTAATAGGCGTTATGCATGGGATTGTGTGTGCGCATGACGCTTTGTGCATGTGTGTGTGTCTGTGTGTGTATTTGCATGCGGGTGGCCAGAGGGTGACGGCCTCTAGCATTTAAAAACTCCCCTCCCCTCACTAAAACTGGGGCCTTTTTCTCATTTATGCTTAAAGTGCGCCTCTATCTCTTGTGGTCTTGTGGTGTGTATGTGTGTCTTATGTCCACACTCAAACACACACCCACGTACACACACACTGGCAGAATGTTTGCAGCTACAGTATAAATCTTTTTATTTCATTTTCCGAGACACCGGACAAGTTCATAGAAGAGGAAAACGGGACGCGTCCTTGGTCTCTGGATTTACTGCCTGACCAGACTATGTTGGAAGCGATAGTCTTTCTCTCATCACCCAGACACACACACACACACACACAAACACACACACACAGTATGTATGCATGACGTGAAGCAGATTTACCCACTTTAGCTCCCCCTCCACAGTGGCCTTGTTAAAAGTGTTCATCGCCCCTTGCGGTAATATATGTCTTAAAGTGCACATTTATGCTCCCGAGCTATCGATCACTGTACATTCCCCACTCGATAATTACTCCACCTTAATATGCACCCTTAATGAGGCTTAATTGATTCATTTTCATTGATGGAGAATAACGCCACTAATGGCTGCGATGTGCAGAGCATCGATGCCACGTACAGTATGGACTCCGACCAGTGCCAGGTGGATCGAGGGTGGGATAGAAGTGGTGGTACTGTAGCTGAGTTTGATGATTGGCCTATTGTGCTTGCTGTTGATTTAGCATGCACGGGAATGAATAGGAAATCAATGGTGGCTTAGGGAGGAGTTCTACTTTATTCAGCGTTAAAGGGCCAGTGCAACATGATGGCTGTCATCTCTATGTGACAGTCTGTATGTACAGGAGCTGCAGAGGAGTTTGCAGTATGACCTCCTCTTGTTCTATTATCATTTTCCTGCCTCTTGGCAATATCCTGTCATGTCCTGTTCCCTTTTTCCTCTTCTGTCCCTCTCAGCTTTTCAAATGTTATCACTTTTCTTTTACATTAAGTGATGTTCTTTTGTTGAATATCACTAATGCTTCCCTCTGTGGGTTTTATTTGATTTACTTATGTTCTTTCCATTTTGTTTATTTCCTTTCCTTTTCGTGTTCTTCCCTTTCTCATCTTCACACCTTGTCACTGCATTTGTATACACCAGTTCTTCAAGGTTTTCGGAATGTTGCAATCACAACAAATAGTGCAAATTCAGCTAATCCTGTGAATTCTGCATGGCCTTGCAATTTTGTCAAATCACCGCAATTTTACCAAAAGTTTGTCTATTTAAAACAGGCGAGATCTCATTTCTTTGTAGAGCAGCACACAACGTATTCATTTGCTCAGCCTCTCTCTCTCTCTCTCTCTATCCCTTTTTTTTTACACAGAGATTGTGCCAATGATGGCTGCATCATTCCGCTCCTGTGTGTGATTTTAGACAGCATGCTGGCATCGCAGAATCAAAAGAGACGTGACAGGTGTGACAGACGTGACATGTAACACAACAGCATCAGTCTCTAGTGTGACATATAATGTATGCTTCAGCAGCACTTTATAAACAATAACAATGGCATAACATGGTAATAACAGTTATTTAATATACCTGTTGTATGGTGGCTGATCTCGTCCTCTGCTTGGAGGGTAAAGAGCACCCGCACCTCATTGTTCTCCCGATATCCGGACAGTCATTGCCACAGTTCTTCCTCTTTAAGTTAGCTGCTAACTGTTAACAGCAACTTTTAAAATCTCTTGCGATGGGTTGCATGCATAGCACATCATCAAAATATCACTCCTGTGCCACCCATGATCATGTCCTGCCAGCTGTCCTGTTTATACAAACAATTTGTACCTTTGATACAAAGCGGCAAGGCGGAATAACAGTACGAAATTCCTGCCTTGAAGAGGCAATGTAAAACGGGCTATAGTGGCAGGGCTAGCATATTAGCATCACATAGCTAACATTAGCCATAGAGCCGTTTCGGTGTTGATGTGAGATTAATGGTCCAGTATCTGACATTTCCTGCTGCTGTGGGGCTTCTGCTAAAGCGGTAAAATATGAGGAGTATGGATTAGATCATGTTGAGCTATGTTAGCTTGTGCTAACCGGCAAAGGGAGCAGCAGGAGATCGAATGGCAGCTGGTCACTAGCGATCAGCTGTTGCTGCCCCCATCCCCCGCTATTACAACTAGATTCTTAATCTGTGGGAAATACTGAATGCTCATAATAATAAGCTCTGAATCTGAGACAACATCACAACTATTTTTGCAATTTTCTCTTGCCCCTATGAACACTGGACATTCATTGCATTTTTTTAGAAAAGCTGCCGAGAAATCGGAGATTTACGGCCACAACAATCCCAAAAACAGCCTGCAAAATCCTGGACGTCTCGTGGAGACAGTCTCCCCTGGAGACTGATCAACTCATTACATGTGTCTTAACTTTCTTCTCTCTTCTCTCTTTTTCTTTACACTTTCGTTCCATGTATCTTCTTTTCTTCTTACTCTTCATTTTTAACTTTCTTATCGTTTTCTCTTTTTTTCAATACCCTTGATGTTTCCTCTTTCCAATAGTTTGTGCCCTTTAGTTTCTTTGTCTGATTTCCTCTTTTCCAGTGTTTTCCCAAAATTTTCCTTTCCATTTTTTATTTCCATTTTTCTTTCCACATTTTTTCATTTTTCTTGTCTTAAATCATTTTCCCTCCTTTCCTTTCATTTTCTTGCATTTCTCTATCCATAGAAACCCAGCAGTTTCCCAGTAAAAGAGACAGCGACCTAGTCATCCTTCACTAATGGTAACCACACCACTTCCTGCCAACACAGACTGAGAGGGGGCATGATGAATATACACCCTGATTATTATAGCACTACACACACACATACACACACACACACACACACATTGGCAAGTGTGTGTGTACACAAACGCACAGACAAACACATTAGTAATTGCTCTTGTCTTCATGTCCTAAAAGACACCCACCTCTGTCCCCATCTGCCTTTTGTGCTCTCATGCATACATGCAGACAGTGGTGGACAACACACACATGCACGCACGCACACACACATACACACACACACACACACACACACACACATACACACTCATACACCCTCAAGCATCTTCCACAGCCTCTCAACGGGGCTATGATCACCCTGCTAGAATGATAAAGTTAGTGAGACATCAGTGCTCCCTCAAACATTTGTATGTGTGTGTGTGTGTGTGTGTGTTTGTGTGTGTGTGTATGTCTTTTTCCAATGCTCTTTGAAGCCTGAAACAGACTTGAGGAGGGGGAAAACAAAGGTGGGCCGGTGCCAGGGAGAAACTTATGGCACCATTCCTCTTCCCCTAGCTGGGCAGAGGCATAGCCTTTACTGAGGGAGAGAGCCACCTTCTGTCAGTCTGGGGGGGGGGGGAGGAGGAGGGGAGACAGAGGGATGGAGGGAGAGACGAGGGTGAGAGAAGTGGAAAGAGACGAATGGAGGGAACAAAAAGGCAACGAAAAGCATCTTAAACAGGTTTTCGGGAAGACTGTCCATCATCTCCACCTGTATAGTGAAGGGGACTGTGGTTTGGCCGCTTCACAGATTAAATCCTTCCTACAGATTGTGTAAGGCATCAGCTGGTATTTTAGGCTGCACGTTTAGAATAAGCACACAAGGTGTTTTTTTGCAGGAATGCCCTTCACCCAGTAGTTTTTGAGAAATAATCTTCACAGCGTGAAGATCACACTCCCTGAATAGATATCCTGCACTTCCACACCCCCCCTTTCATTCAAGAAAGTGCTTCAAACAAATAGCTTTAACACAATTCTGCACAACGGAAACCGCTACCCTTTCATTACCCAGGTTGGAAAAAGGGAACTATCTCTCCTCCTCATGTTTTCCCCTCATCCTCTCTTCTTTTTTTTTCTCTCCCCCACAACTCCAGTTTTAGTGCAGGCGTTCACTAATAAATATAAATGTTTGTGATTACCATCTCTGCAGCACAGGTGCATGTTTGTTGCGAGGGGAGGCTTGTTCATTAATTTTCAGCCATGAAAAGTGCAGCGCGCCATGAACGGAGAGTCCAAATCGCACACACTGATAAATGAACGCACAGATTGTTAATGTACCATTGTAAGGCTGCTGCCTCCACCAGCTTTGAAAAAAAGGGCTTGCTGCCAAAAGCAGGGCTATGAGCGCACACACACACATAAACACACACTGGGTCCATGAGGTGTGGCAGGACCCTATTCAGAGGTCTAGATTAAACTGAATAGAGCTTTAGAATGGGTGTGTTTTTTATCCTTACACATATAGCCAGGGATTATTTAGATTATATAGACAAGGCACCCCCTGGTGTGAGGCCTCTGGCTTGTGTTGTCTAATTAGATTTGGTAGAACTGGTATCTGCTGGTGACGACAGCACCAGAAACCTTGTGTCCTGGTATAAGGATGTGCTGGCGCACTCCATGATGTGGACTGGGCCTTTCAGATAAAAACATTTGGCGCTAAAAGTCAATTTGTTTGGGTTTGTCTCGAGAATGCACACCCCATGTGAGGCGGTCATTTGGAAAACTGTAGTCTGTAATCCTCAAAGTATTATTTTTTATTATCATCATGATGGTCATAATCATGATTTCATATCTGGATTAACCCCCTCCGCAACCCCTCAGTCTGGGTTGACATATTTGCTGGGGCGTGGACACAACACGTGTGCATTATCAGAATCACCACATACTGTATATTTTAATTAGATAATGCACGCTAAATCTAGAACCAATCCTCAATATGTTTTTTTTTAGATACGGTCACAACTGCGGCGCTCACAACAGGAGAGAGAAATACTGAGGAAGAGTAGACAAAGAGAAAATAAATAAAATCTGCCTCAAAATGGGTTGTTTTTCAGGAGCTGCAAAAATGTTTTAATAGGGGACCGCTGAACACCTGCCTTAAAATGTCGTTTCAACATCTCCCGAATGCCATTTTGCTTAATTGACTTGGAAATGGCCCAAATGTATTGCTGAATGCGATCTAATTAATATTAATAATAAATGCCATTATTAACATCAAAGAACATCTGGTGCCCCTGTTTACCCCACCGCCTTATATGTAACACATTCTGCTGCTGTTTTCATCTCACAAACACTGCGCTGGTAAACAACAACTTGCATTTCCTTTATTTTTTAAATTTTTTTTTTACTATTCTTACAATTTATTTTGTCTTTGGTCGTATTTCTGTTGCCTGACAGGGTCAGCAGTAAAACAACAAGTACGAGGTTAGGATGCCGTGTAAAAATTTGGAGCACAGTTGCTCTTTTCTGGTCCCCCCCTCCTTTCTTCTTCCTGTTCTTTTTCGTCTATAGACCTGGTTGTTGTAATACCTCAGAGACTTCTCAGATCTCTGGTGTACTCCCTTAGAATAAAATAAAATAAAAAAAGCCCAAAAGCATCTGCACACTAAGAGAGCCCTGCATTAGGACTTTCTCAATGCCCATAAATCATGCACCAAATAACTTTAATCTAAAATTTCATTAAGTAGTCCTTGTCAGGTAGTAAAAGGAGGGGGATAATGCAGTGGTGTTTAATGATAATTGGTGTTTGGTTAATAAATTCTGCGAGTTCAGATTACGTTCTAGCAGTGGCTGGAATGCTAGCATCAGCAGTGTAACTAAACCTCAAATTGATTAACTCGCATGAACCAGACGCTCACAAAGATGGCAGTGGTCCAAATCAAAAAAAGAACGAGAGGGGAAGGGGGTGTTAGGAGGTGTGTGTGTATGTGTGTGTGTATGAGAGAGATGGAGAGAGCGAAAGAGAGAGAGAGAGAGAGAGAGAGAGAGAGAGAGAGAGCAAGCGAGCATCAGGCCGGATGGTGTTGTGTTGCTCTGGTGTAAGGAAATCAAGTCCCCCCGGGCGCATTTTTAAAAGCCTAATGCCTTTCAAATGATGTCATCACATTTTACTCTTTCTCTCTTTCCCCTCCCTCCCTACCTCTCACCCAATCTCTCTTAATATCTTTCCCCTTTTCAAACTGTTTCCGTCAATCACCCCCTCCCCACCTCACCCTCCTCCTACCCCCAATCAGTTATTTGGCTACGGGGAGAGGCCGGCGGGCTTCGACGGGAGTCACGTGACGCATTAGAATAATGGCCGAGCAAGAAGCAAAACATCTTGTGTTTTTATGACTGATGTGCCCCCCCCCCCTCCTAGTTTTATTTCCTGAAAGTGATATCATACTAATCAAAACCACAGAACGTTTAGAGTGCAAAGTGTGATTGAAAGAAGACCATTAAGGAACTGGCAAACCCCCCTCGCCCCCACCAACCCTCACCCCCGACACCGTATATGCACACAATCATTGGCTTTGCTGTTTATTTTTGCTGTTGTTGTTGATGATTTTTTTGCTTTTTTTTTGTCCTCCATTAATGGGAATTGGGTGTGGTCGCTATAAAGGAGTAGGCAGCGTGCCCTATCCCAGGGGTACCCACACACACACACACACACAGAGATCCTTATCAATTTATATATTTGTCAGTCAGTCGTGGAGGCTGCCCTGGTGGCGTATCCCCGCGGTGGCGATGCATCGCTCGCTCCGTTGCAAGATCCCGGTGACGTGCGGTTCGGAAGGCAGTGAGGTGTCTCACACACACACTTACACACACAGTTGCACTCTCGCACACAGTTAGTCAGAGGGGAGTGTGAGTGCAGCAGACAGCAGGCAGAGTGACTGATACTCAGCCTGCCTCCCAGATGGCCTGCTCAACTCTGCTCCAATCTGATCTCAGAGCCTTTGTTCTGGCATGTTCCATTACGCCGCCGTGACACCAGTAAAGGCAGAGGGGAGAGGAGCTGGTCTCAGATCAGATACAGCTGAATTATACATGTATTTCTCTTCTCCCCCCCTCTGTGATATTCTTGTACTAGTACAGTCACAGTTCTGGGTTTTTTATGTGTTTCTTTTTTCCTGGGGTAGAGGCAAGTGAGGGGTTCATCGACGACACGTTAAAACAGTTTGAATGTTTGAGTTTGATGGGAAAATTTGGAGGTAAAAGAAGTAGTAGTAGCTTAAATATTTAATTAAAATGTGGTCTTTAGTGCTTTTATTCTTGATATAAATGGTGATCTTTTGTGGGGCTTAAGGGCCAGGTGTGGGAATCACCAAAGGCCCCACGATACAATATGTGTCATGGCATGCAGAGTATTTCAATAACATACATATCTTGTGGTATATTGCCTTTTCTCACTGCTAATTTTGCCCCCAAAGTAAAACTTTGTCAACATGTGTTTTATAAGATAAGATAAAGTTTTCAGCCTGTTCATCTCACAGTCAAATTGTATGTCTTGGACTGAAAAAGTAATTGATTTTATTATTCTAGTAGGCTACCAAAAGTTTAATTTGTATTTGTAATATTGACAATTTATGTATTAAGATGTTACTTGGCATCCCTATAACTATAAGATATTGCCATGCAGAAATATCGCAGTAGTGTGCTGTATCTGTTTTCCCCCAGCCGTATTTAGAGCTGGTTCAGCTGCAATATGTCAACATGTCAACTCAGCAGCGGCCTTTGACACAGGCAACAAAATTCAGATGAGACAGGTGCATTGGCTTGTTATTAGTCTTTTTTTTAAGTATCAAATATAAAATCACTCTAGTCAGTTTTTCCTTGTGATATGATGAAGAATTCTGCTCTGGAAACTGGAAAATGTGCAAAGATGATTTGTGTTTTTAGTGTACTGCACTGTCATTCATTTACATTTAAATGCTTCAGTTTAACGCCGTGATACACCCATCACTTTATTACTTATTGAACAGAGCAAACCTGCTAACTGTACAATATTTATTAGTGTGATTTTTAGTGTTTTAAATGATGGCCTGAAGACATTTTTTTCCTTTTTAATGCAAAATCCAACATGGAATGATCAAATATAATGATTCTGAATAGAAAATGCCAGGTCTTCCTAATTGTATAATAGTGTGAGCAAAGTGAAAGAGTAATAGAAGCTGGCCTTTACAGGCTTGTATATAAAAAGCCAAAGGCTCACCTGTGACAATCACTTTAATGTTGCGTCTCCTACAGTGAATCCTCTTTGCATAAAAAAAAGATGGAAGATGTGGAAGGAAAATCAATACTCAGAGGATAGTTACGGTTGGGTGTCAACGAGCGATTGAAAGTCTCTCCCCGCATCACACACCCAGCTGTGTACGATGATGCCTAATATACGGGGTGACCTTCAAAATGTCATAAATGTGTTGTGCAATAAAGTGTCAATATTTGTGGTTATATGGAGCAGTATGACTTTTACAGTAATTGGAACAGTCGCATTAAAAGCTGCGGATCAGTCAACTGATTAAAGACAGGCATGCTGGACACCCAGCTAGTGCCGGGGAATGATGTGGATTCCTCACACGCGTGTGTACCTATGGCGCCTGTGCGCATACACTCACATCATACACACTCGTGTGAAAAGAGAGGAAGCACACCCAAAGTTCTGTTTTACCTTTCTTTGTAGTGTGTGTGTGTGTGTGTGGGAATGTGTGAAGCCCATTTATTATTGAAGGGCTGTTATATGCCAGGAGAGCACACTCGCATCCTCTCAGTAATGTGTCTTCCTCTTACAGGAGCACTATTAACCCTGACACACAAGGACGTGTGTCTGCGTGTGAGTGTGTGTGACAGAGGGAGACAGACATGTAGAGCTTGTGTGTGTGTGTGTGTGTGTGTGTGTGTGTGTGTGTGTGTGTGTGTGTGTGTGTGCGTGACTGTGTGTTTGGAAGTGTGGTCTGGTGTTTGTCCTGCTTCTAATCTGTGTTTTGGATTTTTTAATTTTAGCCCCATCTGGGGTGGGCAGGTGGGCTACTGTCTGTTACACGATCTGGGGAATCTTTGCCAAAAGGGGATCTGTACAGTAGACCGCTCGAAATATGTTTATGAGGAGGCGACTATGGCTACAGTATGGTGCAGTCCTGGACCAAGCACTGGGGGAATTGTAGTCGCTTTTATTTATTTATTTTCTGTCCACAGGCCGTCTTTTAAATGCATTCAAATTAAAATGCAAAAGAATAGGGCGGGGGCGCAGTTGATGTGTTCACACTGTACTGAAATTATGCAGGAAATTATATTTTCACCTGTGATATTAAACATACAATTTGTGTTTAGTATAATTTGCATCAAGCTATGTGATATGTGGTAGCATGAAGGTCACAATATTTGTCATGAGATGCAGAACTTCCTTGAAAATGCCACATTTTTCAAGTGGATTTAAGTAGGTTTAATGTAACACAGTACCATTATCAATTTTCCATTTTAACAACCCGACAAATTTTATTAGTTGTCATTTAATTTAATTTTTGGGAGGCTCTGTCCGTATCACTATACAAGTGGAAACAATGGACAACCTTGTTGAATGCCTCTCTGTGTATTTTTTCTTGCATACCTTCTTCATCCAGTCCTCTCTTTCTGCGCATCTTTCTCTCTGTGTGTAATAACACATATTGTTTAAAATTATGTGAAAACTAATTTTAAACCAAGATCCACAGTTTAACATCTGCTTCTAAAACCTAACTGTCTCCCGGCTTCTTTCTCTTCGCTTGTGCGCAGAATTAAACCGCACAGTTGCCAAGCCCAAGTAGAAGCAGCTGGTATTTAGTATCTGCGTATTGTCACAGACTTACATTTAGGTTGCCTTTCAGTTTCAGTTGTGATAAATAGCCCTCAGCCTGATAGCAGCGTCGCTGAATGGAGTTGTGTGTTTAGTGTCAGTGTGGAAGAGGACTTGCTGACTTGGGTCTTTCCATTCTGTAAACCTTATTTGACTCCCCGGCAGAGGAGGGGTGGAATGGGGTGGGAAGCGACGGAAAAGAAAAGATTAGGCTAATGTTAAAAAATGTTCCTTATTGTGTGGCGTGGTTGCCTAAGTGGGTTGCTCGATTTTGATTCTTTCTCTTTCTTTCTGGCTCCGTCCCCTCCTCCCCACGCACATACCAAATCATGTGCCAGATTAAAAAGTAAATAACATTTTCAACTGTATTTGTGCTTCTTGGAGGTCACGCGCACATGCTAAATATATATATATATATATATATATATTTTATTTTTTGTTTACCACAGAGGCCACCAACTCGGACTAGTTTTGTCTGAACCTTTCTTTTCATTTACCTCGGGAAAGAGGTTGCTGTTGCTCATGACCACAAAGTTCATGACTTCTAACACTTTTCAGGACCTTTCCCGGCCAGAACACATTTCAACTTAATAAATGTTGAGAGATACGCCTGCAGGAAAAAAGAAAGCACTAAAATTAAAAACTAAAGAATATTTTTATATGAATTTTGACTTTGCTATGAAATCTGTAAATCTGTGGTGACAGTTCTGCGCTGTGTGGGTTGATGTTGAACCTCCTGCACAGTGATGCCCATCAAATGCGATTGGAACTAGTACAGATATTTTTAATTTAACAGCTTCAAGATACAAGACATATCAAGCATCTGCTGTGTGTTCTTTTTGTTTCTTTCAAGTTTTTTTTCCTCCCCGTGTTGTGAACTTCAGTGCGTCATGCAGACCTTTAAATTTCATGACTGTCAGCACATCACAAGCTCTTAACCATCCGTACAACGAGGGCCAGTGTGCACAATCTGATGATGACACCCTCACCTCAGATTATGCTGCTGTCAACACATTCCCAGGTTGTCGTCACTCATCTTTAGATTCATATTCAGAGGGTGATTGTGTTGATAACAGACTGCTGTTGCACTAAACTGTGCATCATCGTTTTTTGGCACGCGGAGGAAGTGGCGGAGGGCGGGGTCAAAACCGTTATCACCCTATCATATCTCTGACAGCTACCTGTCAAAATCAGGTCGCAGGAAGAGATGCGAGGAGATCCTGCGTTGCTGACATAGACAAATCTATCTCTCTCTTTTTTCTTCTTTCTTTCTTTCTGTCTTATTTTGCATTGTTAATTTTTTCACTGCAATCCAGCATATGCTTAATAGGAATGATGATGATAGCAAGGATAAAAAAAGAAAAACAGGAGGAGAAAGGAGAGGCGGTGGTGGTGCAGGTGGTGGTGTTGAGGGTGTGTGTGTTTGAGTTGAGAAAGGGGGGGTGTATCTCAGGACTATGGTGTTTCTAAAGAAACTGAAAAGCTTATGAACTGTCAGCGTTCTGTCAGGGAGGAAAATAGCACGGCCCGTGAGCCCGTTTGATGCGTTTGACTTTGTGTGGCGTTCGCACATTTGAGCAAGGGAAACGGGGGACAATGACTGACAGACAGAGGAGAAAGGAAAAAAAACGTGTTGTGTTATGATGTGTGGAGGGCTGGTTTGAAGTGGCACTCAACACACCTTCCATTTGTCTCTCCCTCCTTGTGCTGTCTCTGTGTGCGCTCCAGATGTTGGGGAGGACTTGGGGAAGGCAGCGGGGAGCATTCAGCCGTCTCTGTCCCAGCATCGTGAGCGGAGTGTGGCCTCGTCCTCCAAGGATTGCCCCTACTGTGGCAAGTCCTTCCGCACCTCCCATCATCTCAAAGTCCATCTGCGGATACACACAGGTCAGTGCACCACTAACCCTTCCCCAGCCAACTGCAGGCATAGAGTGCATATCTCCAGCTATTAAACATTTATTGCACTTCATGCAAAATTTACTTTACTACATGTAGTGACATTGCTTCTGGGGTTAGACTGACATATTGGTTTATGAATATTGGCCTGATTAGATATTGGTGTCAATCTCCCTCTGATATGATGGATATGATGCATTAATTAATTGACTTATTGATTTTGTAATTGATACTACATTGACTCTCTCTAAGAACCCCTAAACTGGATTTACTACAGTGTCAGACTAAAAAATACACCTTAAGATACATTTCTAGATATTAAATCAGTAAGAAAGAAAGAAAGAAAACATTGTGGGACATCGCATTTCCTCCCGAGCTCAAAAGACATACACAAAGGAAGGAAAGAACAAAAAACACAAGATAAAAACAAACGCAGGCAGGAAGGAAGAAAGAAAGATCTGCTCACAAATCAAAGAAGAAATGAAAGATAGGTAGAATGAACAAAAACATGAAAAAAAAGACTGAAAGGAAGGGAGGGAGGAAGAAAGGAAGGAAAAAATAAGAAAGAAAGAGGTAGAAAAGAAGGAAAGAAAGAAAGATCTGCTCACAAAAGAATGAAAGAACAAAAGGAAAAAGGAGAAAGAAAGAAAGAAAGACAACATTGTGGGATGTTGCATGTGCCTCCCAAGCTTGAAAGGAGAGAGAAAGGAAGGGAGGAAGGAAAAAAATAAGAACGAAAAAAAGGCACGAAAGAAAGAAAGAAAGAGACAGGAAGAAAAGGAAGGAAAAAGAAAGAAAGACAAAAGAAAGACATTTACTGAAGAAATAAAGACAAGAAAGAAAGAAAGAAAGAAAGAAGAGTACAAAGTACCTCCATCAAACTGAAGCACACAGATGGTCACACTTTCCAGATCACAGTACAGCAATGCCCTGAAAATAAGCAGAACCGTAAAAACCCAGTGATCCCAGTTCATCAGTAACAAACTGTAATTCTCACCTAAATCATAATCCTGTTTAGTCCACGAGATGTAATCCTAGAGATATTTTCTGTGGAGTCTTATCAGATGTTTGATTGTAATGCATTTTATTCAAATTGACATAAAGACAAATAAATAAAACTATTCACGAGTAGGAATATGCGGAACAGTGTCCCTCGTTGAGGCTTAAGGCCGTTATTATTCTGTTTTTTCATACTCATTTCATTGAGCTCTAATTAACACAACAAGGGTTCAGTGTCCTCCAATGACATCACTCAGAGGGCAATTTCACACTCGCTAACTCTCAATAACTTTCAAGCCAAAACAAAGCCGGCCTGTCCACAGTTTAGGGATATGCGTGAGATGATGTGCCTAATAGATTTAGCTTTATTTCTCAGTCAAGCGTTCTAACCCTGTGAGCTGTGAGCTCTCTGCCCATACATCTCACCAACCAGGGCTCAGGCCCTCCTGTGCTAACCTGTCTGCTGGTTGTTGCTGGGAGGTTAAGGCTGCAGTCAGAGTAATGATGTGGACTGTGGACAGTAGCCAGAGATCTAACCCTCTGCAAGGTATGAACGCCCCACTGACTATCCAGGTTAAAGTCACAATTAGACCATGCAGAGGTCACCTTACAACAAGGACGGCTGGTTGTGGCTGCTGGGCCTGGTGTGTAAAGTGTAAGTTTGTAAGGTGATTCCCATCAGCCTCTCAGTTCATCTCAGAAGGGAGTTAGTATTTCTAAACTGGAAACAGTTGATTGTGATATTTGGACACCTTGCCATCAGATGTACAGTTAGTGGGGATTATGTTTATTTTCTATTAACCGATGATTGTATTGATTGATTGAATAATTGTATGTTAGTAAACCACATATCACCAGACAAGAATGTCAGTATAAAACCCTGAATCTTATTCACTGCAAATGTTTTTTTAATTTTTTGCTGTCTACAATACCTAATACAGTATGGTCAGGGTTAAGGAAAGATTGTGGTATTGCAAAATAGCTATGGTTGAGATATGATATGGATAAAGCTACAGAGCCCCATACTTTTTGCAAAGAAGTTCCATTAAAAAAACAACAATATATATAACAGAGAACAGCAACAAATCATCACATTTTCAAAGTTAAATCCACACAACTTCATAACTGACACAAGCTAATCAAACATTAAGGACCTCTATACAACATTCAGAGCATTGATATAGCAGCAAAACACCATTTCCTATTTGTATTACTTTTACTATTATTTGAGTCACTGTGTGTGTTCATGTGCCAGCTGAAATGTTATTATAGTCACCTAAAAAGCGCCAGCAGATGGCAGGAGCTACATTTGAAGTAGCGAACGCAAACATAAAAGTCACTTAATCCTACACAACAAATTCTTGCAAATAAATAAATAAATCAATAAATAATCAACCGAAGTTACAATGGGCTTTTAATTTGAAATACACACAAGAAGTGTTGAGTTTGAAATGATGGCATGGTTTATTAACTTTATCAAGGCAAACAGGAGCTGATATAAAGTAAACATAAAAATACAGAGGAAATAATAAATGCTAGAAACGGCCGTCTATAATGTAGTTTGTGTCAAATGAAGCTGGTAGCATCTGCAGTTGTCGTAAGTAAAAGCCCCACCACTATTTTTTTAATTTTCTAACTGTATGTCCGTCTCAATTACGAAGAAGTAACATTGTTTGCTAGTTTGATGCTAATGGCAGTACTCACCGGGTTGATAAAGTGCCTCTGCTATTTCACGCTGGGGTGCTGTTGACGTACAGTTGTCTACTGCAGCAGATATCGCTGTGTTCCTATTAGTCAAAGTGACAGTTGTGACAGGAGAAGTTGTGAACGTCAAAAAGAAAGTGAAAACAGCTAGACTTTCTGCTAACATCGCGAGGCGTCCCAGACATAGTTGCAGTTGTCAAGCCGAACCCTGTTCATTTTGTTGCCTAAACCCTACTACGTGTGACGGGAAAGCGTAACCATGTGCACGTCAAGTTGCAGTTGTACAGATGTAGTGCATTTATTTTGAAAGAGACTGTATGCAGACTGTACATGTATTTTGAAAACAGACAATGCATGTGACAGGCAGAACTTGACATGGCGTCCCAGGTGGTCAACAACCAGCACATCCAGGGTACCTTGCACCTCATATTTGGACGTGAAAAGTCCATGACCAAACGTCCATATGTGACTAGGTTGGAGTGAGAATGTGTTGTCCATACAGTTGTTGAACTGAGCTATAGACACCAAAACCATTTAGTTGCAGACTATTAACATGTTTTTTTTTCCATCTGTCAAATTGGGCGTTTTAACATGGACGTCCAAAAGGACTGACTACATTTTTGAGTATGCATCAAGTGGCCATTCGATGAACTGCAATTTTTGGCACGTCTGCATTGGCTTAACTTTTCAGCCCTGGAGGATGCTGCTTAGTTGTAATCAGCTGCTCTTTATTATGGTATATAGTCTGGCTGCGCATGCATGTTAGTGCATGTGTATATCTCTAGCTAATATACATCACTCTGCACTGCGTTCATATGGCAGTTACTGATATCAGGACAGCGTCGTTGCAGAAGCACCACCCTATGGTCTTCCCTTCAGATAATCTCTGTCAGTACGATCACCTTTGTTAACACTGTGAACACGCTGTTAGCGCTATTTCCTGCTAGCTGCCAACTCAGCCACCTCCATTTTGAGAGCCATGTGTGGACAACCTCTGAATCATAGATATGCTCTGAATATTGTATAGAGCTACTTTAATTAATTTATTTATTTCTGATAAGGTTTTGTGTGGTAACTGTAGGTGCTGAGGACCCAACCCATTTGTCCAATTAAAGCATCCTTGAGCAAGGCATTAGGATCCTCAGCTACAGGTTACCTGGATCACCTAGATAATACTGCAGCTTAATATCTATAACTTAAAGCAGGGGTCCAACATTTTTCAGGCCAAGGACCCCTTAGTTGACAGAGTGGGGACCACCTACTACATATGTTGTAAAATATATTGAATTGGACTTCTCTCATTGTGCCTGTAGCTGCTAAGTCAGCAGCAGCTGAAGCATGGGTAGTTACCTTAGCCTTAACTTCTGCCGATGACAGTCTCGAAAAGTTACAAAATGATGGCTCACAAGAATGCCACACATTTGACACACTGGCAATAACGTAGCTAAGCGGCCAATATGTTGGAAAAAAAACAACAACTTGCCATACAGTGATTAAGCGTTGGCTAGCTCATATGATTGCACAAGGGCACAGTCAGCCTGTCAGTAATGTTGTGTACTATAAACTCATTAGGTTTAGTGAAAGGCCAATTTATCTTTTCTAAAAATATGTTGGATTCAAGTTAATGTAAATTTCCAGACACATTTTACTTTTTTGAAAAAACAAAAAACAAAAAAAAATTTAATTAAATTATCAAGAGGTAATTTAGCGACCCCCCTGCGGCCCCCAGGGGCCTATTGAAGATGGAAAAAGGGAAAATGTTAACTGTTGGGCTAACTGCTAAAAATGTTTACATATATTTTCTTGAGAGGTGTCTTTAAGGTTTCTGTTTTTTGTTGTGTACTCATATGATAATGAGTAATGTCATATTTGAGTCAAATACGTAAAAGGTCTGTTAAGAAAAATAATTCTAAAACTGTGCTTTTCCGAGAATATAATTGATTTTTAGAACCAACACTATCATGTGAATAAAGATGCAGAAAAAAACATATTTTATGAGAGTCATTTAGAGCCGTCTCCACTTCTGTCAATCAAAGATTTATACCCCTCAATTCCGCTAGATGTTCTTGAAAATCTGAGTCCAACCGTCCTGACCTTTTTGTTAGTTTCTACACTTCACAGCGAAGTAATCCTTGAGTGCCACTGGAGAAGCCGAGGCTAAAACGCTGAAAAATCAATGCTTGCTTTTCTTCTTATTCTCCTTCTCTGTCTCCCTTGCTTTTTTTCCCCCTTCATCCTCCATGCACTTAAAAGGCAGAATAAGAGACCCCCCGTACAGTAACCCCCTTTTGCTTTCCTTAATAGGCACATACTGTACCTCAGATCTGGAAAGGAATTAGAGGAAGAGCTTTAAATTGTAGCATGCTAACACGTCTGGTGTATACTCATGTAATTAGGATCCTTATGTTAAATAGCGCATCCAGGTCACAGCCAGGCCATCCTCGGCTATACTCTACAGTAGCTGGGGATAGTGGTGGTTTTCTGGGGCGTCTGTTATCTGGTGGTGAAAGAGCTGAGTTATGTCTGCTTTGAGTAGTACAGTAAGGACACCCATGAGGGTCATATTTTATCATGGAGGAAGCAGAGACCTCAACCCAGGCCTGGCGTTAACTCATTTGGCAAAACACACACGGACAAGTAGGTCCATCTAATTCCATCCACACAGTATATTTTACATTTATCCATTCATATCTCGGAAATACAATAAAATAAAAGGTTTTATATGGAGCCCTCATCTTGGAGCAAAAGTGAGAAAGGTTGGATGTTGTCTTTTGGAATGGAATGTATCTCTGGCTGTGGGCCTATCTAAGCACAGCTTTAGCATAGTCTTGAGAAAAACAGCTTGATGCATCCCCAACATGTGGCCTTTAAATCATTCCTATAACCTAATCATACCAGCTCCTCTGTGACACCCTGATTACATCCACAACATGACTTTTACAGCGGTTAAAGATCCTCTCTGTGCTCTGGTGACAATACAGAGAAATTCACAGATGACAGTGGAGCTCCCCTTCATCCTAATGCAATGTGAGTGACACAATGGAGTTGCTTACCAAGCCAGTCGAGGCAGCATTGTGCAACGCGACGCAGAGATTAATGAGCGGCTAACACCAGCTTGAAAGGAATGAAGTGAATTTAAATTTCTCCAAAAGTTAAAGAGCTAATGTTACAGTATTAATTTCCTCTTGAACAGTGAGTGGGAAAATATCCATTAGCAAAATTAACCACAGTTTTCTAGGTAGCTAACATTGTGCGGCTGTGGCGCTACAGTGTGGGGCCACAGCTAATGAACACACTGCAGAGGGTGATATTTCATTATACAAATTAATGCTCACATTTTAATGGGAAAGTCACATAATGAATCTAGGCTTCAGTGACAGCAATTAGAGGCCCAGATTGTCCCCTTCTGGACAAGGCACTATTTAGCAGTAAGCAGCTGTGTGTAAAAAATAAAAAGGTCCTCGCTCTTGACAATAGCCACACATAACTTCAGGCAGGGCCGCATAACCAATAAGGGTCCCTGCTCACCTTTAAACGAGGAGAGGGGGAGACAAAGAGAGGGAGAGAGAGAAAGGGGAGAGGCAGGACTTGCCCATGTCACTTAACCTTAACCTAACCTTGTAATCAGGATGAATCAAGAGGGACCTGTGATCTCCCTCTCCATTCCTTTCATTTCTTCCTCCCCTTTCTCCCTCTTAATACATTTTTCTAAGTGCTCCCTTTTTCCAGTTTTTTCTCCATTTCCTATCTCTACCATAGAGTATCTACAATACAACAGCAATGCCAGATTCAGTATAGTATATTTGGCATTGGTATACACTTGTTCCTTAGTGTATACAGCGTGTATTTATAGTGTGATTTCCCCTCTCTGGCAGCTGCACTGTTAATTGACAACCCAGTCACCAAATGTTGGCATTGTACATTTCCGTAAAGCACAGATATGTTCAGTTTGTATGTTATAGTGTAGCAGGTACTTTTAAACTTAATGTTTCAGCTCTGTGTTTAACAAGTTGTTAGGTTAAGGCACAAAAACCACTTGGTTGTGGTTAGGAAAAGATCACGTTTTGGGTTAAAGATACCTGGTTTGGTGGCTGAAATGATGGAAATGTGATGTCTTGGTGAAAAACAAGCACTTTTTGTGACACTATCACTGGTGGTGACACAGCAATGGGTCTCAAATAAACATTTACGTTTGGTGGCTAAAAAACACACAAAAAACAACTAGTTTTGTTGTTTGTTGCTCTCAAACAGTGGTCTTCAGCTTGGCAGTCATCTCACCTAGTTGGTACACCATCCCCTCCATCTCCTGATGATAAAGTCAGCTCATATTCATCACTTTAAAAAACATTAATATGATACATATGAAATGTACAAATGTAACGTATCTGTGGTTTGCAAAAATGTACAATGCCAACATTTTCCTCTGGCTACTGGGCTGTAATTGCAGCATGCTCAACCCAGCACCAACCTCATATTTTAAGGATTTTTTTCAACACACAAAAATCAAGACCAACATCCAAGTAGTCAATGCCTGATAAATCATACTCCTCTTGGCCATGTTACATGTTAAATCATTGAAATGAACACAGTAATTGTAATATATATTTATATTTTCAGTCAACCCCCTGCTGTCAATACTCAGTAGAGCACCAAACGTATTAATCCACAGCTAAAACAGTTCCCAATGCATGTACTATTTACTCTTTTTTCCCTCTCTTTTTATCACTCAAACATAACTAAATATTTTGAGGCTCTTTCTGGAGATTTACATCTTTAGGAAGAGAGGTAGATGCTGTTGGTCTTGTTCTGTTATTGGGATTATCAACTACAAGAAAAATGTTGAATAATTTCAGCCTTATCATTTAGTGTATTATTTTTGCCAGTGTGGATACATTTATCAAAGGTTCCCAAGTGCACATACTTTGCATCTATGTTGTCACTTTCCCCTCTGAGGCTATTGAACTGTTAACCCTGACAGTATTAGAGTCATTCTCAATTCACCACTAACCACTAACTTAAGCAGATATAGTTGAAACAGATGTAAAACAGCTTCTATCCATTATACGGTCTCTCAAACATCCCATTGGTGTTTTTTTTTTTTTTTTTTTCCAATCTTCCGGCCAAATGGAAATTCATCTTCCAGTATGTCATATCTATTAAGCCATTTTAATTGCCCCTCTGTACAGGTTTGGGGTATTTATCTTTACTTGTTTCTATGGTGCTGTCACAATTCACACAAAGCCAGATGAAATCAGTACATGCAACATGAAGTGTAAACATACTATGGAGGAGCAGATCCCAGTGCAGTAATCAGGAGGAGGATGATTTATAGCCACAAAGGTGTCACTTAGATTTTATGAACTCTAGTTTTTCAAGTCAAAGCTAAACTTTCCCCCCTTCTATTGTTCACCTTTGGCAGGAACAAAATGTCCAAAGTAGCTCAGCAAAGCCAAGACGGACAACAGCAAAAAGTTTACCGTTCTATTTTTAACTCCCAAATAGCAATTTTCTGGTTTTGTGGCGGCAGTGATCTGTCATGTGGCTGGGAGGTTGTGCTGTTTGCGCTGATATCAATTAAAAGTGGATTAACGGGTACATAATGACCTTTAGCAGTAAATTGTGTGTAATGTTGCAAGGCAGGATACAGTATATTCCCCAGATGTCACACCAGGCCCCTGACGTATGATGGAGCAGATGTCTTAGCCAGTCCAAATGGCCCTCTAAGACACAAACACACACACATACATACACACAGGCTCAGGCCGACAAGCATGCATAAACATGTGTTCACACACATTCCAAATGGTGCACACACACGTACGTAAACACAAGTAGATGCAGAAATGCACTTGTCGTCTGTCTCGCTCGCTCTAGATATATTTAAATGCTTAATTTTAATGGAAAACTGGAATCAACTGATGGCTCTCTGAGGGCATGTGTATTTATTTTCAGGTTGCCTTACTTAGTAAACATCAAAAGAGAGTGTCAAACATACAATCTTCTGTGCTTTTCATTCTCATTTTAGATACGTAGATGGTACATTAATCTTTATTTTCCCCCCATGAACATTAACAACCTCTTATAAGGAAAGGAAAAAACAGAGGAGGAAAAAAAAAGATCAGATCAGTCTAATTTCTGTCTAATTTGGCTCCTAGAATATCATTTTGTCCAGTTAGAGGAATTGAGAATGATCATTTGCATCAGGGACGTTTCCTTATTGAATCAGCACTGAGCCTCTGTTCGGCAGCTCACAGGAGAAGCACTTATTGGGTTAAAAGCTCATCTCGTATGGTTTATTTTAAATATACTCTATGCTTCATAGCCACTCTAGCGTAAGAGAAAAGATATCAGGGCTATCTGACTGTCTGCACGCACTCTTTCCCTTTTTTTCTGTCTCTCTTAGTCTTTCTCTCTCCTATCTTCAGCGTTTCCACCTTCAATTTTCTTTTGTATACCCTCCTATTCCTTTCTCTCCTGTATCAATATTGTATTGAGTTGGTGTTTGTGGCCCTTTATTTGAGAACTCTGCAGTAGGTCTGCAGATCGCAGTCTTTTTCTGGAATGGTGCCCTCTAAATAATGATAAATTACTTGAGCAGTATGCCATTTGCTAATTATATCCATGATTTACTACACAGCCCGACTTAAATCATTCAAACCAGCCTTGCGTAACAATGCCTTTTTTTTCCTTTTATAAAATGGTTTCCATGTGTATAATCTAAACAGTTTATGGCCCTATGCTGTATATATAGAAATGTGCATACACACAGAAAACACTACAACCATCCCTTTTTCATTTCTTTTTCCACCAATCCCCCTCTCTGTTCACACAGTCACTGTTATCCCTCTAACAGAAATTCCACTCTGGGAACTTTTATATGTATATATTTAAAAAAAAAAAAAAAAAAAATCCAGCTTAGCATTTTTTCCCCTCTCTGTTCATTGTTTAATGAATCCAAATCTGGCTCAGACTCCAAGCCTATTATAATTGCTAGCAGGATGTGTTCTATTTCAACATAAGTATCATTCCAATGGAAGATCCACTTCTGGCAGAATAATGCTGGTGTTATACCATTATCAAGAATATTCATTAATATGGATGTGCAGCATAAATAAATATATGTAAATGTTACACAACAGAATCACCCCTTTTTTACCGTAATATAAATCTCTTTGATCTGTGTCTCCTTTAGTGAATCATATTGTTCTTTATCATAGGGCTTCACTACAACAAACATGTGGTTCACATGTGTCGCAGACACATTTCTTTTCTTCTTTTCTCTTTTTTTTCAATAATCATTGACTTATTTTTGCATTGTAGTGTATCATCCATATTTTATTCCACGGTGTGGCAGTGGTCGGGGAGATGTTATGCAGTGGCTGATTTATGCTCCTCAAGATAAACTGCAAATAGGGAATGTCCCAGAAATTGCACTCTCATCGCCAAGGCCTAGGCCTGACAGCAAACAAGGCCAGAACAGAGGCATGATGACCCCACTGCATTCACACACACACACATCCACGCACAGATACACACACACAGCCGCACCCTCAGCCCAAGCCCCTACTCGTGCAAACACAGATAGTATCGAGACAGTTTTGTTGTCAGCTGAAAATATTATCTCTTGTAGTGGACTGAAAGCACCATATGGCGAAATGTTTTTTTATGGTGTTGATGTGAATGATGGCTCACTTGGCGGGGCTGGATCGAGCTGGATCGACCCATATTCAGATGCCTACTCCACAACCCTACCCTGTCCCAACACACACACACACACACACACACACACACACACACACACACACACACACACACATGGAGTAACACACGTCTAACGGAGCAGAGCCGAAGTCTGCGGAAAAGCAAAGACATGGGATTGTTGATTATATGCAGGATCCTATTCATTATCACTTTATGTTGCAGTTTATTTCATTCTGAGCTTTATTATTATGTTTCTTCCTAAACTTCTTCCATTATTTTACATTTTTCACATCCACCTTTATCCTCAGTTAGAAATTGCATATGTTTTGATGGCAACTAAAAGTGAAGTAATTGCAAAATATCATCTTTTTTATAGTAGTTAATGAAATGCATATCTTTTTTGTGAGCTCTACCCATTTGACCTAATTTTCTTTGTTCGGGGAGGTTACATGACCCTAGGGTCCACATTCCCTGCTCCAATAAATAGATCTTGATATCCAGTCAATCTAATAATCAGGTTAATTATTCACTGTTTTCCCTGTCTTTCCCTTTCTGTTTCCCTCTCTCTTTCTTGGCCTCTCAGGAGAGAAACCCTACCGGTGCCCTCATTGTGACTATGCCGGCACCCAGTCTGCCAGTCTGAAGTACCACCTGGAGCGCCACCACCGCGAGCGTCAAAATGGCTCCACCACCTCAGGCCCATCCTCTTGCCACACCCCTTCTTCCGACCACAAAGAAGATCATGGGAAGACGACCGGTGGCGGCATCTTTGCCCGACCTGATGTTCTCCGTAATGTTTTCAAGGGCATGCCTCCCAACCTAGATTTCAGGGCGGGTCCGTTGCTGCCACATCAGTGGGCATCGACCGGCATGATGTCACCGCACGAGCGAGATCGCGAGCGTGGAGACCGCCGCTTTGACTCTGCCTCTTCAGCTGAGAACATGAAAACTGCTGATGGCCCATCCGCGCTGGTCTCAACAGCAACAGATAGCTTCTCCGACCTGAGCAGGGCTTACCAAAGCATGATGGGAAATGGAGTCCACTTTCAAGGTTCTCTCCAGGCCTTCATGGACAGCTTTGTCCTCAGCTCCATGAAGAAGGAAATGAAAGACAACCAGAGTCCAGTTCTCCAGGCCCAGTGCTACCATGACAACGGGGAGCCCAAAGCAAAGCGGGTTGTCTCAGCTGACCAGGAAAGAGAAGATAAGGCTGACGCCAAACAGAACTCGGAGCCTGGCAAACCTGGGTCCCAGTATGAACCACTTGATCTGTCTGTGTCAGTCCGGCCTGAGTCTGCATCTGGATCTCTCCCCGGCTCTTCAGTCACCATCCATGATAATGTGGCATGGCATGGCTGCCTCTTCTGCTCCTTCTCCACCTCCTCGTTGGAGCTCATGGCTCTGCACCTCCAGGCCAACCACCTTGGTAAAGCCCAACAGCAGCGGTCTGATACAGGCAAGGAGCTTCATGGAGAGACTTCTCCCATCACCTCCACCATTCACTCCTCCAAGACCTCTGGAGTGGCCGTTGACAAAGATGGAGACAGAGATGGTGAGAAAAGCCAGGGAGGTTGGAACAACCACATGGACCAGCCTTACAATCCCTTTCAGAGTGACTTCTACAGGCGGTTTGGTGGCTTGTATGATGGATCCCCAAGGGCCAGCCAGGGTCTTCAAGGATATTTAGGCACAACAGAGCAGGGTCTGGACCTACCCACTCAGACCTTTGGAGGAGCACCTTCAGCTGGGGATGACCAGCTAGTCGAAAGGGGCCCCCGCGGAGACGCCGAAGAGGAACAGGTTGGATCAGATGAAGAGATTGTAAAGGCTGGGGTTCACAGTGCCAGTGACACCCCCTCAACCACCCCCAAGAGACAGCAGCAACGGAATCACTCTGATGAAGAGGAAGAGGAGGGGGTAGTGGCTGAAGAGGAAGAAGAAAGAGATGAGGATGGGCAAATGGATATAGAGAGAGAGGAAGGAGGGAGTCCAGCTTCAGACCACCTCCAGAACCACCCTAAACAGCTCCAAGACAACTCCTCTCTTCCCCCAAGGAGCGGAACTGGCTTGGCAGCATCTTCCTCTGCCATGACACCGCTTTCTCTGGTTCCCCAATCCAAGAACCAAGCTTTGCCACTAGAGAAGCAGTGGCAGCAGGGCCTGGCCCTCCTGTCTCCTGGAGGCCCCCCAGGACTGTTGAAGGCTGAGCAGCAGACCCACCTAGAGCAGCAGATGAACATGCTGTCTGTCCTCAGAGCCTACAGCAATGATAACCTCCCCGCATTCAACGGCCTAGGAGGCGGAGCAGGCGGAGCACCCACAGGGGGCATGAAGAGGCCAGATGCACCTGGTGAGTGTGTTTAACCCCTACTGGCACTGTAACTGCTGCAAAGCACACACATATATTCACAGACACCCATACCCCACGCATAAAAAGTCGTGAATACACAGGTGTTTGAAACACAAATTCAATTTTCCCAGCGCTGCATACACATAAACACTAAACACACAAGACAAACACATATACATTTTTTTCCCTGACACCCACAAAGGAATCTCAGACACTCACTAAAGGTCTTGAGATTGGCTCTGAAGTGATTTCAGCCTTATTTCAAGCAAGTTTAGAAGCTATCAGCCTGCCGACTAGCAACAGATTAATCTTTATTACACGTTTATATTACTGGAAGTGCAGCGCCTCCCTCCCGCTCCACAGCATGGAGGGAATAACCCTGGATGAGTAAGAGCAGGACCTCAGCTCCCCGTGCCATCTCCTCCACATGTCTCTTAACTATCTTAGCTCTCATAAAGCCAGCTCCCAAAAGCCCATTACTTTATAAGACTCGTCGATCTATGACCCTGTGAAAAATGAACTGTCAACTTTCATGATTCTGCTAAGGTTACAGCCGCTCCTTGAGACTGAAGAAGGAAATGCTTTTTTTTCTCTCTTCTTTACAATGCTCTTTTGCAGTTTAGGGGTAGTTGCTAAAGTGTCTCCATAGAAAAAAAGTAAAAATCCAAAGTTTGAGTTGAGCTCTGATGCACAGACTTAGAGACAAAAAATGCAAAAAGAGAAATGTTATTAAATAAATAAATTCCTTTTTGATCTTAACTTTTTATTTTTTTCCCCCCGTGCTTACATGTGGCCTAATAGATAACCCACAATCATTAAAATTTTTATTTTGCCAATAAAATATTTAGCTCAGGTCTACAGTCATACATTCATAAAGGTACAGTAGAAGGTACATAATATATAATAATAATAATCGTCACCCTTTTGTTAATGAAGCAATGCAGCTACATGTGTTAATCTGACCTTTCCATCTGACAAAATGTTACCCGTTATCATGGAGCCAGGCTCTCTGCATAGCTTGACACCAATTCAAGATTGATGTATAAATATACATGTATATGTTTCATAGAGAAATGCCTTTGTGCAAGAAAACCCTACTTATTGTCTCACCAGAGAGCTTTTTAAAGCAAGATATTTAACGTGGGAAGTTCCCTTTTGCAACTAGGAATGCTTGACCTTTATAAATAAGGCACTCTCTATGGAACAAAAGACTTCTGACATGTTGTTAGTTTGTCCTAGTCTGAGTCAGGTGTTCATTGTAACCAAGCATGTTATTATTTATCCAAGTTCTTGGCAGAAGACACTCAGATCTTCTTCTATAGAAAACATACAACATTGTAGGAAACAAGAGTAGAATCAAGACATGTTGTGGTTGCTTGAATGTGAATATGACTAAGCTGTTGTACTTTGTTTGACAGAGCTCCTACAAGCTACTTTTACGGAATTTGAAAGATTATGTACTGATATCAGTGTAGTGCAGTTTAAGTTGAAGACACTAGAAACCAGAATGATGCTTTGAAAGAAAAATGCAGGAGTGGTATGTGGGGTCATTCTCACCACACACCTTAAGTGAAAGCTCAGATTTCTTCACATAGTTCAAAGACATGAAGTAAGTGAGCTGGAGGCTCTTGGTTGTCCATAGGTATGAATGTGAGACTGTCTGTGTGTTACTGTTAACCCTGTGACGGGCTTATACTACAGAGGGTATTATTATGCCTAAATCTAACCAATCTAACCTGTGATCATTTCACAATATAAACCACATAAACTATGTGTTTAAAACGGTGTTTGTTTGGGGTTTTTTTTGTTTTGTTTTGTTTTTATGGCAAAGACATGGTGATTGGCTACAAGTCATTACCCTTGTTGGTTGGGTTTGTTAACTTTAGGTAGGATGAATGATATTGGCTTGGGTTAGGGAAGAATATTAGGGTAAGAGAATCAAAGGCAGACTTAGGCAGGGTATGGGGTTCATGCCTTTGTCATCTTTGGGAAAAAACAAACAAACAAAAAACCTCACCATCAGTAGGGGGGCAAGTATAGCAAACACTCCTGTAGGTCAAATCAGAAGGCAGGAGGTAACGACTCGTGGTCATATGGGTTGGAAGACTTGTTGGGTTATGGATATGGTTGATGCTCACTTTTTCTATTTTTACTACTTTTTCAAGAATATCATCAAATTACTACCACTCGCACCGCTAAGACCATTGCTGCTGTTCAGAGGTAGAAGAGTACTCCATGCTACATTACAAATTAAAGTTATACATTTAAACTCTTTTTAAGCAAAGGTATATAATGATTATCTGCAACATGTACCTTAAGTATTTAATGTATGCAGACTAAGCAATATGTCCTATTGTATTATATGACTACTATTGATATTATTATTGCTATTAGTACTTATTCTATAACAAGGCCTCATATTTTAAAAACTGATCATAGATTTTTGTAATGTAAAGTTTTATCTGCAAAAATATCTAACTGTGGCCAAATAAACATAGCAAAGATTATATTTGTCCCTAGTACGTAGTGACGTAGCTATATAAAGTTGTATAAAATGGAAATAGCATCTCAGAACTACTGAATTATAGTTACTTCTTTCACTGTTGTTGATGCCACTTTTGTTACTACTATAACTACGACTGTGACTGCTGCCAGTTCTGCTACACATACTGCAGTTGTATGCTAAATCCTGGATGAGAAAATAGACACTCTTGTTTCATAGTAAAATGCACTATTACAGTCCCTCTTTATGTGTCCACTTGTAAACCCCTTGTGTTGGGGGTCACCCGCAGCGTGAAGAGCAACAGTCACACATTCCACTGTTATTTGGGTGGGTGGAGAAGGTGGGGGTAGCAAAGACATCCGTAAAACTCAATTCAGACCTGGCAAAATGTGATTATCTGGAGTGGGTTTGCATTAGGTTTGTATGCAAATACAGCATAAATCATTAATATCGAAATTCTCCCTTGAATCTGTGGAAGCTGTTGTAGGGCACGCGCCGCACGTCTGGAGTGGCCGTCTCTTCATTAGTATACCCAGAGGAGGGGAGAAGGGTTACAATGCACATGAATCTACTTGCACTCTGACACATAACAGATACACACATATACGGATCCACACACACATATTCACACGTCTGTAGTATTAAACCACACCTCCCTAAATTGGCCCTGGAATTGGATTTATCAATAAATGTCATTAACAGCAGCAGTGGCCCTGAGGTCTGTGTAATCAGACAAGGTATCTGGTTACTGAGGTACAGTGTGCTGTGTAAAGATTGATATGAACCCGCACCATTTGCTGTACTGTAGATGTGCTTAACGCAATCAATACTTGGCTGCAGTGGAGACCTATCTATAGCCATACATTATCAAACTTGAAGTATTACATTATTCAAACAGTGCTGTACATGCCACGACTGCTTGCGAACATTGCTCCTCACATCGTATTACTTACATTACCTCAGCCCCCTCGTTCATTTAATATATTAAATGTGGACCGGGACTTTAGAAGGTTGAGATTGACAAGCTGGAGAGAAAGCGTTGATAGGAGTGTAGGACTTGGATGAGCGCGTTGAGGATTCCAGAGGAGAAAATGGCAGAGCTCATAGCCGAGCACCTCTCGCAATCTGAGAAGTGGGCTACATAAACAGAGAGTTAGTGGATAGGAGAGAGACAGAGAAGAGAGATGGAAATGCTGTATATTCTCACATCAATTAGACCCATCACTTCCAATTAACAAGTACTCTCACATTGTGCTCTATAGTTCTCCTCACAAGTGCTGTTGTTTGTTGGTGTTTGTTGCTGATATAAACTCTCTGAGTGAGTCACCTCCTGAACACATACTAGATGATGTTAAAAAGAGTCTATTTTTGTAGACTTGAGAGGATGAACATGTATGTTCCTGTGTCAGTGTCACTCTATAGCAGCAGGAATCAAAGTAATATAGTAACAGTAAAAACTGAGCCGCTTATGTATGTATATAATGACTGAAAGTTTGTTGTTGTGCATCATTTTAGCAGTAAGTAAGGCCTAGGTCTATCATACCCACATTTAAGTGAGAGCTAATTTTTATTTTACAGCTATCTGGCAGTTAGAGGTATTTGTGGGTATGTAGAAACTATGTAACTGAAGAAAAAGTTAAAAAAAAAAAAAAAAAAAACAGCTTTAGCTATTGGCAAAAAAGTACTAAGTAGAACAACTCTTAAAAAACATAGATATCATGAGTAATAATGAATCACATGTTGATAAGAGGAAACCCTTGGAGTCTGTGTTCACATAGTGGTTTTCTTCATCAGAAAAACGGTGCCATGGCGCTGAGGAGCGTTTCATCCCAGTGTTCCATAAAAAAACATTCCCAGGACCTTTTTTAATGACCTGCTACGGGTGGGTAGGTGTCTATAGTTGCTCTCACTCTGCCTGTTCAAGGTGGGAATATCGCGCTGTTATGCTACCTCACAGCTCAGTGAAAAAAAAAAGGTAAGATCGTGGAATGGGGGAACAGAGTTGTCTCGCCTCTGAGCCAGGAGTGGAGGTAGTATTGCCACCGCAATGGTGTCTGTATAGGCAAGACAGCCGACAGGACAGTATCATGGCCTGGTCAGGCGCAATGTTTTGACAACATGTTTTGCATGTGACCCACTGCAGTATTTAAAAAATAGCTGATAGCAGCTAGCAGCTAACTCAAAGGAGAAAAACAATGGCCAAAAATGTTTGTAAATTGGGAATGTTTGTGAATTGGGAAGGTCCTTACCCTCTGTGCAGAATGCTGGCATGCTGTCTGAAATCACACATGGGAGCAGCATGATGCTACAGGTCATGAAAAGAGAAATTCAAAGTGGCCTTGTAGGGCGTCCCTTGTGTTAACAAGGCTTATGGCAACAATATCTTGACACTTATGTTAACTATGTAGTTAATGTAACTTTACATTAGCAGATGGTTGAATACACGGCGTACACTGATAAAAGTACACACCAGCAAAATTCACTGCCCAGATGATCTGCTCCCAAAATCCTTTGTTGTGATAGTTTGTGACTGAAAGATCATACAGCAGCAGTGGTGACATTGCCAGCACCTTTCTGGAAAGTCCAGAGATTCTCAACTCTAAGCACTCGGAGCAGCCACACAAAAAAGCGGGAGTGCTTTAAAGAAGGACGCTGGGCAGGGTGCTTCTTTTCTAGGCAGGCACATACACTCACTCCTCATTGGGAGCAATTGAAAAAAGACGCTGGCATTTACAAAAAAAGACTATGTGGACACAGGCCCTGAGATAAATGCTGGGCCTTTTGCATGTGCTTTAAATGCAAAACTCTGTACATTTAAAAAAGAAACAAAGAGTTATGTAATATTGCATTTCACTTTTTCCACCATACAATCTTGATGTGACGTCATTGGCCTTTTTGTCCTGTAACCCTAACATTTCTGTGTGTCTGTCTGTGTGTGTGTGTGCACACTGAGTTAAGGAAGTTTTATCTTAAATACAGCACTAGTTGCGTCACTTGTGGCCAATTACCTCTGTCAGAAGGAGTGTGCTCCAGCCTGCCTTCATTGTGAGGGATTTGAACCCATGAGGGCTGAGGTCATATTGGAGTAACCTGCAAGACATGTGCAGACCACACACACACACACTCACACACACACACACACACACACACACACACACACACACACACACACACACACACACACATCTCTATAGATGTACGCAGAGAGGAGGAGGAGAAAGCAAAAACTGAAACGCAGGCTTGCAGAGTAAAGTGCAAGCCATTGTAATAAAAGGCTTGTGTGTGTGTGTGTGTGTGTGTGTGTGTGTGTGTGAAAAGGTTCTGTAAAGCACTGATGGCAATTAAAGACATATGGTGGGATTGGTGGGCTCGCTGTGAAGCGCAGATGTAGTGGATCACAGTTGGCATGACTGGTGTAATTTTCACTTTCTCTGGTTTAAGTGGAAGAAAGGTAGGCATAACAAATTAAGCTCTCTCTCTCTCTCACACACACACACACACACAAACAAACAAACAAACACAATACTAGATACACATACGCCGGTTTCTGTACAACACAGATACAGTTACCAGAACTGTTTCTTTATGAATACACACAAGCAGCACTCACCACAGTTTTTAGACATTATTGAGCTCTGTTTTATCAAGCTGCTAAAAGTGAATATTTGGATTTTACTGTGTAAAGAAGAGTAAAGAGTAAAACTCAAAAATGAAAGCAATTTAATTTTGTATTTAAGACAGCTCCAAAGGTCTCTGAAATTATTTAAGAGATGACAGCACACCATCTGAGACATGGTCTGGAATGACTGTACAAAATATCATCGGACATGATGAGTAATATGTTAGCTGAAGCAAAAATGTCCACAGTAATTCATTATAGAATATGTTACCCCGCTACTTGCATTTGATTTGAGAATTTGATTGGATGTTACATTACTTTTTTTCTTTTTTATAATGCCTCGGCCACGGTTATGGCTGGGGCACAGAGGCATTATGTCCTCAGGTTGTCCCTCCGTCCGTCCCACTGTTGTGAACACAATATCTCAATAATGCCTTGAGGGAATGTTGTAAAATATGGTGCAAATGTTCACTTTGACACTAAGCTGATTAGTTTTCTGTGCTCATGGGTCAAAGGTCAAGGTGACTGTGACCTTGTCTGTCTCATTCTTGTAAATGTCATATCTCAGGAATTCCGCAAGGGAATTTTTCCAAATTTGGCGCAAATGTTCACTCAGACTCAAGGAAGAAGTGTTTAGAATTTGGTGGTCAAAGGTCAAGGTCACTGTGACCTTGTGTATTTTTCATTTTTTAAATGTATCGTACATTTAAAAAATGAATCACATTTAAAAAATGAACGTAATGAATGTAATCACTCCTAATTTTATATTTTAATTGCTACTTGAGGTATTAAGTGTTTTGTGCAAATATCAAGTTGTCCTTTGCAAAAAGACATATCACTGAGGATTTTTTTCTGTAAAGAATAATGCGCTTAAACATGAAACATGCTCTTAAAGGCTACTCTCATGTGTGATGGTAAATATGAATAAGTCACTTTATAAATGTGTCCATTCATCCATCCATCTATCCATTCATCCATCCCAGAAAGCAATAGGCAAGAGACAGATATCACACACTTACTCATACTGACAAAATAAATCCACACTGACAGATCTTCAGCAGATGGATAGATAGATCATGTCCTTAAATTTTTGTTGAGAAATTCGGAGGGACATAGGCAACCTGGGGGAAATGTATGTTAGTGGTAATACTATTAAATTCTGGGTGCTGCCCTGTTAACCACATCTGCATTAGTTTTAACTTTGTGTGGAAGCTGGAGCACAAAATTTAAAACACAGGAGTGACCAACTCTGTTAGTGTGATAGTCTGTTAGTTCACATGTCTTAACTCATTCTCATTTAACCTCTCTGTTCTGTCTGACTGATATAAGCTCACACACCTGCATGCATGCATTACCCCCCCCCCCCCCCCCCCCCCACCCACACACACACACACACACACACACACACACACATTTAAAACTTGTGATAATGCAAAACCTGGTAATTGCCAATAATACTGTCCTCATCAGGTGGTTAATTACCATGAATTTGGGTGCTGTTTGTCTCTAGGAAACATGTGCACATACACATAAACACTCACACAAAATGCTTTGACAAGTGGAAAAGGCCTGGGGTACTTATTGCTCCCAGACACCCCTGTGTTTACTAATGAGCTAGACAGAAAGCTTACCTGCATAGCGGTAATTATTCTGTACACTTAAAAGTAGGTCTGGAAGTTCAGAGAGGTGACATCCAAGGATCATAGTGGGGGCAGGTGGTGCTTATGATCTAATTTAGTATCCATATTGAGGATACAAAAAGGCTATGGATAGATCATTGGTTTAGGCAGTACACTCTAGTGTAATGGTTAAAAGTCTGTTTTCTTAAGATACAAACTGACAGAGCTGAAAAACAAAACCAGATGAACATCTGTGCCCCTTGTCATACTTTTATCCTCTCATTGTGGCTGCAATGCATTATTTCTCTTTCCGTCCAACGTTCAGTGCAGAAAGTTTTACAATACATTACAACACCAGCAGCAACACATGCACACAGTACTATATATTTTTAAATTTATTTCTTAGGATAAACCCCTTGAGATGTATCATCTTGTTTTCGAGGGGGTCCCCTGTATATCTAATGCTGTTGCTTCAGTAGTTTAGACTGTTCACCCAGCAATCAGTCATCACTGAGATGGGGTGACATCCATGCATGGATAATTTTGATTTATTACAATTTCTAATATGATGTAATGTTTTGTACCCTTTTTTAATGGGTTATGGTAACATTGGGCCTTATTCATCAATATCTTTCTAGGTTTTTCTAAATTGGTTTTTAAGAAAAGTCCTAAGACTAAGTCTGTGTTCTCATTAGGATGAATCCCATTGTCCTAGTAAAGTGAAAGAACGTGCCAGTTGATCCTAAGGAGCATAGGTAAATGCCCCACAAATCGAGGTTATTCTGCAGGAAATGAACACCAATCGAGCTGTCACATGTAGTCTCAGAAATGGATATAAAATTACACAAAAAGATGCATGAGATGCTAAAAATACACATTAATCAACCGCCTTATCTGCAAACAGAAAACAAAGGACAGATGAGTATAATGGCGCTTTTCAATGTGTAACTGTATCTGTTTGAGACAGAGTGGGGCAGAGAAGGTGGAAGGTGGACTATTTTATGCAATGTTGCTGCAAGGTATCAAATTATTATACTTTTAATGGAGTAATTGCTAAGATCTGGGAACACTGCAACATTGCTGCGACAAGTTACGGTTAGGGAAGACACAGCAGCACGCATACAATCAGACAGGTTAGAAGAGGATCGAACCAGACCATTGACATCAATTGGAGGTTAAACTGAAAGGGAACACAAGCACAGTGTTGTACAGGAAAAGTGTGTGCGTACAACTACAGCAAATATTGTGGGTGTTAGTTGAAGCAGAAAGTGGTAGCTAAAATCCTGGGTGCATCAAACTGCAACACTGCATTTTATTTCTAAGGAATTCAACTTTTAATGCGTGAGAGGAAGACGGTGTTAATTCATCTTAAAAATGTTACATAGTCTTGCTTTAAAACTTGTGTGATCAACGGACTGTGGTTTTATTGTCCGGTCTCACGTCTTTTAAGCTTAGAAACAAAATACAAAACTAAGTCTAAAGTTGTAATTAAACGCAATTATCTTTGAACAATTATGTCTTTGTGTTACTGCAAAATGATTGGGTAAGGAGTGACATGGTTTTGGATCAGTGTTGGAGCTCCTACGTCTCCCTGAAACTCTTGGTTGTGTCACTGGACAAGCCTCTTGTAAATAGCTTAATAGCTTTTAGATCGTAAAAGGAGTATTTGACCAGTATATGACTGACTGAAACTCAACAACTGACGTTTCTCCGTTCAAGCAAGTCCACTTGTACTCCTTCCTCTCCTCTTAGATCCCCGCATTTCACTTTCCCACACTCCAGGATCCTCCTTTTTCTTTATCTCTCGCTCTCTGTCTTTCTTTCTCTCCTCGTTGCTGGAGGGCACGGGCTCCTCCAGTGATTAAGCCGTCTGGAGGCCTGTCTCTCTGTCTTTTACTGAGAAGAAGACGACGACTGTTGGTGATACACTTCCCCCGGCTCTCATTGTGTGCCTCCGCCATGCCGAGATGACAGCTTTGACAGCTGGCGAAGGCGAGGTGCTATTTCACATGTGCTACAACATTACCAGTTTAACTTGTGCAGAGGTGAATTATCACCTTGTCACCCAAAAGTGCAAATAGTGTAGTTTTCAAAGAGCAATTAAGTGTAATAGCTGCTTTCAAGCCCTAAGGATGGTACCTGTTGCTCACTTTCGCTGTCTCTCTTTTCTCCTCGGCAGATGTGATAACTCTAAAAATATTTTCCCCTCGCTAATTCCCCAGATATCAACTGCTGCGCCTGCTGAAAGGTCCTTTTTGAAAAGGCTTCCTATTCTTCCCGTGTTCCTCTCTCTCAGCCGTATTCACTAATACCGCCGATGATATTGGCCACATCACGTTTCCTGGAAGTACAGTACAGTGAATGAAGGGCAGTATCGAGTTGCCCTTGAAAAGGAAATGGAGACGAATGCTGGATGATTGCAAAGTTACATGACAATTATTCTATTCATTATTTTAGAAGCAGGATGGGGAAACAGGAGTGAAGACAGCGTGGGAGCCGGGAGGTTACAGGGAGCTGGAGATCACATTCATACACCATATGTGTGTGTGTGTGTGTGTGTGTGTGTGTGTGTTCACGTGCAAATCAAGTGCTTTTATGTATATATGCAAGTCTGCATACCCTTTTCCCCCCCGTGCACACTCATAGCCACGTTAGTGCGCATTGTATTCGATATTGCAAAACATGAAACAATGGGTTATAAATTGGCCTTCCAACCCGATATATTTGACATGATCTCTGCTTCCCATCTCGTTAGTTTGCTGTTTGTTTCTTTTCTTCCCTGACTCCTGTAGACTTTGTTCAGTTTGAGTTGCTCCTCTTAAGAATGCAACGTTCCCTTCCCCAGGCGCCCCGGAGATGTGAGGAGGACGCCTCAGAGGAGTTGTACTCATAAAGCTCCTCATCCTCCGAGGGAGAGACAGAGAGAGACAGCAGAGACAGAGAGAGAGAGAGAACAGTACCGCCAGGCAAAGACACACAGGCATAATAACTACACTTACACAGCTAGTCGACACATAATGAGACAATGCCGCAGCAACTTCAAGGAAAAACACAGATATATAAAAAACAACAGAGAGCAAGGCAGAGAGAGAGGGAAACAGGGGGTTGGGGGTAAAAATAAAAAAATAAAAATGAAGAAACTATGTCAACTTTTATTTCCTCTGTTATTCCACATCAATGGAAGCATGCAGTGATACTAATAAAAACAAAAAAATATACACCGGTATAGACACATAGGCAGCAAGTTGGCGTGTTTGAAAAGCTCTGTGGCAATTAAAGACAAATAACTTGCATTATTTCCCGTAGTGAAGGATGATCCCGACCACTCGCTAAAAACATGTTTGATTTAAACATCAAAAAGCGCCGAGAAACAAATAAATAAGACACAAATAAACAAAGTTGCGCTAGATAAAAAACAGAGGGAGAGAGAGAGAACACAAACCGCGGGGGGAATAAGAAAGAGAATAGCGAGCATCGAGACAAATAAGCCAGCAACATTATAACATTAGCAGTTAGAAAATACACTTAATTCCTCGGCAGAGATGGATATAAACTGCATTGTTGCGTTGCAAATCCCAGCGACCGGATTTAAACTGCTGCATTGTTTTATTAGGGAAATATGGGGGTGGAGGAACACTGCTTGTTCTAATTACAGTGATTTAATCAGGATTAGAGAGGTTACCTGGATGAAGCTAGGGGGCATCCATGGCAAGGGCACATGCTTTTAGACAGACTGGTTACACGCAGTGGCGTGTTTCACAGAGCCGGTCCTTATCGAAACTCATCTGCGACAATGACTTCAGCTTCGAAAACAATGACTTTCTTTGCTCTTGCATGAGTAAACACTGGCCTATTGTTCTGCCTCTCTTTCCCTCCTCTCTCTGTCTTTATTCCCCCCCCCCCCCCCCCCCCCCTGCCTAGTTAAACAGCAGGCAGAGGGAATCCATTTTAATCTGATTAATAACTTAGTTGATCACATATAACCCAATTTTCATTCAGTGCCGCCCTTGTCCGCCCGGCCACACCCACGCTGACCTTTGGAGTCGCCACAGTAACAATAAAGCACAATAAGCACCATTGTCCTGTCAAAAAAGCTGAAGATGTTTTACATCATTACAAAAATTTAATGTCCCCATCTTTTTAAATGGGATGCTTTCTACAAAAGGCCAGGCCTGCAATTGAGTGTGTATGTGTATATGTGTGTGTGTGTGTGTGTGTGTGCAAGGGGGTTATTACAAGTGGGATTCGAGTTTCCTGGGTCGCGGGGATGGGAACAACTTTTCTCATGCATTCACAGTAATATGAATCGTCCTTTTAAAACAGATATGGTTACATATTAGTTTTGAAAGGTACAGTAACCGGCTCAATGTTAAGCTGCCCTCCAACACTGGGGCTCTTTGTTCCCTGGCCCAGCTAATAACTGGCCCCTGATCCTCATCTCTTACTGGCTCAACTTTTTTTTTCTTTTCCTCCATCTTTTTCCCCCTGAATGTATCTTTGATTACACCGTTATATGAGCTTCGTTTTGTCATTTCAATTTCACTCGATGTGTTTAGCGCTGAGAGATTTGTATTCAGGATTGGCAATTATGATTAGAATGCCACAAAGTAAGCCTTGTGAGTTTTTGCAATGACAAGTGAAAGAGAGAAAAAAATATCCTTCCTCCCTTTCTCTCCCTTTTTTTTTCCCTCACACACACACACACACACACACACACACAGGAAATATGAATCAAATATTCATGAAGTGGGCTGAGGTTCTCATACACCCATATGCTTCCTCATTCAAGCAGCTTGCAGTGGACATAGGCATCCATCCAGCTTGTGTGACACAGCCGGGTGTGACAGAGAGCATGACAACACCTCACTGCCACCTATCACCACTACCACGATAATCATCAAATAGGTCATCGCAAACATGCGCTCCTCTCCTACTCCCTTCTCTTTTCCCTTTGTCCTTGTTGCCCTCCGCTGTACCCCGTGACTTCCTCTTTCGTTTAATAATCTGTTGTGAGAGAGATGAGTCCTCCGAGCTCCGTGATTCACTGGCCAGGAATCCTTGTAAAATCAGGGCGCCGTGCATTTGCCAGTTTCCAGAAATTGTAAGAACTTTATGGTTTATAGTTTTTTATTATGCCTCAGCAGGAATGAAAAGGGTGCTGCGAGCGGAGGGTCCGGGGGTGCGGGGTGGAAGGGGGGGGTTTGGGGAGGGGGGTGGATTAAAACTGAAGGGATTAGCACCACACTTTAAGATAAATCTTTTTTAATGTGAAACCTCATCCCCGCTCATTCTGGGGTAACCACTCTTATTAACTGCTTTTCTATCACTCCCTTTTATGCAGCCTATTTTTTCGCCGAGCAACTTTAAGTACAGGCTTTTGGACACGGCCGCGCGCCGCCAACTCTGCCAGTTACACAAACAACGTCCCTTTTTAAGCTTTTAAACACAGAACAATGGCAAAGCACATAGCTGCGCACATTAATGCTTTTGTATATGGGAGGGGAAGGGGGGAAAAAAAAGCAGGAAAGCAGAGGAGAAGAAAAGAGATAAGCAGAGCTTGGCTACGCTGCCCCTCCATCCCTCCATCTCTCTGTTTTCTCTTTCTCCCTCACTCTATCTGTGGAAAAAAATCTCTCTTTCCATCATCAAATCCAGGCTGATCTGTATGTGTCGGGGGCTATACAGACAAACATCATATTCTCAGTCTCCAGACTCTAATTGACTGAACAAGGATTGGTCACACTTTTAAGAAGCGTTCCATAATGGATTTCCATGTTTGTGCCTCTTTTAACTGGCAGTGCGAATGGAAGGCATAAATGTTGTCTTTATTACCGAAAACAACAGCCCTCTCTCTTTCTGTCTCCCTCTATCTCTCTGTATCGCTGTGTTTTTTCCTCTCGCCGTAAAAGACGATATCAGTCCTTGCATTCATTGCAAGGTCAACGCTGCCTGACAGATGACAAACGATCTCAAGATGGCCACATCATCTGTCCTGTAGTTGTTGGGCGCAAAAGAGATGAATGCATCTATTTTTTTCTTCTTTATTCTTCCTCCACTTCTTTAATTTCATTATCACGTCATGGAAGGGGAGGGGAGAGGGGGGCAGAGTGACAAAAACAGCCACCTGATTATCCGTGGCACCGGCTAGAAGTGCTTCCAGGCCAAAAGCAAAGGGAGTGGGACAAATGAGCAAGAAGGGAATCTTTTCAAAAAATCTGCACTTATCGTGTTTCTGTATCAAGAAGCAGACTTGGCAAGAGATGGGGATTCAGTATTATGTACAAGCTGCTCATCAGATGGGAGTTGGGTTTATTTCTGTGGCCCACCCTCCCTCCCCCCCAACTCCCCTCTATCCATCCATCCCCCCCTCCCATCCTCTGCCACCCCTCTTGTTTGCTTCCCATCCAAGATGTGTCTCATTTTCCCTGACTGGACAGCTACATCAGAAATGCCCAAAACAACTTGGCATCCTTGTGTGGACAGAACACAACTTTTCATTTAAATTATTTGATTGATTTTTCTCACTGTTTATTGTTTTTTTTTCTTCTTCTTCTTCTTCTTCTTCTTCTTCTTCTTCCCTTCATCTTTTTTTTTTTTTTTTTTCAGGCTCATTATCTGCGGTATGGAGCACGGGGTAAAAAAACACACGTACACACACACAGAGCTAAACTCCATCTCCGCCAGTGACGGCCACTTTTGACAAAACACTAAGTGCATTTCTTAATTATCTGACTTCTCTCTAATACCGTTGTCATCTCGCAGACAATCCCTCTCCTCGCTCTCTGATGTTGTTATTATGTTCTCATTTGGACGCTGGCTCTCTGCAGGTAGTCATCCCCCGCCACCCCTCATCGTGTCCCTCCTCCTCTTCTCACACGCACATACACCCGCTCCGTCTCCGTCTCCTCACTCGCTGGTCCTTGTTAAACTTTGCTTCGTCCTCTTATGTATCGTAAAAAAAAAAATCATACCACCAGTACAAGTTGGTATCATTTTGTCCAACAGCGAATGATGATTCTTTCCTGTCTTTCTCCTCCTTTGCTAATGAATCCATCCCGTGATCAACACCATCCGTCCATCACCAAACATCCCACCACCACCACCCCCACCACTATCCTTCCTCCACCTCCTCTTCATCATCATCTGACAAAAAATAAAAGCTTGGCTTGTTAATTAAGAAAACAAATATTCAGCAACTTTATCAGAAGTGAGGCAGCAGGCACAACTTTTTTTTCTGTTCCCTTTTTTCTTTGCCTTTTTTCCCCTCGTGAAAGAGTGCCGTCAGCTTACCTGACATTTTATAAGAACACGTCTTTCTTCCAGGCTGTTAACTTCAACACAATGCAGTGCTTTTGCAGGGAGGCCGTTGTTTGCCTGTTTCCATTAAGTATTAAAAGTTTATAAAGAAAATGCAGGAAGCTTTGTTCATTCAGTGCATTTTCACACCCTTTTTTGTGTTCTCAGGTGTGTAGAATCTATCTGGTGCAGTCTTACAGTAGATTCCCTTACACAATAAAATGAGCCAAACTAGTCTATTGGTTTTTTGGGGGCTTGAATGTCAGAGGTTGCAGTATTGGATCTTACACCTATTGAAGCTGACGCAGTATAACAAAGCGTGCAGGGCCCAAAGTAATGATCATATACAAATATCAATATGAGAAAGAGTGTGTGCTAAAGAAGACACATTGCTATTGATGTTTAAATAACTGTAGCGCCAGAGAGATGGAGAGAGGGGGAAAAATGTGAATCATATTTTCTCACTGCATCTTGTGTGGGGGAGAAAAAGCACATAATCGAACACACCTCGCGAGGTGCAAACAGTGAAGCCAAGGGCAAGATAAAAACAGCACCTCTGTCTTTTCTCTTTTTCTCTGCCAGGTGAGCAAAACTACAAATATATATATATAATCAGTTAGTCTGCTGTGTTTTGCTGTGAGATGCATTATCTGCCTGTGTTTCTGCTGTTTCCTGAAAGAGACAAAGAAGGGAGTGTTTGACAGTGCAAGCTCTGGTGATAAAAACTAGTAAAAAATTATGTCTTCAAATGTGTTTTTTTTTTCTCCCCTTCTTCTGTGTGTGTCTTTTAATTTGTCTGGGCATACGCAGCTGTATTTGCATTTCAAATACTCATATTTGAAGAGGGTGGTTTAAATGCCAAGACGGGAATTGATGACAATCACCTCGACTCACAAGCATTGGCGAAAACCCTCTCTCCTCGCCGCTGACATTAAAACTAAACCAACGGCCGCAATGCAAACACAATACAAATATATATTTATCTTCCCTGCCTCCCTTCTTCCTCCACCAACCTTTCTCTTGCTCTTTCTTTCCCTCCATCTCATTATTTTAGTATCACTTTACATTTGAATATCAGTTCCTATACTCTCAGGGCAACAGTGTGTGAGCTGCCTCTAACTAAAATAAGAGAATAATCAGCGGGGTTCAGAATGAGAAGGAATTGATTCGGTGGCAAACAGTCGGGGTGCATGCACACTTTAACACACACGCACAGCCTCCTCCCCTTTCGCTGCCTTTTCCTCACTTTTCCATATTCATTTCTGTAATTTACAGTAAATCCAATAGCTGTCAGTCACACACAAACACACCAAAGAAAAAAAAAAATAAAAAACGCTGTAAATTTACAGCGTTTGGAAACAGCTGCTGCAACATTTACAGCAAAGACCACTCTAAAATATTAAAGATGTGTCATCACCGGCGCTCGGCCCCTGCATCTGTAACCATCTGCTTTCTATTAAAACATTACACCCAAAAAAAGCACATGCAGCCCGCTCGCTCGGCGATGCTATTTCCAGCCTTTTTTTTTTTTTTCCCCTTTCAGATCTGCTCGATCTGGGGGAAACTGTATTGGCACAGACAAACAACCTTTTCAGTCCTGCTGAACTCCCCCAGCTGACTGGAAACATCAAAAACACAAGTTCCTGAGTATCTGGAGCTTTTGTACAACCTCTGCTGTCGAGCAGCTGATATTAAATACCACGGGATACTGACAGATCAAAAAATACATGACTGTAGCAATCACAGGGTCAGAAGTTTAAGGCAGTACTGAGTTCACAGAATACGACCTGTTTAGACTGAGATAAATCTTCCCGATTAAAATCAATAGTGATGTTTGTTTGCATGTTTTAAGGGCTTTTCTATCTATCTTTTATCAGTTGCATTTTCTTTATGATGAATAATAACCGGAGGTCACATGCACAACCCTCCTTTTGATTTATTTCATTACATTACTGGTCCCATCCGAGTGTCCTTGAGCAAGACACTGTACCCTCAAGTTGCCATGACTAAGAGCATCAACTAAATGTCTAAAATGTAAAATTACAGTCCTCCCTTCCCTGATGTCCTTGGGTTACTCAGGGGTGTGGAGGCGTACAATGACTCAGACTGTTTGGGGCGATGACATCTGTCCTGTTAGAACAGATAGAGAGAGAAAAAGGAGGAGAGTGAGAGCTGGGCTTCTGAAAGCAGCGCCGCAAAATATTATGTTACAAGTGAACAGAGAGAGAGAGAGATGGGAGGGGAGACTTATGGGCCGAGTCAAAGGTAAACAATTACAACATCGTGACTCACTTTTTTGGAGCGTGGCTAAAGGAAGATCATCTCTCCCACTTAATAGGTAATTTCCTTTGTCTCCTGAGGATCATATCACATGTTGCCTTCCACGGGGTGGTCTGCCGCGGGAAAGAGAAAGACAGAGAGGGAGAGAAAAAAAATTACAGATTGAAACTTGGCTGGAAAACTTTCACAACAGCGTTCCTTGAGAACCATTCTGTTCAAATTAAACAAGTGCCTGTTTGTGAGGAATGCAACAACAGATTCAGAGGGACATTTCCCAGTTTCTGTCTTATTTTTTTATATATTTCATGCTTTCTGTCATCTTGTCTGTGCAAAACTAGTTGTCCATTTTTGGGCTGTCATCTCCTCTTTCTTCATTTGCAGCCACTTCTCCCTCTGGTTTTCTTTCCCCCACTCTCTCTACGTCTCTCCGTCACTCTCCCTTGTGATGTCACTATCTCGGCGTGAATCATTAGGATATCAGTGTTCAGCCAGTGACAGAAAGCGCATGATTAACAAGCTCTCTTGTTTTTCCTCTCCTCTTTATCCTCCTCCCTTTTTTCTGAAACGAGGACTCCCGCTGCTCCCAACGACATTTCTCCTCATTCTCCCCCCCCTCATCATCATCCCTCCTTCCCTTCTCTTCTTCCCTGTCGTGGATGGCAGGGAGTCACAGGTGTGTGACAATAATTACACATACACTCAGAAAAAAATAATGTCGTTTCCTCCATTTAATAAGTTTGCAGTAAAATAGGCAGCGAGATAGAGAGAGAGGCAGAGAGCTCAAATCTTATCGGATACCCCAACCTCTAACTTAATCATATGGCTCTTAAGAGCAGCCTGCCACCAGCTGGGGCTCCGTAATATGCATGCAATATGTGTGTAAAACGATACGCTTTAATTTTGAGCCCACTTTAAGCAGCAACAAAATCTGTTTATATGGGAGACATTTAAAAAGAAGAGAGGGATGGAGGGAGGGCTAGCAGAGGATTGGGTTAACTCTTGCTCTCCAGGCTTGACAAAAGCCATCTGTTGGGTGTCAACTAGTATCACTGTACACACTGTAATGTACAGAGAGTTGGGAACAAATGGTGATGCAAAAGTTTACTTACTTTCTTTGTTAAAATGGGTGCAAAGTTAGTCAGATGTGGCTCACATTTCAATATGCCCCCTGTTTTAAAATGCAGTGTTCCCCTTTTATGTCCCTTTAAGTAACTTCAAAGCCAGACTTAAAGCCACATTCTCTCAACAAATGAAAAGTTTAATTTATGACAGTTTCTCGATTCAATACACTCACTAGTCTTGTTTCTACAGGCCTTTGTGATGGTGGATTATGTTTGCAAACTTTATACGTATATTGCTGTATTACAGACATTAAGGCCTTTGCAGACCAAATCCATTTTTGTTTGAAATTATCTCAAGTGAAAAAATAAATCTGACCTCATGTTTTGTCAATTATTTTTATACACGGACTCCAAAACCTTCGTCTGTCCTTAAAGTTTTCGGAACAAGTTTGATTTTCTTTGCTATTGCACGTCTCTCAGCAGCCTTTAGAGAGTTGTTTTACCGGGAAGCAGTGAAGAAAATGTGCCATAACCTGCAGGACGTATACATCCATAAAAAGAGAGAGGGGAACAGGGCAGCAAGAAAAAAGTGAAAGCACCATGTCCTTCCTGAAATCTTCCATGACAAAGAGAAGGCAAAGTGTCCAGAAATACAAAACAGCAATGATGATGCTTGCAGCAGAGTGCAATGCAATAACTGAAAAGGTATCATTACATAACTAAGGTAGCCACAGTGCCTAATGCAAGACGCAGGCATAGAATGGTGACAGGAAGGAGATACCTTCAATGGAGAGAAGCAACTTGACGTGCTCGAAGTGTCTCTTTCCAGGAATCATAACCGATTCATTTTGCAGAGGGAAGTGTCTACTTGTGGGTGACAGTCTTGTGCTCATGACAGCACAGGGTGTAAACATTAAAGGCATCTTCTTTGGCTAAGCTGTAACGTTAGCTAGCTCAGCGGTGCTAGGTGAGCTGGCAGCAGATGCACGCTTCCTTCTGTGCATTGATATGGTTAGCAGGTGTAGTTCAGTGGCAGCAAAAAAGTTCCTACATGAAAATGCTCACAGCAAGGTCTGTGGATTATCTTGAATAACGGGGTCATGACTTCTGGAAACAGACATTGCTGTTTTTCAAATGGCCGATATCAGAAAAATGTGAATTTTTGATTTGGAGGTGAATTGTCCCCAATTCCATCAAACTCATCCTATTTAGTGTCTTTGGAAACTTAAGGATCTCTATTAGAATGTTTAGAAGTGATGTGGCCAAGCCACTGGTGTGTCAGTGGGGTTCAAGAGGTTAATCTTTTTTGTTTCTGGCTTGCATGTATTTGCATTGATTGATTACTCGGGTTGATTTGGAGGTTTTCAGTACAGTAACAAATGTTAGAAGCTTGCCTTGCTCTTTGTACTCGAAGGGAAGCACAAACCAAGTTGATGATGGTTAATGACTGTGATGACATGGGTTCTGGGGATCTCCAGGGGATGGAAGCGGGATAGACAAACTGTGCTGCCGTTTGCTTGAGTCGCCCCATCTAGCGTGTGGACCGGGGGTATCACCAAAGGGTTAGACAGAGAGAGGGACAGAAAAAATGCAAGAGCGAGGCATTCAAGGACAAGGGAAGCAAAAAGCTTTCGGGGAAGGAAGGAGTGGAAGGGGGGAAAAGAGGAAAAGATTTGGAGGGGAGGGCCGTGTGTAAACTTCAAAAAGCCTCTGACGGCTGCTGCTGCTGCTGCCGCCGCCAGCCCTGACCACTCTACAGATGCTTTTGTTCCCCGCTCGCTCTCTTTTGCGCCCTCCTCTCCGTAACCCCCCCTCCTCCTTTTCTCCTCTCTTTTTTGCCTGGTGTCTTTGGTGATCCAGTGCGAAAGGAGCGGGGGCTATCAAAGCCATCGCTGTCTGTTACAGACTTCAAAACCCGGGGCCCCCGTCCGTCCATCAGCCCCAATCATCATATCTGCGAGGCCCGAGCGGAAAGCCTCATACACTGGAGGAGAAATATTTGATCTGTCTTCTTTGCGAGGATCAACAGTCACACAAACGACAGGAGTGCCCCGGCGTTGCAAAGGGAGGAGGAGGGGAGGGAAGAGGATGTGGGAGGACTGCAGGAGGGTGAAACAGGGCAGGGGAAGTGAGGAAGGGTATCATAATGGAGGAAAGAGATAAAAATGCATCTACACTAGGCTTCATAAAGTGAATCCTTATTCCTCAATCTTAAAACTCCCGTGCAAAAATAGCTTTCACATTTCATATTTGTGTTCTTAAACAATATTAATATTTCGGCAGAACTCACATTTAAGGCAAGTGACATGTTGAACATAGACTGTATAGATATAAGGAATAAGTGTCAGGTAGTAGGTCATTATTTTTACATTATTACCACCACTTGTTTTTCTAAATTATCCTTTTTTCTTTTTGTCTTTCTTTCATTACGACATTATATTATAACAAAATGAATTTAATACACCAATACAAAGTGGTGGATACACCTACATAATCTTATTTTAGGCACCTTTTTTTAACTACTGAGCATCAAAATGTTATTAATCCCACCTGCCAAGCTACTATGTTTGTTTCTACTGAATTTTCTTTAATATTTAAATTTGTAAAATAACAATATAAAGTCACAAATTACTTTTTTAAGAATAGAGTAAGAACTTTTTACTTTGTAAGACCTCTTAGCACAAAAAACAACGTAAAATTGATGTTTGAAACCACATGATTTATAATTTTGATAAAGGATTGATAATTACTAACAATTTAGTCATTTTTCAAACCATAAATACCCAGACATTGTTGGTTCCAGCTTCTCTTTGTGGGGATTTGTTGTTAGGGATTTGTTGGTTCTTGGAATTTATAATGGGCACAATTGTCTAATATTTTGTAAACTAAATGATTCATTGAAAGACAAAAAAAAATAATAACACAAATTAATTGATTACTGTTTCATATTTGCAGCCTTGTATGTACATATGGGATAATCGCATAGAAATGTCATTACTTTATATGCACCTGACTACTGAGATTTTTGTGAGTAAGGTTATGGTTTGCCTTGCTTTTTATTTGTCACTACACTATGACTTAGTGCTCCGACTAATAGACTAATAGGCCTGTATCTATCCATGTATCTATCAATCTATTTAGCCATCTATCTGTCTATCTTACTGTCATATGACAGTTATTTATAGACATCACCGCGTGTGTCTCCAGGAGACGGCTGGTATAGTTAGCTCTTAAATCCTGTATGTGAGATCAGACTACATAATTACCTATCACATTAAGCCCTTTATGTCCACCAGACTTAGGCCTCTCTCTCTCTCACACTGTCTGTCTCTCTCTCTCTCTCTCTCACACACACACACATACACACACACACTCACAGAGCAGCAGCAGTGGAGCAGCTGGTAGCATTATTGACACACAGTGTGCCTGGGGGGGAGGAGGCAGAGAGAATGAGAGAGAAAATCAAATGGGTAGAAGACGAATATGTGATTGGAAGGAGAGTCTATGTTAGTGTAGATGACTAACTTCAAAGCGTTTTTTGTTTGATTGACCCCCCACACACACACATAGAGCATACCACAACTTCCTAAACACACAAACACACACACACACACACACACACACACCAGCCCCTTTGGAGGGAATCTATTCAGACAGACTGCTATCAGTGATGCAGGCATGTCACTCATCGCCCCATCGCATCCAACAGAAGAATCAGCAGGACATCTTGTCAGGCTTCGTGGAGCACACACACACATGCATGCACCACCAGACATGCATGCACGTGCCAAGCGGCAAGTCCAAGGTTCATAAGGTTGAATGTTTCCAGAGCTAATCAGTGCACGTCTTATGTCTTAGTACGTACATAGTGTGATGGAAGATTGTACCAGAGTGGACACTGCTAATCTGCCAGTGTGTGTGTGTGTGTGTGTGTCTATGAGTGTGTGTGTTGCTCTACCTGTTTGTCTCCTATTGTAATATACAGCACATAAGGGATGATCTGCACAGGTGTACTGTAGATTAAACAGAGATATATGTCTTACACTTGCACACCCACACCTACCCCCACACACACACACACACACACACACAGGAAAATATTTCATATTATTGGATCATTTTAAAATGACAAAAACGTCTGCTCGCTCTCTTCTGTTCTATTCTATTTTATTCTCTAGATTGTTCCCATTGTTTATGCTCATCATGTGCTCCCTTTCCAAGTCTATGAATTTATCATGTTTTACTGGAAGCACATTTTGGCAATGAAATTTACCCCTTAAGTTCAATATAAAAAATGCATGTCCATATGAATATCATAACACCTGTTATGCTTCTTTTATTGTGAACATGCAGAATTATTTATGCATCAAAATTCAAAACTATCTGAAAATGAAGAAATTTAGAATTTTGTAAAGGCATGTTTTTTTGGAATCTTTCATCATTTACTGCTTGTCATGTCAGGTCTCTACTCAGAGCGGCGAGGGTCGGGGTTAAATGTTAAAGGGTTGATGAAGTGGAAGTTTTAGTAACCTGGCCCAGCGGCAGGGATGCAAAAAAAAAAAAAAGGACGAAAGAAAAACATGTTCATTATGACAACTAGAGACAAGTCCAAATGTGAGTGTCACAGTCTTTCACAGGGAGTTGGGTTAAGATGGCAAGTGATCTGCACTGTGTGTGCATATACAGTACATGGGAATGTGTGTCGCTTTCAGCAACAATAAACAAATTAATTCTTCTCTTCTTTGAACGTAGAAATTTGGGGTGTCACTCTGTGCACGTGTGTGTGTGTGTGTGTGTGTGTGTGTGTGTGTGTGTGTGTGTGTGTGTGTGTGTGTGTGTTTACCCGTGTGTGTGTGGTAACAGATGTCCACCCAGTGGCTGCTGGGACAGCACTTCACATTTTACATGTGTTAAGTGACAGTGATGGACAGCAGGTAGTCCTTTTAATAATTCAATATATTTTAATCCTCTCATCTCATTCTCTTTCTCCCTCTCTCTCACTATATCTGTCTCTCTGTCAGGAGCCAAATAACACTGTTGACAAGGATATGATTACACAAATTGGGCAAATGTGAAAACACCGACATATTATATTTTTTTCATTTTTTTTCTCACATACTTTGATAAATTCTGTTCGTTGATTTAATTATCTCAGTGCTTATAATAAATCTAATGCAGGCACATAAATGCATACCAGGAGCACGTGCAAAAAAAAAAAAAAAAATACGCATATTTGTAGCAGAGTGTTTTTGCTGGCCTCCTCACATGTATTTTAAACATCACTCCATTTTAGAAAAGACCAATCAGAAGGCAGTGGCAGAGAGAATGAGCCAGATTCAGCCAGCCAGCCAGTCAGCCAGTCAGTCAGCCAGTCAGTCAGTCAGCCAGAGACATAGACATTTCCCCACCACCAGGATGCGGGTAAGTGAGCCTCAACTGACCAGAAATGATTTGCCTCTGTCTGTTAGACACGTAATGGAGTCATTTAACTAGTCAAATTAGGAGCCGGCGAGATGCCGCATGCTTCATTACTGGGTTCCAATGGGCACCGCTCTACATTTACGTCAGAAATGATTTCAGGGCAAATTAATGTTTTTATTGTCTTGCGAAAAAAAAAAAAAAAAAAAATTCAAACGCACCCACATACACAACACAGACACAGGATGACTCTTACACATGTATGTCTCCGTTCTTGTGCACACATGGCTGGGAGCTGAAAATGCAATACAACAACACACACAGGTTGTTTGCACACACACTGCTCTGTCTGTCACACTAATGCTTATGTGCAGAGCCACACACATCTGAGAGTCACACATCTAAAAGATCAGCACCATCTAGAGGTCAAAATCAGATATTGTCCTCGCTTCACGAGCTCTTATTTGTCTCTCCTTCTTTGGGAAAAAGCATTGAGAAATGTGTCCCGCAGCATGATTTGTTACACGCCAAATGATTGTTTCCTTAAAGCCATTTATTGAGAAAAAGGGCATTTATGGCCACAAGTGTGCAGCCCGAGGATTATGAGAGGGCTTAACATTTGTCGAACAATCCTGGCATTTTTTATGGGAAAGAACATACTCAGTAAAGGTGGAAAAATGAGCTGTGGAAGAAAAAAGCGAGTGTTTAAAACAAATTTCAGCAGCAGAAAGGCAGATAGTTAGCAGTGCTGATGATGTGAGTGACAGCTATTTAGCCTGGCTTGATCCAGCACTCCCTCTCCTGACCTCTAAATCAGAACCAGGTGATGACGGAAATAGGAAATAGAATATATCCACTGGGGAGAGATCAAAGACTGAGTGTGTGTGTGTGTGTGTGTGTGTGTGTGTGTGTGTGTGGGAGAGGAAGGATGGGAGGGGTGGGGGGGTGGGGTGTACATGTAGATCTGCTCCTTGTCGACAGGGAGGTATGACAACTGGGATTATTGATGAGAGGCAGAACCCTGTTAAGACTCCGAGCAGAACACAGACCTCTGGGATTTGGAGTCCTCATGGTGTTTACACGTCCGGCCAGTCTCGCAGGCCAGCAGCTCTCATCGGTTCAAATCAAATGAGATGCAGGCCGAGCTGGAATTCAACCAGCAACTTCTCCCACTTCGAACTTCACTCAGATTTTAGTGTTGGCACAGACACGGTGAAGTTGCCTTTAATGGTCAGAACAAGTCCAGGTTCACTCAGAGCTCTTTCCTGTGGCAGTTTTTCAGGCTTCCCGCAGCTGCTTGTATTTATGTTATCACAGATTACAGCTGCATTGTTTGAAGTTGACTGACAGCCAGTGATATTTATGCTTATGCGCAAGTGTGTATTTGGATTCCTTTGTTTTTGACGAGGCACACACACACACACACACACACACACACACACACACACAAACACACCAAGATGCACCGGTGTAATCATACTGCACACATACCCAGCTGTGCATACACACACACACACACACTCACACACAGACACTCCTTGTCAGTTGCCGTTGTTCTTGACATTCTGTCGATATCATTGTGTCCAAAAGCTCCGTTTGTTTGATGCGGCTCTCGACTGATGCTGGCCGGCGCTCTTTGACGCACACACAGACACTTTGTTCCGAGACCTGTGCAACCATCTCTCTGTCTTGCTGTCTCTCTTCACGTCTCTATTCCTCTTGCTCGTCGTCCTCTTTCAGACTTCATTGCTGTCCCTCTGTGATAACTGGCAGCTCGGCCGCACGGACAGGTTTCACACACAGCCAGAGAGGCATGTCAGCAAGACACCGTCAGGCTGGAACACAAACATGTTAATATACATGTACGAAAGTGAGAGGGTGGTCATGAAAGATAGACTTTCTACACCATACTGAAAACAAAAAGTATTTAGAAATTATAATCATTATAATTATTAGACAACTAATTTGTGATGTCTTATTATTCATTACATTTTAGAAGTTGAAAAAAAAAACAACTTATCAGGTTACACTGTTTCTAAATTACATCACACATATCTTGCATCTATGTACTGCAAGTTCCCTTTAGGTGGTTTGAGCAAAACTTTCAAAACAGCTGCACTCCATGCCCAAAGCTGCATTAAACTGACATGCTGTCCTTGCTGGTGCATGTAAGATATACATGTGTTTGTGTGTGTGTGTGTGTGTGTGTGTGTGTGTAAGATCTATCTGTCTCAATTCATGTCTCATTTGTTTGAATGCAGAGACGTATAGATTGATTTCTTCATCCATCTTTGGTCAAGCAGACCTGGTCGCTCACTCTCCATCTCTGTTGCTTTCCCTCCGCCACCCCCCTTTTCCTATTGAATAAACACAGGCATTTTATAGACACTGGCCCTGATGCGGCGATATTGTTTTTTACTCTCTCCGTTATGTATTGATCACGGGCTCGCCTTTTTATCTGCACTGGGTGGACACATATAGATGAATACATGCACACGCTCGCTCACACACACATGAACAGAGAGGCACTTAAATTTGTGGCCTTTCATTTGGACAAGAGATCATTGTTGCTGCCACATTGCAGTGAAAGAGGAGGTGTGTATGTGTTGGTGTGTGTGTGTGTGTGTGTGTGTGTGTGTGTGTGTGTGTGTGTGTGTGTTCAAACATTGATGTCTGACTACTGATTCCTTGTCATCTTATTATTACCCCTCCACTCTACATGGAGGCACCACGTTGTTGTTGCATGTTTTTGTGCATAGTTAAACTACTCAGGCAACGACTCCATCGCTAATTATAGCTTTCCACTTGAGCGGCGACACAGAGACACGGGCTCTTGTGTTAACTTCTCTGGAACTCAACAGTGTTGTGGTTTTTTAAATATATGCATTACTGCATTGTCTTCAACCATGTAATTTTAGTGTTTCACTTGCTTGGAATTGGACTTATGTATGTTTCTTTTTTATGTTGTGAAAGTGCTCGGTTGTGAGAGCAGGTGTGGAGGGGGCAGTGCCTCAAAGACATAGAAGCTTCATATTGAACTTTGCAACTTGTGACTTAGGTGCACTAACTAATTTGTTTGTGTGACAAAAAGCTGCAGTTTTACTGTACCTGCTTTTAAATTTGCAGTCATGCATATTATGCTTCCATAAAATCCTGAATGAAATGCTAAAAATCCTTTTATTCAGAATAATTGTTATTCTGTTAGGTGTTGGTGCATTTTACCATTGAAATATTCCAGTTTAAATATTGGCGAAAATTCCAATATAATGGTAACTAGAAAGTTCATTCAGTAGAGAGCAGTCATGCAGCGTTGTTCCACCTGTGATGCATCCACTGGAGCTGATCGCAGTGACTCTAGACAATGCAAGTGGTGCAGCTGTGCCTGGTCAAATTGTCCCTCTAAGTTCACAGACAGTCATGGTGGAGACAAAGATGACATGTATACAACTCACATCGTGCCTAACCTTGAGTGGATCACAACATGTCCGGTATGGAATTTATGTGCAGATGCTCTAAAATCAGACCAAATTTTTTCGCGCGGATGTCAGTTTTTGAGCCGCGACAAAATGTGGCCTGCAATCGACAGTAGGGCTCGTTGTGTTAGTTGAGCCAAATGTCGGAAATGTCTTTTGCTTTATTGTTTTGCTAAGTGATTTTATTGATCACTTAAGATTGATGGTTAAGAAGGGTGAGGATACAGCAGTCAGTGATGGTATAAAACAGTCCTTTTTTTTCCAACAATTGTGAAACCGCCTGAGGTCCTTGAGCATGCAGTTATAAATGTGCACTCAAATTATTTGGCTGTTTGGTCTAGTAGTATGTGAGATTAAGCACAGATAGACAGATACAGACACACACACACACACACACATGCACACACATGCGTGTGAGCAAGCACCTCACCAAAAGCATGATTCCCTCCAGGGTTAAACCTGGAAGACATAAAAAATAAGTAAATGAAAAATTAAAAAATAAATTTACTTTTACTTCACTATGCCTGAGAGAGAAATATTGTTCTTTTTACTCCATTACATTTATATGACAGTAGGTGCTTTGCAAATTTACAAACTTGAGTACAAGTATGTAGTTACCACCACTGTAGAATGAAGTTGCTTCCTCTCCCCATTCCTCTTTGTCTTATTTTAATACATTTTATCTTTGCACTGGACAAGCTGACCTTTTATAGCTAGTTTGTGTTCTAAAGAAATCCCCTTTTGTGCCATAAAGCAATCTGGCACACAATGTAAAACACATTATAGATGCCAGTAGAAGCTGCCAGTCTTCTTGGTTAGTTGTTTGTGGTAATTACACTAATGTCTACAAATGAAGGTGTTAATGATTTATTGATGTTGCAATGCTACAAGTACATTTAACAATCAGAGGTTTGCTATAGTTATTACAATTCAATATATAACCACCACCCTGAGCAAAGAACCTTTGAAGATCCCTCTTTTTTCTGGGTGTAGCAGTGGCTGAATACATGGTTGAGTCCGAGCACCGATCGAGTCCTGGCTCGGTTGTCCGCTCTGTCCAGAAGGCAACTCCGCAGGACGTTAGCCGGCTCAGCATTCTGGGATAGCTGCCCAGGGGTCCCGGATGACCTCAAGAGTTAAAAGCAAACAGCGGGAGAGATAGACGAAGGCATGGAGGAAGCATGGAAACTGACAGAGAGACAGAGAAAGGAGGGTTGGAGGTATGTGGATGAAGGCAGGGAGGGGGGAGGAGATGGGAGAGAGATGTAGGGTGGGAGGTTTTTGAGAGAGGGGCAGAAAGACAGAGAAACTGCAGAGAGGAAAAGACGCAAGGAGGACAAAACCATCAAAATGAAATGACATAGAGGGAGGAATGAAAGAGAGTAGACATACAGATGGGGGGCAGACTGGGAGAGTATGATACATTCCCAAAAGTATGTGGACACCACTATCTGTCTTTTGTGGCACATAACCCTTAATTCCAAAGGAGGTAAACTTCAGTGCTACAACATACAAAGATAGTTTAGTGCTTCCAACTTTGTGGCACCAGTTTGTGTTTGTTCCCTTCCTGTTTCAACATGACAATGCCCCCATGCACAAAGTGAGATCAGTTAACAAATGGTGTTCCAAGTTTAGTTTGGAGGAACTGCACAAAACCCTGACATCAAGCCCATGCAACACATTGTGGATAGAATAGCAGGGTACGCTATTTGTACAATGTGATGTCTGACCACATCGGAAGGCAAAAGTGTTTATAGTTATTGTGAACAGCCGCAGTTGAAGGCGAGGTGAAAAGGCCTTCCATCAAATAGGGGTGGGATTCAACAGTGGTTTAAATGTGGGGATAACGCCATCTCTCCTGGAAGTGATTTGTAGTGTTGTTCATACAAAAAGTCACAGAAATAGTTGTGTAGAGAATGGGGGGGGGGGGCAGATGAGAGAGAAGTTCAAACCTTTCTTATTTTTAGCGTATTGCTGCAGAAGAAGCTTTAATTGCAAGATTGCCACAAAGTTACAGAAAAAACTCCTGCTGAAGTGCCCTGACCCCTCTAATGCCTAATATTAGTGGCAGTCCCAACACGTTCTCATCCCAACTTACTAAATACTACCACTTTGTCAGTGCACCTACACATCTAAATATGACGTGCTATGTGTCCTCCTGCATCAGTTTTGAATGTTAGGGATGGTTATACTTGTTAAATACATTTCAAATTAAACTTACAACAATGGTAAAACACTTTGTTTTTTGGTTTACTTCCTTAGGTGTAGGTAACAATGGTAAGGCCATGGTTAGGTTTAGAAAAAATGCATCATGGTTTGCTTAAAATTCTGAGAGGAAACAAACAGTGGGCTCCTGTGGGAAATTCTGGAGTTCTCCTGCTCTCACTTTATAGACTTTCTCGATCTTTATATTACTGTAGTTGCTAGTTGCAGGGTGTATCATAGTGCCAAGAAGGGTACCTCTGTGCATCTGTGTCTGATGCCGCCACAAAAGGTGCCTAAATGTGTTGGTGTCTGACGCCAACATCACTGACAAAGCAGCAGTATTTGACAAGTTGGGAATGAGAGGAGGCCTGCAATCCTTAATGCACTTGTGGCCGAATGGGAGCAAATTCCAGCAGCCAAGTTCCAAAATCTTGGGGACACCCCAAAAGCAGAAGAGTGGAGGCTGTTGTAGCTATGTATTTAAGCTCATAGTTTGGTAATGACACTGCGAGTGTGCCTCCATACCTTTGTAGTTTCAGGGCTGACCCATGAAGGAAAGTCAAAACCAGAAACCAAAAAAGGTACAAGGTGCAAGATGAATGAGTGAACAAGAGGTTTACAAGACAAACTTAAAAGACTGTGTGTGTGTGTGTGTGTGTGTGTGTGTGTGTGTGTAAGAGAGAAAGAGGGAAGAATTGAGAATGTCATACCTCAGATGGACCTGGTGAGCGACATGTCAGATCTGTCATTTCCCTCATTGGCTGCCCCACCCGCTTTCCCACAGTCGTCTTCTCCTTGGCCTGATAATGACGCTTAAGAAGGTAATGGTGTAAATGAAAGCTGCCCCCCCCCCAACCCCCTTCTACATGTCTCTCTACCTCTCTTTCTCTCTCTGGGGAACAAAGAGGCCTTATTATACCTCCCTGTCAGCGTTGCTCTGTGTCTCACCACTGTACAATCACTGTTTTCAGCAGCACTATCAGCATGGGGTAAATGGAGAGAGAGACTGAGAGAGTGGGCGAGACAGGTAGACAGAGAATGGGAACGTCTCTCTCCAGTGGCAGTATTCAACACTAGTTATCTAGAAGTGCTTTTTTAGTTTGAAGCGCATCGTTCGTTTGTTGAAAATGTCTTTGTGTGGACCTTTTTTTTTTTTTTTTTTTTTTTTTTTTAGAGCTTGAACAGGCAGTGTAATTTATTTGAGGCACGCGTTCACATGACACACATAGGAACACACACACACACACACACTCCTTAAGTCGAGAGATATCTTCTTATTGGGGAATCTTTCAATAAATCAATGTGACTTTAAACACATTTCCCAGGCGACGCGGCTGACCTGATAAGAAGTGAACTAATCTCTTTTGAGGCTGCCGGGAGAGCTTTGAACCAAATCTACTGTGCATCTATCACCAAGGTTATTTGTCAATGGCTGCTAATCCCAGGTAAATTTCCCTGGTTTTATATCAGGGGTTCTCATGTCTGAAGTTTCTCGGCCTTGGGAAAATAAGAGAGCAGGCTTACAGAATGTAGGGGAACAAAAGAAATGTTATGGATTTCAGCAGCAAAACAATGGTTCAGGCAGGGAAAGGGAGCGGAGAGGCAGCGAGGCACAGACACAGAACCTTTATGAATTGTACTTTACACATCAAAATCAGAACCTGCGTCCTCACAAAATAATTTGTTATTGAAATGCTCACAGATGATTGTAAATGCTCTTTTTTAAGCATGCACCGTATCCAGGAAAAAAAAGATTTTTTTTTTTTTTTTGCATTTTCTAGTTCCATTAAGCACTAAGAACAACAACAAAATCAAACTAATTTTTAAACTTACCCACGTTTCTTAATTATAAGCCTCAACCAAATGAGTGAGATGTCCTTTATGTACACTTACATTTACACTAACAAAATAATTCTTTTGCCTAAAACTGAAGTATTTTTGGTAGCAAAACCTACAATTTCTGTGAAGGTGGGAGTTCATTTTAAAAGGCCATGCAGCATGTAATGAGTAGAAATTGACAAAGAAAAGAACATGTCCAAAACAGGCACTGGAGGTGTACCTTGAACATCATAATTTGAAGCGTAGGGCCACTGACCATGGTACCACATTTGACAAATGTTTTTTCTAAAACATTGCTGACTTGGTGTCAGATGCAAGACAGTATTTCCTACTGACTTCAATCTGAACAAACCCTTTGGGCAGCAGTTGCGACCCCAAATGGTAGAGAGGACCATTACAAGATTACTGTGCTATATCCTCACAAAGTTTTAATGTCATCTGTCATGTCTGCACTGTCTCAAGGTCAGAGCGGAGATCTGGGGAGCCGGGCTTTGGTCACATCTGTGTAATTTATGAGCATGCAATTAGTAGAGCACACAAAATAATGATTGTGACCAGCGTCTGGTCCACAGTTTGAAAAAAAAGAATGATCCGCCCTCACCTAATACAAGCAGCATGGTCCCACCACACACACTGTTTGGCAATAAATAATTGATCGGACACATTACTGAAAGTGGGAAGTTTCTGTCTTTGCCATTTCTTGTGCGGCACTACCTCACATGGAAAGAAACCTTTTTTTGATTTCCTTGTTCTCATTTTTTTTGATTTTCATCCATTCCTTTTTTTTCCCCCCTCTGTCTCTTGAAGTCCCCCCCATGTGCGCAGAAGATCATGGAAAATCTCTTGCCATATCTGTCATCTGTCACGCTCTCTGATGAACAGTTTTGATCTCTCGCTCCTCTGTTTATGGCCGTTGTCAAGCGAAAAGAATCGTAGCCGTAAGTGCTTACACCAGCGCGTAAATAGTTTGACGTGTGGCTCTGTAACAAAGTTGTAGGAGTAAATAAGGAACCAAACAACCACGCTGAATTGCAATTAAGTTGTACATCTGCATTATGAAATGTTTGGAGCAGCCTGATTTCTGCTCGCTCTTTTACATTTCCGAGTCTTGATATCAAAAGTGTGTGTTTCTTTGTTCCAGAGTGACTGTATGGCTGTGAGAGATCAAAGGGTAAGCACAGCATATTATGGATAGCACTCAGCCACACACACACACACACACACACATGCAGACACACCACACAGTGGGACAGCGGAGGGATATGTGGAATATAATGTGATTGCTGCTCAATTCTTCCATTGTGAGGTCATGGTGTTATGGTCCAAGTGAGATGAAGGATTTAGAAAAGAAGACTTTCACAGCTGAACGGAACATGCTTGAAATATTAACATTAAGTCCTAACAGCCTTAACACTCAGTCAGGATGACAATTCCCACAAAACATCATTTAAAAACACCCAGATCACCCATTTCATTTCCATGTTTATCCTCCTTTAGTTTAATATGTAATGCTCAATTGAAATGCTTGGCATCTTAGGACACTTTGAGATCCTTGAGGATTTAAAATAAAGTTCTGTGAAAGTTGGCTGCATGGCATAAGTTCGCAAAAACTGTATGACCCAGTGGCAATCTGGTGCTTGTGAGTGTAACTGTGTCTTAAAAGTATTTTTATTTTCAGAATATATAATATGAAACAATCTGCAAACAGGGAGAGATGACCTTTTTTCTATTAACCATGACATCCTGTAAAAAGACTTTTGTGGTTAAATAAAGTTAAGAATAATGAGAAATGTAGAGGGAGTTGAGTAAAAAAAAAAATGCTTTAAAAAAGTGCTTAAATGCAGAATTACCCATTTTAGAATCATACATATTATAGCAATACATTATTATTGTTGATGACTTTATATGTACATCACTTTAATGTTGTAGCTGCTAAAAGTGTGGCTAATTTCAATTATGTACTGCTGGGTGGCTTCACTTATGATAATATAACCTATAAGTTATTCAAATTTTGTATCATTAATCTAAGTTTGCAAAATAACTAGTAACTAAAGCTTTGAACTAACTGTAGTGAAGTTAAAAAGTCCAATATTTGCCTGGTAAATGTGGGAGGAGAAGTCAAAAGTAGCATTAAATGGAAATACTCAAGTACAAGAACCTCAAAATTGTACTACTGGTACAGTACTTGAGAAATTGTACTCAGCTACATTTCACCACTGATGTATGGCAGAAGAAAAATAATAAGAAAGTACAGCTATTAAGCACTTGACAGGAGCTTTAAATAGAGATAAAGAAAAAGTGAAATTGACATTTTAATAAATCTCATCAGCCAGTTTTGATAGGAATGAGCTAAATTCTTTACAGCAAAAGATCTAGAAAAAGTCATCTTGACATTCATTCATCTTCACTTTTTTCTTAGTTAATATGTTTGTTTTTTTTTCATATTAAATGTATCTTGTCATCGCATAAAAGGCATAAGATGGAGTGTAAGAGTTGTTGAGCCTCACATGATTTTAGTGTTTCAAATGCATTTTCAATGACTGATGATGGACTAAATACTGTTTCAGAAGAATTTTGACAATGGCAAGGATTCAATTCTTTCCCCATAAAACATGCAGCAGTTGATCAATATCGACAGCTTTAAACTGAATTACATTGGTGTCAGTATTGGCCTTCAAAAACCCATATCAGCTGAACCTGCTGTAAGTCCGTGGTTATTCGGACAGCTCAGAGACAAATCAGTGTTACTGTCGAGGACAGACAGAAGGCAGAGGAAATGACAGAGTGAGAGGCACAGAAAAAGAGAAATGGAGAGAGAGAGAGAGAGAGAGAGAGAGAGAGAGAGAGAGAGAGAGAGAGAGAGAGATTCGGGGAGAAGGCAAAGACGAGGAGAAAGTGGAGGGGTGTGGGGTGGGGGGCTGATCTTGGAAAGGTTTAGTATATCATAATTATCCCGTTAAGTAACGGCGGAGCGGCCTCCCCGGGGGAATTCGTCTTAAATGGAAGATTTGCAAGGAGAACGGGTCAGAGAGAAAAACGGCTTCCAGTCGGCAGGAAATCCTGTTTACATTTACATAATCATATCAACACTCACTCCTTCTTCTTCTTCGTGTCTTTCTTTTGGGTGCCTTTTCAAAAAAAAAAAAAAAAAAAAACAGGGGAAAGAGACAAATGAGGGAGGGCTTTAGGCTGCTGCTTGTCGACGTTTGTTGTTGTTGCCTCTCTTTTCTTTTTTTTTTTGCTTGCTCTTATTTTCTTAAAAGTGCTGCCAGTGTTGGCAAGAATGCCTTATTTTTGAAATCTCTTGCCAGCGCCTCAAACCTCCTCTCAACATCTCTGTCTTTCCACCTCATAATGTCCTCTTTAAGTGGGGTCTCTCAGACCTTTTGGCCTCTTTCCCTCGTTTGGCATGTTGGAAAAAAAAACAAGAGAAGGAAAAAAAAAAAAAAAAAGCTTAAGCATAAATAAGCAATGGCGTGCCCGGCTGTGTGAGTCTTAATTGAGATCTGCTAAGAGCAGGCAGCAGATGTTTGTAGCAGCAACTGTTGAATCATCAGAGACCACTGAAAGCCTGTGAAACCATGTTAAAAAGAAGCCAGGTGCTCCACATTTTTTATTTCTCACTTTCTCTGCCTTTTTTTCTCCTTTTACATCATGGAAAAACTGATGTGGTGATGTGAAAGTGTGTATGGGGAGTTTGTAGGAGGAAAAAAGAAATGAGAAACACAAAAATATGGGTCAGCAATGGTTTAGCAATGCTAAACTATTGTAAAGAGTCTGCATCTTCATTTATCTGCTAAAAAGGGAAAAAAAAAAAACAGAGCAGAAGAATATCCAGTTTGAAGGTCGTCAGACTGTAGGGAACATTTCTCTCAAACTACCCCTACATTTATTTTAAGTGTATTTGTTACTATAAAACCACTGCTTTAATATGTAATCTATAAACATTTAACTGAAAGCATTTTGAATGTATGCACAAATTAATATTTCAATATCATGAATATATTGATGTCGTTAATAGTATTTCTATTGTATGATATTGCAAGTTGTATTTATTTTTAGCAGTGAAGCATCACACAGATGGTAAAAGTAAGTGACACTGATTCATGAAAGAACAATACCCAAATTACTTTGTCCTGATGCATATGAGGTGGATTCAGGTTTGCAGGATTCCTCAGTTATATCCTTAGGACAGATCATTACTAACAGCGTAGTGGGAAAGACTTGTGTCTTCCTGTTTTTAAAACCCTGGCAGTTTTGGGAGGTATAACTAGTATTAATTCATTTGCACATTAAGTTGGTATCGTTTGATAGAATTGAATTGATTTGTGCAAAGGAAGCATATTTTTACATACATATTTTTATTTCTTTGGCCTCCAAAGGGGCTCAACATATTAAAGGCTTAGAACCTTTGGGTTAACCTGCTGTTGGGACCAAAAAAAAAAAAAAAAGGCAAAAAACAAAATGTCATTTAGCTGCTGTTGACTGCCAACACTGTGGCCATGTGATTAAACAACACTGCATTTAATAGCAATCAAAAAGTGAGCGTAAAATAAAGGAGAATAAAACCCCTAAACTAGAAAACAGCAACAAATATGCAATAAATGAATGAGCAGGTCGACGTACAATAAACTTAGGACCATGGGAGTTAAGGGACTCACAAACCAGAATCAGTATCTTGTGATTTCGTATTTAAAAATAGTCTGTTATTATTTTAACAGGTCCTCCTTTTTTTAAATGTGGGAACACCTGCTTAAAATAGGCAATAGACTCCGTCTAGACATCTGCAGCGGACAAGTATACCTTTCTGTTTTTTTGTTGTTGTTTTTCTTACCTGTATGTCACAGTCAATGTCATGGACAGGCCAGAAAAAAGGCTAGTAATCAGTAGAACGCAGCATGGAGGCCAGTTAAACACTACGATGGTCACTCTTGTTTTATACCTCTCTTTCAAACTCAGTCCACCCAGGTGTTGTATTTCCATTATTGCCGATCTGAGCCCTCAAAGCCCTCTCTGTCATCACATTCTAAAGTGCTATCATTGATTTACTAGTGAAACATGTACAAGTTTGGGAGAACTCCCAAACCATGGGAACGCTGCAACGCAGCAACAGCTTCTCTGTGAATATAAACGATAACTACTGTATGGTAGCTGAGGCCAGGTTACTCACCTGTCTGTCTTGTTAAATTCATTCTGTAGAGACTTGACTTCTTTGCATCTCAGTGTCACGTTTTTGCCGTTTAACCTGGGTCTAACTGATGCAAATATTTAAAACGATATCTTTCCACTGAAGCCACTGATGGTTGAGATTTAAGAGGGACTCACCAGTATCCATATTAAATGAAAGGCCTGATATTTTGGCTTCATTATTTGAGGCTGAGTTTTATCACTCTACTCATATTCTTTACTTTCCTGCCTGTGTCTGTCTTTATGAGTGAGTATTATAGACTTCAGCAGGGCAACACACTTAACTGTTGCCCTATATATGCATATTGCCCTATATAATATTGCCCTATTTGCTGCCGTCTCTACTTCATCTTCTCCTTCTGTGATCTACTGTACATACATCCTCCATACTGTGTCATCACACTCCTTTTGTCTGTCCTCTTCTTCTTCTTCTTTCACAGTCAAATGAATGGGTTTGGGGATACATTTCAATGGCCGATTAACAGACTGCTTCTTCCTTCCCATCTCCCATCTGGCTTCATGCCACACCGAATTAGTAACCAGATATGTCACCACCACCACCACCGTGCTGGTGCGGATAACACCGTGCGCTTCTGGGAGGGCCGTGGCTTGCAGATTAGCGCCTACAATTAATACAATTGACTTGCAGGAAGGCCGTCTGCTCTCTTGTGTTTTGTACTTTATTGGTGTAGCACCACAAAACCAAGCCACGGCCAGCAAGTTTGCAAGGCCCGATAAAGGACAGAGTTAATGTGTGTGTGTGTGTGTGTGTGTGTGTGTGTGTGTGTGTGTGTGTTAAGACTGGTCATTGCCAAGGACCTCAAGATGGAAATTGAATGTCACCCCAGAGGGTCATGACAGAGCACCACATAATTAAATACCACACAGTGTATCATTCTGCTGTTATACATATTTATTAATTAGTGTACATATTTGGGTAAAAACTGGCTATTCTTCTTTTTTATCCTTATAATCATCCATTTCTCTTTCTTCCACATCATCCTATTTGTGGATGTAGTATTAGAAATAGTAGTACAATAACAATAGATTAATGTTTTTTTTTTCTTTTTAAACACAGCCATCAAGACAGGAAGTTCACATTATAAAGATGTAAGAAAAGTAAGAAATACCAACCGCAGCAAAAACACACAGAAGTGCTGTGCTGTAAGTTGAAACACATTTAATAAAAGATAATCACATTCAAGAAACTCTGTAAAGTGAGATTTAAAAGGTAGCTGTAGCCATATATGCTGCCCAGGCAGGTTTTTTCTCAAAGTCTACAAGCCCTTTTAGAGAAGGCAAACCCAATTTGTGATAGTACACTGTAACATTCCGGTACAGGGCTTTACAGCAGACAGACTCAGACTACAGCCGAGGGCACTAATACAAACATCCACTGGCGTGGCCTTTAGCCTTTGTCCACACCTCAGAGAATGAGGGAAGGATGTTAGTTGATGTAAGCACAAACCTTTCCCCTGCCAATACAATAAAAGGACACAAGAAAAAAAGTGAAAAGTGGCTGCAATCTGTGGCAATAAGATGACCTCACCTATGTCTGCTCCCTGAGCTAAAGCTTCCTTTTCATAAAGGATGGACAGCAAAGAAGGTTAGGACACTCGAGAGCTCAAATCCTTGATTTCCTTGCGAGACCATGAAGGCAGCGTGGAGTTACGTAATGACACACACACACAAACACACACACACAAAGTTGTGAGTACACATAGCTACACTCAGACAAGACAAAAACAATGAAAGAAAGAAAACAAGTTCTCCAAAATAACAGCCTTCATTTGACTGTGATAGAACCAGGGCACATGGGTAATCTGGCAGTTTAATGATTTCTTTCTCCCTCTCTTTTTTTTTTTTTTTGCTCTTTCCCTCCCTCTCTTCTACATTAGACTACAGGCTTTTTCAAAGCACAGTGTGTCACAAGCATTTAAGATGTGGCCTTTTTCCCCCTGCACATTCCAACGCCATTATGTTACATTGTTGCTGAATAAAAGGCTGTATTATGTTCCAGCCCCCCCAGTAAAAGGGCAGAAGTGGACCCAGTTTTTATCTGCTGAACGAATCAATCAGGATTATGTCAGCTGAAAAGAATCACAGACAGCCGTCGCCAGGCACTGTGTCTCTGTGTGTGCGTCAGTGTGTATATCCCCTTCTCTGTGTGGAAAGGATGGGAAATTTGCATTGGAGGAAAAGCACTTGTTGGTTATGAACATGCCCAGCTTGGTGACAAAGATGTCATTCGGGGTCTAAAAAGCAAGAGGATTTTTTTTCTATTTATGTATTTACCCACTCCCCCCTCAACCCAACCCTTTCTCCTCCTCTGTGGGAGGATTGGAAGGGCACTAATTATCATTTCAGCAGAAATGATTAGGAGATCAAACAGGGATCGAATGCCATTTCCTTCCATTAATGCAGGGGGTTTAGAGTGCCTGTCATGGCTTGGCTTGTCCTAGGGCCTGCGGAGAGAGAGAAAAAAATAACAGGGGAGAAGAGAAAGGAGGGAAGAATGGAGGATGGAGAAGAGGCTTAAGAGGAAGGGAGCGAGGGAGGGACAGGACGGGACAGGGGTTTGGCAACAGAGCGAGAGAAGAGTTATTCAGTTAAAAGGCCAATGGATTTTGCGAGTGTTAAGTTGAAGACCAGAAAGCCATCGTTTGAATAGGGAAAGATAATTAGGACTACTATTTTTCTTGTGTGATTTTGTGGAAATCTGTAGAGAAACTGAACTCAGAAAAAGTCACGGGTGGACGCTGCCAGATATTTTGCAAGTTCAATATGCAGTCTGGCCTTTTGAGTGTTGCTGCAGGAGGTTTGTTTCTGCTCGGTCCCCTCTCAGAACTCCAGACGCAGCTTTCAGAGGCTCACATGTGACATCCTCCACAGCAGACTGAGGGGATACAATACAGTGATCATGACCATGAGGACCACGATCTTTAGCTGCCACCAGCAGCTTTAAAGCTCGCTCTGTCAGTTGGTCGCTCGGTCCACAAAAATGTCCTCACCCTTTGACGACCACAGTTTTTGCCCTAAATGGATGAAGTTTGGCATAGAGGTCAAGTGTGTTTCAGTGTGTGGGAAGGTGTGTGTTTGTGTTTATGCCAGTTGTCATAAATGTGAATGCGTGGATGCGTGCGTGTCTGTGGCTGCAGCTATTGCAAATTTGCACATGTTAAATTTTGAAGGCATACTCTAGCAATTTAGTTTTGCACTTCCATAACATTGCAAGCGACAGATTAAAAAAGTAGGGGTCAAAATCGATGGAGCAGAGACTGACTGACTCAAAAACTCTATTGTCATTATGCAAACACAATGAAATTGCAATCTGTCAGCTTCAAATAGTGCATTGTATTAAAGACTTAACACATATTTTACAGAGAATAAAATAAGTGATTAAATATAAGCGATACAAAGTACTGAATCTAAGCAATATAAATACAAAAATCTGCACTTTTATACCCCTCCAATAAATTAGCTCTGATTCTTGGACCTGTTCTGTTCAGGATTCTTGGAACCTTGGTGCTATCTAGCAAACCAGCCCATGTTTTCACCAGTTGTGAGCATAATCACTGTTATCAAGGATGCATCATGAATGGAGGGTGTTGCACAATGCACACTGGAAGTAAACAGTAGAGGCAAGATGGTGGATTGCATTGATTACCTGCAAGTTTTTGTTCTGTTTTCTCAGATTTTGTTTGTCCAATAAACAAGCATGGACCAACTAATAATAAGACGACACGCAAGTCTATTGTGTGCAAGACTTTGCAGCCTGTAAAATGTGAGACACCCACTGATGTGATCATGGTTTGCACTTCAGGTCAAGGTTCCAGTAGAGAAGCAATTTTTCAGGTTCTGACCAGTTTTGGTCAAGACGCTCCGAATGGTTCAAAATTAGGTGTGCAAATCCAACACATTCTCACTTCGACCTCGACACATATCAGTGTTCGGTCATGGACTTTCCATGTCAAGACATGACATGGAAGATACCCCGTGTGCATTGGTTGTTGATGTTGTGGGACACCATGTCAACTTTTGCCTGGTTACGTTTCACCAACACACACATGGTTGTGTTTATGAAAGAAAGAACAGGGTTTGGCTTTACAACTACACAGGAAGTGTACACCAGCCTCCCGGGTGAAAGTTGGTGGTTGTTGGACCTCTTCACCACCCTTTGTCGACCCTAGTTGGACTATTACTGCCTTAACTTGATGCCTGATGCCGCTGGGCGCCCTTAAACAATACTGGCGTCCGGCTGAATATTATGCCGATGTGAAAGGATGGCTTTTTTTGTTGGTGTCTAACATGGAAGTCTCTGACTGAGTGTTGGTTTTCGACGCATTTAGTGAGGCCGTGTTGTAGAACCGGGACAGAACTCATTCCATGTTAGTGGAAAAGGTGCATCAGTGTTTAGTAGGGAAATGTTGGATCCTATACATGATGTAGCTTCCCAGTGAATTTTTGATAACACCCAGTTAAGGAGGCAAGTGGAGTGACAAAGTATTCCCTCCATTTTATTCTGAATACATGCATTTTTGGAATGACGTGTTATTAAAAAGGGTGGGGGAGCTCTTTAAGACACAGTTTAGGCCTTTACCTTTGTCACTAATTGGACAGTAAGTTGATATAATTTATTCAAAAGATGTATTTGTACTCCTGTCTCATAACTGTCTTTGTTCCTGTTTTGTAGAGCAGTTTATACTCAGACAGGCAAAGTTAAATAAAAGTAGACGGTGCAACACAACTAATAAACTAAGATATTTTGGATTCTCCTGCTCTGTCGTGACATAATCATTTTTGCTTTTTCCCAGATTAGATAAAGCTCCTCCAGAAGACATTACACAACAGTTTTACAGGCTGAGAAATGTACCCCACAACTAGTGCCCTTTTAAACATGGGCCACCAGGCCATTTATTTGAGAAAAGATCTTTCCTGAATATTCCTATCTTGACTTTTTGATGATCTTTTGAATCAATACTCTGTGATATTTATTTCATCATAGCCCCCTTTTGAGATTCAACTTTGAAAGTTTTAGGCTAAATGCAAAAGCAGAACATAAACAGGCGGCGCTGAATCGGCACCTAACAAAGTTCGATGTTTCCATTAAAAGATCAAAGAGACTCGAGGTGGGTATCAGGAAGATTAGCGAGAAACGGCGAAGCGAAGGGGGCAGAATGGAGAGTGCGGATGAGGTTGTGATTGTTTCGGCACGTCAGATGAGAGAAAATGTCAAAGAGAATGTGAGAGATGACCTCTGTGTTCATCGCCCATTAATGACCCTGCAGCTCCCAGCTTCATTTTCCCTCTCATCAAAAACATTAAAAAAAAACATTTCCTCCTGTCTCCAATAGTCATTTCCCCCCGCATTGTATTTATGTATTGAAAAAAAGGTAATAGATCAAGCACATTCCATTATTCTCTTATAAGATCATTAGCAAATATAATTAGATATGAAAGAAAGTAATTTGGAGAGGAGAGGGGAGAAAAGCGCTATCAGGCAGAGAAGACAGATTGTAGCATCAGAGTGTTTGGGCTTAAATTGCTCAGCGGAGGTATTATCAAGCCGGCAATCTTTTAGCCTCAGAAATAGTTTTGGAGACAGAGAGCGAAAGATAGAAAGAGGCCACTAACATTCACTTCATTGTGTTTCCCCCAACTGCAATCATTCTTTTTTACATTTTACTCGCTTTCCTCTTTTTTTTCCTCCTCTGCATCCTTCCATCCTGTCATACGCATCACCTCGTACTAGACCCGAGAGTTTGCGGCAAAACAAAACTGAGTTTATAAAAAGAAAACAAGTTGACATGGAGTCATCACACACAAAAAAAACACATTATCACAGACAACAGAAAACAGGTAACCTTTTTTACCCACTTCTCGCACATATTGATTCGGCTTTTGTATTATTTTTGCAACTTTAAAAAACAGAAATAACACACAAATTGCGTTGCGCCTTGAAGTTGCTTCGTGAGGAACCTTTTCGCTGCACATCTTGTCTCTTCTCTCTCACGCACACACCCCCCCCCCCTCTTCCACTCTCCACCTGCACACAGGAGTTTTCGTCACTCTTTGTTGCACCTTAACACCATACTATGTTTGTCTAATAGGGATCTGAGTCGAAAGCAGACTGAGAGCACAACAATCCTGCTGCGTTTCACCACAAATTTTCTTTTTTTTTCTTCCCTCACCCCTTCTTCTTCTTTAGTAGTGCTTTGAGGGATTGGGGGAGGGAGGGGGAGGAGGGTGGGAAGGGTACAGAGGAGGGGTGGCAGGGTGGATGTGGATTTTTCTAGTCTTTTGTGCGAATCACAGGGAATGGTAACTATAAACATCCTGTATTCATTAAAACCATCTAAAAATACAATTTTGGAGGGGGGGTGGGGAGGGAGCGGAGGGTGCGCTCACTTCCTCGCCGCTCCTCCTCGGTGTATACAAGCAGGCCGTGTTATGCCTGGTGCCGCTCATATTTACATATTTATAAATACTGGGCTGTACAATGAGACGGGGCTGTGCCAAGAACAACACTTTCTGCTAGTGTAGGGCCCGGATGCCTGGGAGAGGGAACAAAGGAGCCACAGCCACCTTCAGTGGCACAGAGAGGGTTCACAGAGCTTGACTTTACACACTGTTAAAGTCCATATGGAAAGAGATGATGACAGATGATGCACTGCAACCACACTGCTTTTCCTGCTTGTGTTTTTTTCTAGACTGATGTACTGTGTGATAGAACATAACTTTTAATAAATATTTGACCTTTAGCCTAATTTAATGGAGGTGGGAATGTGAGTTTCCTGCAAACTGCCTCACTCTGCCTTGAAAAGCTGTTATCTTCTCCTTAACCTCTGGTAGGGATCCCCAACCTTTTTGTTCTAAATGAAATAATGTCTACTCCTGACCCACTTGTCACCAGTTGCATATGTCCAGTGGGTGTGATGTATTTTTTTTCCACTTTGTCTGATTTGAATAATTTTTAAAGCCAGCCACTGACAAGAGAGAAAAAAAAGAAAAGATCAGACAAAGCATAAAAATTAATGAGTTAACTATCTTGTGACCCTCAGATGTATCATGGTGCCCTTTGTGGGGGTCCTGACCCCAAGGAGAGACCACTGAAACAGATAATTTTGTCATTTACTGTCATCATAAGATGCTGAATCTCTCAACTTCAATAATTGATGAATTCACCCAATTTGTCTTCTTTTTCATTTACCTCTCGCAGTGCAGATTGTTTTATTTAGCCAGAGCCACAGATATCTGTCTTTGAAATTTCTGCCTCCACCTCAATACAATGGAGGTGTGTAATATTTAGGTTGTGGTGCTTACAGTGCTGAAGAATAGCATAAAAGTTTCCTCTCAGAAACAATACTCTGGATAATCCACAGAACTTGCTTTCACAGAACTACTTTCTGGGACTGCTCTCGACTAAACACGTCCCTGTGATAATAACTGGATTATCCAGAGTAACAGGGACACTGTTTTTACAATGCTGTGAGCACCACAAACACAATTCCATTCACCCCATTGTATTGGAGTGGAGACAGAAATCTCAGACACAGATTTCTCACAATCTGGCTGAATAAAGCCAAAAATAATCTGAATTGCAGGAGAGTGGAGAGTCTCAGCATCTTACGGTGCCTTTTCAAAAGCTTGAAATGAAATTAAACACAAAATATCAGCAGTGGGGAGTTGCAATACTTATCAACCTTCAGAAATATGTTAATTAAGCCCTAATAATCATAGAAAAGACAGGAAAAAGTAGAAAGCTACTAAAACAAAGGCCCCAGCATTTCTTAGTCATTAGCTATAATATCAAGAAATGCTGCACAAGCGTGCCACACTACCAGTCTCATGAATCATAGGGTGTTGCACTGCAAAATGCCAGCTTCTACTTGGTGAGTGCCTGTTGTGTGATGTTTTCACAGACTGCTATTAATGTCAGGTGATGCCTCTGAGACCACACGCTCACACTTATTCACACACACACATACACACACAGTCCACCGTATCCCGAGGCGGTCTCCGACACATGCTCAGAGTGCAGTGCTACGCCATTGTTCCATCCTCCTACCCATTTATCCATTCTGTTAAGCATGACACATGTATTAACAGTGGATGGATCCTGGAGCTGTGTGTCCTCACACCATATGTTTTCCTTTCCCAGGTCCTATCCTCTCCAATAACCACCCGTCTCCACCTGCTATATTTCAACACGCCACAAGAGGGCGTACTTGCACTTTGTGTTGTAGCATTACGGTCATGTAATGTAGATTTACTGCTGTTCTTTAGCTTTAATGTGAGAAAGTACAGACAGAAAGACTAGCTGAATTTTTTTATTGAGATACATTTTTATCAGTATCATATCATCATGTATGCACACTGCAGCAAGCCCTTAGAAGGGCACAGTGTTTGCAGGAAACACACAGCATTGCATTCATGTGATAAATGAATGCCAGGCAGGTTTTCTGTGTCTGTGAGGTGCATCTGCCGCCTGCCCGAATGGGAAATTAAAAACTGTGAGGGGAAGTTATGCTAAATCTATAAAGTTGGCCAGGAAATCTCTCCCCCTTCGCAGTGGCAGTTGTTTGGGGAGAAGGAGCACCGTGCTTAAATAATAACATTCCAGGTGGCTTAGTTAATGAACAGTGAAAATCAAATATGGGGCCTAATCTGGAGCTCGTTACAGGAAGTTTCTTTACAGGGAAGTCAAAGGCAGGAAGTGCCCTTGGGGAGAGACTAGACACTTTTTGAAGCTTCAAAACAAGGAAACTTATTTTTGGTTTATTTAAGATACAGTATATATCATACATAGGATAAAATTAAATCTTAAAGATGTGAATAAATGAGTGTTGTTTAATGTTGGTGTACTTCATTTTTTGTAGGAAGAGAGTTTCAGCAAATTAGGTTCTGATTTAGTTCTGACTTTATATTACAGCATTTTTGAGAGTGCATCTCCATCAATAGAAAAAATACTGCTTTAAATCTATGTAGAAGTATGCTCAGCTATCTATATGTAAGCTTCATTGTCTTATTTACTGTCTTAGCTTGCCACCTTGTGGTGAAAGTTGGTTATGAAATCATATCCTCTACAAGAAATGAATTATAATCTGAGATATACCTGAAATTTGATGAGAAAACACCAGTTTAAGAAAGTAAGAAGACAAACCTTCAATATACATAGCTGCACTCTCACAGCCAGTCATGCTAATAGTGCCTTGTCTGATCTAGGATACTATGAGTGTGCATTAGGAATCAGATTTTATCTTCCAGTTTTTCAATCAACACTTCCACCAGTATCATTAGAATAAAAGAAGTGATCTGTAATTATGCTTTAGTATCACTGGAACCATCTGACGCGACGGACGTGGAGCATTAAAAGCAGAAACCCATATGAGACGTACAGTAAAGTAAATGTTGGTTGGAGTGATGTTGGGGTTGTTCACTCCACACACAGACAGCCCGAGAGTTATTACCCGGCGCTGAATCTAAGAGATGTTTTATCATGTTATTAGCTCTTTATTTTCCCTCTGTTACGGCGGCACTTCCTTTCATTTTGATATCCATTTCCGTCCTCGCGAAAGCACAGCTCAAATAAACCTGTGTTTTAATTTGGTTTTGTCAGATTCATAACGCCACTTTAAAAGAACATGACATGCAAATGTGTTCGGCAGTGTTTTATTGCAAAATAATTTTCTAAGAAGTTGCTGAGGGAATGAAAGTGTAGAGAAGGGAGGGGGGAGGGCTGGGGACAAGTTGTATTATTTAGTGGCCGCTGCTGTGGGACCTAATTACAGTTATGCATTTCTTACTGTCTCACCGAGTCTTAAAACTTTTTTATTAGAATTACTCACTTCACTTCTCACCCACTGTCACACTTCCTGTCACACTTATTGAGCCAACCAACTTGATTGTAACAAGTATGAAACTACTCCAGTTGTCATAACCATAATGTGTTAGCGTCTCATATCATTTTAGAAATGATTATTTCACTGAGCACCCTATCGCAGTCTCACGGTGTAAGCCCCTGTGTACAGAAGATGCAAAAATAAAATTAGGGAGAAATGAAAGGCAGAGTTGTACAGTAGATGTAGCAATCTAATGAAAGCTCTGCTGACCTTGCTAATGTAAAGAGCAGCCTCTTGCCTTGCTAATAGTTACTTGCTGTGGTTGTGGTGGTAACAGAATAACAAGGACACTCCAGAATGCATCACAAACTGAAACAATAATGCTGCAAAAAAAAAAAAGTTTCACTGATATTTTCAACTATATGGATATGGAGGGAATCTGTGGAATTATTATATCCAAATGTTTTTCACTGTGAGATGTTCTTGTTATTTTGCCCATCTTGTTTAGATACTAAATATCTCATTTGAGTATACAAGAATTTACCCCTTAAGCCAAGACACCCCAGGTGAAAACAATTTTGAGATTTTGGCCTATTTTGCAAAGGTCTTCTTTCAGAGTAGTGGAAAGAAAACCTGTTCTGGAATTTTATGCACAAACTACTACTACATAGTGTCTTATTTTTGTCTTTAAAAATGTATGGGAATTAACAAGGAGTGGCTCCTTGAGTTGATGGGACACATCCGAAACATTGCCTATGGTGCAACCTCCTTTAAAGGCCATTCTGTCAAAGTGAATTTTCTGTCATACTTTGAGACAAAATTTCCACTTCAGTGGCACTTGCACACACAAAACTTTACAGTTTTATTCCTGTCTATAATCTGAAGGTTTTTACAGAGGGGTTTGTTCATATATTATTCATAGCCTTATTTATCTAATGTTTTATTCCTAAAAACATGGCAAAAATTGATTTTGAATTCATGTGGTGAAAAACGAGATATCAAAAAATACCCTCTGAAGAACCTTTGACTCTAATATGTCAGCAAAATGAGCCTGACTTTATCGAATGTACAGATTTCTGTTCCGGAAATGTGCACAAATCAGTGCATATTAAGTTAGATAAACATACAGTTTGAGAAAACTTATTAACCATTAGTTAAATTCTAATTAAAATTGGGACTGTGAGCTGAAGGTTTTTCTGTTGTTCATCCCAAAGCTAGTTATCTCTGTTTCTAGAAGAGGCATTTAAAAGGTGAATTCACTGAAATGTCTCCCTTATCTTTAGCAGTATCTATCTGTCTAACCATGCAGATACTTTTGGTTTCATTACTCCAGGATTTGAGGTGTTGGTCTTTTATAGTTCAGCCATCACACTATTACAGTGGAGGTGAATTTGATTTTGTTTATGGGACAGTTATCTTTAAAAACTTTAACAGCACTGTTTCTGTTATTGAGAATAATCTCATCTCTGGATAGTTTCAGCTGGGACTATACCAAAGAAATAGTTCATCAGAAAACTGTTGACAGTGACACTTGTGGATTATTCAGTGCATTAGGATGGCCGTGGAAGAAGTATTCAAATCCTTTTCTTATGTAAACGTATCAATACTACATTGTTAAAATCCTCAGTTACAAGTAAAAGTCCTGCGTTCAAAATTGTACTCACGTAAAAGTGCAAAGTCTTAACATCAAATAAACTTAAAGGTCTGAAAGTAAAAGTGCTCATTATGCAAAATGGACTATTTATTTAATTACTGAATTATAATTACTGAGACAATAATGTTTTCATCACTTTAACAGTTGCTATTGAAGGTGAAGGTCATTTTAATTACTTTATATACTGCTGGGTAGTGATCTAATAATGTTTATTGGTTTACTACAGTACGATTAATCTGAATCTACAAAGTAACAAGTATTTGTCTCTAAAATATGGTGGATTAGAAGTTCTAAGTAGTATACACTGGATATACTCAAGTAAAGCATGAGTTCCCTTAAAATTGCACTTAAGTACAGTACTTGAGTTCTTTTCACCTCCTTTGTATTAGGGTGAAAACTCAGAACCTGGACCAATTAAAGCAAAACTGTCTTTCAGACTAGCTATAACTGCAGGTAAGTGAGAAAAGAGCATTTTTTTCCTGTAATTTGGTTGAACTGTCCCTTTAAAGTCTTCAAAGTTTGAGTGTCTATGGCTCATTGTGCAAAGCTGACAGTCTCAAATATCTCATCCATCCATTTAGCCCCACTGACAGTATGATGCAATGCTGAGGGTGTGTGTGTGAGTGTGTGTATGTTTGGGGTCGGTGTGTTGGGTCCGTGGTGCTAATCTGCCTCTTGTTCTCTCATTGGCCGTAGTGCATCTCTGGGTAGGAGAGGAGGACCAGCCAATGACCCATGACCCCGCGCTGACCCACGACCCCAACCATCTTAACAACGACCTTAACCACCCTAACAACCATAACCTAGGTGACCCAGAGGGGCTGGACGCCCATGCTGTAAACAAAGACTAACGGCCCACACCGGAGCAAGGCAGGATGATGAGGATGAGGATGAAGGCGATGATGATGAGGAGGAGGATGGAGGATAAATGAAGGAGTACACTATAACAAAGACTTTATTTAAGATGAAAAAAAAAAACACATACTACCGTCAGAGTCAAGAGAAGGCGTGAACTGTATGAAGGAAAGTTTGGGACAGTTTCCTTTTGGGGGACGGATTTGCGAGATGCTTGGACACTAAACAAAGTGACGGCAACTTTCCTGTTTTGTCTCCTGTGGTCTGAATGCCCCTTGTCTTTGTTGTCTTTTCTCTTATACAATGTTTTTTTTTTTTCTTTTCATTTGATGAAACTACCTGTCTGATTAGCACTTCCTGTAACTGGCACCGCAATCTGATACATTCCTTGAGCTAGATAGGTGTGTCTTTTTTTTTTCTTTTCTTTTTTAATTAGGACTGAAGTGTAGTGCTTAATCAAATGCTTTCAAAGACTTTTTCTCTCCTGTTAAATGAAGTTATTTCACGAGTCCACGGACCACCATTATATTGTACCTGGAATGTATTCTACTGTAGAATAGAAACTTAACCGGACTGTTGACAGAGACCAAGCACATTTCCTGTCAGACCAGCCGCTTCTGGCTCTGCTATCAGCTGTCATAGAGTCACTATTTATGTCCCATGACCATGCATCACACTGATTATGGTTAACAAAGGACAGGGCACCATTTGACAATCTGCAATGCAAGTCTGTGTCCAGGAATAATATGCTGGTAGAAAAACATACCCACAGTTGACTGTTGATGATGGTGGTGTTAATGATGATTGTGAAGAAGACAGAATATTCAAACTGCCCTAAATGTACTTATAATACTATATCCCCCCCACCCCTCCATAACCGGGCCAGTACAGGCCTTCACCCTGCTATATGGCTCCCTTTGTCTTTTTTTCCTGTTCTGTATCATTCAACACGGCGCCCATAGACGCTTAATGTACATAGAGAGATATACAGTAGTTAAAAAGAAAAAAAAAACAAAACAAAAGTTTTAAAGCATTTGTGATGAGGAAAAGCAAAGTAGTTTACACGGCCACATCTTCAAAAGGTAGGCATTTCTTCTAAGAGTTTGACTGAGAAGAATTAAAAAAAAAAAAAAAAAAAAAGATCTCGAAAAAGGGGGAACAGTTTCTTTCTTTATCGCCCTCCGCCCCTTTCTCTTCATCTCTCATGTCAACCTCAAGGACTTGCAGATGTTTCTAAAATACTGCCACCAATCATTGTTGCACAGTGTTACTGACTACTGAAAATGGTTTGATGTATTTACTTTAAGATGAGAAAAAAAGAACAAAAAAAAAAACTGGAAAAAAAGACATATTGTGTATAGCCTTAGATACAAGTCATCTGTTATTGCTTCTACAAAGCTATGTAGCTGTGCTAGACCGTAGGACGTAGGGTTGATTTTATTTTTAATTTTTATATGTACTGTACATTAATGCCTTCTCCATTTACTGATCGAGGAAAAAAAAAAAAAAGAGGAAAAAGATGACAATCGTCTCCTGTGCTGCAAACATATTTGCCCCCATATATACAGAATCCATTATGCATAGAGGGACTTAATCCTTTCTTATTTCTTTTCATTTGTTTTGGTTCTCAGAAGTATTTTGCACTGTGATAGTATTATAAATCCAACCTATACAGTACAAAACTAGCTAACTAACTAAACTGAAGGTGTGTGTTTGTGTGTCCCTTGGCATTGTGAAATGTTTCTACGTCATTTTTTGTGAACCCAGAGAAAAATTCTAATGCGGTATGTACAGTCCAAATATAATACTTATTTTAGTTTGAGCAACCTCTATACTGTATGTGGCTTTGACAAATTGTTACCCCGATTTTCTTTTGTATGCAAATTCCCTTTTGACCTGCAGCGTAGGCCCCCGTTACTGCTTTAGCCTGCGTGATTTTCAGTGGCTCAAATTCCAACTTGAGGAGATTTTGCTGCAGTACAGCCTCAGATTTTTTCGTTTTTCCATTTCAATTTGATTTATGTAGATTACAATTAACCATTCTTTCAATTCCAATATGCCAGGAAAAGAGGGGATTAAAAACTAAAATAATAAGAGTGAGACATATGAAATGTGAGAAGTAATGGTTGTAGGGAAATATAACAGGGTGTTTGAAGGGAGGAATTCTGGGAATGGGGTCTGAGTAAACCAATCAGACGTATCCTGCTGGAGGCACTGACCAGTGGCTTTGACTTCTGACCCCATCTCTGTTTTCCAGGGGTGTAAAGATGAGAGATTAATGGCGAGAGTCTCACTTGGGCTCTCTCCTTCTCTGAACCAGCTATAATGAGCATTCCACTCCACATATTATGTACAAAACCTGTCTTGTGAGCTGAACACTCTTTATGTTTCACTGTACCCTCATGGCAGATGCTTTGTTTTGTAACTACTGAACTGTACTTATAGTAAAAATAAAATGTATTCAAACTAAAAAAAAAAAAAAAAAAAAAGGATTCTCACAGAGCAACGGCCTGTTTCATGTTTTTAATTTCTTCATTTCTAACAGAGCGAGAATTGGGAAGGCGAGCCGCCGTGTCGGAGTGTCACTGTGTGATCAGATGTGGGTAAACTGTTTGGAGAGTAGTCCATCACTTCCAACACAAGTTATTATCTCTCAGTCAATTTGACGGCGAAGCTTCACGGACTGTGATCATGATGTCGAATACACACAACTAAATTACTGTCTACACCTCTTTGTCTCCCAAAGGTGTCCATAAAGTAGCTGTAGTGAAACAATGTGGGGATGATGGGAGGCACGTGAGCACGCTCGAAGCATCCCACGTGGTACAATGTAAAGGGAAGATTCAGACATTTAAATGACTGCAAATCAACTCAGGATTAGAGATGTGTAGCACATATCATACATCTTTGTCTCTTGCCTTATCTCTGTCTCTGCTCCCCATTCAGCTTTTTTGTCGCGAGGTTAAGTTCTTTTTGACATTGAATGCATGCACCTAACTTCTCTATCTTTGTCTCTTCTGGTCCATCACACTCATTTCTCAACAGTCTCCTTTTATACACCACTCTGTTAAATCATATTTTCTAAGCTGAGAGCTACAAATATTCTGTTTACACAAAAAAAAAACAGTTTTAAATAACATGATTAGATGCTTTACTATCATAGAATGAAAAATCAGATACCTCATCCAATGGCATTCTCGCTGTTGCTAGGAGATTTACAGTAAGTTGTTGCAAATGAACAAGACAACAAGATAATATTCAGCAGTGAGAGAAGTACTAAAATCCTAAACCAAGGCACAAAACTGCATTTCGAATCTTACTTATCAGCAAAAGGCACTAAAAGTAACAAAAGTAACATATTCAGCATGCAGAGAAGTTGTGTGCATGTAAATATTACTTAGGAACTGCCACAGTAAGATGCTGGCAGGGCTCACCCATCCTAAGGCCCACACACACCAAACTGACAAAGTGTGTCTCGGCCAAAAAGTTGTGTTTTAACACAACACAAATACTACAGCCAATGTTTACCCAGCATGTGTGTCCTGCAACCTGTGACCTGCGCCTGTGTGAGAGAAAGTAACTGTGTAGCAGCAGGCAGCAGTGAGTAGTGTGTACTCATCATCCAAAAAGGGAGACAAGAAACCTGAGAGGATGAATTGAAGATGCTAGTGAGCCAGTACGCACATTAACAATACAGCCCCCATGTTGAAAGAAGAAAATATATTGTTCATGTGCTACCAAACAACTACACAAACAATGGCTGGCCATTTCTGTGCAAGAGCTCAGTCATACCTAATACAGTGGTGGAAAAAAGTTTTCGGACACCCCATGCATTTGTGAAATATTGCATTAAGAATCACTCTTAGGTCTTCAAGTGCAATTTCTTTTAGCACAGTCACAGCCGAAATACGAAATAAATCCTAAAAAAGCCATTAAAAACTTAAAATTGATTGGTTCCATAAAAATATATAAGAAATTTTGAGTATTGGGTCATTTTGGTACCAGTGATGAAGGTCGTTCTTTTTATTAAAAGACACAATTTTTGTTGCCAAGCTTCGTGTCTACATAAAGGCAGCACATTTGAAAGTTCTTCAGACACAAAAATGGCTAAAACAAGGAACCTAACACAGGAAACACGCCTGAAGATAAAGATTCTCAGCCAGGAAGGGTACAGCTGCCACCAGATAGCCAGGAAGTGCAGATGCAGTCCTTCAGCAGTTGGATACACTCTGCAGATATACAGATGAACCAACAGCTTGGAAGACAAACCAAGATCTGGGCGTCCAAGAGTTTCTTCAGCAAGAAATGGCCGCATCCTGATCCGCATGTGTAGGCAAAAACCGCCGAATGACATCACAGGGCTTCAGCAGCAGTGGTCAAACCAAACTGGTGTCCAGTGTTCCACCCGCACTGTACGTGGCCGACTTTTAGATCATGGCTTAAGGTCCTACAAGGCTATCAAGAAGTCCCTGATCAATGAGAGACAGAGGTTAGCCCGGCGTCATTGGGCCCAGGCACACAAGAACTGGACAGCCAGGAATTGGAAGATGATTTTGTGGTCAGATGAGTCCAGTTTCCAGCTTTATCTTCCTCCTACTAATGTGAGGGTACGCAGAAGGCCAGACAAAGCATTATCTCCAGCACGTACAGTACCTACTGTCAAGCATGGTGGAGGCAGTATCATGGTTTGGGGATGCATGAGTGCTGCTGGTGTTGGTCATCTCACTGTCTGTGATGGCACATTGAACTCTACCAAGTATTGTACCATTCTCGAAACCCACATGCTCCCTTCTGCGCGTGCACTGTTCCGTCGAGGTAAAAGCTGGATGTTTCAACAAGATAATGCCCCTTGCCACAACATCCAAGGCCAGTAGAACCTGGCTGCAGGAGCACAGTATCCAGGTCTTAGAGTGGCCAGCTCAATCCCCGGACATGAGCCCCATTGAAAATCTGTGGTGGATTATCAAAAGGTCTGTTTCAAAGCATAAACCAAAGAATTTAGAAGAATTAAAAGCAGTAATTCAAGTAGAAAGGGACAAGATTACCCCTCAGCAGTGTGAAAGGCTCGTGGGGAACATGCCAGCCAGGATTAGAGCTCTACTACGTGCCAGTGGCAGGACTACTAAATATTAATTTGATGATGTGATGGTTTATTTATTTTTTGTTCAGTTTTGAACGCATTCTCTGTTATTTGTTGACTTTGATACCGACAATGTTGAGAACTGACATATTGAAACTGTCAAGAATTTAGTTTTGTTAGTTTTTCTTGTAAACAATAAACAAAAAAATATAATTCGTATTTGTTTGTATCTGTCTAATGCAGCCACACCTTTTGAAACACAAAGAAGATTTTTCCACAAATATTTCATGATAATATTTGAGATTGTGTAAGATTTTAAGGGTGTCCGAAAACTTTTTTCCACCACTGTATAACAAGTTTGTTTTGACCTCACACCCTCTTGACTTTACTTGTATGTTTGCTTTCCTCACTTTTCTTTCTCTTCTTGTGCGCTGAACTGAACTGCCAGTCAGTGATATTTCTCACCGATGGGTCCAACGCTAATTCAATATGTTTAACTGGCAAAAAAACCCAACAACAAACAGTGCGGGACACACCATAAAAACTAGGGTGAGAGACCCTCACCGATATCCCAACACTGACCAACAGCTGACTGTTTGCGTGTTAGGGCCTCACTTGGGGACACTAGTTGGCACATGTTTTGCAGCCTGAAATAGAATTAAATGTAATTGAATTATTAAAGCATGATTAAAAAATTAAAAATGTATTAAGATTTAGAGAGTTAAAAAGATCAGCGTGACAGAAGTTATTGTGAAACGTACTGAGAAATCTGAATCCAATATTCTGTTATTGCTAAAAATAGTAATCTGTTTTTGTTTTTAGTTATTTTCCCACTGTATATATGTATATTGCATATCTATTAACAAACTCTGGCACAGATTAGTATCCATCTGTTGCTGTGCCTTTGATGTGTGCTCAGCTGCGGCACTTGAGGATCAATCAAATACAATCCTTTTATGACATGTTTTTATACTGTGACAAATTAATTTTAAAAATCTGAGTGCAGTCATTGATTAGATCATTCAGAGGCGCATTTGCACAAATGCATTATTTTGGTGTTGACAAGAGAACAATAAATTACAAAGGATATCCAGAATTTTCACATTTTTAAACCTTTTAACAAAGTCCAAATGAAGACTTTGTTAGGGTTAATCAGGGCAGCAATATTACCCACATCACCGGGTCCTGACCCCTATTATAAGCTGCAAGGCCTTCTTGGTTTTAAGTAAGAAAGAGCTTTCTTGAAAACATACAGTAGGTCTTAATTTGAGCATTTCGTTCATTTCTGTGAGAAAAACTAAATAGTCAGGGGTCATCAGTTTACTCAGTGATAGAGAAGGGGTCTCTTAGGGAAAAACGTTGGGAGCCACAGACTTACATCACTGAAAAGGCCAATATTGTTCAAAAAAGAAACAATAACTGTACAAATGAGACATTTCAAGTTTTTATCTGTTCATTTCAAAACTGTTTTTTATCCTAAAGATTTAATTAAAATGGGTTTAAAGACAGCGTTCAATGTCAGGCAGAAATGTACATCAGTGGGTGCCAGTATAAATACATCTTGTAAAGCAGTCCCCTCTTATCATAACAGCTAACTCCAACACAAAGTTTCCCCCCACACACAGCCCAGCCGGCTCAGCTGACTGCGCTTTTCAAAGGAAGAAATATTTTACGGTTGATCTGCGCCACATTGATGGAATCCGTATTTGTGTTAACCTAACGTCAGGACCCCAAAGGCTGCCGTGCCGCTGGGAGGCTGCCCAGGTCAATGCCTTACTAATTTTTAAACGGATCAGCTGCACCGCACCAGATGTGGGGGGCCTCATACCACGAGTCTCCCAAGTCTGTTCCCAATAAAACTCACATCCGGAGAAAGTAACTGTTTGACTGGTTTATATCCACACACATGTACACACACACACACCATCAAGGATGTTTCAGATGGCTGGATGTGAGACTGAGTAGGAACAATCAGGATATTACTTGCTTTGCCAGTGAGTGTGTTCTGTGTGCACAACATACTGTAAATTTTAGGTGTGTGTGTGTGTGTGTGTGTGTGTGTGTGTGTCAGCCCTTTACATCTGAGTAGGTGTGTCTCTCCATGTAACGGCGCACATGTGTCTGATTAAAGAACACATTAGGTCATCTTTCATTCCATCCGGCCTGTCGTGTATGTGTGTGTGCGAGTGTGCATGTGTGTATGTGTGTGTTACTGTTCAGCTGAGCAATTTCAACATTTGAAGCGACCTCTTTCACAGTGTGATGAACACCACTCTTTGCCCTTCATTTAACTTCCTCTCTCGTCATTTGCTCTGTCTCCCCCCTTGTCTTTCAATTCTCTCCCTCTCTCCCTCTCTCTCTCTCTCTCTCTCTCTCTCTCTCTTTTCAGTATCCATTTCCTCTCATTTTCCTCCATGGCATGTTGTGCAGCCGTGTGTGTAAGCACATGTTTGTGCATGCATGCTGGCGTGTTGTATAATTGTCTCCGTGCTCGTGCGTCTACGTGTGGATTGATGCATTTCAGATGACGCTCTGCAGCGGTTTGCCGTTGCCAGCGTTTGGTTGGTCACCGGGCAGATGGTGACCCACAGATGAACCCGTCTTTCTGCTCATTTTGTTCAGCTGCCTCTAATTTTCCCTCCTCTACATTAGAATGCCTTGGCTCTTGTAATGCAATGCTCTGGCTTGACCACTAGAGGGCGGAGCAGACCAGGTTTTGGTGCAAGAGCTGCTGGCAGGTACGTTCCTCCTCTGAGGAAGTTGTATGCTGCATTGCAAAGCAGAAATTATGTGTATGTCTTTGAATGTAGTCTGTGAATTTGGGGGTTTTAGCAGCCTTTTAATGTTTAAACTGAACTGTTCTTTGGCCACCAAAATCACAAATAAACACATTATTTCCCTTTTGTAATTTTATTTGTGGAAGTGTCTCGAGGACAATTTACAGACCTAATAACTATAATAAATACAATATATAATAATTATGTAATCAAAAAATAAAACTGAAGCATTGTTTTTGGTGCCGTCTTCTTCCTCTGTGAAAGAAAGGACTCCTGTAGCTCATAAGGATTCAGTGTCTTGCTCAAAGGCACTATAACCAAAAGGACATTATGTGTCTTTCTAGCCTGTCATTCATTTCCTCCCTTTTTTTGGTCTGCTCTCTGCCATCTTCAGACATAAGATCTCCTCCCTGACTGGTCTAATCAACAACTCCATTTTCTTTGTCAAAAGATTTTTCTTTTCTTTTTCTGTTTTTTTTTTCCTTTTAATTGTCCCTTAGTAAGCTCTCAGTTTTGCGGAGGAAGACTAAATAAGATTGGGGTACCTTTTACTGTGCAGATCTATTTTATTTCTGTAAACACTAGTTTAGTACCTGCCACCTGCTGTGATTTGCTTGGGGCTTAGGTAACTCTTCACTCGCATTTTCTTTTTCCAACCTGAACTAAAACTCTGCTTAGGTGGTTAAGTTTAGTTTTATTAAGTGATTTGATCTGGCACCACCTGAGGGTACTTTTCACCTTCTACCTTCTTCTATGGTTGTCATTGTTTCAATATTGTGAATACACCAATAACCAGAGTGTAAGACAGCCAGGAACACCCCGAAAGAAACAAGAAACACTGATGTAATATAAAATCACTGCAGTGGTTTACAAAAGGCCTGCTTTTTATTATTTTAATTTTGGTAACTGAAAAATTACACTAAGTTAGGTTGACATGGTCCTTCCCTCTCCCTCTAGATCAGATGTTCTTAATTGTTTTTCAGCCAAGGACCACGATGTCTGTCCCTGGGAATAATTTCACGTAGCTTATTTTTGTACACCTCTGTAGTCTTAGTTGTGTGACAGAACAGCACAAGAGGAATGTGTAAGTATGATATGAGACATTTATTAAAAGTATTTGCACCATCTCGGCACAGAACTGCAGTGAAACAATGCAACTGATATCTCTTTAATTAGCTGCAAGCAACACTGTACCTAAGCAAGATAATGAAGGCAAGTCAAGAGAGAAGGGCTAATTCGAAGTGCATTTTAGAACATACACATGCGCACACATGCGTATACACACACACACACACACACACAGTACATCTCACTCTTCGTCCCGATGTAGGCAAAATAAAATGCCTATTCTGAGCATTAGCAACTATGAACTATTGCAGATTTAAAAATTAAAGTAGTCTTCAATGAAGCCTTTTGTAAATTCAAGATTAAAGATTTGTATATCATGATTATTTAAATGAATGAAAAATATTTCCACACACCCCTTGGCAGAGTGCCACGGACCACACTTTGAGAATCAGTGCTCTCGAAACCTCCAAGAGCTGTAACACAGGATTCATGCAGACTTGCAACTTGAATACACTGTGCAAAAGATGGACTTCATTTCAAACCATTTGAAGTCCAAACCTAAATTTAAAATGATTTATTCTATAATAAGGAAATATGTCATATGGACTAAACTAGTGATTGCTGTTTTATGATGTGGTAAATATGCAGTCACAATATTAAAGTATTTAGTATACAATGCAAGCAGTGGTAACACAATTTGTACAAACAGCAAATCAATCGCCATCAATTGATTATTTAATTAACTGAAAGTCTAAAATTACAAAATGTATCTGATTCTATTATCTTAAATTCTTATCTGTTTTTACATCACTCCCACTTGATTCTGAACTGTTGATTGGACAAAACGAGCATCTGACAATGTTACGTTGGAATGTGAGGATGTATAATCAGCAGTTCTCACTATTTTCAGACATTTTCTAAACAAACAATTAACAGATGAATCAAAAAAGAAATCAATAGACTGATCAATAAAGAAAAATAACCGTTAGCTACAGCCCTGATTTTAAGCAGAACATACACTAAGAAATGCTAATGTGACAGCTTGCCCCCTCATTCTCATGCATCCTTCTGTTTCCTGCTAAGCATCTGTGCTTACGTATGTGGGTGTGTTAACGTCTGTATGTGTGTCAGCGTGTGCCCCGGCAAAGTGTGTGTATGTGTGTGTTTGTGAGTGTGTGCGTGCTTTATGCAGGGCGAGTGTGTTGCGGCCTCCCTCTTTCTCTCTCCTGAGCTCTTATGAATCGATGATCATGTGGTGTAAGGGAGATAGATGGCCCCCAGCTCCATCTTGTCTCCTCTAATTGTAAAATATTAGTTACATTAGACTCTGGCCCATGATTAATGGAACTTATTTGGAAGGTGGACTCTCTCTCTCTCACGCACACATACTTTCTTTCTCCCTCTCTCCCTCTCTCTCATGGTTACCAATGGTCTCCAAAGTCTCTTCCTGAAAGAATTGAGTGATTTTACGTAAAGCGAACAAATAGGCTTCCCGTGGTAGAGAAAGTGAAGGAGAAAAAGACAGGAAAGAGAGAAGAAGAGGAGGAGGAGAGGAAATGAGGAAGGGAGATAAGAAACAGGGGAGAGCTTATGGAAGGGGGTAAATAACAGCTCTACCACAAGAGGTTTTAAAGAGTTGTGGTGTTGGTTGAAAGCGATTTAAGCTCCTCGCTAGATAATTCTGAGTTAGATTATTCTGTATGCGGGCTCACACTGAAAACGTGATCAAGTCTTGATCGTGTTTACAAGCTGATCTCTGTGAAAAAGGGATATTTTTGTCTAATGCTAATGTTACCTGCCTCGCATCCAAAGAGGAGTTGCGAAGTTCAGACAGTGAAAGTTTTGAAGCCTGCACTGCGGAGCGGGAGCAGCACAGAGTTCTCTTCTTGTTTTAGCGAGCTGAGAGAAACACATGCATGTACGGACACACGGACGTGATAACTCCTCTCCTCCTGTTTTGTACAAATTGGATGCAAGTCCTTGAGGAGCACCTGGCAGGGCAATGAGACACACACACACACACACACACACACACACACACACACACTCACAGCACTTCAGTCTCTGTGTTGATAACACTTGCTGTTCTTCAGCTGCAGCTTGTCTCACTTACACCTGCTACCAGCAAATACAACTGATCCATGATCAGCATGTGTTGTGGTGAAGTTGGCGTCATGGCCGTGTCCTGCGAATCTTTTTGTGTCCTGCATGTTCTTTTAATTTGAGGTGCACCATGTTGCATTTTAAAGTCCAGATATCATAACCATATTATTGTAAACTTCTCAAAAAATATGTTTAAGTGTCATGATTGTGAGGATTGGCATTTTACACATGTAAGCAGAAATATCAATCACTTTCCAGCACAACCAAACATTCTGTCTGACAAACACAACTTGCAAGTTTATTATTTCATTGATACAGATGTTTCCATGGTCACAAGAGGAGGGAAAGTGACAAGTGGACGGAATTTAATCTCTGAAACACACCTCCGTGTACTTAATTTGATTGACTTCATTTTTGTTTTCCATTTCATGCCAGCAGTTGTCATCACTCATCAATCAAGTGGATTAATTATCGTCATCTAGGTCAAAACATATGCCAAATATAAATACAGTTAAAACTGGAATTATTGGCTCAATCTGCCTCTTAACGACAAGAAAAAAATATCTATAAATAATACTTACAGTACAATACTTAAATAGTTACAGTGACATGCTTCTCTATAGTGTCAGATTGAGCCTGGTTTATTTGAATTAGTTTAGATTAGCTTAGAATTAGTTGAATTTAGTTGAAGTTGATTTAGTTTTTTTGTCTCATATTCCAAACATGTTTGCAAGTGTGTTATGGTAACTAGCAGGAGCAACAATTTGAAAAATCATGGACATTTAACAGCACATTTGCTCTTTGCTAAAAATTACATTAAATACAAGCCCTGTGCTTAGCGAGACACTAACAGGTGAGAGAAGTAGTTTGATCTTTTACTTGAGTAAAAATAGCAAAAACACAGTTTAGATATTGCAATTACAGGCACATGTCTTCAAAATGAATAGATATTGTTACTAGAACAAAAAAGTATCAAAAGTAAAAAAAATACTTTTAATCAGCAGGCCCCTGTATGAGAGAAAAAACATTAAAAAAAAAAAACTCTTTATGGGATGGATTGTGCTATATTATAGTGTATGTCACAGAAATGAATCAGAAATGCTGCAAAATGTTCTCGTCGGCTTTTTCTGGGCCATTTTGCACAAAAGAAGAATAACATAATTGCAGTACTTCAATACAAAACTACATACTTATGTTTCATACGTGTATAGAAACACTGCAGATATAAAAATACAACAATGCTGATCAAACCTGTGTTCTGCATTTGGCGTACAGTTATCAGCCATATTACACCTTATGTCCACTCTGACAAAACACCCGGCAAAGAATCTTTTTGTACGCCTGATCCAGCCCTGGAAATCTTCCACACATATGTCCAGACATACATTCATTGCAGTCATGTGGCTGGTGCTCATAAACTTTCCACATGTGGAAAACAATTCCTCTGTGGGGTCAGGGGCGATTCTAGGATCAGAGGTTTAGGGGTGCTGAGCACCCAGAGAGCTAACTGGCCAGATAAATTTCACTGTTTTGTACATTTTAACGCAATTTCATTCCCACATTTGTGAAAGAAAAGCACAGCACTTTTTGGGAAAGTCTGTGACTAAACCATCAAATCTGTTAAAGGTTATTTAAATACTGAGCCACAGCAAAAGAGGAATGGATTGGAATCATAAAAGAAACATATCATAACCCTAATTTCTGGGGGAGAAAACTCACTTATGTTGATACTGTCAGCATACACATAAACAGTATGTATGATTCTGGAGTAAACCAGCCCCCTATAGTGAGTACCAAAAATACCAAAAACGGACCTTGGACTTATTTTTTGGACTTTTATTTGAAATGCAATGCACAACATGTAACATTAACATATGAACAGTAATTGACTTTTTCAATGCTGCTGTATTTTTGCTGTTAAAATATTGTGTTTCAACCAGTACTGTATGGTTTTGAAACTTTTCTAGCTTGTTAAAAAGGACATACAGTAAAAAACAAAATTAAAAAAAATCTCTCAAATTTTAGGGGTGCTGGGATTCAATTTAGGGGTGCTTTACCCTCAAAAATGGGCTAGAAACGCCTATGTGTGGCGTCAAGGGATGGAAAGTAAGGTGGAAGGAAAAGGGACACAATGCTGGGATGGACTGTAGACCAGTCTGCTAGAGAACAGCCACATCCTCCCCTACAGTTTGAAAATGCCCCTTTTTTCTCACCTGGCACAAGTCTTTGATAGAGGTCATCATGAAATCAAAATAGACACTCAGTGCTGAATGTGCTGATAAGAAGATGATGCTTTTCTCATTTCTTTTTAGATGTTGATTCAGTGTATGAGGTGGGTGTCTCTGTAGTTATCATTAGGCTTTCAGAAAAGATGTTCGGTGGTGAGTGAGTTTCAGAGAGAAAACAGTTCATAGATTTTGAGAGACACAGTCACTGAATACATTTTGTGTGAAACAATGAGAAGTGATCCACAGTTTAGTCTGCACTGACCACTGACTGAATAGTTTTGAGTAAGTGAACTCAGTGTTAAACAATGGGTGTTAGGGATTGTTACTCTACTTGTTTACTCTAGAACTATGTGTTATTATTTACAATGTGATAATGTGTTTTGTATGTAATCTTAACCAGTGAGCAGCATTTATAGTTGCCTCTTTCCTCTAATATTTTTTTAGCAAGCAAGTTACTATAAAGTTGTTGGGCTTGTTGCATGTTTCAGTGTTGTTATCCTGTCTTACTATGTTCAGTTTATACCTTTAAATCATGAGGATTTACAGTGTGTGTATATATATGTATGTATATTATAAGTATGTATATATATACATGTACGTAATAAACACTTAACCTTCTAAACAGTAACCAAACCCTCCCTTCCTCTGGGTCCCAATGGCAACATCTTGAGTGTCTCAGTCAGCCTGCCTGTCTGTTGCTCTGTGCTTTCTAACTGTTTCCCTAACTTTTAGCTGTTATCGCTGTGTATTGAGGTCAAAGGAAGTTCATGATGATTAATGCAGCAGAGCAGCCGATGCTCTTTGTGTCAGAATGTGAGTGAGAAGCAGGTGGCCGGCATATCTATCAACCCCCTCTGCCCTCCATTTTTTTCTCTCTCTTTTTTTTTTTTTCTCTTTATTGCTGAGAGACATGGATGACAGCCTGCACACACACACACACGCACACACTCACACTCTCACACAGACACAGACACAGACTCACATGGAGTTGGGCATCCATTATCTGTGTACAGTGACAGGTCAGCAGCAAATTGTGCCTCCCTCAGTTCAGCAGGGACTCTGACTGAGGAAAAATAAGGCGAGGCCGGGTGTCTAGCCTACACACACACACACACACACACACACACACACACACAAAACTGTAAACCTACAAAAAGATGCAAAATGTAAAAAATGATACAAATGAATGGCTGAGTGAGTGAGTAAGAATATGGATGAGTGACGTATACTCATTCACTTAGAGTAATCAATACAAGGAATTATAAGTGAGTGAGTGAAGCCAATTCTCATTCCCAGGTCGTCAAATACAAACACTTTGTCATGTCCCTCAGTGTGTGATATTGACGCAAAAGACACCCTTTAGCATCTTTATGACCTTTCTACTACCTCCAATGTAAACCTGTCTGCTACAGTACTTGACTCTGAGAGCAAGTGACATAGTATAAAAAGTGAGATAGTGCATAGGGCAAAAGGGAGGGGAAATGGATGGGTCAATCAAAACACAACTTCTACCTACGAGACCAGTTTGTGTCCTGTGTGAAACCAAAAGTCACCATTGTTTTAATTTCGCAATAAACATATGGACGTGCTGACATATTTACGTCACCTGACTTTACATAACAGAGTGAAAAGAAAGAAAGAAAAATAATGGTCAAACAACCAGGTTTGTTAATGAGAGAAGAAATGGATCAGTGAGTGTGTGAGTAAGAGAAAGCAACACATTCACATCCCAAGCTGTCATATACTGACACTTTCTTGTGCCTTTGGCGTGTGATAATAATGGCGCCCTTTGGTGTTTCTATGAAACACACTCTTCAGTGTCTCCGGGGTGAAACTTTGTTGAACACGTGGTTAAAGTTGTGGATAGGTTTGGCAACCAAATTACTTTGTTAGATTTAGAAAAAAAACATTATGTTTTGGTTTAAAATAAGTATGTGAAGTCAATAAAGAACAGACAGATGCGGGTTACATCATCCTACGTTAAAACAGCATTAACTTTTGGTTAACAGTGGTTTGGTCACACTAGACAAAAATGGCTGTCCCCTGGGTGAAGGTCTGTCAGTGTCTCTCAGAGTCAAGGATGCTGCCTTAGTAGGATGGGGCCATCCCAGTCGGGTCCTACAGAGGCTTGGCAAGACTCCCCCCGAGCATTCAGTGAACACACTGGAACAGGCTAGCGGGTGCCCAGGTGTGCATCACTGAAGAGGCCTCACCTTCAAGTCCAGCAAATCATGCACAAAGAATTATGGGTACTTAATGCCCTCTGAAGAAACACACATGCATCCTTGAAAATTCTCTGGCAGAGGGAATTCGGTGACTGTTTAAGGATCCTTCCTTGACTGTGTTTGTTTGACCCGTCCACCTCCCTTTTCTCTTGCCTTAAACAGACTTTCTTGCTCTTTATATCCCATCGTCAAGAATTGCCAAGGATGGGTTTACACTGGAATTATTTCAAGGCCTGCTCTATCTCATGAGGATGCCAAAGGTTGCCTCCAGCGTCAGTATCACATGCTGATGGGTGTGACAAAGCATTGGTATATGATGACCTGGGTATGAGGAACGACTGGAGTGAAAGAGTGACTTGGTGAGTGAATGAGGGAAAACAGGTGTGTGTGAGTTATGATGTCGGTGACTGAGTGAATGAAGTGAACGAAACAGAAACTTTAAGCACAGGCATGCAAAAGAAAAGCAGTATACTCCAGAAAAGAGCCATAAAAAGTGAAAATAGAACAAGAGATGAAGACAGAAAGGAAGGAGCTGCTATTTTGGGTTCTTATTAACAGGTCCTACTGGTACAGCAATTAATAATCTAGTTCAGTATTTAACATGGGACCTAGTCCCTGGTGTGGACGTTTTAGCTGGCTTTGATGCTGAAAGAGCTCCTTCCCCTCCACCCGTCTCCCCCCACAGTTCCTCTCCTCTCCTTAAGTGCCTCCCCTGGTGTTATTTGCGTGTTGGTTTTCTCTAGTTAAGCTAGGAAACAGACCAAATCGCTATTCCCCAAACTTCAGGCCAATTTTCTATCAACACGCCGGCTCGTTGAGGGAAATGCTCTTAATTCATCAGAGGGAATCTAGAGAAGGATAAATTCCCTTCAGGCTGTTTGAAGTAATGTAAATGTATTTATTTTTGGAGGGTTGGGTGTGTGTAAGGAGTTAAAAAAAAAAGATTATTTTTCAAACACAAACAGATAAAGCGCTCTGCAGATACAAACAGCAACTACACTTCTGCAGTATCGGTTTCCCCCCACTGACCCGTCAATGGATACCCCAACACAATTTGTCCCAAACGCTACACCAGAGTCATGACTCAGTTGGTGCAAAGCACACACACACATCATACACGCACTGCTACAATCAATACAAGCAACTGTGCCCACCTTATTTTTAGCCCCCGTGATGCCTTGCGTATGGCTGCGACTTCCAGCACTGAACCGTAACTGGCATTTTCCAGTGGTGACTAGTGGTATTGGTTAGCTAACAATATGCTAATCATCTTTCGTAGAGCGCATGGGATAATGAATGAGATAATCATACCTCTGCCATCTCCGACAGCTATCTCAAAGCAATGGTTGTTTCTTCTTTTTTCATTAGCTTGCCTTACCATTAACATTTTGTTCATGTTAACAGAGGGTGAGCTCGCTTACAGTAAACATCTACTCTTCTAAAAGATGATTTATGATTTCTTACAACTCATAAACTCATTCTTATCACTCCTGAGTTCTACTGAGTAAAATGTGACGCCGAATTAAGCCGTGACCTCAGTGATATTGGTAATATAAAGTAGCTGTAACTTTAGGCATTTGTTTTATACATCAGATACAGTAAATCGGAAACGCTTCCACAGCCTAGATGACTAACATTTAACAAATAATTCACAGCATGCTGCAGAGTTTATTTTAAATGTGCAAATTTTCTAGTGAATGCAGACAGGGAAAGACAGTGAAATTGTGTATTGACCCAGAGTGGCAAGCCTGTCATTTTAGGTGTTCCGATTCAATACTTCAGTACTGCTGTCTCATGAAACTGTTTTCGTTTTATTACTTCTCATGTTAACTGTACCTCGAGTGTGTTATTTTTATCTTCTAATCAGATGATGAAGCCTGGTACATTGTACAAATTTATACTAGATGGAAACTGACAAGGTGAAGTAAGGAGGGAAGAAGAAGAAGAAGAAGAAGAAGAAGAAGAAGAAGAACTCCTTATATTTTTATCTTTAGCTTTCTATTTTGTCTGCATGTAAAAATCAAATTAATTTAATTGTAACCTGGACCTCACCTCATTACATACACAATGTCTTATTTTCAAATTATACATTAGGGCCAAATAAGTTGTTATGGCCTGTTTTCTGTCAACAGTTGTCTCTAACTATAAGCTAGAGGGGAAAAAAACAGTAAAGGCAATTTTAAACATTTACAGGTTATACATTGAATACAGAATACAGGTATTTTAAACAGATAAATATCCCCAGACTATAGAGGAAGTACGATTTCAAAACTATTTTTTAAATGTAGATGCGATGGCGTCTATGTGTTTGTTTGTGTGTGTGTATGTAAGGGTGTTGCTGCAGTTTGCTGAGTAATCTGGGAGCTACAGCATAAATGCAGGTTATTGGACAGATGGTTTAGCACATTTAATTGCTCACACCTTCTGTGTGTCTTTCTGCCTACAAACTCTCTGCGTGTATCTTAGTCTCTTTCTCTTTCTCTCTTTGTCTTTTCACACTAATCTCTTCCTTAAATAGTCATGAACTTCTATTTCCATTAGAAGTTTCAACACTACTCTTGGTTTTAAATTTAAATCTTGCCGTCTAATATAAGATATGGCCACATTAATGTATTACTGTATCTTTCTATATACAGACACCCTCCTGCACTAATACACACAAAAACATGCACACATTTCCCCAGGTTCCTCCCTCCCCTTCTCTCCTTACACAAACACACACTGCAGAAGCAAGAATGTGCATATAGAAGCCAACAAAAGCCTGCATTAATGTGCACATATGCAGACGCATGCACACAGAAACACACTGCCACACACATACAGAGGCCCATAAAGACCAGGAACAGCGTGTTGGCATCCAACCAAAAGCTGCCGTCCTTAAATGCCATTTGATGCCAGCACTGCCATCTGTTGCCGTCTTAAGATAGCTCCTCTCACAAGACGCAGGCGAGATAACACTTTTCCAAGAGCCGGGGTGTATTTTTCGCATATGGCCACAAACCGTTCAATATAAGCACAGTTTGGGTAAATTGTAACTTCAATGCAATAACTGTCTCTCTCCTGTCACTCAAAGCTACATGTGTCTGAAATTATTGTAAAAAAAAAACTGTGAAATACCAAAAAATGCAAATAAGAGTAGAAAAGGAAGATGACAGAACAAGAGGAAGAAAAGAAGCAAGACCTGGAGGGAATCTAGACGAGAGATCGAGAGGTCCATCCTTATTTTACCTCCAGTAGAGTGTGTAAGTGTGTGTGTGTGTGTGTGTGTGTGTGTGTGTGTGTGTGTGTGTGTGTGTGTGTGTTTATGGGTAGAGATAAGATAATTACAGCAGGCTAAGGGGGTGAGTGAGGAGTGGGATGTGGGTGTGCGTGTGCATGTGTAGCAGGTGAAACATGGGCATGTTTGTGTCAGCGGTGTGATACATCAACTCCCCCCCTAAAACACACACACACACACACACACACACACACACACACACACACACACACACACACCTCCACCCACTGAATCCTCTCCTCCTGCCCTCCGCTTCACTTCCTCTCCCCCTTTTCCTCTGATCTCCATGCAGAGGGCCTTAGGGGGTTAATTAACAGGCTTAGATAATGCCACACTAATGAAAGCAAGACCACTGTTTCTCCTCTCTCTCTCTCTCTCTCTCTCTCTCTCTCTCTCTCTCTCTATCTGTATCTCTTTCCTCCTCTATCTATGCATCTCTTTTCCAACCAGAGTCATTCAATATCAGCATTATTTCCAGGGATATTGGGCCAGATTGATGACATTCCATGAAACATCTCACAACAAGCAACACTTGATTAGGATTAGAAAAATCTAACAATTTGGCTTAAAATACTCGGTTTGCTTGCTAAAAACATGGCTAGAAATGTCTCGAAATCTTGTTAAAAATATTAGCTTTTGTTGCTACAAACACAGCTGGACATGTCCCAAGCTCTGGTTAGAAAACGTCAGCTTTTGTAGCTAAAAACACGGCTAGACATGTCCAAATCTCTTGTTGTTACAAACCTAGCTGGACACATCCCAAGCTTTTGCTAATGAAATATTAGCTCCTGTTGCTCCAAACGTGGCTGGTCAGTCCAGTCTCTTGTTAAAAAATACTAACTTCTTAAACAGTGGTCAGCTGCTTGGCGGCCAGTTTGCTTGTCATGCCATCTTCCTGATGAGAAATTTAGCTTATAGACACATAATCTGATCTTCATCCTACATGTGAAAGTTAAAAATGTAACATATCCTTGGTTTTCAGAAATGCACAATGCCAACAGTTTATTCTGGTGACTGTGTTGGAAAATAAGTCAAAGTAACAAAAATCTATGGTCCATCAAAAATTGACAGCATTTTTTCCTTGTTCACTGACTGCTGTGATGCACAGCTATGGTGAGCTCAGTGCCACTGTTGGTGGTGGGGTATTTATAAATGAGGCAATAGTTTGAATCGGCATTTTGTAGCTAATTTCATTCAACCCTGATTGACTGAAATGTCAAGGTTCCACAAGAGTTTTCCAGGACTGTGATGCAAATCATGACTGCCCTGGATCACAGCAATGTAGTGGCTGGGAGGATGACACAGAGAAGCAGAAAAGGCATTTTGAGATGTGAGGATTTAGTTGTAGCGATATGTAGAGTATCTTAGACTCCTCTCAGTGATATAATAAGCTAATGTGGGGCAGCAAAGTAACTTCGAGACAGTTTTAGAGACAAATCTGAGGCAAACAACCTTCAGAGGTCAATTTACTGCAGAAGAATTAAGACATCATTCCCCTTCAAAACACTTTATGAATTATAAAGCTCACATGACACTTTGCATACTTACCTGTAAATTACAACATGAGACATGTACAGAAAAAAAGAGTTTCTGATGAGCATGATAATGAACTCACAACGACAATTAGCTGCATGTCATCCCCAGATGGATGGATACTGAAACATCCATTTACACTCTTCAGATGCCCTCTACAGTCATTACAGAGAAAACAGAAGGAAAGCAGAGTAATCAGAATCAATGACAGGAAAATATCTGAAAATACAAGGAAGGAAGCTTAGCTTAAAAAAAACATGAGCAAAACAGTCTAAACTAAGTGTTTTATTCAGCTGTTTCTTAATGTGTTGACCAGAGAAAATAAATTACTGGCTTAAGTTACAGATATCTATTCACGGATGTTCATTTTTTTAACCTTCAGAAAAAATACTGTTTATGGTGAAGATGATATAAGCTCAAATGATTTAGAGTTTCATTAAGCTAAAAAGACCTCAATGTGAACTTTAACATCAACATCATGGTCACTGACAAAGAGCCAGCTGACACTCAAAAACAGAGGTTGGATTATGATCTCCACCCATATACTACCACCTGTTATCATGTGACTGAGGGGTTCACATTTTTGTCATGTGATGAAACCTGACACCAAGCTGTATTTGCTGAATGATAAGGAGTTGCAGAGCAGATGCAATTGAAAGCGTCAGATCCTCAGTGAGTATGCGTATGAGATTAGATTCTCTTTACCAGTTTACATGATGGGTTGGCATATTCCCAAAACTCTAGCTACTTTAACACTGTGCTGTATATAAGGTACGATCACTAGGGGACGTAGTAACAGCACAGAAATAATATCTGTATGAATGGTACAGCCGGCAAGAGAGGACTATGGGCAGGACAGGTGTGACATTTTGACAACGTGGTATGCGTATGACCTGCTGTGGGAGATTTAAAAAGTAGCTGTTAGCAGTTAGCAACTAATTCAAAGAAGAAGACCAGCAGCCTGAAACGTTGGTAAATTTAGAAAACAATGACATTGGAAGGCTGCTTACCCTTTGAGTCCAGGACGAGATCAGCTGCTTTATAACAGGGATGGTAAATGATTGTTTTTGCCATGTTTTGCAATGTTATTGTTTATAAAGTGCTGCAGATGGGTATATGTTTTATCTTACATAAGAGGCTGACACTGTTGTGTTACACGTCACATTTGGTTCTGGGTTAAAATTCAAAGGCAGCATGAAGAAGGGACTTTGTAGTGGCTCTATAACACAATCAATGTGTAAAAAGTGCTTCTGTCAAGTGACTTGTGAGTCCAAGAGACACATTTAAAACCCCTGTTTGCTTGTTATTGGGCTGTGTTAAATTAAAGCAATGGAATACAAAAAGTCAGCCTATTAAAAGTTTGAAGAAAGGAGTACTTTCATTGTATCCTACCCAACCAACTATTGGGCAGTACTAAAGCCAAAATAAATACATAAATAAAATAAATTTTAAAAAAAAGAAAAAAAGAAAGAAACTGGGTGACAACAGCAGTATATAAACAAAGGTATACGGTTGCCACATGTCTGAATATCTTTACATTGCTATCTTGACTTTGCATGTTTAATTATGGTTTTAATGCTGTTTGGCCATGTTTTTATTTACTGTAATCATAAACTGCATGACTTCTTTTGTGCCAGCTGGGCACAAGTGCATACAGGCTGAATCACCATTCTTTGATATAGAATAGCAAACTAGGTGTTGATTGCCAAAACTGGAATTGAAACTGTAAATCTTCAGAGAACTCATTACAAGAAAATAATTTCATTACTCAATAACACATTACAGCTGTGTGACTGAGTGACTGGGAAAAGTGTGAGATCAGACAGAAAAGAGAGAGAGAGAGGGAGAGAGAGAGAAGGAGAGAGAGAGAGAGAGAGAGAGAGAGAGAAAGTTGTAGAAAAGGGTTAATTTGACAAAATGCGGTGCTTCCAGGCTGAAGTCAGTATGTGGGCTTTTTTTTGGTTAAGGGCATCATAATGACAACTTTAGCCGCAGCATAGACTATATGTGATAATGGTCGCAGCCATCATGACGACCCCCATTGTTTTGTGGAGTAAAATTTCAGGCCAGGAGTTTGGCATTTTGGGTGTTGCCATCTTGTTTTTTTGGAGCCAGAAGTGACCCTGTTTTAGACGAGAGGGAGGAGCTGACTCACAGACTGTAGCAACTGCTCACAGACAGTCCGCCATTTCCCAAGCTTTAGAAATACAAACCTTATACTTTGCCACACAGTCCAACTTTTCATTTTCATCAAACCTTAATAATTCATGATTTTTTGTTTTGCATTCTTACAAAGGTACCCACAGTTTATCATGTAGCAGTCCTGTCACTGATAAATTCTATTCATATATGACTAATTTAACTTAAACGTAAAGGTGATCTATATTTTCTTTTAACATATTAAGGAAATGCGGCTAAATACATACCTGGCAAGTCATATAACCTTTTCTTTTTTTTCTTCTGATATTTAACCATAATCATGATCTTCCTCTGACCTAAGACAAAGTGATATTCTTTACTTAACCTAACCACAGGGGTCTGGGTGTGAACCTTGGATTCTGGTGTCACAGTCCTACATTTATGTCTACAATCAACCCTGACCACCTCCCTGCAAATTCAGCATGGTACATACATGTGGTGTTTAGTGTTTAACTCAAAGAAACATTGACTATTAAGATAATCAAGACAGCGATGAGGTTGTCACCAAAACATAATTATGAATACAATTTAGTAATATACAAACCTAATTTGTAGTAGACAGGGTTGCATATTAAGTTGCCTAAATTAAGTACAATTTGCTGAAACAGTCACAGAGCTTGCTCAAGCGTGCACTGTTATATCCTCTAAAACCACGCCCATAGGTGAAATACCAAGTTTTTAGGGTGTCCCAACTGGGCATGAGGATTATTGAAAGCTTGTATGTGTGTGTGTGTGTGTGTGTGTGTTGGAGTGAGTGAAAGAGAGAGAGAGAGAGCCTCTCTTTAATTTTTAATCCATAACAACAAAAGCCTGTGTGTCTCTAAGTTGCTCTGCAGAAGTCAATTTCAATCTCGACACTAACTCAAGTTTATACATCCTATCCAAACTTTTTTCAAGCCATGCAATTCAAACCACAATCTCTCGCTTTTTACCTAAACATCTCCCCGGAGATAAAAACCGAACTTGATTTGTATTTATTTTTAAAGCCCATGGAGACAAACAGCAAGTAAGCAGGGAGAAGAGGGGGGAAAGAAGAACGAGTAGAGTTGTTTGGGGGCATAACTCGCTCTCCCTAAGTGTAAAATGGGATGAGATATTCTGCCTCTCGGACTTAACGTAATGTAAGAGAGTGTGAAATTAAACTGCACACGAATAAAAGGGACCCTTCATTGTGTGCCGCCGACTAGCTTATCTGGAAATTCAGACAACTGGAACATCCAAAGCCTCCAAACTTGTAGCAATCCCCTTTGTGTGGCTCCGGAGCAAACAATGTAATATCAGAAAGCCGGAGAGGCTCCAAATCCTGTGTCAGATTGCCAAACACAAAGTAGCTGCATCCTCGAATCAAGCCTGTCTGTGTGTATACTTTAGCGTGCATGTGTCCGTCTTTATACAATATAAGTAGACTGTGCACTCACTCCTGCTAACCCCATGTGTATGCCAGTGAGTGCTTCAAATAGATTGTTTCCTCTTTAATTCCTGGCCTTTTACCTATTGATATTCCCTGCACCTATCCCCGCGCCTCTCTTAAACCCCATATGTTAATTTGATTTAGAGCAACTCAAATTGAATAAGAGATAAAGGAGAAAAAAAAAGAAAAAAGAAAACGAGGGTAACGGCAAATGTACTGTTATTAATAACCTAAAGTACCAAAGAGGGCTCAAACTCTCCCTACATTCTGCCCCTCCCTCTTCCTTCCTCCCTCCCTCTCCACTTTGTTTTGTCCTCTCTGTCTGTCTGTGAGTGAGTGAGCTAAGTGAAGTGGGTTATGATGGCGGTGTAATCGGCATCCCTCAAACAAACGGCTGGTGCTATTAAGGGCCATTGTGTTTGCTGCAGTGATGATCAGATTCAATCTACGGAGAACATTCTGTGCTGGAGCTATGGCAAGGGGGGGAGATAGAGAAAAATACCTCGCCTCGTTCCACTCTGCTATTGTGTTCAGGGGACTAGATGTATGCACGCTCTTCAAAAGATGCATATCGACTCAGGGAGCTGCAAAAGTTTAGTTCAGATGGATTCGTGGGAGCTCTCTGACTGCACAAAGTGAGGCGAGTATTAAGTGTTGGGTAATGTTTTGAGGATGTATTTGTTTCAATAAGGAGCTCGGCAGTGCTGCTGGGGTGGTGCAGATGAGAAAATCACTTTTCCTCTCCTCTTTGTCCTCAGCGTTACCCTGCTCTCCCAGTCTGTGTTCCTCTGTCTAATCTTTCCTGTTTTTAACACACCTTTATAAGGGCCAGTGGGAGCCTGGAGGCCTGAGAAGTCACCTTGTGGCCAGAGAGGCGGAGGCTCAAGTTAGGGTTACAGGCCAATACATCAGGCTCCTTATTATATATCAGTCAGTCATTTAGTACACTGTTGATATGATGGAGGGGCAGCAAGGACACTTTGATTGCTTTGTGGCAGAAAGATACGACTGGTGCCTTTTCATGTGAAAGTTTGCAAAGTCCAAAATCATTGAGGTTCGATAAATTAGACTCAATTGCCTTTAGGTGTGAATGGTTATCTGTCTGTACTATAGGCAGCCTGCCCTTCCTCCCAAGTTGTCATACATCAATGCTTTGCACGCCCCCTTGGCGTATGATACCTACTCCGAAGTCACCATTTGGCGTCCCCAGGATTTTAACTAATTCCAATGTAATCCCATCCTTGGCCATACTTGATGTTTAGAGCAACTGACATAGTTTAAAGACCACTGTTTGTCTCATGTGAAAGCAAAAGTCAGCATTGTTACATAGAGACGTGAGGTACTAATGTCATTCAGGTGACATATGCACTTTGATATTTGCTTATTTTTGGCTCTGAGCTCAACACTCCCCTCAAGGAAACGCCAAGCTCACTACCAGTTAGGTTAGGTTTAGGAAAAGAATCATGGCTGGGCAATGTCACGTTACATACTTAATGTAAAGTTATGTAGGTTAGGTATAGGACAGTAAAGTTACATGGGTTAGTTTTAGGAAAAGACACGTGGTAGGGCGTCATCACATTATGTGCTTAACGACTCGACAAAATACCTCAAAATAACTCAGAAGTTCACTTGGTATCCTACATGACACAAACACCGGTCTCCTGGGGGAAAGTTCTGTGTGCTTTGACCAATCCACCACTGCCTCCTTATGTGGACTTTCACTCTTTCACCTCTTTTCAGTCAACATGGAACAAGTTCCATTCCCATTCCTACACCTAACTTTTAACTGTTCAGAGCATTTTGACTGAAAATAAATTGGTTTGGAACATGAAAAGTTGGTTTTCAACTGGAACCAAAAAATAGCAGTTTTTTTTTTGTTTTTTGTTTTTTTTTACCTGAAGTGCAGACAATGATGACACCAATGGGCATGTCATATTCTTTAGCTTGGGAAGTCTTGGGGAGCTCTTACTTATCATTATTAGTTGGTGGAAACACAAGTTGGTTTGATTAGTGGCCCAAAGGTTCCAAGAATCCTGAACAGAACCCGTCCAAGACCCAGAGGTAGTTTGGCGGAAAAAGGGTATTTATACTACTGCCTTCTTTATTCCCATCAGCCCATTTGTCACGTGATGACAGCCTTCACAATTATGTCGGTTATACACAAATTAGTGGCTCATGAATACAAGTGTTATATAAGAATTCTGGTGCATTACTTTTCAAAGGTATACATATGACCAGTGCATGAGAATGGCTTTAATAATTTCTCCCTTTGGAAATGTACCGTAGACTCAGAGACTAGATGCTTGGATGGATGAGGGGCTTTTGAAATGCTATGGCAACAATAATATTATCCTCTTGCTAGGTAAACAGTAGACTTTAGTCCGATGTCTTGGACACATGATGCCATTTGCCAGTTTTTTGTCCTTAATGCTGATGACTAGGGTGCCTCAGATCCATAAGTAAAATAAATTGTCAATAGTGGTTAGATACCAGTGCAGTACCAGTATTTGCTTTACATATAATGATGTGAAGCTGTCTATTTGGATCAGTGCTTCTCAAATGTTCTTACATCTCAAATCTGTAACCCACAAACACTTTATCTCCCCAAACTATTGATCTGGTGGCTGCAATGTGGGGAGATGTAGCGTTTTCATCTGCCTATAGAGACCTCCTTTGTTGAGAGAGGGGCCTCTGATTGGAAAAAAAAGAAGTCCTACTCATACTCTAACAGGGGTAAATCTCTCAAATAAGAATACAGTGACATTGGGACCCACAAGAACCTGACCTGAGACCTCATGGTTTCGCTTTAAATGATTACAGTATTCTGTTGTTCTGTTTCTCTTTGCAGGCCAAAGACCATTTAAGTGCAGCTACTGCCCCTACAGCGCCTCCCAGAAAGGCAACCTGAAGACTCACGTGCTGTGTGTGCATCGCATGCCCTTTGACAACAGCCAGTATCCTGACCGACGCTTCAAACGCTCCCGTCCCGAGTCTGACATCCCGGAGAAGAACCCTGATGATGCCGTTAGTGGTGTAACATCTAATCAACAGATGACAGCAGCAGATGCAAGCAATGGGAATAATGATGTGTCATTTGCAGGGGAGGCCACGTCTCATCACCAGGAGTGAAGCTGCTATGAGCTGGGTTGGTTAATAGGGAGGTCTGTCTAGATTTAAATCACTGGACAAAACTCCCTGATGCACATGTGTTGGTCACCATAAGAATCATTTCCAACAGACCTGTGCAGGAGACCCTGACCAAACAACGAGTAGACAGATCAACACCAGTGCTGGTGGACAGCGCTGTGAATACACCACACTTCCTATATTAAAAACACAAAGTACTAAATGTGTGTTATTGGAAGTTTGTGAACATTTACTAAGAAAACATAATCTTTGTATTTGTGATGAGGTGATTCAGCATTTTTGTTTATTTACCAAGCACAGTGGATTATGTGTAAAGATGGAAAGGAGAATGAGTTAACAACTGTTCAGGAAATTGTAGTTTTCAGACAAATCATGAACGAAGATGGCCACGAAGCAAAAGGACAGCCAGATGAAAATCATTAGAGAGACTTTTCTCCAAAAATAATGCTTTTATCAGAAAAATGATCCGTGTAAACGATTTAGCACAACAGTTACTGTAGGCAAGACAGAGGAGGCGGGGGAGGGTTTTTGAATGTACACCACCGCCACAGCCACCCCAGACACCCCAGAACATAACACCAGTGGCTGCCATTTTCTCCAGTGTGAGTGATGAGTACTGTATGTGTGTGTATGTGCTGTAGGGTCAGTGGCGGCGATGGTGGCGTGTGTGTCAGGGATAGAGGGGAAAGACGGGGGGTGCATTGGTGCCAGCCTGACTGGAGCTGTCATCGCAGAGGAAATCAATTCAACAACACACACACACGCACACACACACACACACACACACACACACACACACACACACACACACACACACACAAACACACACACTCAGAGTCCTACAGTGGTAACCCGACTCTGGACGTTACGCCAGGGGGTCAAGTTGAGTCCCATCAGCTGGCCGGAGCCCCTCAAGTCACCTCCTTCCCTCCTCCATCCTTCCCTCCACTCTCACTCTCACGAATACAAGCTCAATCCGTTACAATGACCTGGAAAATACAACACAAATCAATCAGCAGTGTATTTAAAGCATCCATTAGCCTGCGCTAAGGCTTGTTCTGCTCTGGTTTTGGCAATTCAATGTCCGGAGGTCACCTTACTGGCTCCATGTCGGAGAAGGACGGGCAGCTTTAGCTGATTGTGTTTTAGCTTGGGCCACTTTATGATGATAGATTGGTACTTTGGCAAGTACCTGGACCAAGCTGTGTGGGATTTTTACCGTTCTGTACATATAAAAAGGTGCGTGACATCCCACGAAAAGTTCTCCTCACATGAAGAGTTTGATAGAGACACTCTGACTCAGACAAAAAACAGGAATTATCTCCTCCACTGGTAAGCTCTTTTAAAGTTGCTACACAGGGAATGGACATGAAGGAAAATTAGATAATCATTCACCTGCTTTATGTCTCTAATTATACCACCTTTTCTATGAAAAAAATATCACACAAGTTGTTGTTTTTTATTTTCAAAGGAGGCATTCTCTTTCTGTGTATAAGTAGTGTTTTATTCTTTACCCTTATGTGATTTATTCCTGTGGGGGTAAAAAGAAACATAAAACATTGAAAACAGAATGTTTTGATCTCGTAAAAATCAAGCTACACGTTTTAAGGGCAAAAAAGAAGTATCAACTTTGATTGTACTTTGTTGTGCCGGCAGCTGTTGGTTACTACTGGGCGAGGAGAATAAGAAAGTATGGCGCTTTGTGTCGTGTCAGTATTGGTGGTGGGGGGTGGGTGCTGGGGGTTGTTAATGTTTTTCTGATAAAGAGAAATGATCCGGACTTTAAGAAAGTCAATATCTTCCCACACAAACACACAGGCAGTGGCGGGGAGGGCTAAACTCTTAAAACCCCGCGGCCACAGCTCTGCCTAAAGGAGTTTACAGTCCAACACAATGCACTTACACACACACACACACACACACACACACACACACACACACACACACACACGCACAACAACAGGGTGGGAAATACAATCCTACTGCACACATAGAAACATGGAGGGAAAAGCAGAGAGAAAGAGGGAGAGCGGAAGTGTAGAGGGAAAAGATGAAAGAGATGCAGAAAGAAAATGAAAAGAGAGTAACATAGTGTCATGCAGTTCAGTGTCATGCTTTAATTGTGGTTTTCATTGAGTCACTACAATTTGGCTATATGTAAAAATATAGTACTCGCAGTACATGAAATACTGTATTTTGATTTGCGATTCTTGCAAGTCTTTTATATTTTTTGGTAGCCAACAAGACGGTAGTTCTCATTGCCTTATAACTGAGTGTGTAGGGTCTGTAGGTTATATCACACTACTGTGTTCTTAGTGGCTGTAGCTTGCTTTTCTGGATGTGTATGTGCGTGTTCCGAATATTTCCGTATATAAACAAAAAGTCAATAGGGAAAAAAAGTTTTTAAAGAAGTACACATTCCATTTTTTGGCACCCTGACTTTTCCAACTTACTAAAGCATGTGAATCAGTACAGTTTCATCATCTTGTTCAGATGAGGCAATCATTTTTTGTTCCGACACTGGAGAGCGCCATTTGTTGTGATTCCTCTGTGACTTGTAGTCTTTGTCCATCCCTGAGAATGATACGCCATTTTCCCCCCTGCTGTAATCCCAAAATAATCCATTCCATTGTCCCCGTGCTGTTTGATCTCTGTCAAGCTTCCTATTGAAGTAGCACATGCAGTTTGCTCAATTATAATCACTGGTGCCAGAAGAAAAAAAAGAAGAAAAAACTAAACAAAAAAAATATAAAATAAAAATGAAACCATGCCCATTCATTTCAGCCTGCAATGGATTCTGTAGTATGCAATCCTAGTCCAAATACTGTTCACATTCCTAAATGAACAAGATTTCTGTAGCCGATTGGAGGAGAAGTGAGGAGAGGGGTTTTGTTGCAAACTATAAGCTTATATTAACAGTAGATAACTTTATATTTAAAAGAGAAATATCCTTGGTCATTATTTATTACTGCACATCTGTTTGACAGAAGACAAAATCTTTCATTACAGAGGTGTATCAAACATGGACTGTTTACTCTCTCTGCGGTCTAGACGTTCTGATGTACTTTGAAGCAGTAAGATTTATCTGGTGTTTTTCCTGCAATAAAACCTCTACCTCTGGGAAACACTGTGTTTGTGTCTGGATCCCTTCACAGCCATCAGGTCAAACACTCCACTGGAGAAGATGAACCATTCTGACGGCAGGAAGACTGCTGACACTAAATTTCACTCAAATAGAAGTGATCATTTGTGTTTCAAAAGGTACCTTAATATTGCCAACAAAAAAGGAAAAATAAGATTATAGGATGTTTGCTTGTAAATGCTGTGCCATTATATTTACATCTCAATTCAAAAGAAGACTAGAAATAATGGTGGTGCCGAAACCACTGACAAGAAGTGTACAGCCACGCCAGGGACTCTCAGAGGCTATAGTGAGCACAATATTAGCATTGGTGTTTAGAATTGCAATGCTAACATGCTGATGTTTAGCAGGGAATACTTACCAAGTTTGCCATCTTAGTTTTGCATGTTAGCATGCCAGCATTTGTTATGCAACACAAAGCAGGTATTTGGCCATAAACAAACAGCAACCTCCAGGGTTGAAAAGTAGAGCCAATTGCTAACATTGAGGTTCCTCAAACGGCCACTTGAGGCTGGCTTCAGAAGCCAGACAATCCCCATAGAACCACTATTTTAAAATGCCCATAATCACACACATGCAAGCAGACAGAAACAGAGCTCTACGTGTGATTTAAACAGAGCAGAGAACAGAATCTCCTGCTGACCAGTGAGGAGAAATGCGTTTCTAGTGTGTCTGTGGTGAACAGCCCCGTCAATCAACAAATAGAGGCACTTCAGTGTCCAACATAAACCCAGCATTAGTCAGATCCACACCTCACTCCTCCACAGCACCAGCCCCTCACCCAAATATGGTCATTTTTGGCTCCAAAAGACTAGATGGCAACGGCCAAAATGCTGAACTTGAGGCATCAAAATGGGAGGTCATACCAATGGGTGATGTCTAAGCAGCTATGTCCTTTATTTTTACAGTCAATAGGCAAAATTAGAGCTCTGACCTGGGGATTAACATTATCAAAATTCCTCCTTAGTAAGTTTGAATGCCTGCACCACATATAATGGCAATCCATTCAATGTTTACATTTTACCCTTAGCCACAAATGTCAACATCATGGAGGGGCTACAGGGGAAGTCAAGGAATCATCAAGTCAGTGGGTTTCATCTTCTGGGGACCATGAATGTCTTAATAAAGATTCCATAGCAATCCATACAAAGGTTGTTGGGATATTGAGTCTTTACCAAAGTGGTGGACCGATTAGCCAATAGACAAACACCATCCTTCCTAAACACTGTCTTTCAGTATCGATAACAATATCAATATCAGTATCAATATCAGATTTTACTTTTTAACTTCAGAAATCTTGCCCCTGACAAATACAATCCAAATTCTAAAGAATTAAAACTAACACTGAAACAAATTAAAACTGAACTAAAACTAAACATTCTGAACAATAAACATGAACTGAAATGAGCAAACCATCTTTGGGAACTAACTGAAACTACACAGAATTGAAACCAAGAATTAAAAACGAAATCAAAATGATAAAACGAATAAAAAATTAGAACACAATAACTGTGTAGCTGACTTATCTTTTACAACAGTGTCAGTGCGTCTGATGTCTGCTTTACCAAACCTTGCAGAACACACAGAGGTCTGCTGGAGGAGTAACCAAAATATGTCAGATGTAAAAAAATTAAAATGTGCTGCGTAGAGCTGCTGTACAAAGAGTCTTATTTGTAATGGATACCTCAGATACATTTCAAAAGTAGTGAATGCTCACATCAAATGTGTCGCAAGTGAAAGGTCTGAGGAGCCATGTAAATGCAAAGTGAGAGAAAATGAAAAAAAAAATCTGCAATGAAAGGACAAAAAAGGGGGGAAAAGGCAAACGAGCAGCTGAATTTGAAATGTTGTCCCCAGGATGAGCGCTTTTTACTGTTAATGGAGAAATAGAGTGCGTGGCATATTTAATGGGTTTTGTTTTTATTGTACAGCACTGAATAATTAACTGGGAAGCAGCATGTCACATAGATTTATCTTTTAATTAAAATAACGTGGTTCACGCATATTTGAGTGGTAGTCCAAATAAATGCAATATCCAAATTTATGTTTTGTTTATCTTCCTGTTAATTATCCGGAGATTGTTCACTGTACAGCCCTTAATATTCCCTCTCTCTGCATCTGTCTCTCCCCCTCTCTCTCCCTCTTTCTCCTAGTAATAACCAGTCAGGTTTTATTAATTTATGGATAATTGTGGCTACATGAATAAGGTGCATGGCATGAAACCAGCTCATTCTCATAAAGTGAGATGAATGTGTCAGGCTGGCTGATGCCTCCACATGACAGCAATAAAGAGAGGAACATTTTTGTCCTTGTCTCTAGAATCAGACTAATTTCCAATATCTTCCCATTAGAGCTGAGACAAGTGGAAACAACCAGCGACTCCTCAGATGCATGTTACATGTAGTGAAATAACCTCAACAAAGGACAATGACAACAAGGTTTAACATTTATTAATATGTCGCAAAATGTTCACTGGCAGTCTATCCAATAGTTGTTGGGATATTTCTTTCAGAAACCTTATGATGGTGCTGGGGGAAAAGTCAGGGGATCATCTAAATCATTAGGGATTGATACTCTTGGAGAAATGAATTTATGTGCCAGACTTTGCACCAATACAGTGGATAATAAGTGAAAACTGTGACCAGCTGGTGATGCTACTGGAAAGGTGGGGGGTCACCAAAGTCATGAAGCTTCATCCGCTGGGCACCATGAATGTCTGCACAGAAGTTAATGTCAGTCCATTGAAAGGTGGTGATATTTCAGTTTGGTCCAAAGTGGTGGAGTGACCGAACAACAGACTGACATTGCCATTCATCGAGCCAAAAGGTAAACCTAGAAGGAACATGTGAGGAGTGATTTAACTACAACTATCAAAGGGAATTTCAGTAAGGAAAAAAAAAAATCACCTAGCTTAAAATCATGTTGCCATCTCCGCCAAAGGCAAGCAGAATCTAAAGATTACAATTTTTAGCAACTGTGATTTGCACCTGGTTCAATAGCAACGGTGGCTAAGGCTAACATGTATGGCATCATCCCATCATGCTATAAATCCAGATCGATTTTCTACAAAATAAAAACCTGACAAATTTCTTTACAATACATTAAACAGATCTTGTTATCAGTCACTTCATATAGTGAGGAATATCGTATCTTACCACATCTTAGGCTTGCGTGTATTTCTCCCTGTCTATCCACATTTGTAGTCTGGCTTTCAAGATGCAGATATCTCCATATTGTCCAGTTGACACTCCATCAAACTTTGTATGACAAGACCAGCCACTTCACGTTTGCACACCCAGACAACTGAGGCCTAATTATGCACGCTGACAGGGCAGTAGTCACCATATACATTGTGATTGATTGTCTACAAAATAACCTAAATGGTTATGGTGGGGTAATGGTAACCTATAATATGATCTTTATTCTAAACCTGATCAAGAAGTTTTATTGCCTAAACCTAACCATGACCATTTGACAGCATTAGTCACATCTTACAATGTGTTTCAGCTGTGCATCAAATGGAGACAGCGAAGGGTGCCCTGTGCATCACTATGAGACGTCGAGGGGGCATGAAAAAGTGGCAGTATTTTACGCCCTGGGAATGCAGATGGGTTTCTATCATTGTTTACAAAACTGACAAAATACTAAGACATGTTGTCAATATAACAGAGCACTCTTTATTTATCATTTAGTATTTACAGGTGTAAACCACAGCTAAGTTTTGGTGACAATAATTGGAAATGTGCAAGTATGTACTTCTTCTGTATGGCATTTATCAATTTCCCCAGTACAAAGTCACTCATTAGTGTATGTGGGGGAGCCCTTATTGTTTGCATTGTAATTTGCTAACAGTTGTACTTGTTATGCATAAAAAAGGACAAGACAGAATTAGACATGTAACCACAGGAAACCCCCCTTAGGCTGACCTACACATGCAGCACTGTATGGGGAATTACAGTGCAGTCTTTCTACACCTCTGACGTTCCTCTCTGTTGGGCCACAGATTCTCATCCAAATTGCTATGGATATCTTCTCTTGCTATGCAGCACAGAAATAATCTTCTATTATAATCCACAGATCCATATTATGCCATCAGGAACGCTACTCATGCAGTCTTCATACAATCCCCAAGGTCCAGACGATCAAAATCCAGCAAAATATTTGATCCAAAAAGTGACCTCACTTTGGCCAGTAGACCAAAAGTCTAGGTTTCAATGGGCAGCAATGGGCCATGTTGAATGAAGTGCCTCCCCTACTTCCTTTGGCCTCACAGAGCAATACATAGCCAGACATTAGCCCAGTGTATTGTGGGTTTTGTAGTTAAAGACACTCCTCACTTCACCTTCTCACCTAAGGAGTTTTTAACTCCTTCTTGTCATCATAGGCTGTTATAAATGTACATAAATGATAAAGAAAAGCCCCCTCTCTTGTCTTAAAAGTCATTATTATTAAATTTAGATTTCTGGAAGTGTATTTATGTACAGTAAGCTCCTAAAATAGACATCTCTGTCTCTGTTGATTAGTTTTGCACTCATAATCACACACATCTTTTTTTTTTGAAAAGCACTTGGACAAAACCTCAGAAAAAAAACACGTTTTTTTTTTTAAAAAAAAAAGCAACATGTTTTTATCTGTGCTGAATTTGGACTAGTTGAAGCTTCATGCCATTGACCCACTGGTACCTCCAAGCTCTAGTCATCTGCAGCATCTATTTTATTTCAGTGCATTCAAACTTGTAGAACTCAATGACAGACGCACTTACAGTGATTCTGACTGCTGGAAAAAAAAAACTTGCAGAGTTACCTTTCATAAACTTACAAATATAACAATGTAAAATTAGCCAAGAGACTCCTGAATTTCTATACTGATGAACACTACATCATTAAAATAAAAATACATCTGCAGCCAGCAGATACAGCTTTGAAACTTTAGATACACTGATAGATAGATAGATAGATAGATAGATAGATAGATAGATAGATAGATAGAACACAAAAAACATGCACTCACTCTCAGTATTCATTCAGGCATTTCCTAGACAGCATCTCTTTTCAGATAAGACCATCAAAAGGCTGAGTGGTCCTGCAAATGGAATCATCTCCACCATGAATGGGGATGATGCAGATCTAATACACTGCCTATGTGCATGTCAGACTCTGCTTGTGTGTGTGTGCCCGTGTGTGTGTGTCCGGCCTGACTATAGGATGTGTGATGTTGCGTCTGAGTGGATGACTGTCAGCGCTACCGGCTCTGTTATCTTGCTGACGTCTCCATTACTGTCGTCTGAGGTGGGACTTTAGGCCTGTCTGCTGTCACTCTGCAGTCACACACACACACACACACACACACACACACACACACACACACACACACACACACACAAGAACTGCACTCATAGGCAAGGAAGGAAATATGTGCCGATACACACGTGTGTTTAAAGAGACAAATGCCATTTCACACTATCACTACAACATGCCTGAACTCACTCAACACAAACAGGAATCATTCTTTGCAGAATAGTTTTCTCTCTTCAGTGTTGCATTACAGACTCTTTGACATATGGCCTGGAACTCTGGATGTGGTCATGTGTCTTCATCAGAGTACATTAGACAGCAGATCACTCATATTCAAAGACAAAGAGCCTTGCCATCACCTCATGCCTCACAAATCCCACCCAACACTTTGAACTACTTCCTCTGTCATTTCCTCTCAACCAATCAGGGGTCAGGTGAGGTTAATGTGAGGTAACCTGAGTGGATGAGTGTATGAACATGAGAGGCAGACTGGTTCTTGCCAGGGCTCAAATGTATGTCCTGTATGATTCTATGTAGTGACATTAGCATCTTGGAAGCACTTGGACCTTATTTTTGATTTTTTTTTTCATTATATCTATATGTTATTATAGCACTGTATTCACCAAAGTAATTGCTGGAATGTGGAAAAAAAGTATCATTACTACAATAAAGAAGAATTCAAGGGGGGTCTAATGATCATACAGATTCTACACAAGCTGACAGTCTAACTAGAATATCTAAATAATTTTATGGAGAGATAAAACTGAAAGTCATTGCACCCCAAATATTGGTGATTATCCCTCATTACTAAAGTTATAAAGTCTAACCTATAAATATTCAAAAAACTGACCTCAAGAGTCAAAGATTCGGTAAAGACATAACACTGCATGACACATACTGCCCAGCTGTGTGACTGCGTCACATCTCATGTAAACTAGGCAGAGCAATCAAGTAAGAGTCCACGTCTCATACAGATTTTCACCATGGTGCACTCTTATTTGATCAAATCCAAAGTATTTGACAAGCCAGCTAATGGATAGGCATCTGTGTCAATCAGAAACTGTAGACTTTCTTCTGATTGAGCTCACTGGAGTGGACTGTGGTGGTGATTATCAGCACGGCAGGCTTCGTCATCCATTGTAATTACAGAACTGTGATCCAATTCTGGCACACTGAGATCAGTGATGGTGCAATACTGTGTGATCTGAGGAGTGAACAATTTAATTCAATTTGATGGCCAGTTTTTAAGGGACATTCCCGCTGCAATTTAAATTATTATTGCAATATGTAAGTGTAGATATACCGTAAACAAAATAAGGTGGCAACACATGTAGCAATGTCCTTTCATGTGGGCACAATATGCAGCTGGTCTCCATTATTGTGTAACAGTGTAACATTTGTTGTTGGAGGAAAAAAAAGCCAATATGCGGTGTTCCTGTGAAAACGGAAGTGTATTTTGAAAACACAATGCATGAAACAAGCTGACATTGACACAGCGTCACAGAACATCAACGCACCCAGGGTACCATGCATGTTGCATGTCAGCATGGAAAGCCCATGACCAAAAGTTGATATGTGACTGGGTCGGAGTGAGAATGTATTGCTTCAGTGTTCCTTGCCCAGGTTACAATTGGCACTCACTAACAGCCCAAATAACAGTAGTCACAGGTATATATCAGCACCAGCTCTGATCAGCTCCAATCAGCAGGAATGGAAAGAGGTCATCTGGGTGGACGTACTAATTTAAGCACCTTTGCCGGACGCAAATTTGTGAATCCTTGGATGGTAAAGGAATGACCTACCCTACTCTCCCTATAGCTAGTACTCGCTGCCTTTGTTGGTTGGATTGGTTTGGTTTAGGCAAGAGGAGTGGGATTGGTCAAGGTTAATGTAAGATTGTCAGGGTAACACACGTGAGGTGCTCAAACATCATTCAGAATTTAGTCTGCACAGCACAGAGTTTGAAAGAAAAATGGAAAAAGTTACAGATATCAAAAAAACCCACAGCAACATTTTCTCTGCTTTCTACTGTTTACTAACCTGTCTTTCAGCCCGTCTGTAATACTCAACATAACACAACATGATAAAAAAACAGAAAGGTTTACTTGTCTACTGCAAAGTTGTGCATACATGTATACTGAGAAATATGCCTCTGGCCTACTGGCAATGGCAAAGGAGTCTATCACCTACTTTAAATGGGTTTTTCTATGTTTAAAAAACCTGCATACACAAGTTAATTTTAGTGAAAACAGGGTACATTTCATGCCAAAATGCTTGGGAAATGTTTGAGAAATTACTTAAATTATATATTTGTCCATCTGCATAAACAAACACATACTGTGTTTTTGTAAAAAAACACTGAATATGAAAATACTTGTTTGGTTGCAAGAAAAACTTCACAGAGCATCTTTAATTTGAAAGGTCACAAGACAGATGACGCACAAGATATGATGAACTTATGACCCCACCCATATTAAGTCAGTTGGCCAGTGTACAGCTCAGGACATTGTTTAAAACTCTATTTGTATCAGTTGTGCTGGACTTGCTGCCCACTGGTTGACCGGCCCACCAGGGAAAACCCCTGCTGTTCCAGATGGCCGATCCCTGCTCCTGTTACTGTATATTCAGTAACAACAGACTATGTGGTAAATCCTTGAGATATGGGAGCGATACAGAGGTTTGCTTTCTTTTTAACACTCTGTTTAGCATGTTGCTCAATGCAAGTATTCATTCTGCCAAAATTCAGCTTAAACTGGCCATTTACCATTCTCTGAATCTAGCTCTTCATATATTGTGCTAATTGGGGGTGTAATGTCAGTCTTTCCACAGCCTTTAAATCTTGTCGTGTGCCTCAATCACCTGCCACCTCCAGCCATCACCCATCCCTGCTCCGCCTCCTTCTCACTGACACCGCTGAGGAGCCAAAGCATATACAGCCTCTTTTTCTCCATCATAATTAAACAAGTTTGCGCCTTTATTCCATGTCCATTAGCAGAGCCCATAGCACTGCTTGGGAAGTGGTCATTATTGCAGACAGAAATAGGAACATAAATTTGCTGTTAATGAAAATGTCAATTAGTGGTCGACTGCGTTAGAAGGGGGCTGATAGTGCCACCACTGTGAATTAAGCATTCACATGCTCGCCAGGGTGCCTCACATACACATATGTACATGCATTTGCACACTGCGAAGACACAGACACATCCAGATATTGCACCACAGTACTTCTAGTGTACATTAATTGAACACAACCTAAAACAAAAACTCTTTTTTTATTTTTCTCAGCTCATATTATTATCATTGATACCAAGTGCCAACTTATTTCCCAGAAAAATAAATAAGTTCATCACAGATGGAAATTAAAAAATAAGACCGAAAAAGTAATGTTTACAAAAAAAAAAAAAAAAAAAAATCGTTCCCCTCGTTAGTCTGTAGTTTCATCCTTAAGCTGTTTCGTCTCTGGAACCCCTAGGTTTGACGAGTTGTTTTGATTTTTTTATTCACATATTTGGATCATTAATCAAATGGCGGCATGGAGGGAGGGCAAGCAGAGGGGGATGGATGCGATCCATATAGCATATCTTCTTCAGGGCTTGTGTGTGTGTGTGTGTGTGTGTGTGTGTGTGTGTGTGTGTGTGTGTGTGTGCGTGTGTGCACGCATGTTGCAAGATCAATCTAAAAGTCCTCTGCAACAGCCACTTCAGACCCTGGGCGCAGTCACAAAAAAATGATTACCATTACACTCCCACCCTCCCCACACCTACCACTCTCAACAGACGATGAGGGGAAATAAATGTTGCCACACACTCACACACACACACACACACACACACACACAAATATACCAACGGCTGCAGCACTAGAAATGACAGAAATAAAAAAGACGGATTCTCACCTAAACGTCAATATGAGGGGGATGTATTAAAAGTGCATTTGAAATTCTTAGCAGCGTTCCACTTCATTTCTGAATGTCTGGGTCTTGCACCCTTAAAAGCAGAGGGAAATAAATCAAGTTTGTTGCTCGCGCCGAGACCCCTATAAAAATAAATAGATGAACGCTGGTCACCTCAGAACCATTTTTAAAATGTCCCCCTAGCTGCACTGTATCCATAATTATGATTTTGATTGTCTGTGACCACATCCTCCAAGATCAAATGTGAAGCAGAATAACAGCAACGCAGATGAAGAGATTTATTTGTCATCTCTGGATCTCCATGTGAAGCAAATCAATGACAAACAGATAGCTAATACCTTGGGGTATAAAGGCTTCAGCAACAGTACTCTCTGACAAACATTAGACTTTGTATACAGAATGATGTTCTGGATGTTTGGACAAGGTTTGTAGGATTAAAACCTCATCAAAATTTAGATAATGTGAGCTGCCATCGAGCTGCTCACAATATTTATCGTGCAAGTGAATGTGTGAAACAGACGTAGATGTGGCCATACGACCAATTCAAAGCAATTTCTTGAACTTCTGATTCTGGCATTTTTGCTGTTATTTAGTTACAATATCTAATATTGTAGGAAATAGAACAGAGTGTAGAGAGAGGAATGCCAAAAGTCTACAGAAGCCTACAATAGTTGTGTTGTTTATTCTTGGTAGTCCCTCAGGTATTCATAAAATTTGGTAGGGGAACCCCTTCTCATCCCCAGGATCAAATAGTAGTGGTTGGTCAGTAGCCTGTGGCTTCTGTTACCAACGCACAAGTCACCCTTTTTAGCATCTGAATGAGGTGCACTGGGCTTTCAGCTAACTCCAATGTAAACCCATTTACAACATAGTCCATGCATTGTGAGAGGGAGGGGTGGTGGATGGGTCAAACAAACACAGGACTTTATCCCATGGGCCAGTTGCACCTACAGGGCTTATGCCTGGTCTTTTGCTAGGTTGTTTGTTACTTGTCATTCTCAGTCCAACCCAGGCCTCATAGTTACACCGGCTGCACCACATAGACTTAAGCCTTCTTCTTCTTGCTGAGACCAGGCGTAAATCTTATGTCTAGTCACGAACAGGCGTAAAGTCAAAATCTCTGCCATTTCCATAGCCTTTATCAGCAGCCTGATACACAACACAGGATCCACAATCTTTCAACAACACACAATAGCTTTCCTGCTAAAGTCTCCTTGTTATTGAGCTAACTTGCAAATATGAACACACATCTTATCCTTCGCCTCGGCTTGTTGAACAAGTGACCAAACAAATGTTCAATGGTGAAAAGTGTAGCCTACTGTTATTTTCAGTTTTCAAGCTAGATAGCTAATTAGCTGGTAGAATGCAGAACATTAAGCAGGAGCATTTAAAATTACCTGCAAATGTCACCTTGGTCTGTTCAGATGCTGATGCACCACTGCTAACAACACCTAGTCCATCCATGAGTTGTTAGCTAAGTTTGTTTACTTGTTTTTCTCCTTTCACGTTACCTGTGGAGCTCCACCGCCAGCTGCTTCCAAACACAGACATGCCTCTTCTGTACAGCTCTATTAATCCTCATACATCAATGACAGAGAAACTTCCTTGTTGCTTTCTCTGATCTCTACTCTAATAACATTGCTGCAAATGATAATGTTCTGTCAGCCGTTGCAGTGACATAAACCAATGGTGAGAAAGGGTGGCAGCATCTTCTGTTACTGATTATATTGTATCATGATAAAACTAGTTACACCCCTACCATTTAATGACACAGCTAGAAGACAGTTAGGTGTAGAATCAGTTTTTCCAAATATTAAGGTAAGAGTGAGAGTGAGAGAGTGAGTGGAAAATGTTGCAGTCATTATGTAATTAGTTCCCGAGAGTAGTCCAGTTAATAAGAAGCAGTGACATTGGGACACTGGGTGCTTTTTTTGCCTCATGATGAGCAAACTATTATGACTTATTTGGAAATAAGCTAGCAAATGGCCATGCATTTCATTTGCTGAATGTATGATAGTCCTGGATCAGACCAGTCATACACTTGGCTATGTGAACCCGTTACCTGAATTGATTTTAACATTTTTGATCAGATTTCACAATATGTGCATGATCATCATTTACATCTTTTTTGAAGGTTCTAGTTCTACCATCATGACTTCTTTTAATTTTTCACCCTTCTAAGAAAGAAATAAAACACAATCCTTTGCAAGCTTTGGACATGTTTTGGCACTGGAATTTGACTGCAGTGCACAATCAGCTGCAACACGAGCATGAAATATATTTCATGCATTTTTTTTTTTTTTCCAGTTTCAATAAAAAAAAAAAATCAATGTTTGCCATCATAAGCTCTTACCAACCCCCAAAATAAATGCCCACACACACACACACACACACACGCACAGGCAAACAGTGACACTTCAGCGAATCTTCACTCAGTCTCTGAATCAGAACGCCCATCTTTACTTTGATAGCTGTCATTTCAACACAGAGTTTTCCTCTGCTGCTGGGGGAAATAAAATAGTTGGTGGTAATGGAGGATAATTACACATATCTCTCTCTCTCTCTCTCTCTCTCTCTCTCTCTCTCTCTCTCTCTCCCTATCTCTCTCTCTCTGTGTGTTTTTCCCTACGTCTCTCACTTGTTTTTCCTCTGGTGCTGCATCGCACAGGATGGATGCCAGTGAAGTCGCAAACTGCAGCATTCAGGCCCATTACATCTGCAATGAGTGGAGATGCAAGCAACATCTGGTGTCTAAGCTGTGATAGAGAGCTGTGCCTCTTTAATAGATATCTGGAGGCAACACAGAGTGGGATATCGCGTCTCAACATTAACTCTTCAAAGCCCACTTAGAGGTACAGAGTGGGGAGTCTGAGAGGTATGGGAAGAAGAGAAAGGGGAGGAAGGAGGGATAACGGAACAAAGCAGCGGGTAAAGACATTTGAAAGAAAATGAGGAGGGAGGGGATGATGGGGGAAGGAGCTGTTTGGCATAAGCAGGAGACTAAAAGAAACAAAACAGGGTTAAATCCAAACAAACTAGATTCCTGGGAAAATACATCCAAACTATTTCCCTTTTCCTGAGAAATATGAGATACATATAAAATATATGTATCACCACAGAATTACTTAATCAAGGGTTAAAGTTATTCCACCAGCATGTTGGTGACACCTATTGTGAATGGCAGGGTGACAAGTGCTTAATAATGGATCTTTAATCATTAAAATCATGTACCATGTTACCAATAAAGTGCACAGTCATGTTGACAACCCAGCCATGCTGCGATGTTTCAGCCCAAAAAATGGCAAAGAGAAGAGCAAGGAAAAGCTGCGCAGGTGTGTTGCACATACAATAAAGTAGCAAAGACACGAGTGGATGTGATGATGAATGATCGTGAATGCATAGAGACGAGAGGAAAAAGGAAACACTGGAGAAAAAGTACACACACACACACACACACACACACACACACACACACACACACACACACACACACACACACAAAGTTCTTGCTAAGTTTTGACATTAACACACAGACACATTTGGCTGTCATAATAAGTCTTTTAGTGTGGTAGATGAGACATTTTGACTTGTTATAGTAGGAAAAACACAGTTGTTCCTAATAACATTACATGTAATGTTGGCTCTGTTCTACCATGACAGTGTGGCAGTGAGCCAGCATGCACAATAACAGGACCCTGAAATTAAAGCTGCTGAATGGAATTCAGCAATTGTTCATTTTATTATTTACACATGTGCTTTCCCCACTGTTACATGTCAAAATGTCTTATGTGGAAAAGGCCCATTGTTTTGATTTGCTGTTTTGTCTGTGAAACAATATGGGAGCATTGCCACACACTCATACCCCTGCTTCTGTATATTGTCTTTCCATCTTCTTCTTCCTGTCTATGTTGTGACAAATGTTTTAAAAAGTACTATATATGTAAAGGGCAGGCAGGCCAAAGACAACAGAGGCCAGCCAGCTGAAATCAACACCAACGTCGTAGGAGGATACTGCATTGGTGTCATGGAGTTCCCTCCCACAAGCTACCGGTGGGTCGTATCTTGTCCCCCCAGGCATGGGAGGAATTACACATTCCCAAGAGATAGACAAAGGAATCTGCAACCCAACTATGCAACTTGCAGGTCAGGTCCAGAAAGGTAGGCCATGTTTTCAATTTCCTCACCTGGCAAAAGACAATACATTGAGGTGAAATAATTGATTCTATTTGTTTCTTTAATCTATATAAAGCTAATATTCCCTGATGGGTTTGTACTATGGTTATCCGGTATAGATAATGAACTTTTTGAGTAAAAGTATCATTTGAGTTGAATGTTTCAACAGGCTATCTGTCTTTGTGATCAAGGTGAATCCTCATTTGGGTAGCTCAATCTACTGACACAACTCTTGCAAGCAAAAATGAAAAAAGAAGCTCAATCCTGAGATTGTTCTGTCTCTAACAAATAATTACTGTATTAACGTCTGATCAACCATAACAGTTTGAGCTGATGAACAACTTCCAGTTAGGCCACACCCATTTTTAGTTTAAGACCCATCCACTTGCAGTTTAAACTCAGCCTATGCAAGCACAGATACGGATAAATTACTTTGATGAACTAATACAGCTAATGGTGTACTCGCTCATACCTAGTTCACAATAAAAGCATACTTATGAAAGAAAGTCTGCAAGACTTTTAATTTGAACATTCTGGAGAAAGACTTTCGTTCATGGTCGCTTAACATTGACTGAGGTACTGATGGAATAGTGTTGTGGAGACAGCAGGTGAGTATAGGAGGAAGTTTTGAGATTGCATTTGGGAACAGGAGACATAAGAAAGCAAGGCCTGTCTTTAATATATGCCTGTTGCAAATAAAGACATATTCTGTGCCACTGAGGTAAATAAAGGCTACAACAGAGGAAATTGCAGTAGCTTCTGATTCCTTCTTTACAGTTTCTCACCACGCCTCACCTTTTGCAGCTCAACTTTGCAATGCCGGTTGAAAACATAGGTCTATTTTTACATTCAAATCTGGTTTAGAATTCACAATAATCTACAAGAGAACAGTCAATATAGTCACACAGTGTAATAATGTGTTATTTAATCTGGACGACTCTCACTCACTCACACACGTGCGCACTCTTTGGCAAAACAAGAGATCACCTTCAAGTGCAGCGACGCGTCAAGCTGAGCCTTCAGCTGTTGTTACGGCGACGCACAGCTGATCAGCAGCCAGCCTGACAACTTCATTCACCCAGCACCTGCTAGCTGTCAATCACACACAGGAGAGGGATCTACGTGTACGTGTATATATATGTGTGTGTGTGTGTGTGTGTGTTTCCTGAGGCTATTGATGAAGCTGTCAGGGAGAGGATGAGACATGTCCATCACCCCTCTTTATCTCTCTTTCTGTCTGTTACTTTATCCATTCCCTTCCCCCCGCTCTCTGCCCTTGATCACTCTACATTCAGCATTCCCTATTTACCCTTATTAGACCTCCCACACAATAATCTCCCTGCACACCATCACCACACACTGTCTTTAGTTATTAACTATGGGCCTCTTACATTAGGTATTTAAAAAGGCCGGACATGGCATAAACTCAAAGAAGTGTATATGTATATACACAAACCTTGACCATATCTACAACATTCCTTTTGACCAAAAAAACCTTCATTAACAAAGAGATGATTTAGTCATTTTTCTGTCATCTTGGTTGCAAGTACAAATACTGTTGTGTAGCTCTGACAAAAGCAGTCGGAACAAGGAGGGAGCAACTGGTTGATCAGTTTAAGCCAGAAAACAGTGAGTCTGAACATCTGAAGGATTCGCTTTTCACATATAAAGGTGATTATATACGTGACCAAACAGTAGAAAGTGTTTTGCTATGGTGTTGTTCCATGAGGAACCTCCAAGAGCTTAAGTGCTTCTTCACATACACTCGGCAGGTGTGTGGAACTTAACTGGAGGGAACACCATTCTGTCCGTCAATTATTTAATTAATTTGTGAGAATGGTATCCCATTATTTTGTAATGTAAACATCCTCACTCATTTTACAATTAACATAACTAAGCAAAGGACACTGGTGTTTATGATAAAAGCACAGATTTAGACATGACAAGTACAATAACAACTTAATAAAACATGTAGTTTGAGGTGTGTCCTAGGCTACAACCACATTAATACATTTTCATTTTAAATATGTGCTTTTAAATGTACAGAATGGTTTAATCTCTATTCATAATAACATGGCTGGAAATTCCTGTCACATGACCTTTCACGTACACTGGTCATGCGCATGTCTTGTGAACAGGAAGCAGACTGTCTACTCTGTGGTTGGTTGCATAATTACAGAAAATACTTTGAAAATTGCTAAAAGTAAGACCAGAGTTTTCTTTTCTTGGACAGATGGCGAGGTGGAACTTTTATTGAAAGTAACCAACGTATTCTCATAGAACAGCTCGTATGATATCCTTAACTGTAATTAATGTAATATTACAGATGTTAGGTTTAGGAAAATAAGTATGGTTGGGTGTCTTTAGGTTTAGGCATGAAAAGTGACTGTGGTTAGGTCTAGGATGCGAACATACAACTCCAGGAGAAAGTCCCGGGCAAAAGTCTGCTTTTTTGTGACCCATCCACTACCCAACCTCCCTTCTTCTAAGCGCTCGGGATCGCTTCCTTGTGCCATAAATGCATTGGTCACGAGATCCATGCAGCCTTTCAACATACATGGGACATGTACGAATTTGGGTAAATTGCTTTTTGTAGGACACCATAAAAATTGTGAGAACAGCCTGAAATAACACATTAGTATAAGTCAGTCAAGGCTGCAGAAAACAGAGAGCAAATACAAAGCAAATACTGCAACACATAAGAGTGGTACTGGCTGGGAGGATCGCTGGAGGAAAGCATGACTAAGGAAAGGGAGGATAAAAACTTTTGCTGTGTAAAGATATAGTGGAGTGATGGCATCCTGAGCAGAGAATGAAGTCATGCTACCTCTATGTGCTTTGTAATGCCAGCTTTTCTGTGGTTTGTTGTGGTGAGCTGGTCCAGATGCGCATACGCATATGTGTGTACTAGGGCATTAACAGAAAAGTCGAATTGTCGACGCGTCGACGTCAGTGGCACAAGTTGACAAGTCGTGTGTTTTTTTCCCTCTCTCTCTCTCTCTCTCTCTCTCTGTGCTTACGCTGATACTTTATCCTTGACTAAGTGAACACACTCAGGCGTACTATAAGTCGAGCACACTTCCACGTTGTAGTTTCCTGTAAAAATGCCCGTGAAAAATCCCCCGATGTGAAAAATACATGCCAAGCAGTCACTGGTGCACGGAGCGGACTCCGCAGAGGTCCGCACGGACTCAAAGCGGACGTCCAAGCCCTGTGCGTGCAAAGCTCAGATTTTACGACTGCGCGCACCAGTGACTGCTCGGCATGTATTTTTCACATCGCGGGGATTTTTCATGGACATTTTTACAGGAAACTACAACACAGAAGTGCGCTTGACTATGGAAGCCCGAATGACTGTGGACATACCTCGCGGAGTCTGCTCCACATACATTCTGCATCATCAAATGACTTGTCGACTCGACTTCGACTTTATTGACAGATAAGTTGACCTGAAAAAAATCAAAGTCATTAATGCCCTAGTGTGTACATATGGCACATTGTGCTCATATGACGGTTAACAGCGATATCAGGACAGCGTCATTGCGAAAGTATAGCATCCACCCTTTTGTTTTCCCCACTGGATAACACCATTAGCTTTGTCAGAATACTTGCTATCATTTAGCACTGTTTACAGGGGCCCCATTTATACGACAACAATTTCAACTGAAAACGGTAAACTTTAGGTACGTTTTGGCCGATCGTTTACACAACAGCGGCGTTTTGGGTGCCTGAAAACACAGCGTTTTGAAAACGGGTTCCATAGTGCAAATTTTTGGAAATGGCAGTGTCTCCGTTGTCATGTAAACTTGCAATATGCAGTTCCTCAGAAAACGGAGACTTTTCGCACGTCACCAGTCACTAAGTAAGCTGACCGTCACAACAACAATGCCGGGCTCTGTTTGTGCTGCTCACCCTGTTGATTTGAAGTGAAGTGTAGATCTGTTACTGTAGCAACTCCACCTCGTCGTCCATCCAGACAAAGTTATCTGTGCATGCTTTCCCCAGTGTGTCTTATTTGTTTGTAATCACCGCGTTGTAGAGGAAGGTACTTCAGCGCAGGCACATAGCGTCATGCCGTGGTGTTGCTTTGCAAATTTACACTGCCACCCATTGGCCTGGCGTGCATACTACAGCGTTTCCCAGGAGATTTTGCGGCTCCGTGTGAAAGTCGTTATGTAAACGCAGAAGCGTTTAAAATGCAAAGGACAGACTTTTCTGTTTTAGAGAAATCGTTGTCGTCTAAACAGGGCCAGAGTTACTTGCTGCTGGCTCAGCCACCTCCATGTTGAAAATCATGTCCAGACAACTTATACAGTCATTTTGCACAGACACATTTACCATCAGTTACCCACTTTGTCTATGTGTGCATTTTATATTTTAACATGACTGTGTTGTATTCTTTTTATATATCCTACAGAATAGGTGTCCACTTTGAGTTAGCTGAGACTATAATGTGTATATGACAGAATGAAGTTGGGTTATTGGATATCAGATACTGTTGGCTCTCAAAAGAACCCTTGCTCTTTCACTCTGGGGGAAATCTGACATTTACCTCTTTTCCTAATATCTGTATCATGGTTTTGATGGATTATCTTCTCATGGCATGTTGTCAACAGGATTTTCACAGCCTTCAAATCCATAAGCTGTATCATTTTATTATTACTATTTACTAACATGCATCGTACATGCCCTCAGTTAAATAAAGAATACTGGCAACTGTGTGTAACTGTCATGGCAGTCAAGTAAAAATGGCTGAGTTTAAAGACAAGCAACTATTTGCTTTAATTTCTAGATGAAAAGTTTTTATTCTGAGGAAGCTGGTGCTCCATGGAAACCACAGTGTTCTCATATGCATGTACAACACAGTATCTCCAGGGTAGCGAAACAGTTTCACCCATGGACAAAGATCACTTCCTCCCACAATGCAGGTGTTCATCACAGAGCACCTACTGCTAAGGTCTGTGCTTGTCCAAATACCAAGGGGATTAATTAAAAGTCAATTAGTTAGCAAAGGATAATTTAGCAAGATTAGGGTTTCTCTGTGAATGCAGACACAGCCCCACCTCTTAATATCTCATGCCCTTTCATCCGTGGGGTGGTAAATGGACCTCTGCCTATGTATTTGTACTCAGTTTAAATGTTGTCGCTTATGCAAATTTAATGAGCATTTTAGTTGTATCTTTTTAATGTGCACACCACACCCTAATGCATAATTAAAGATGGTACAAATAATGGAACATGTATATTTCTGTGGGTTTAAATCCAATAGAGGAAAATTAAAGGATAAAAAATAAAACAGACAAATGGATACATAGAACAGAATGGTGCTCACTGTGCATGATATTAAAAAAAAAAAAAACATATGATGAGCCTTAAATTCATGTAGATCAAACCTAGTCTGGATTTGCTTTAGTAAAATTCTGCTGTCAGGTATGATTGATGAGAAATCCTTGACATCCACAGGTGGAGACCAAATGTGTGAGAGCAAAAATCAAAACCAATTTGTAAACTGCAGTAGTATTCACCGATGACATTTCTAGCTTAACACTACACACTCGGGATGGGCCAGATGTATGAGCTTTATGCTAAAATATAATGTGCTTTTTCCTCACACCATGATTGTCAGTTTACCGTAGAATAATACCTATTATCCAAGACATTACATGTGTGTTGAGATGGATGGAAGTGATGCCTCTCCCCTTCCTTTTTAAGGATCAGTCATGCTATAACTAGTATTCTTCCAAACTGTAGGGGGCAGTGTATCAGAGACTCATGTCTACAAGCTTCTCCTTCCATCTACTAATAAGGGAAAACCCATCCCAGGGGACACCCGCAAAGGGTCATGTCTGATGGTGTGACACCACTTTGGTCATGCTGACACTTGCGACCCTCAAGGATGCATCGAACACAAATCAAGCAATAGACTGCTGGAGAATCTGCTTTCATACTACACGGGTCTTACCAAAGAAAATATTTTAGACCAAACACAACCTTACAAATCCTGAGTGCTAAACTAGTCAGTCAAAAAGGTTTACACTTCATCAGCCTATCCAATATGTTTAAATGTCAGCTTTCTTGTGAACACATTTGTGTTTACATTCAGTGTTGCTTGAGGTCTAAAAAACATGAAACATTTTGCAGAGCTGCTTTTTTTTAAAAAAAGATTAAAGCTGCCTTATTTATTGCGTCCTGCAAACTAGCAAACCTTCCCCTGACTGCCTCTTGCTCTGCATTGCTACGTTTCTTCATGCATTATCACCACCAACTGTCAATCAGCATAGAGCACGTAAACCATGGCAGGACTGTGCATTGCATCATCCACGTGCTTGCAGGCATGTGCATTATTGTGTGTGTGTGTGTGTCTGACACAAATAAAGCAGGGGCCCACAAACATTGCTCCATAGGGCAACTTTAAATAATGAGTAAATAAACAATATATGTTATGACACTAACTAGTTGTGACAAAGTTTGTGATATTATAAGTTCTAGTTCTGTTAGCACAGATGGAGCCCTTTATAGGTGGTACCTCTCCAATCACTAGCACACATTCACCCACTAAGATTTGCATTAACATAACCAGCCAATCAGGACGTGCCTACAATGTGCTGATTTAATGTGTTAGGTGTTTTGTAATGACTCTATTTGCTTGTTTTACTGACTGTTTGTTTGCTTTTACAATGATGTCTTTTGTGTTTGATGAGCCAAAGACCAGTTTCCACCCATGGTGGACAATAAAGATATAATCTATTCTAGGGGTGACCCCAAATAGTCGATGATTCGGTGATTTGATTCGGAGAAGTCTGATTCCTATTCCTAATCGTCGCAAAAGACTGTACCATTCTGACTATATGGGGGTTCTCACTGCTACTGAACATCTTGATTTGACATAGAATGTATTTGTTTTCTAGTAATTCATGATATAAAGCCTGTTTTGATACAAACATCAGCCTAATTTCTGTTAATAAAAAACTGAAAATGATGCATGCTTTTAATCAGTAGGCATAATCATTACTACGCATGAATAAATCACCCAGTTGCTCGATCCAAATAAGCTGAGGTGAGTGAGTGCGCTGCAGGACCATCAGAGCAGCATCGTGGCCTACAGTGATTTAAAGTTAAAGTTAAAGTCCCACTGGTTGTCACACAGCTGAGTGTGTGAAATTTGATCTCCACATTTGACCCATCCCATGAGGGAGTGGTGAGCAGCAGCAGTGCCACGCTCGGGAATCATGTGGGGATGATTTACGGTGGCAGAGCGCATACACAAACACTTTGGAGAAGGTGTGTGCTCTCAAATCAAAATTTTTTGAAGGATTATTCGTTTACCTGAAGTATCTTGAAACAAATTTCACCGCTGATTGTTTTCTTGATAGACTGATTTTTTATTTGGCTACTTTTTTTCCGACGTGCCCAAACAATTGAGAGTGGTGACGCACGGTCCATGTGGATGAACTTGTATGAACCTGACTTGATTAATGAAGTAACTTGAAGTCAGAAAGAAGGAAAACTGTTTCTAAACCTTTTGATGATGTTTTTGGATGTTTATTTGTGAATGAAATGGCAAGTTCTGATGAGTCAGAAACGACCTGTAAAAGACATGGATGAGGCTGCAGCGCATCTACGCTCATCTAGAGCATCATACCTTGATGAAGTGAAAGGAATAAAGATAAAGATAAAATGATAGGGGTGCCGGTGGCTTAGTGGTAGAGCAGGTGCCCCATGTACAAGGTTGTTGCTGCAGCGGCCAGGGTTCGACTCCAGCCTGTGGCCCTTTGCTGCATGTCACTCCCTCTCTCTGTCTCCCCCCTTTCATACTTGTCTGTCCTGTGCATTAAAGGCTAAAAAGCCCCCCAAAATATCTAAATTGATAACCTTTTTACTTTTATTATTATTATTATCTTATTATGCCAACTGAAGAATTAAATTTGTTTATTTGGGTATTTTAGCTCTTTTCTCTGGAGCAGAAACTGAGGCAACTGAGCTCAATAATAAATGAGGGGGAAAACAACATGATTCGACGAATAGTCGGCTAAAGGAAAAATCTGTCAAATCAGATTTGACTACGAAAGTTCTTCGTCGGGGACACCCCTAATCTATTCTATTCTATTCCAGTCCGTTCTAGTCTATTCTATTCTATTTTATTCTACACAAATACTTGCGGACCCCACAGTACATAAAGCAGGACATGAGGCTGTGTGCCATCCTACACCCTCTTCAGTGAGCAGGTAGGAACGGCAGGCCCCTAGGTAGAGGGCTCCCCCTGTGCTAAAAGAACTAGGGTTACAACATTGTAACCTTTGTTCTGTCTCATGCAGGCTTTGCTCTCTACTGGACTCTATGGGTACAGTAAGTGAAGCCTGACGAATGAACACACTGATGTGACATGACATCGACCCAGCTCCACTGAACCTGACCAGTCGCCATAGCCCACCTACTTCTTCGTTACCTATGCCTCCACAGTAGAGAAAGAAGGGTCCCCACCTAAGCCAGGCAGGAAACAACTGAACTGGGCGGAGCCATTGCCCAACCTTTCAGGGGTTGAAAGACAAGCAACAAACACCCTGCATAACACACTTCATGGGTCATCAAGGATCACGCAAACATGTAGGTGTATCATGCCCATTGGGGAGTCAGGTGCAACACAGCTGACATACACCCACATTCATCGCTGCCGCTGAAGAGCAGGAGGATGGTGGACAGCCTCATGTACTGACTGATACACTGTCGGGTCCACAATTATTCAGCTAGGCGTGTCCTGATTGACCGCTTAAGTTAGTGCAGATCAGTTGGCAAAAGCATGCTCGTGATTGAAGGAATATTACCTCAACAGTCCAGTAGAGGGCGGAGCCTGTGTGAGACATACTCTCACTAAGCATGAGTTAACCGACATCACATGCACACAGACAAAATATTTATAAGACTTTAACAAAACTTGCTCACTGTTTGTCTTCGTGGGGGAAGGAAACTAAAATTAACACAATCATTTCAAGTTCCACAGGCTAAATACTCAAATGTAGATTCCCCTGGCGAATTGTGAACATGTTTGCAAACTACTGCCAGTTTACACAACCAGCCATCCAGCAGGTATGTAGCCACATTCTACTGGAGTTGTGTTTCAGGCTACCTGATGAATGTAAGTCCAATAATCACTCTGACTCCTGAGGGAAATATTTAGCTCTTTAGCAGCTAAATGTTCCACTATGTTCACTAGCTTGTCGCTAATTCTGTCTGTCTATCCTTTGGTGCTGGACAGCGAGCAGTGGGTTTGTCAGAGCCTTTTTTTTTCCCAACTGAAAACAGCTGCCTGCTGTGTCTGGAATTGACACTGATGAGAGCAGTGAGAGTGAACCAAAAACAGAAAAGTTGCAGGCTGTGAAACAAAAAAAAAAAAAAAAAAGAGCTGAAAGATGTAAAAAAGACTCGGTAGATCAAAGGGGAACTGTAGAGTTGTGCTATCAATCACTATTTACTCTGTCGTTGGTTTATCTATAGTATAGCAAGAAAAATATTGCAAGACAGACCAGGGGCGAAGGAGAGACTGCATCTGAAGTACATGTGTGTCCTGTGCATGTGTGTCTGTGTGTGTCACATTTTAGAGCAGTGCTGTAGCTAATCTGATCCTGATAGTGCTGTGTTCATGTCAGCTGAGACAGACAGCTTATTGTCATCGTCCTCTGCCCCTGACATATGCCCTCCTCTCTCTCTCCCCCTCTGTCTGATTGTCTCATCACTCCTCGGTGCTGTGACTCCTACCTGACGTCCAGACAGGCCTCAGCCTCCCGCAAGCTGGATAATCAACATCCTGTCAGTATACTGTCAATATCCCCCACACACAAAGTGGACATGGACCTGCACATGCACAAACGTTCGTATGTCCCCTCACATGCACAGTCACACAGATCCACACCCCTGCTCTTTAACTAGAGGCAACTGTTTACAGCATGTGGTGCTCGCTGTTAAGTTGAATCTGTCCATTCCCACCGTTTGTGTCCTGAAAGACTTTAAGGACAGACCTCAGCTCTGACAATGATTTACAATGTATTCAGTAGAACAGCTGTTGTCACCCAAAAATGTTCAAATTTAAATTGTTCATAAAATGTTTGTACAAGTAAATTTTAGTATCTAAAATTGATGTCTCTAAACTCTGGTATGTAGACAGGGGCTCAGTGTTTCCAAGGAATCCACTGCAGATCTGCTGATGTACATTATACCTTCAAGACTTTGACTTAACGCAAACGCCTAATTTTTATGGACCGTGAATTATGTTTATTATATTTGGCACACTGATTATCTAAGAATGCAGGATAGGCAATGCAATGCTACTGTAGGTGTGACTATCATTATATGTGTAGACTGCTTGCACGCTCTTTTCATACAAATGAGTCTTGATGCAGGAGATTCCGCACATGGTGGCAAAAATGCTACTTTTTTATAGTGGGTGCGGAGTTATAACTGATGGCCATTCCATGATGTAATGGCATCCCTGGTGTGCAGTAAACTTAGGGAGTCTGGAGAAGGGGCCGTAAAATGGCATTGTATTATACATCAGGAAGTACCCTATGCCAGAGCCACCCAGCTGGGTGATGTGATGAGTACCTTGGTGAAAACTATTATTCTCATTCAATCAAGAGTACTTCATCACTGGCAGTTTCAGGATTTCCTGATGGAAATTGATGCACAATATGTGGACGTGATCTGCCACTCAGATGTTCACTGAGATCCAAAATGGACCATTTTCAAAAGTCTCCAGCCTTGTTAAACTGAGCAACTGAGTGGTTGGCAGCCCCTCGCTTTTTAATTTGATCTCAATGACCATCTGAAAACATTGAACAAAAGGTTGCAAGGAAAAGATGGGCTTGTGTTGCACATGTAACATGAAATATTTGCTGTTTTGTCTTTTTGTGAGGCAAATCAGTAACAGAAATGCTTCACACCTCCTAACTCTGTGGGAAATTATTAAAAATCTCAAGATTAAAAGAAAATTACAAGACTCACACCTGACCTGACAGCAACTCTTCCACCCAAGCCCAAGCTTGATTTTTGATAGAAGTTCTATATCCTGAGGTAAATTATTGAAATGTTTTGAATTGTGACTTCACCTCCCATTTCCTGGGGATATAAAAGCAACACTTGCAAACATGCTGTACGTTTTGTTTTGTTTTTCTTTATAATTATGTAGTCCCTCATATTACCCATACTCATTTGACCCATTGTCAATATAAAATGGTCAAAACAGCAGCTTTGATACCTTTGTCAGATACTTTACAGTATCTGTAAGTCTCAGCTTTTAATTTGTTTTAGTATCTCTCTTACTTTCAAAAATAGTTTCAGTGGTTTCCCATAGCTGTGGGAGGCAGAGCATATGGACGTTAATTTAATGGAAGATTACACCGAGCTGAGTGTAATTACTCTTACCTAGAAACAATCAAACTTGTCAGAAATCATGATGATGTGTGTGAAAATGGAATACAAACAACATTCAAAGGATGATTGAACCTGACAGGTATATCAAGTGAACTAATTGACAATATTTATATGGGATTTCTTTTACACATTAGTGCTGTTTTGACTGGTGATTTCCATCAAACCAGCTTGCTTCATTTTATGATCAAAGGAGAATTACAGATGTAACAGAAACTAGATGACTGTAACTAAAGATTTCATATCTGTTATGTAAAACACATACAGAATTTGAGCTTATTTCAGTAAAACCTGTGTTGTTCATACCCACATTCACTTGGTGTTGTTTTAACAAGGAAGTGTTTTATTATCTCCTAAAACAGTTTGTGTGTGTGTGTGTGTGTGTGTGTGTCTACCACTCACTAGGTCTTGTCATCAACACACAAAAAACAGAAGTCCTCTTTCAGGAGAGGTCTCCATCCCCTACTCCACCAGGGTTCACCATCAGTGGTGTAGCCCTCAAGGTCGTTAACCAGTTTTGCTACCTCGGCAGCATACTAACATCCACATGCCAGACTGATGATGATATCCAGGCCCGTATCAAACTGGCGTCTTCTGCCTTTGGTAGACTGCGCTCTTGTGTGTTTGACAACAACCACCTTAGGACATCTACGAAAGTTGCAGTTTACAGGGCAGTGTGTGTGTGGACACTGCTTTACAGAGCAGAGGCCTGGACAACTTACCGCCATCGTATCACGCCTTGATGCATTTAACATCTGATGCCTCCATCCTTGGCATCACCTGGCAGGGCCGTGTTCCTCATACCTCATATTTGACATTGCGCCAAGTCCATAGCATCGAGGCGATTTTGGCACAGAGGCAACTCCGGTGGGTCGGCCATATCATCTGGATGCCTGGATGCCGTTTGCCTCGTCAGGTGCTTTATGGACAACTTCTGTCAGCCAGCAGAAAGCCCAAGGGACAAAAGCAGCGGTTTAAAGACCAGCTGAAGGGGACATTAAAGAGGTGCAACATCACAATGACCTAGAGTCTGCTGCAGCTAACCGATCACTTTGGCGCTCTCTATGTCACAATGGGGTCATGCACTTGGAGGAGGGTCGCACCCAACAACAGAGGATCCAGCGCCGGCGAAGACAACCTCACGCTGATCCAGTACCATCCCAGCCTCCTGATCCAAGCCTCACATGTCTTACTGTGGCAGGATATGTGGCTCTAGGATCGGCCTTCATAGTCATGTGCAGTGGCATTGCCACCAGCAACGATAATCACTGTCAGGTTCACCACAGCTGTATGGAAGCTACGTCATCTTCGACTGAGATGGACCACAAGAAGAGTGTGTGTAAATGCATGTAAGAAAGAGTAGCGGAAAGTGAATCTTAGTTGGTAACTTATATTGTGACGCTGGGATCTCTAGCCTGGATGCCTAACCAGGCTAGAGCCTAACCCTAGGACCTCTGACCCAACTCTGGACCAATACAGGTGGGTCCATCTTTTATTATGGTCAGGGCTGAGTGTGTAGAGAGTGCAATGCGTCATTCTCTGAAAAGCACACTCACCAGAGGGGGAAACTATCAGTGCCACAATATGCAACCAAGGGCTAAAACGCTAGCAAAATGCCTGGCGCCAGCCAAAAACAGTAGATATAAGCATGTCAAAGGATTATTTTAGCGCCTTATGTCTACCATAGAGGAAGTTACATTTGACAAACTCAATATCATCTGTCTATTTCAGTGTCCCTTCTCCTTACCTTACTTATCCCTGAGAGAGACCTGAGACCTGAGACCTCTCGTCTAGGTGGTACATCGGGTTCGGGCTATATATTCTTGAAACGTTTCTGGTCCAGTTGGATCTTGGAATGAAGTTCTTGAGTCCATTACAGTTCAGGTCTGTCATTTTGGACAAGTGAAGACCTCTAATGTTTATCACAAACTTGAATGGCTATCAGAGATAATCTGAACATTTCAGACACTCAGAAGTTCATAAACAATTTGTAATGGTACGAATACATAAAATATGTACCTGGTGGTCTGTAAGCAATCTTTTAAGGCAAGCAAAAAAAAGATAGGTGAGTGAAAAATTATATACACAAAACAAAATGTACAGAGATGACAGCACAAGCCATATGAAAGCAAAGATGCTATGAAATCTTATTTTTCATGTTACTGAAAAGTAAAATGAAATTTTTCAAAAAGTCTCATATGGGATTCAAGCCTGAAGGGCTGAAACCCTATATTTTATGCAGCTTTATTATGCTTCTTCTTCAGGATTTTTTTTTTGCAAATTCCTGTGAGATGGTACATCATTGACACATTACATTTCTACCAATGTGATTGGAAGTTGAGTTCAAAGGCTGCTTAAGAAATATGATGTTGGTCAGCCAGATGGGAACACTATAAATAGTTTTGTAAAGGCCACACCCCTTGCATCGTAAATAGAATAAAGTTGAAACTTGACAGTTCAAAGTTCAGCTCAAAGTTCTCTACAGAAAGGCCACAAGAACCATTTAGATCAGCCTACTGGATTTTCCACCATTTATATATATATATATATATTTTAAAAACAATTTTGCCATCTCCTCCTGAACTGTAGGTCCAATTTGTATCAAATTTTCTGTGAATAATCATTGGACCAACTTATCGAAAGTTACTAAAAGCTTGTTGACATCTCGTTGTGTTTTGAAGATACTGAACATGAATTTAAGAAGTGGCGTGGCTCAGCACATAAATAGACATAACCCCAAAGCTATTGAGCCAATCATCACAAATCTTACAGGAAATATCTAAAGACGTACCAGCAACATATCCTAACAGTTTAATTCAAATCGATCACTGGGGACAGCCAAAAATGAAAAAATGGATGTGGTACAACAAAAATCAAAAAAATTGGAAATTGTTTGTCCAATCATTATTTAACTTGCAGGATATGATAAATAATAATGTTGAGGCTTGTGTGTAAAATTATTTTAAAACCAGTCGACATGGGTGCTGCAACGCCATTTTGATTTTTAAGAAAAATACATTTTTGACATCTCCTCCTAAACCGTAGGTCTGATTCATACCACATTTTCTGTTGATTATTATTACACCAAGCTTATCAACAGTCACCAAAAGCTAGCTGATATCTCATTGGATTTACTTTACTTTATATTTATTTATGGCTTTTAAAGTGGCATGGCTTACACATAATTAGACCTAAGTCCAAAACCTCTGGGGCAAATATCACAAAACTTAAATATATCCTGAAGATTCATTCCAGTTGACCACTAGGAGGTGCTACAAATGTGAAATGGGCATGGCATAATACAAATCAGACTATAAATCAGAAACAGATTGTCTAAGTATTCCAAAACTTGCAGGATATGTTAAATAATGATATTGAATTGTATGTAAAATTATTCGGAATCACTCAATACGGGCGCCACCATTTCCAAACACATTCATTTAACTGGCCATGAATCAATGACAGTTTGTCCATCTTTAAACTTGGTGGATATTGTGTAAGTAAATGTAAATGAGTCTTTGTCCGATAGTAAATGAGTCTTTGTCCGATAGTCATAAAATCTGTAAGTTATTTTTTATGCAGGTGTCATAAACTGTCAAAGATTATGATACAGCTTCACAGTCATTGTAGGCGCACAAATCTAAACATATAAAATTAATCATTGAGCTGTTTTTCAAATATCAGTAGACTTCCACACACACACTCTCACGAGATGGTTAATATTGTGCACATTTGTATATGTTTGTGTGTGTACTGTATGTATGTGTGTGTACTGTATGTATGTGAATGTTTGTGTGACAGCAGATTGCGTCTGTGCATTATTCTAGAGGTTAGCAGGCCCAGCTTCTGTGCTCCATTTGAATTGTCCCCTGGGTGTTGTGCACTGAACCTGGGTCCATGGTGTCCGCCTCTTCCACTGATCCAGCAATGACAGCATCCACCCCCACACCCCTTCGAGTCTGAAGCTTCCCCGGAGCTCCCCTGGCGCATGGCCGCAGCCGTGCCCCGGGAGCAGCAGCCCCCGTGGGTGGCCGCTCGGCTGGTTGTCAGCTTCCACCACATCCACCATCTAGCCTCTATCGTGGAGGCACAAGTGCTGCCACTTCTGGCAGTGATCTCCATATGTTTTGATATCAGAGCAGCCCTTCTCTCACTTTGACACTCACATTGTGTATTGATGTTGCCCTTGTAAGACTGGCACAAACACACATGCCCTCAGTACCACCATGGGAGGCATAGACAGAGAGATGACAGCTATATCTAAAGTTTACCCTGCCAGACACTGTCTGATTCCACAGAGAGTGACCAAGTGACCTTAAGAAACTCCAGTCTAGACAAAAGAGGTCAGTGCCAGTGTTAGGTTACTTTACAGTTTGAAAACTCTATGACTTAACATGCACATTCATGTTTTGGTTTCTTGCTTGTCTGTTTGCTTTACCCTGCGGCAGGGAGGTAAGAATGCACTGTCAGCTAAAAAGCTTTGACACCAGAAGGAATTTAAATTCATTGCCTGAGAATAATCTGACAGATACTTTAATGGATTATTACCACGTAAATATGCCAAAATATAGCTATAAGCTAATGTGCTTGTGTGCAACAAACTTAAACAGATAACTATGGTAGGGACACTGCGACAAACAAAATGGTGGCAACAAACAGAAGCGGTGTATTTAGTTCAAGATCAAATTTATGCTACCCAAGCTTACCTGTATGGGTAGTGACAGTAATAAAAAATCCAGGGGTGAACAAGAGAAGGGCAGGAAAAAGGTCTAGGCAGAAAGGCAAGCAGGTACAGATAAGGAAATAGGTTCATGTAGAGGTAGCTGGAACAAGGATCAAAGCAACATTAGCAACTGGTAGGAAATGAGTGGAAATGGGCCAGTTATACACTGCAGGGCTGAGTGAAAGTGGAAACAGGTGAGCAGGTGAGTGAGAGAGGTAACTGGGATGGGTGGGGAAGCATGTGGTGTATGGATAGAGAATGGCAGTGCAAGGGGCTCTGGAACTGAGGATGGAAGGGACAGAGAAGCAGACTGGGAAAAGCAGGACTAATGCCCATTTTCCAGCCAAATCAGTATGTATTCTTTTTTCAAGCACAGATAAACCAGTTACAAAATATGTGATAGACTGCTCTGCCAGTAGATCAGAGCTGTGCAGTCGACCAGTGTGTATTTCTGTTTTATTTTTTCACTGGTGTAACAAGTTTGGTGTTATGAACGGGCCAGAAAATAGGTAAGTAAAGTAGGTTTTTTTATTCAGTTTCTCTTAAACTTAATTTTAAACCATGTTTGTGCGCTGCTTGGACGCAATGGATTGCATCATGCCAGCAAAGGGGCTAAAATTAGGCGTCACATTTCCATTATTGCCGATCAAAGCTGATTGGAGCTAGAGTCGATTAAGACTACTATTTGTCCCAAGAGTAAATGTCAATTATGACCTTCCCCACTAATGAAAAAAGCCAGATGTAAGGGGGCCAGATGTAAGGTGGGTTTTTTGTCCAGTGGGAAAGTTGCTTAACGCAGACATTTGTGACAAGGGGTAGCTGCGCTAGCATGACTGCTATCGAGCTAACCTATTAGCATATACTCCCATCCGACTACAACTGGATGTATGAGTTATTTATACAACCTATCTAACAATGTGACACTTTTTGTCATTTTACTACAAGGAACTGAACTGTGCCCTCTTAATCATCTAAGGTTTCTGATACTTGTAAAACCAAATAGAGGTGAAATAAATGGACTTCAATAACCATTAGACAGTTGTATCATGCAATTCTTTGCTGATTATGCTCCTAAAGCCCTGACACACCAAGCTGACAGTGGCCATTGCCCTAGTTGACTTTTTTTTTTAATTTGGCTGATTCACTAAATGAATGAAAACACTCTGACTGGCAGTACAGCTCAGTGCACAAGAAGAGAAACAGAAGTGAGGAAAGTAAACAAAGAGCTTAATCTGAAAGAGCTAAAAGAGACCAAATCAAACTTGTTACACAAGGTGAGATTATTTTTCTTTAGCCACTGAGATTTTTATCAGAAACATTCCCTGATGGTTTTAGTCATTGTTCAATTGCTCATGGTACATTGATTTGTGTTGTTAATGTGCTAAGTGGCTAACTAGCATCAAGAAGTCTCTTCTAGAGTGACACATACAGATTATCACCTCTGCTGGTGTGGAGAGTTATTTCCACTCATGCAGGTGCAGAACATACATGCTGGTTGGCCATCAGCTGTAGTCTTTGCACTGTGCTCATGTGCAACATTTTGGCCAGGACATGGTGACATCAGGCAGCACAGCAGAGGGTCTTCATCGCCACTAGTTCTCTGAAGTCAGTTTGTTGTGTCTGGGCCTTTATAGCACAATTAGATATACTAACAAGGCTATCAAAAAGTAGCCCACTATTTATTGTAACTGATATGAATTCAAGCTAACTCCAGCTAATCTATGGCACACACATGTTAATTAATGAAAGCTAAGACCAGCATTTTGACCAAATTCATTAACTGTCATCACTAAGTGTTAGTGTAGAAAGCAGACTTCCAGTTTGTACACTAGATTTCAGACAATTCCATAAAAACAATTACTTAATTATTTGATGATGCACATAAGCTTAGCTGCAGTTGTTCAGTTAAAGGGAGTTGCACTTACTTGTACCTTCCAGGGAGAGCTTCCTCTCTGACTTCCCCCTCTCCAGCCCTATAGCCATACAGCGCTGACAATTTGTAAAGCTTTTTTGAGGCCGCAGATGGACACAGCACTGTCAGAGAGGTCAAGGTTTGGCAAATAAGCATGAGTGGTCGGATTGCAAATTATTTGCTTGTACATCAGCAAAACCACAGAAGATGCCCTTTTATGGAGAGTTCTTAGAGAAACTAATTATTGAAAATTTATAGTAAAAGTATGCACATCTGAAAAGCCATTCCTTCAAGAGAAAATTCCCTTAGAACTTTTTTTTTTTTTTTTGGTGGATTCGTTTAATTCAATATAACTCTTGAAGGGTGCCATCTAGGATATCCTATAATTACTGAATACTTTTTAATAGAAGCCTCATTGATGAGCTCCTCATCAAACTCTATAATTAAAGAATTCTTTTAAGTAACCTCACTGGGGGATTCTTAAAGGAGCCAAATGTTTTTTTTGTTTTTTTTTGTGTAATAAGGGCGCTTTAAAGGCACAAATTGCAAATGACACTTAGACCACTTCACTTGTTTGAATATCTGGCATTGTAAAAAAAAATAGGATGGATAAACAAACGCAGCTGTGCACAAATGTGCTACTTTAGAAGGAGAGAAAAATAGCTTTCGAGTGTGCCTACAGGAGAAAAAAGAGAGAACTGAAAAAATGGAGAAGGAGAAAGAGCGGCAGCATGAGGGGCAGCAGAAGTGCGGATGTGGACAGATGGACAGGGAGTTTTTCCGTTTAAACATCATCACCATCCTCATCATCCATGTCAATTCTGTCCGCCGGGGACCCGCCGCTCAGTGGGAAGATGATTTCTCCACTCCACAGAGAGATGGCCATCAGGGACTAAACTCTCTGCTGCAGTTCTTTTCCCGACACAGTCATAAACACCATCCTTCCCTCACTATGCATAGCATTACAGCAATGATCAACAGTACACTTTAAGCAAAGCCCATCCCCAGCTTCTCTTTATCAAGCTATTTTTGTTCCTTGGGGTTTGGTGATACATCCCAGCTCAATTATCTCAAAATATTATGTATATGCATGTTTATTCTCTCTGTTCAGAATGATAGACTGTTAGCGCAGTGTTTTTAATATGCAAACCACCCTTGTCAACCAAGCTGGGATTGAGAGGCTACCAATTATTTGGCGTCAGACAGTGAGAGATGATTATCTAGGTGAGGGACTTGGTTCATCCTCAGCAGCTAGGAAGTGGCATATTGATTGGCCATCAGGGAGCTAATAACACAAGGTTATCTACATGTAGCATGAGACAGTCTCCCTACTTAATACAGCAGTCCTATCTAGATTTAATATGTCCTTATAGCATTGAGCCAGGGAGGAAGAGGAGGGCTGTGCATCTTCCAGAGCCTAACAAAGGTCATGCGATTGTAAAACCATCTACGGGGATGCAGTAGGATTATATGCTGTACCGTCACAGCGCTGTTTTACGGTTTCACTGGGCGCCTCCCACTGCTTGTATTGATCACTGAGGCAGTGGTCTTAAACATTTATAGAGTTTTTTACACTGACATATCAATAACAGCAATATCAATGTTACCTGAGGTAAAACAAATGTTCAACTTATTCTCACTTGAGCATACTTTAATGTGCCATTTATAGAGTTGGTTCACCCAAATGATTAGAAAAATATGGTTGGTCTGGTTTTACAATGTAGGAGAAAAGAATATGGTTTGTGGGACTCCCAACATCAAACATTTTCATTGAGGAAAAAAAAAATCAAAAGCAACAGTGTCCCTCCAAAGACCTCACTGTCAACAGTTCTGTCGGGCTTCTTCTTCTTCTTCAGCAGAATGTACTTTCAGTAAAAACAGTTCACAGCTGCCTAAGCCCTGGCAGCACATATCCTTCACCCTCATCTAACTTTACTGGCTTCCGGTCAAATCCTGTATCCACTACAAACTCCTCCTCACCTACAAACCTCTCCATGGTCTTACCCCTCAGTACCTGTCTCACCTCCTCCACCCCTATACCCCGTCCTGGTACATACATTGGCGCAGTTGTAAGTTCTGCGCATCGTGCATCTGACCCCCTCTGTCAGATGGACCACACCATTTCACAATAGACCACACCACTTCACATAAAACTTGCATGTCAGTGATATAAGTCAGGAAGTAGATTGTTTTAATTGTTGCCATTTAAGGGTCAACCATAGACCTTTCATGAGCCCTTGGCCTTGGGCTGGAATCATCTGTGCCCTATGACGGGCCTTGGGATGGGTTTGAAACAGTGAAGAAGGCAAGACTAAGGGACTGTAGACATGGCATGTCTTTAACTGATTGGGAAAGGTGAGGTCAGGCACTGGGCGCTACTCTTCCACCTACTCTGTGCCAACTGTCAAGGGCAGGTTGCATCTGAGGTTGCTAAACCATCATAACCAGCACTGTATCATAGCCATAACCCACATTAAATTTGAGTACAACGTTGATCTTTTTCCAGGTCTGAATTAGGCCAAAACTCTGGGTAGCTCTGCACTAAAATGATTAACTCCTTTACCGTATTTACCATAGCCTGATATTAGCAGAAATAGGGAAATATATCTGTTGGCTGTATTTGGTTGTTCCTCATTGCATGACCTGTGGTGCACACTGCTGTGCTCCAAAAGTTGGACTCATTTTATCTCAGGGTGCAGTCATCGCGTCCTCAAAAATTGGCTCTCGGGAGCACTTGTGGGTGAATGCCGATAAAATGGCTACAACCAATGACAAGATTGTAATTCCTGTAAACCATCTCACTATATTTTTCTAAACATTCCTGAACTGATACAAATTGGGAATTTGTTATTCCCAAATACAAGCAATTTATTATTCTTACAATCATTATTAACACAACAGGGAAGTTTGCAGGAAATCAGCAGAAAGCTCCTTGCAGACTTCACGTGATACATACAGCCCCCAGAAGTTCTGACTGGTAAAGGACTGCAAAAATCCACGAGTCTTGGTGCAGAGAAATCCAGACTGTGGAAGTTTGCCATGTTTCACATTGCTGCTGAATTTCAATGCAATATTTTATTTGAGCTTCAGAAATGAATTTCCATTCTCCTCCATTGTGTTGTGTTGGTGGCAGAAATGTCAGAAATAGATGTCTGGAAACTTGGACGAATAAAACTGAAACCGCTAGGTAAGTGTTTTTTTGTTTTGTTTTGTTTTGGGTTTTTTTTTTTGCCTCAACAAGCATTTTGGTACAATATGGAAGATATCCCCAATAACCAACCTACAGTTTCCTGCCACAAAAGCACTACAATTGACCATGTGTAAGGAGGATAGATAAGGCGCATATATATTTAAATTGTGCCACTCAATGTCACAAACAAGCCCAGCAGTATATGTGCACAGTGTCAAAATGTGCGAGGCTGTCTGGCACAGTGATCTGTTGTCTAAACATAAATCACAGTGGCAGCAGAGAGAGACCATGTTTCCTTGTTACTATAAACCTATTGAGAGTCTTTCTCCTGAGAAATCAACATGACCTCAAACACAACGTTCCCCAGCCACATTCCAGGTCATGGTAGAGACTCCTAGACACATAATACCTTTCTCTCTCCCTTGTTCTCTCTCCTTCAATCTTCCAGTGCATGCATGACTGGAAATATATTAAAACTTATACAAATATGGAAACACTCAGGAAGAAAAGACTGGCAAGAAGATGGTCAGACAGAACAGGAGTGGCTTGTAATCTGAATGACTCTACTGTATGTTGCTGGTGTGTGTGCGTGGTGTGTGCGCATAATCTAACCAGGGGCTAGTGGAGTAATCTTACGGCCAGGATATTAGTCAGTCTGTTCTTAGAGTGCCCCATTGTTTCTCACTCTAAAAAACACTGGGGCCCAGGAATAAAAGATTTCCCGAGCACAGTTCAAGGTTTTTGGTGGGAAATACTCTGGGGAGGCCGAGCGCGCTGTGAGCCCCAAAGATTACATTTCAGTCCTGGCTCGCAGTCAAAAGCTCGCCAGACGGAACAGGAAATTGTGTCGCTGTCAGTGAAAACGCGCAGAGAGAAATGTAAATGGCCCTCCCAGTAACGGACGCCTCATATGCAACCCCGGTTGTGTCCCCTGGGCTCTGCCTGTCCACCACGTCCATCTTGTGTCAAATAGCTGGTTTTAATACTGGATAGAGATGAGGGGTGGGATATGAGTGTGAAATGGTGTGTGCAGGAAGCTGTGAAACTATGCAGTGACACCCATTGCGGCAACCATGCCTCTATCTAAGAAATTAATTGAAATGTCATTATTATAAAAATCAATCAAATCTATTTTGTGTAAAGGTTTAACAAGAAGAAAATGTGTGATCATGGCATGAAACAACAGTGTCAGAAGACAGAGAGAGCCAATAAACATATCAGTCAAGTTAGCAAACTCACATTGTTGAACATAAACTACTGTCATTGTTAAAATGAAAGCCTTCATGTTCAAAGTCTGTCTTCCATCTGACAGTTCCATTTCAGCAATACTGTCAGAGACAAAACAAACACATCTAAAGGGAACAAATTACAGCCACTGAGATTCCCTTCAGTCAGGCACCAAAGCGAAGCCTAGAAAAGCTATCAGTCATTGTGGAGAATAAATTGACACAAACATGAAAAAAGAAAGTGAATTTGGAATTAAACTTACGGTGCAAGTACAACAACACAGCCTGTAACCAAAATTCCATATCAGGGAGCGGGAATAAGAATCATTCCTTTGACTCAGACTAGCCCACCAAAAACCACCTGGAGATACACTGCCACCCATACGGCCACACAGAGTTCAGTACTAAAGAAATACAAGTTCTTACATTTCCATCGCTTTCTCTAAACACTACCACTACCACTACAAGATTGGCTGCAATGTCAAACATGACCAAATGACTAAATAAACACACAAACACCTAATGCATCAAAAATAAAAAAATAAAAAAATAATAAAATAAAAAAAATCATCAAAAAAAGCAGTTCTATTTGCAGAAATGTTCATGTTCTATTTTCTCTATATAATCTACAAGTAGCAGTATAATAACAGAATTCATAGTGCACATCACAGTAGCAAATGCAAGGTACCCTCATACAGTGGTTTACATGATAACATCTGTCTTTACTCCCGTCAGCACATTGGCTACGTGATTGCTGCCTCCCAAAATACATGGTTTATGCACTAATTACTGGGTCATCATTGCATAGAATTTTGGTGCATTAATTTTGTCAGCAAACCTACAAACACTACATTAGAATAGCCTGAATACAGCAGTGATGTAATTCTCCATCACATTTTTCTGTTATTTCCATTCATCTCCCTACCATTATTGTCAAATAAAGGCATGGAATGCAGACCAACAATAATATATATATATATATATATATATATATATATATATATATATATATAGAATATAGAGAGAGAGAGAGAGAGAGAGTATATATAGAGAGAGAGATAACGAAAAAGCATACATACACAAGCATACAATTTCTAAACAATTAATTATAATAATTATATTATATATGTATGTATGTATGTATGTATGTGTGTGTGTGTGTGTGTGTGTGTGTGTGTGTGTGTGTGTGTGTATGTGTGTGTGTGTTTAATGTGATGAAACCAGAGCAGACAGATTGTGCTAAATAACATTATACTGCCAGCTAAACACAAATGAGTTTATTGTTTTTTAGTCTTGTCTTTTACTGCTTCAGCTTTACACCCAAGACTGGTACTTTGTCTGGATGATGGCCCTCCTCAGGGGCACATGGTCAGAAGAGGCAAACTGGAATTTGGAAACTCATTTTGGCACATTTTGCAATGACAACTCTAAACCCCCTTAAACCTCAATAAAAGCCTTGAACAGTGCACCACTGCTGCCTCTCAAAAAACCCAAACCAGGGCCCTTTTTAGCTGTCTTATGACAGCTGGATACTGTTAGTTTGGACAATCAGCTAGCTACCTGCAACCATCATACATACAATGTGTGTAACCATCAGCACAGTTAAACAAGTGTGTATTTCTGGTCACCAGAGACAAAAGAAAAAACACAAGGAGGAGGAAAAGAGGGGTTTGTGGGCCTTGATGGGATTCTTGCCTGGGGTCCCCTTGAGTCTAAGATCACCACTGGTCCTCCTCTCTGGCCGATGTCCGCAGTGACACTGCTGCAGCCACCAACAGCACTAAATGCATTATTTTAAAACATTTGGATATTTCTATTTCTTGGTATTTTAACATATTTCTCCTGAGCATTTCAGCCCCAGATGTACATTTTTTTAGCTTTGATGTTTGAAGTTAGCAGAGGTCAGCTGTTGCCGGATCAGTGTTAAAAAAAATCAGCAACAGACCACAAAAGAGTTAGGCGCAAATACAGGACCCAGCCGGATCACCAAACGTGATCGGCTGGGGGAGGGAGACAGGAGATAGATGACAGCCAGCCACATCACTAGTGCACAGCCCCCTCTCTCTGTCTTTTACAGTCTCTGTGGTGTTGTTGTTGTTTTTTTTTGCTTGTGTCATGATTTTGTTCGTTGGTGTTTTTTATTGCGTCAACCCCCTTTGTGTAGCAGCCCACGAGGAAAACCTCCTGATGCTCCTGTGCAGAATCTGAGCAGAATGTCTTTGCTTCAAATAACTTTGTGTTATAGCAGAAAAAAAAAAATCAAAATGATCGAGACTGACTGTACAGCTAAGAGCGCCTCGCCTCTTTAAAACATTTCATTGCGTACTGATAGAGTAATCATGTTTGCCTTGGGCTGGAGAGGACGTTGCAATGCCATGCATGACTCACTCTGAAAAGGGCACTTCATCTGAGTTCACAATATTCAATAAAATATGGTATAAGCCACTGTCATTGGCCACAGTACAGGTAATCAGTATATATTCACAGCTTTTAATGCAAGCAGAGTGAAAGAGTCTGCATGTATGGGGGGGCGAAACAGGGAGCGGCCTCCAGAAGGAGCACTGTAGGTCATGTAGCAAATCAGGCCTCCAGGCTTTATTGTGAATCAGGTGTTACTACCAGCACTCTATCCAAAACAGAGAGAAGGAGAAACCAAGAAGAAAGAGAGGGGAGCGATTTATCAATGCAAAGTTAATAACATCCATTTGAATCTAACTAAAAATCAATATTTCATTACCAAATTGTTAGCGGGAATGAAGAAGGATTGGGGAAGTTGGGGTGGCTGTGGTGGGAAGGAGGCGTCGGAGAGTTCGATGGGGAAGACGGGATGATTCATGGGGCCATCAGGCCGAAGAGGAGGGAGGGAGGGGGGAAGGAGGGACGGAAGGACGACGAAAGAGGAGCGTGCTGGAAAAACTTGGAGAGGGGTTTGCTCACCAATGACCTTGGCGACAAGGGGAAAAATATATAGAAGAAAATGAAAGCAACTGTCATGTGCCCACTGGTCAGAATCAGTGTATAAATCACACTACAGACCACATTTGGTGTGTGTGTGTGTTTCTCTAACAGTGTATTTGTGTGTGAGAGCTGATTAGTGAAGGGACTATAAACAGTTTATATTAGGTAAACTATTTGTATTTTTCCTTTAAAGCACAACAGTAGATCACATCTTTGATTTTTGGAGCCATATGTGACCACATTTAGATGGGAGGTTGAGGCTGTGTGGGGTGAGGAGTGGCTCTGACTTATAGACTGTGGTGATGCTTCCCAGACAGCCCGTCACTCAAAGTGGCCCTGCCCTTAATTATTACAGCTGTAATAAAAAATTAAATGTTTGATCAAATAAAAATTCACCCCCAGGACAGTTGTTATGAATGTTAAAATTAACTTTAGAGACTAGAACTGTTTTTTTTTTTTTTTTTTTTTTTTTTGTACCAGGCTGTAAACATGTTTGTTTCTGCTGTAAAGCTGGTCCCTTCAACGTGTAGGTCCACAGGGTTGGACTCGCTTTTGGGATCAGCCTCAAGTGGCCATTCAAGGAAATGCAATTGTTGCCACCAGAGCGTTGGCTTCATTTTTCAGCCAAGAAGGTTGCAGCTTGGTATGTGACCAGGAGCAAAAGCACAGCATAATCATCAAAAAGGTCAACACCAGGATGGAGACATTCTAAAGAGGTAGAATACAATACCTGCAGCTGTAGCAGAGCACAGTGGTACCTCTCACACTCTATAAATCCAGAGCATAGTTTCCTGATGGGCTGATTGGATGGTCCAGACTGAATTGTAGAGTCCACAACAACACACTAGATACCAACATGCCAGAACAGAATAGAAAAAGTGGAGCTGAAAGGTTGAGAGAATACAGACTTGGTGTTCATGATTAGTTCATTCCGGATTCAACTGCACAGCACAAATCACTACCTTCTTTAAGATGCTGAATCAATTTGTTACACATCTTTCAGGGATACATTGGTTATTGTTCAGAGGCCTGCAGGAATAATGTAGCCTAATGTCAAATGTTTCCTTTGTCTAAAATTGAACTTGGATGAATTGTTGTCTTCAAAAATTTTTTTTTTTTTATTGACCACAAAACATTAAGTATAGAGTTATCAACTAAAGTATTATGATGCTAACCGGTTACATTTATGTTCTGTTTCATCAGTTTTTAACTCTGAAATCAATCTGATCAGCGTTATGCATTTTACAAAGAAAGACTGCATTTACATTTTGAAGAATTATATAATTTGTACTTCGAAATTTGTTAAAATATTAAGTTTTATAGATTTAATTGTGAAAACCTTCAGTAAAAACATTTAAATCTTTAGACAACGGAAGGAAGAAGCATAACAGGTTGATATTTTTTTTTTTTTTTTGTTTAATTTAATACTATATGTTTCAGTCGTGACACATTTTGGGAGAGGAAAAACATTCCAAACAGACTGAAAATACAATACAAAAATTTACAGTCCTTTCACTAGATGTGACTTTTACATATGTTACAATATATATAGGGACAAAGTTTTGGAAATAAAACATACAAAATTTCAAAATATTTCCAGCCTAACTTTGCACACATTTGGTAGAATGCCCCATATATTGATAAAAAATTAAACCATAGCTAGAGCAATCATTCTGTTTGCAGCAGAAAATTAAGGCTTCTGTCTTCTGTGTCATCTTGTTGTACGCTTGTAATGATGTCATTGTGCTTCGTTACGTGTGGTGCAAAAACATGAGGTGGCACCTTTGCACTCTGCTTAAATATGAACGTGAATGCCAATCACAAATAATATGTGATATTTGTATATTTAAATATATGATTTTTTTTCGATTGCTATAATATCCTTCTGAAATCTGTCATGTCCAAATGTATGATTAACACATTACAATATAATGCAAATTCCATGCTAAAATGACACCAATTTAACATAGCTTAACTAGCCAGGTGCATTTCTTGGTTGTCTTGATAATGACTTACACGCTGTACTGATTTGAAGACATGAAAAACACTGACTAATCTTCTCTGAGATAAGACTTCAGATGCTTTCTCCTTCACTTTGTGTTTATTGCGCATCCTTATATGTACCTGATGAGAGGCAGACCATATGGATGTTTATATCATGATTTGTATTATGATTTTATTGAGCCTTATGTAATTACATTTAGGGGGACCATCACACTTGACGGATATCACAGTGTGGAAAGTGACAGTGAAGTGGGGAACAACAGCCATAGAGTGATTCAAACTGACAGCTATCTCAGCTCTCAACTAATTGCCAATTTTTTAATGACAGTTTTTATGGACTAAAATCACTGGTACAATAGTGATTTCCATAAAGTGGCTTAATTGGGCCCTGCTTTAAGATTTGTGCGTGGATGCAGGTATTTGTGAGTGCGGAGGTGTCATGAATAACATTATCCTGTTGTACGTGTGGCATATAGTTGATGGAACTCAATTTCAGTGATTGTTCGGTCACAGCCCAAAGACAGACAGACAGACAGACATAACACTCAGACTCAGCTCCAAGGCCTAAATTGGTCAAATCCACCTCGCTGTGGGTTTGATCGGATCAAACTTGTTTGTCTTCGCACCTCATCCTAGTGCTCCACTGAGAGGAAGTGTCTTTTTTTGTCAGCGTTCCAGATTGCATGCACATCAGGTGACAATTAAGACATAACAACATAAATTGTCTGCCGTCACATCCAGTTATCTTCACTCCCTGACACCTTTACCTCCAATACAAAAAAAGAAACACGCACTCAGAAAAAGCTTCTGCATTACCTTGGCCGAAACCTGACAGTTTGTAGTGCATTAAATTAACACCAGCTCTTCCTCCCACCTCCTCATCCCGTTCACATTCACCTGTAATGAGCAATTATAGTTAGGTGGGCCCCATCTGTAAAAGTTTTTTCTGTGTTGCTTTTTCTCCTCAGCATCTCTGAGATCCTGCTGCGACTTTCTTCACCCCACTTATCACGGCACATTTCAAACAATCCAAATATGGCACGCGTGTGCTAAATAATTCAGCTGCTGCTAACATTAAACAACTGTTAACACGCTAGAATAATTAGTTATGCTTGCTTGACATGTTTGCATCTTTAATAATTAATGCATTTGTCTTAATTAACAACAACAGTATTTTAGTCGTGCTACTTCTTTCTCAAGAAAATAAAGGAGAAAACAGGCAATTACACTATAAATATTAATTAGACGCCCTTATTAAAAACCCAGATAATGGGCCATGGGGGGATCAGTGATATTCCAAAGGGAAGTGACAAGATATATAAATCTTGTCACTCTTTCATTGTGAACAGGTATCTATCAGAGCTTCTTTGTTATTTGCTTTTAAGACATACATTTTAAAAAATCATCCCACAGTTGATCATATTGTATTCACTAAAACATTAATGCTGTCAATGGAGTCTGCTGATTAATGTAATAATTATACTTATATTATTTAGCTGAATTTAGCTGAATTATAAATGCAATCACATTAATCATACATTGGACCCTTTGTGCCTTTGAAAGCAGTTTCTCTCATGTGGGAAATGTTCAGTGCAGCAACAAAGAGGAACATTTAACAAAAAAAAAAAAAAAAAAAGATAGTTTGAGAATGCCACATTGTATTTCCAACTCTTTAAGGCAGCTCATGGTGTCACAGTCACAGGGTATAAACACACAATGCAGCCACTTAACATCTCAGGATCTGGCAAACTCGTTTATCACTGTCTGCAGTCTGTAATGCATCAAAATCACAAATGCTATTCCAAATGCAACCAATCTGAGTGAAATGCGTTGAAAAATTTACCATCTTCTTAATTTGTCCCTTTCAGGAGAGGAGGCCTGTGTGCGGGTAAGCGATGAGATGGTGTTGTATTTAAATTTTCATGGCTGGCGTCCTTGTTTTGGCTGAAAGGGAGGCTAGACGTGAAAGCGCTCAGCCACTCGGAGTCGAGCCAAAAATGCAGCTGTCAATGAGAGGAGAGACAGGCGACAGGCATGACGCCCTACGTGCCGGATGACTTTGGGAAGACTTTGACAGCCACCCAGGAAGGGAAGTTATTTTCCCTCCTTTTTTCTCAAGCTGCCGCATGATTAAAAGCCAAATGAGTGACACTGCTCGACACCCCAAATCAGCCCACTGCATTAATATTTCACACAGATGGCAGCTGTGTATCAAAACAACATGCAGCTAAGGACAAGAGGAGGAGAGGAGTGTTGGAGCAGGGTAAAGATCCTTTAGCGCTATGCCTATATTTTCCTGATTGGACATGATTACACAAACAAAACCAGTAAAATCAAAAAAGTACAATCGTATACTTTGTTTACCAACATATTAAGAAATAGCTCGACATTTTTTTCCGAAATAAGATTATTGCAAGACGATCAATGCTACTCTCATGTCTGTTGCTCGAAATACGAAGCAAGAGCCAACCACCAGTGAGCTTGTCTTAGCATAAAGTAGGGAAATAGTAGGAAATAGCTGGCCAGGCTCCTGTCTACAGGTAACAATATCCACCTACCAGCACCTCTAAAGCTCACTAATTAACACATTATACTTTTCTTGGCAGTTGCCAGGCAACACACAGAGACTTCAGGAAGTTACCAATCCTGACCAAGAACTAGTCCGCCAAATAATTCCCCGTGAAATGGCAAATTGTGTTTTGGGGGAGAAATATGAGAGTGATAGGGTGATATTTGCTCCGAGAGAACTTTATGTATCGTCTCTCACGAAGTAAAACAAGCTGTCAGTGCTCTGCTTCCTTCAGTCCTCCTAGGTAAGGAATTACACTATAAGTTGTCCATAGTTTCTTGAACCTGAGGGATAGGCTGGCAGCAGGGATGGTTTTTCCTCTTTAGGTTTCTGTAATCTATGCACAACAGAGGATCCTGTCCTCTAATGCACAGGACAGGTAAATGGCATGAAGAGTTTAACTTCCTTTTGCTAAAAGGTCTTAGATAACACCCTTCATCTCCTGGTGGCCCAGACATGTATGCCTATTTGCCTGGGCCAGGGTACTGTGTTTTGGCTTTCTTCACAGGTCATTTAGCAGATGGTGTATCTTCTGACCGGACTACATCTGTGGGGCATTAAGCTTCTCTTTGTGGGGAAGGGCTGCATGTCCATACTGATACTGTCATTCTGGAGACAAGTGAGTATTGTGTGCAAACACATGAACTGGACTGGAGCTTGGTCATACTTAAGCTTTGACTCTGACTCATGTGGCCGATGTGCTTTAAATCTAGGACTTGCATTAGGAAGGACTGAAGGGGAGTCTTTGCTATGCTGTGCTTCTGAAGCTAGTTGCTTGTACTATACTTTTTAACCTTTTTATTTCATAGTAACAGATTATGCATGTATTATCTTTTAACTTGTACACTCTGGTTTTTGTATGGGTTAATCAAATGAGATATAATGTTTGAATGTATTACCTTTGGACAGACTTTTTACCTTTGGACAGAGACAAGCTAGTATGGCGCAAGGACAGTGACAGTAATACAATTTGTTATTGAAAACGAGACCTAAATTAAGAAAGGAAACATTGGTATTATCACATTTTTATTGTGAAAGTTACAGTTGCACTAAAACATGCTGGCTATTGGCACTGAACAAAGTTCCACAGAAAAATAAAACACGTATTAAGATTTATTTTGATATTTTTTGCAATCTGATGTGTAGGGTTGAACTGAACACTCAGATGGAGTAAATTTCTGGGAATGATAATGTAGAATACTTTATGAGTAAGAGTAACATCTGTACATAATATCTTAATATCAATTATTTGCGATGAAGGAAAATCTGCATTTGGGCAGCTGTGTTCAATCTTACTCTTGTGGTCAAAAATGGTGCGTTCAGAAATGGTCTGAAGCTTAGTTCTGAGGTTGTTTTTGAAAAGTTTTCTAATAAATATAGCAACTTCCGATCAACCCCATATCAGTTTCAGGATTAAAATAATAACTTCCGGTTCCGTCCAACCCACTTCATGTTTAGGACCCATCTTCTATCTGAACCCCACCCATTCCGAGTACGGATATGGATTTAGATAATATAGTGGGTTAAACAGATACAGATAATAGTGAGAGTCTTTCAATCTTTTCTTATTTTCAGTGCCAAGGTTTACTGCAGTGTCCAAAATCCATAGGCAAGCTATGCCTGTATGCTAACTAGCTGCTAGCTCCAGCAACATATTTATCACACGCAATCTGTTCATCTTGCTCTCAGCAGGAAAACAAAGAAGCATAAATCCCAAAATGGAGAATGTGAAGCAAGGAGACAATTAGATGTGCTTATCATTAAGCATGAGGGAACAGTTAGGCCTTGTTTAGACTACCCAAAGCAATTTTTGGCATATCCAGACATCCAGAGTGATTAAAAAAAATATTAAATGCAATGTTTTCAAATCGGATCCAAACTTCATTTGGAGGTATAATGTAAATCCTATTGGATTTCTATGAATGCATCTCAGTCCAGATGCACTCAAATTGGATTTAAAATTGTCTCGCGTCACTCACAACACAACACAAAATGACGATGTCTCACTGCACAGTGAAGCCTGCCTTGACTGTATCATCGAATGTCGCAATACCTGCTCCATCGCTGGATTTGTCTGGTGACTTGGAGATCTGCATTGTGACTTGACACTGTGATTGTTTGGAGAGCGAAATGATGAACCACCATTTACGCTTCCACGCTGGAAAGCCTCGTCACCAGTCTAGCAACCCATCGCACACAAATCCGATTTGATAATTTGCAAATAACAGTGCAGATAGTCTGTCTTAAGGATCTGATTTTAGAAAAATATCTAATTTGCCTGCAGTCTGATTGTAGCCTTGCTGTCCAAAAGGAAAGAAAATCCACCTGGCAGTTCATCTAGCACTCATTAATTAACATGTTATATATTGTTATTTTAATTCATGGAAAAAACAAAGTGCAAACGACAGGTTGTGGTTTTTGAGGGATTAGACTTTGTGACCATAGAATCACTGCACCAAGCACACAACCCCTTGTAAAATCACAATCTGAGGTTTTTAAAAATTCTGTTTTTGTATGGATTGAACCACCAAAATATAAGGTGTTAATATATGAGCTTTTGGCTTTTTTTAAACCCAGCAATAACCAGACTGGCTGTTTTCTCATTTCCAGACTTAACACGAAGGTAAAATCTCCGCAGTTTTATCTTGCTCTCAGCAAGAGGGCAAATAAGCGCAAAATGTCAAACTATTATTTTGATATCCAAATTAGTATGGTTTGAAAATGCTATTCTGTGTTCATTCATTTTCCAGATTTAACACGCATTGCAGTGGTACAAGGCCATGTAATGCAGTTTGTAGTGTAACCACCACTGATACGAAGCAAATGACAGTAGGTTGGAACGAGTCAATCGGGAGGTCAGGAATTAACTTCATCGCTCTTATCTGGACATTGCTGCAGTGATGGGGGAGATGGGGGGGCGGTGGGGGAATAACAGCTATGAAACACACAAGCCATCAGCAGTTGAGGGACAGCCTCAATTGGAAATGTCCATATTAGGCAATATGCAAATGCCGTTGATGGTGTTGTAAATTCGGTGGAGGTGACAGCAAACAACATCTCAGCGGCGATGATTAAAGTGTGAATGTTAAAAAAGAGGGAGGGAGGAGGAGCGAGCAGAGGGCGGGGGCAATAATGAGGGGCGCACAGGCAGGAGATAACCATCGACTGAAGCCTGGGCCTCAGTCAATGGCAAAACAAGCACCATCCTTCCACTGTTGAGGGCAGGCGCTGTGGCTTCCTCCCCTCACCGCTGTCAATAGCTGTCAGTCCTTAACTGCCTGTCCGTTGCTGCATTAGTATACTCTCACCACAGCAAATTCAAGGACCATCATCCACTGACCTTCCCACTGGTGACCGTCCTCCCAGCCGGCCTCCACGTATACAACCAGATATCATTATCAAGACCTGAAAACACAGGCGGATATTGCACTGAAAAGGTTACAGGCATTCAGCAGCTGAGGAAGGAAGGCCTGAAATAAATAAATATACTATATATTAATAATGAATGAATGGCATTTGGGGCACCGAGCAATGTGTGTGTATGGGTGTTTGTGTGATTGCATGGGTGGTTTCAGCTATAAAACCCGGCTTTCTTCAGATACACAGTGCGCCAGGGTTGCTTGAAAATGTCACAAAACCTGATTTATAGTCTGTCTTCTAAGTGCATTATTTGAGTTTGACAATCTTAATCATTCACACTTCCCACATACCCCCTGCCTCCCTTTTTTTCCCTCTTTTCTCGGCCGTCATGGATTATTGAAATATAAAAATAAGTGGTAGAAGGGCCCCCGGAGCGGTATCAAAATGTCAGGTTTGTACTTACAGCCCGGTGCTGCTAGACAGGGTCAAGGGCTTCAATTATTTGTGTACGTACAGTCTGGCGCTACATGAAAGGTTATGTCACCCGCCGGCTGTTTACTCCTGAACACTAGAAGGTAACCAAAGCACTGCTTCACCATAAACTGCACTGATATGGAACTGATATAGTAGAATGGGAGAGAAAGGCAGAGGAAAAGTTCATATTCAAAACCACTGAGTGAAAAGGCCAGCAAAAGGCACTGAGCACATTATTTCTTATCACTCAGCCTTTCAATCCAAGAACCTTATGCTATTCCTGAATTCAAGGCAGCATTTTACCCCTCATATTTTAATGTATTAAGACATTCACACTTTATTTATTAAAAAAAAAAAATCTAGTCACACACAAGAGACTGGACAAAGAACTCTGTGATGACTAATAGATCATTCTGAACACAATCACAATGATGTATTGCCCTTTATACCATCTTGAGTTTAAAATGATGACATGGAAACCAAGTGACATTAATGACGGGTTGGAGTCTCTCTCTCTCCCTGTCCGTCTCTTCCTCCCTCTCCCACCTCTCTCTCTCTCTCTTCCCCCATTGCCAGCACCCACACGAGTCCTCAGTGCCAATAGAAGAGTTCCTGTAAAAAGCCTCAGAGTTATTGGGAGTGATATGAAATTTTCTAAATGTCATTAATTGACACCTTTTTCTGTAGGAGCTGTCAGTGGGGAGACAGAAAGGTCACAGCTCTGGGGGTGAGATATATATATGAACCTCCCCTCCTGCCAGCCTGGTGAGTTATGGCTGTCGTTAACGCAAGGGAATGGATGGAGGAGCCACTTCAGAAAGCCTGTATCGATCCCCATCCTGCTCCAGAGGAATCAAAGGGCCTAAATGTGGCGCAGGGTTTCCTGGGCAGACACAAAGGGGCTGATGTGCAAGTTCCCCTGAACAAGAGCATTGTATTATCAAAACAACCTTATTGTGAAAGAAAATCTGGTTAAGTTTTTATTTTTTTAAAACTTAAATTTTGTTTTGGCCTGAAGAAGAGTCGCTTTGTTTTGTTTTGAGCCCCGCTCAAGCCCCGCTGTTGGGATAAACTCATGATAAGCTGATACAGAATACTGATGGATAGTTAATTGTTAATTCAGTTCAAAAGGCAACATTAGTAGAAATATTTTGCTATCTTCATGTGTCCACCTCAAGTAACCACGCTTCATTTCATTCTATAATGCTTAGTGTTGTTGGAAAACATCTCATTTGGAGTACACTCAAACCTCAAATTGGTTTGAAGAATAATCAAAGTCTGAGTCTGACTGTTAGGGGCTTAATGAAAGGAACTAGGTTAAATGAAGTTTGCTGAAATAGATTTGTGCAAGCACATCAAGCGATACAACTGGCAGCTTTCTTGTCTGTGTAAGACTGCAAAAGGGCACAAAAAACTAACACAATTACAGTGAGTTTTAAGAATATGAATATGGGCAGATGCTGTTACAAAAATGAAAGCCATGGATTGGACTCTAGTAAAGGATTATACTGAAGGGAAGATTTTGTCTCTTCTTCCTCATTATATTATAGATATCTTTAATGTTTTCAGGCTAAGGGCCCCTTCACCCAAAGACAGATGGAGCAGGGACCCCCCTACTACATATATCATACAAAACTGCACTTGACATATTTCTCTGATTATTTTTGCCTGGAACTGCTAAGTCAGCAGCAGCTGTAACATGACTAGGGGAGTTTGCCTCACCCTTTGCACTTTCAACTGTGGTTTCTGAGACAAGCTCTTGCTTGAAAAGGTACAAAATGATCCATTGAGGCTAAAATAATGTCCGTACAATTGTAGTAATAAAACAGCTAAAAGGCCAACATGTTTCAACAGTACACACACACACACACACGGTTCTGAACTGCTTAGCCATTTTCAGCAAATATCTCTTTCTGAGCTAAATGATATTGTGTCTCACATGCGTTCCTCCTCATGTCCGCTTGATTTTTACCCGTCCCACTCCTGAAAGAGGTTATGGGTGCTATTGGCCCTAATTTACTTCACGTTGTTAATTGTTCTCTTACTTCTGGTTACATCCCTAAGTATTTTAAGCTAGCCAGTATTCAGCCTTTCTTAAAAAAAGCCTGACCTTGATAAATCTCTTCCACAGAACTACATGCCCATTTCGAAGCTGTCTTTCTTATCCAGAGTTCTTGGAAAAAGTGGTGCTAACTTAACTCTTATTTGTGTTAAACAACAATAACATCTTAGATACATTCAAATCTGGGTTTTATGAGCAACATGGCGCTGAAACTGCTCTCCTAAGGAACACAAACAATTTAATGATGGGTGCTGTTAGTTGGGGAATGTTCTGTGTACTGCTTCTTGACCTTAGTGCTGTTTGTCACTGTCAGTCATAACATTCTCATCAATAGACTAAATCAGTGTGTAGGTATATCTGGAACTGCTCTTTAATAGTTGAAATCATATCTCTCAGATAGAGAATATTCTGTGTCCATTGGTACTTTTGTTTCATCCTTCAGCTGTGGGGTGCCACAGGGATCTAGTCTTGGTCCTATCCTACCACTGTTACGCTGATGAAACCCAAATCTACCTGTCCTTTACGCCAGATAATGTTAGCTGTCTGAGCACTTTCATGGAGTGCTTCACTGCCGTTAGATGACTTATAGATGAAATAGATGACTTTTACATTTCTGCAGTTAAACTCACACAAGACACAAGTAAAAAGGGTTTTCACAGGCCTCCATGCTACTTTCTATTGTTTACTAACCTGTTTTCCAGCTTGTTTGTCACATCTAACATGCCACAACAGAAAAAAAACACACACACAAAAAGGTATATTTGTCTGTGGCAGTCATGTACACAACTGTGGTCTTCTGGCAATGGGAAATGAGTCTATTACCTAGTTTTAGCAGGTTTTCCTAGTTTTAAAAAACACCTGTAGACACATTAATTTTTGTGGAAAAGGGGTATAGGTCTCTCCTTTGTAAGTCCAGTAGCTTGCTGCTTTAATACTCATTAGCTCACTTGACAGTGGGTCCTTGCAAGCTAACTATGGTACAGACGTGGACGTGGACGTGGACGTGGACAGATCCATGCGCTGCACTTCGGGACTGCTCTGAGGGCTTTAAAGCAAACCTGATAAGGTCAAACTGTTTCTACGAAGCTTTGCCATTATAGTGTGTGACAACTGTTAATTGCTTCGACTCACCTTTCATCTCAACATATTTGAACCATTTGATACTTAAAACTCTGCTGCATTTGCAACAACACGAATACAAAGTAGATGATGTGACCTCTGTGACACATGTCTCGGCCCTAAGCGCTCCAGACATTTGCCAGCTATTTTAGATGTAATGTGACTGAAGTCTGCTCTGCAGTAGCGCTGAAGAAAGCCAGTGTTGATAATTCACACTCAGCGCTGGAGAAATCTACACCCCCTTCAGCCTCAGTCGGTGCTCTCAGTCTCTACTTCTTGACAGGCTGCAGGGGAAAGATGGTTAATTTCTGACTGAATATTATGCTACATAACCACTTGGCATTTAAACTGAAAAATGGGTTTCTGCTTCGCCTGTCGCCACTGCTGTTTCCCCTCCAGAATGAGGGAGGAGGAGGAGGAGGAGGAGGAGGAGGTGGAGGAGGATCAGGGTGTGAAAGGAGAATGATGGGAAAAGAGTAGCAGGGTAGAGGGGGCTGAGGTAAGGTGGAGGGGGAGGATTTAGAAAATGAAGCAGGGATACCTGTTTTCTATTGTATTCTATCCTTTTTCATTTTATTTTCTTCTGACATTCCAACATTTCTGAACTGTAATCAGTTTGTGATGTGGAGATCATGAGTAATTACACAGAGATCAGAACACAAACTCACGTATCCACGTTCAGTCACACACACACATAGGCTACAGTACTTATGCCAAATGGATGCTACCCAACCTAAACACCAGTTTGTTCTAAACCTTAAATCTCATTAAGCTTGTGAAACAGGAAGACTGCCTGTCAGGGGAAAATGTTGACTCACTTCCTGCCACGTTAACATATAGCTTTCATGTGGCTCTGTGGTCAATTAAGGAGAACAAAGCAGAATGGTTTGTGGCAGAAGAAGGAGTTGAAAGGCCATCATAAAGTACACTGTACAGTATGTCTGTATATGCAGAATTAAGTGGTATTTTCTCAGATGTAATTGCTTTAAAGTTGCAGTGCTGGCATGGCTATTCTTTTTAGTGGTCGGGACTGAGCAGTAAAAAAGTCACGATTGAGTCCAACATGAGTGGCAGTGTGAAACATAACATTATATAAATTTTGGGATCAATGGATACTGAGTTTTGATTGGCTATGGATAAAGGACAGCAGAAAAGAGTGAGTCCCTCGGTGTGTGCATGCACATGTGTGTGCAAATGATGTCATACAGAAAGGGTAGAATGCCACAGTGTGGATTTGTATTCAAATAAGAGTGTGTTTTTTACATGTATACCTGGTTATGTGATTGAACATCTGCCACATGTAAATGTGTCTGTATGTATGCATTAATGTGTCTGTGTTTATGTGTATATGTGGGTTGCTGGAGTTCTTCGGGCATCCAGGCAGTTACAAAGAGGGTAATTCCTCTGATCAGGCTGATTGGTCTCCAGTAAATAACTCACTACAAGATTAGAGGGGTAATTCCTGGGCCAGAACAGAAGCTGGAAGTGCTAATCAATGGAGCTGCCTCAGTGACGAGACGACATTTTGGCTGCTTGACCACTAATGTATGGAGGGGGGGGGGTGGTGTGTGTTTGAAGGGGGGAACGGAGTGTGTGTTCTCTGTGCAACCATTTTTTAAAAATTCATTTTCTGTTTTTGCACGCGTGGCCATGTTTGTTTGTGAACATACACATGTACGTATGTTCTATTTGTGTATGTACAAGCACATGTGCATCTGTGTGTGTCTGTGTGTGCAAGTTTTCAACACTTGGCAGTTTGAACTCTTTTCAAACGTAATGTGTGATTAATGAGGGTGCTTTATAGTGGTGAGCGAGCAGGGAGAGCGAGTGAGCAAGGGTGGGGGCGTGAGTGGGCTCCAGAGTCACAGGACCGGGACAATATTGACATCTCCATTATTTACTGAGTGATCGGAGCAGCCAAAGGGCTGCTGATTAGAAAACAATAAATGCTGTTATTGGTGATCGGGGCCTTAGCAGGACATTGCAAATGCATGTCCCAGGCTTTCTAATTACTGCAGCCACTGAGCACTTGACAGTGATAAACCAATAAAACTGCTCATATGATGATATTCTACGATAAACATACAGTACACAGATAAAATTTTCACTCCAGCAATTATGTATTATATATAAGTTAATATAAAAATTTAAAGCCACAGTGTGTAGGAATTTCTCCCATCTAACGTTGAAATCATATATTGCATTCAAACAGATGGCGCACTCTAGCGCCTCACTGTTTCAAACACGTATTGCAACAACTGTAGCCGCTGTGAACCAAAAAGCTATGATAACACTGATGAAACCATGTCATCCGATACTACATGGAGTATTCATTCAGGCTCCTACACAGACACACGAGACGCGAGTTGACAAACCCCCTCCTCACCATGCTGGCTGTGTTTACAACGTAGGACTGTTGGGGCGGGTGTAAATTGAAACAGCTGTTAGTGGCCAGCGGCACTACTGCCGCATAACAAAGTCCCACTCTTTGAGCATAATGCAGGATCATGTATTATGCAGCATCACGGGAGACGGAATCCTCGTCGCCAAGAAAGTGCAAAAGGGAATCAAAGAGACAGCGTGACCGGCGAATTAAAAAACAAGGGTCAGCATTGGGATTGCCTTTCCCAGGTGGAGAGAGCTGCTGAAGGAGAAAGGTAATACAATCACAGGCCAGCGCTAACAGCGGCTAACAGCAGCTAACGGCTAACAGCAGCACAGTGATGCGAGGAGAGGGATGAGGCTGTTAGCGACTGGCTGCTAACAGCAGCTAACAGCCAACAGCGGCGCTGACCTGTGATTGCATTACCATTCTCCCTCAGCAGCTCTCTCTACCTGGGAAAGGCTAACCCGATGTGGGCCTTCGTTTTTTTAATTCGCCGGTCACGCTGCCTTTTCTATTCCCTTTTGCGATTTCTTGGCGACAAGGATTCCGTCCCCCATGATGCTGCATATGCATGATCCTGCATTATGCTCAAAGAGTGGGACTGTGTTTGAAATTTGCCAGGGTAGTAGCAAAGCGCCTCTTGCTCCTCTCCTTCGGCTTATCAGTCACACAGTGGTGGCCTGGCTCTCAACAAAAACACAGAAGGTGGTGCTGTATGTCCCTTGCTGGCGGGTGTATTCCCAAGATGGCGAAACATAATGGAGCCCCACAGACGACTTACCCACACAATGTACAAACAAATCCGAAATTCTCCTTTTACGAGAATAAGTCAGATTATTGGTGGAGGTAATAGTACACCAGTGATGACATATTTATGAATGCAGACATCAATTTTTGCCAATAAACAACTGAAAATGTTACACAATGTCCCTTTAAGGTAAAATGGGACATTTTTCTGAAGTGATGCCAGCATGTTTCTAGGCTAACAGATGCAATTAAATCATGGGTTACATTACCACTTAAAAAAATATCAAAGCTGATGCAATAAGCCAGGAGGCATCCTGATCAGATGCCCGAGCCACCTCAACTGACCCCTTTCGACGTGAAGGAACAGTGGCTCTACTCCGAGCTCCCTCCGGATATCCAAGCTCCTCACCCTATCTCTAAGGCTGAGCCCAGCCACCCCACGGAGGAAACTCATTTCCACTGCTTGTATCTGCGATCTCATTCTTTCGGTCAGTACCCAGAGTTCACGACCATAGGTGAGGGTTGGGACATAGATGGACCAGTAAATTGAAAGCTTCGCTTTCTGGCTCAGCTCCCTCTTCACTGCGAGGGCTACATAAATGATTCAATGAATTAATGACTGAACTGATTAATGGATTTAACCTTCTAAAAAAACAAACCCACAAAACTGTCCCATTTTACCTTACCACCTAGACATGTAAGTGGAGTGAGGTAGGGGTTCTTTGTGTTTGAAGGTCCTTTATAGAAGTATAGCAGAGATCCATAACAAGTTCTAAAATAACATTTAAGGTTGACTTGAGAATTTTAGATGGTTTTCTCAGAAATGTACCAGAATTGCCCCAAATTAGCTGACTTCACCCCATCCATAAACTCACTCAGCAGAATGAAAACAAATAGCAGTGCTTGGCTTTCTGCGTGTGCTGCAAAATTGTGGCTAATTATGTGCATTAACCAGGAAGGACCTGAAATGATAAAATGTTTTCAATAAGAGTTAAAAAGTCTAACTTACTTGTCTTTTCCAATGCCAAATTACATATTATGTAGCCCAAGTGTTGTTACCACTAGAAATTTTGATTTTTACAGAAAAAAAATCCACAAAAAGTCAGATGTTCTCACACTCCTTATTGGTATCAAGCCATGCCGATAATTTTGGTTTTATTTGTTCTGGTTTTGACATGTCCCTCTCTGAAATTACTGCCTCCACCCAAACATAATGGAGGTCAATGAAATTACATATCTGGTATGTTGAAAATTTAGATCTCCAGCTCTGGATTCGGCTTATATTTAATTTTCAAACTTTTGGGAAATAATGATTACGCTGATTAACGTTCATTTACAGACATCTGTTCTACAATGTAAGTCTATGGGAAAGTATTTTTGAGCCCTATGGCAAAACATGATAAACCCGGAAGTTGTAAACTAATGGTATGGCTGCTATGTCAAAGTGAGCCCGTCACTGTTCCAAGGGGCTTGGAGTGACTAGGTGACTAGGTAACTCTTAAGTTGTCGAAGAATCACTAAGCTTTTATATTCGATGCAAAAGGGTCACTTGGGTTTATTTTTTATTGTATTGAATCTCAGAATGTTTTTCTCCTCGTGCGGGGATCCCAAAGACAAGCTTTTTTGTTGAGATAAGAACTCATTCATTGATACAGTAGTTGAACTCAGGGTTTTGTGTTAAGCACTGACTGCATACCGGCTGTTTGTACATTTTCCTACAAAAATTAATCCACCAAAATCTGTACATATCCCACATAATCATGAGCCAGTATGACATAGGGTTGACTGATATGTGAGTAAAACTATTATCTGTGTTAATCTTTAACATCAACTGGCACCCTGGCTCCCAGTCAAACCACATTTAAAACAAACCAAAGCAGACCATGGGGAAAATATAATAAATAATAAATCTATAACTTGACACCATTAAGTAATTTTAGACCATGCAATGCTTAAAGCACATAGACACCTGGTCGTACAGCTGCAGAATGTGTCTCAGCATTTTCAGATGTGAGGCCTTTTTGTGTTCCAGTGTGAACACTTATTTTGCAGTATGTGCATACAGCAGAGGGTCTCTATAATAACTTGTAGCACTAGACAGCTAGCTTGGGGTGCATTCAGACTGAAAAGAAGACAGAAAGTACTCATCTTGTTGGATTTATGTCTGCCTGGATAGAGAATCAGAAATATCAGCGCTCAACTTTAGCCGCTTCCCTCACTCCCTGACCAAATTTATGTGTCTGTTAATATGAAGTGACAGCGCTGTCCTTGACTCTAACACCTGTCAGTGGTCTGTGAGCAGCAGGCCCAGCACCCCACACGCTACAAACCAGGATATAAAAATACACAGTCTTGACACTGCAATGAGCCACTAATCAGCTGGCATGTGTCACTGTGTCGTGAGTCTAGATGGGAGCGAGTGGACCGATGCATGCTGAGTCGACATGTGTCTATGTGTGTCCGTGAGTGTGCTTGTGTGTTGGCAGCCATCAGATGAAGAGCCGCATATATGTTTTAAAGTATCATCTTTTACATCCTCATATCAAAAATTACTTTTTTTGATCTGTCTGTTCAATTTGCGCTTGGCTAAAAAAAAATCCTGAGCACGTGATATGTTTTCTTCTTCATTTGTTATCAGTAACATATTGCTCTTTACTTACCTCTAGTGGCAATGTTGGGAAACCACAGTTTAATTACGTAGAAATCTACAAACGGCACAGGTGACTTGAGGGGAAAGAGAATTCCAAAATTTTTGGCAGCTATCAGAGACAGCTGCAACAACATAGCAAACATGCCACCAAATTTGTTGATGGTTGTAAAATAGAAATTGACTGACTTCCAGCTGATGTGGCAAGCTGACATTCACTATCTTGCATCAGCTGAAAACATTTCAATCAGGAGAGACCAAGTGAGTAAAATAAAGATGAACATTTAATACAGATTGGAGGTGTACAGATTGGCAGATGATGTGATGAACATGAACTGACAACAAGTCTTTGGCACTCCAGAAGAAGATTTGCAATTGAGTGGCATCTGAGCAGCAGTAAATTAAGTTCCCCATGGAGTCCAGACAGTGTTGTTTGTAGTGGCTGATGACTCTGAGACTGAAGGCTGATGAGGCTGGTGAATCTGTGAAGACTTGGCAGTGATAGGAAGGTGGAAAGAACTACGAGCAAAAAGAGAAACGTATTCAAGAAAACAAGAAGCAGAGAGACAATAGGAACGTGTGTCGCTGTGCTATTGGTTAACTGAGATCAGTTGACAGAACAGCTGATGCATCAGTTGATAGCCCCTGATAATGACAGATGGAAGTGAGTGGGAGTGCGTGCAAGGAGTGAATGGTAGGTGGTTGAGGAATATGTTAAAAGATTTGGTGTGGACATTCAAATGTGTTGCAGCCTCACCAGTTTAGGCATGGCCTAATGTACACTTTTAAGCACCTTGGCCATAAAATGTCTCTGGTCAGTGGAAAATATTCTAAAAGAATCTGAGTCCATAGCCCTGTAAGTGATAATTTTGCTACTTTAAAGCTTTAAACCAAAGGTGTCACACTTCTCATGCTGCGACAGCAAGAGTCAGCCGCTTCACCCATCCTGTAACTCTTAAACCAAACCAGTGCCTTGCAATGAATCTTGATGACACCTCAGAGATGTGAGCTTACTTTATTCTAAATATCTTCAAAGAAATGCATCTGTAGAGTGACAGAGAGAAAGTGGGAGAGCAAAGTGGAGGCAAGAACAGAATCTGATTTTAGTGAGCTGAGGAAAATCTGAGATCAGATGAAGATGGGCTCTTAAGACTGTTTTAGAGGTGACTGTGGAGGAAGAAGATGAAGGACTTGACCTGACAAACACACACACTTGTACAGAAATTCACACAATCATGCACAGGGGCATTTCTAGGTGCTTTCTTTAGCACTGCTCACTTCATAAAGGAACAATATATCAGTAGATGTGTACTACTGGTGTACATATACAGAATCAATCACTGTTTTTTCCCACTTTCCTCATGGATAACTGCATGAGGCATCCACTGGTTGAATACGGAGCATTAGTGCTGACCCCTGTATGCATTTACAGATTTGTCTCAACATTTACAAATCTCAATTCACTTGTAAATCTGAATGAAAAGTGGTGGATTTCTTTCACAGACTTACAAATCTGAATACTGTTAAAGATCACTTAATAGTCTGGGCTTTTATTTGCTGCAATGAATGAACTCAACCACCTCTATTTGGAACAGGCGTCCTCAGTATATGGGGCGGACCTTTCATCCCTTTTACACAAAACTCCTACTCAGAAAATATGGTAAATACTATTGAATTGTTTATTTAAACCAGTATGAATATTACTTGTCTAGAAATTTGGTTTTCAAATAATAATATGAGTTATGAAATTTTCATTTGATCTAGCTCTGAACGAACCTCATGTACTGAGAGAGAAACCCCTATCAAAATACTGGTAGCCTAGTTTAAAAAGGTTGAAAAACAAACCAAAAAAAAAGGTTTATGACAACTAAAGGAAAGATGTGAGAAAGGGATAAAAACCAAACAAAGAAAGTTCAGCAAAACAAGCATTTCTTACCTAACAGCACGGTGTACAAAGACAAGAAAATACTGTGCATGTCAGTTAAAGTGCGGCCTACATTTAACAAAGTTAGCGGACAGTTGGAAATAGACTTCACATGACAGTATTCACCACTTGGATGTGTCTGAAGTTTTGATTCTTACAGACTAAAGGAATATATTACATATATATTCGGACTTTCTGACCGCTTCAGAGGTTGGGAGTCACCACTTTTCTTTTGTCTCTTTTGTTTATCATACCGGTAAATCTGAATAAATTATAATCTTATATTCCTGGTTTCACTAATTGAACTAAACAATTGAATTGTGGAATCTCACTACCTTAAATTATTTAGCATGTCCATATTGACAAAGGTTTAAACCATAGACTGGGGATAAGTGGGGACGCGTTATCCATTTCTATATACACAGTACAGAAATTAAGCCAAAATATCCCAGATACAGCCGCTGCCATCTAGCTTCACTGACATCATTTGGAGCCAGAGTCTGCACAGTTGCACAGACTTTCCCGCCCCAACAGCTGTCCCTCCAATCGCAAGCAGTGCCACTGAATGCAATTCCACTGATTGGTTCACACAGTTGTCAGTCATGTTGTAAAAATCCTGTTTTATAGCATTGAATAACCAACCTTAGAAAAAGGAACACTTGAACATACAGCAGTGTGATAAAACCTAACTTAAACAAAAAAAAAGCCATTTTTTAAAGTGTATTTTCGGTCCAGATGATTTTGGGGGGCTGTCATGTCGTCCATCTTTAAACACAGTCTGTGGTTTAAATCTTTCAGAGGTTTTTATACACCCAAAGAACTTATACAGAAATGAACTGCTTTGCAGCGTCAGTGGAAACCAGACCTGGCGTCTAATTAAGACCAGAATTTATTTTTTAAACTGTGTAGCCACACCTGGCTATAGAGGGAGTCAGCTTGTGAAAGGGAGTCAGTGTTTAACCTGAGCTCTGCTTTCTATAGTAGGCACATATTTTGAATTCTGAGTACACTTTTGCAGGTTCATGCACATTTTTCCAAATCTCATTTAGGGATTCTTTTGCACATTTACAAATCTGATTATGCACATTTGAATTGAGATACATTTACACAAGTCTCCACACACATTTACAATAATTCTGTTACAATTATGTCCCCATATATCAGCATCATTAGTGGCTGGTGCAAATATTTCTAACTGGCTAGTAGATGGTTTTTAATAAAATACTGGCTTGTGTATGAGTTTGTCTGACTTCAGCATAATTGTATGTACTTAAGTCTCTACAGAGATAAACCCAAATTGACACCTCGCACACAGAAATACACAATGACTCATGCAATAATACGTGCAACTGAGCTCAGCTTGTAGTTCTATAATAGTCTATGTGTGTGTGTGAGAAAGAGAGTGTGTGGCTGAGAGAGACACAGGATGAGTGACAGTGTCCCCACCGCTCCAGCTCTCCATATGGGTGGGCGGGACCTCGCGACTGACGAAGCGTCGGCCTGAAATCGTCCATCTGCATCTTTGCAGGTGTTCCCAATGATTATATTATTAGCTCTATACGCTGATCTTTGATTTTTTTTACGAGCTTTTTAGCGTCCCAAGCCTCTGAGTTGGGCGGGGCAGGAACATAAAATATATACATGCCTGGCAGCGCCATCTGCCTCCAAAATCTGCCACATACAACATATAGAGAATGTCTGAAAGAAAGCAGCCATAATCTGTTTGGGGTTGGGAGGCAAAGGCGGGGACGTGTGGATACACACAGATGCATTCTTTGTGTGTGTGTATGTTTTCATGCGAGCACAAACGGTCCTTAAAGTGAAAGCATGGTGAGGAAAATCCTACAAAATGAGGACACTTTGCTGTGTCTCACATCTATGAGGCCATAGGAATCTGGATTTACTTATCCCTTGTAGTATTTAGCTGTGCACATAGTTTAGATTTTATCTGTCAATTTTTGAGATATTTGTTTCTGAGAGTTGTTTTGTTGACAACAACAGTAAGGGACCTTTACTCTAAATAATTCACTGATCGTTTACTGAAATTACATCTACATGTTATAGGTGGCTTATGTTTGGTAATGAGACTGTGTGTGCTTGTTCTACAAGCAGTGCTCCTGGCCTTGCAGCTGTGTGGTGTACAGTAAAGGGTGTGTGTGTGTGTGTGTGTGTGTGTGTGTGTGTGTGTGTGTGTGTGTGTGTGTGTTGTGCTGCAGGCTTTGCTGTGCTGAAACAGGAGAACAGGGCACAGAGAAAATGGCCCTAGTTTAATGACGACAGATAAATCAGTGTTGCCTCCCTGCCACAGGGATGGAGATGTCTGACACACGTACACACACACACTGTCACTCACCAAATGTCCCACTGATGACCAGTGCACACATATACTGTATTGCTTTGATGAGATGCTGCACATTCTTTACACACAGAGACACACAAACAATTACTTGACATCATCACCACTGTTGCCATAAGCCTGCAGATGTGACATCATCAAAACAGCATACATGAGGAAGTGCCATGCTGTGATGGCTGCTATGTAGCTGTACATAACAAAAAGGCACATGAATCAACAGCCCAGTCACCAGGAGACAATGTTGGCATTGTACATTCCTGCAAACCATGAATACATTACCTTTGCACCATTCATATATGTACAGAGACGGCTGGTATAAATGGGCTAGCAGGGCAATGAAGACGCGAAAATTATTAAATAAAATATTAAAATATTAGTTACTGAACCTTAGAACTGATTGTATTTGGTGGAGCCTACAGCAGCAACAGCACTAAAATAGTCGCAAAAACACTGATTTTTTACAACACATACTCCTAGAATCAGCTTCCAATCATTGTTGTCACATCGTGAGTGACAGGTGTCATGACCAGCCCCCTTGATTTACTGTCCAGGACACTGACTTTTGGCTAATGACAGTGTGTGGAAGCACAGTGAGGGCCTGCCCGCTGTTACTGTAGTGGGAGAGTGAGTCTTGAGTCTTGAGTAGAGTTGCGTTAGCATCATGCTGAACAAGGTGGATTATTTTAAATGCTGTCTATCGAGCGGACCTCATACAAAAATCATCGGACTTAAATGACTTGGTGATTAACCTGTTTGCATCCCAGAAAGGCCGTCGATGTGAGCTTCTCTTCAAATAAGGTAGGCCCAAGTAGGGCTGGGCGGTGTTCGCGGTGATGCTAACTTTCCGCAGTAAACATGAGCCGCGGTGCTGCTTTTGTGGTTACATTCATACCACAGAACTCCCGCTACGGCGGCAGAATGGGCCCGGCGGCCGGCCGACCTGCCTGCCTGCCTCACGCACCTCTCTTACTACAGTACGTGATGGAACCCAGGCCTGCGAGCAAGGGGCACCCAGCGGGCCCTCGCTACGTGATGGAGGTGGCCTGGCCGACCGCACCAAACCCAGGCCCGCGGGAGAAGGGGGCCTGGGAGCCGTCGGTCCTCCCTCTCCCCTCTAATGTTTATACATACTATATAACCTTTTATGCACAATAATAGATGGATTAGCAACCGTTTTACTTCTGACGATAAATAGTTTCCATCCTAGACTTATATGGCTTTTTAAATTGTTTTATTCTGTTTACTCTGTTAAAAAACAGAGAGAAGATGATACCGCGATATCATAACGTCACCGCATCCCCCCAAAATAATACTGTGATATTGATTTTAGGCCATACCGCCCAGCCCTAGGCCCAAGCCCTAACCTCTTATTAAAGGAGCAAAATAGTCAGTGTGTTTGTGTGTGTGTGTGTGTGCGTGCGCGCGTGTGTTTGTGCGTGCGAGCCAGCGAGAGAGAGAGAGAGAGAGAGAGAGAGAGAGAGAGAGCCTAATTCAATAGTGTTGTTGTAGTGCATTGTTGCTGTAACCTGGTACTGTATCTCGGTGTGATGTTACAGTTACCGCAGCTGAACTATTGATCAGTATAGGCCATAGGTCTATTGCATTAGCCCTCCCACCCAATTTCATCATGAGCCGCTACTGCATATGTAATGTATCAAAGTATCCTCATAAAATGGTTTGTAACATATCCTTTGAAATTGTAGACACAACAGTTCATATGATATCCTACAAATCAGCACCCCACAAATAACGTAATGTCCTTAATTAACACTTATGTAATTAGCATAAAGTTCTGGAAGTTAGATTCAGGCAAGTAAAGTTACTGTGTGTCGGTGACTCAAAGTTCATTCAAAGTTCATACGGTTCTGAGCATGTGTCTCCAGGGGAAAGTCCAGAGAGAAAGTTTGCTTTCCTGTTACCCATCAACCACCCTAACCTGTCTCGTTACTAGACTGCTCGGGAGGGCTTCTTTTTTGACTCCCGTCACCGCATCACAACCTTTTAAAATATGTGGGAAATATACAAATTATGGTGCATTAATTTTCGTACAAACAGTTTATGAGAACAACCCGATTATATCAATATCTCTAATGTGACATAATATGTGAGTTAACTTTGTCACTGGGAGGTGGGGGAGACAGTGAATGGCGTGTCACCTAGGCAAGACGCCTGTCAAGCTGCAAAGCACTGTTTGAGACCAAGGAACAACAAAAGTAGATATCATTACTGTGTTTGTAGCAGCATTTTAGGCTCCAAATGTGGGTGTTTTTTAGGGGACCTTTGCTGTTTTTCTAGCAGGGTAGGGTCACAAAAAATGTTTGTATTTACTGAGACATTGCTGTGTTTCCAGTGAGCATTGTGCCCCCAAAACAGGATGTTTTCATATCCATAGCCATTCTGCATAAACCTAACCACACGTTAACATATCTGCCACATAATAACATGCAAATGTTACGTATTTGCAATTTTTTTTTCTGATGATTAGGTTAGAATCAAAAGTGAATCAGTTGAACTTGGTGAAACACTGATTTCAGGCCCAGTGTTGGCACTGACAAAGTGCCCTGGTGGAGTCTGTTGCTTGGACCAGTTTAGTAATTTCATGACTTCATTCATGGGGGTTGGAGCAGATTGATAGTACAAATCAGATACCTCAGAATTTTTCATTATAGACTAGTTCCCCCTTTTTTATAAGGTGTTGGTGATACCTGGCATCCAAAAATTTGATTTTTTCAGTCCGTTAGATCATACACGAAGTATGATCTACCTTATCAGAGGTATTGTACATACATACATATTCTCTACATTCCTGGATAGTATATTTTTCTGGTTCATGAACCTTAGTTCCTTGTGTTTGATAGTAGCATCACTCTGTGTGTTTAAACAATCAACCCTACTTCCTGATTAACCTGTTTCATCGCCAATGTAATAAAAATAGGAGCAATAAATAAAAATTAAAAAGCATGTAAATACACTGCAGTTTGAATCATAATGATGAACATGGTGACAAGGGTAATGCCACAACTGCTCCTAGCAGTTCATTTTGGGTGCTGTTTATCTTTACGTTACCACAGCAGAAACATCCATCTCCTCATAGGAGAATCTGTCTCGCCTCTACTGCGTATGGGGAAACTGTCACTACATCATAATGGGGAGTGTAGCTCTTATACAGGTAATGAAAGGAGCAAGTTGGACTGGCTTTGACTGATGTCAGTCCACTGCTGTTGGAAGTTTATTCCAATCCAACACCCGTTACACCTGTACTACCAATGTGCTAGTGGTATCATATACAACATACCTCTCAAATGCGGATGGCTATGTGGACATACATCTAAACAGACTTTACCCTGCCAGCTCCCTAGTACAAGGTCTGTGTAATGTCTAGCTGAGCTCATATTTGAATAAAGCACATAACTGTGACCATGTTGATGACATAACAAACATCCACTGTTAAAGCGTCCTTAACTTGAAGACGGCAATGCAAATGTTTAATCGGACAGAGACAATATGATTGAGGCATTTCTGTTGGTAATGGTAGACATGAAATCATTGGAAAAATTCAAGGAACATCAAAGGAACTCAGTTGTTTATGACCAAATTGTATTTCCAGGACAACACCAAATTTAGCCCACCAATGGGGAGGAACCCACTGCCACCACAGGAGGCAGGGTTAAGCCTGTTACTGGGGGAGTGGCCAGCCTGGATTCATTGGGTTTGTGTTGCTTGAGGTCATAGACCGTATAAAAGAAGTGTATGTAGCCACTGTGACGTCACCCATTGGTTTGTAGACTACAATTTAAAAGTCAAGTTCGGCGTTTTTGGCCGCTGTCAGAAGTGATCATATTTGAATGAGAAGGTGGAGCTGGGGAGGGTACCCACTGCAACTTGTTGATGGGCAACCAGGTCTCAAGCATCTCCTGCTTCACAGTCTGTTTTACTCTAAATGGTACCATAGTTCACAAAATAAATATCATGCTGTGCTGAAGAAGACTTGAAACCAACGGTCAAGACCAGAACCCATTAAGAAAATGTTTACTGACCTATTAAATCAAGTAAAAAGTACAGTCAGTTTTGTATAGAATTGTATAATATCAGACTTTCTTTTACAACCAGTGGAATCACCCCCTGCTGGGCCAATAGATAGAATGCAGGTTTGAGGCACTTTCATATTGACTTTACTTTTCAGACTTAGAGCTAGCCTCTTGCTTCAGGTACTGGCAGCACATTCTCAATCCAAGTCGTCACATATCTCTGCTTTGTCAGTGGACTTTCACATCTACATATTGCTGAGTATTCTCCTGCGTCTGCTGCTGACATTCCCGGATGCCACGACCAATGCTGTCACATCAACAAAAGCATGTGGATGGCTTTAGGCAATACAAGTATGTGGCTAGGTTTACAGGGAGAAAGAAAAAGAAAAAACCTCTACATTCAGACGGGAAGTGAACACAAACCCCAGACTTCCACCTCCCTGGTTTGTTGGACCCATCCACCAGCTCTCGCACCCACCCTATACGGACATTACTGCCTCTTATATTTTGACTATGATGGCAATATTTCAAACTGCAGCCATCCAGGTGTGTATCATACCATTGGTTCACTGTCTGCCCTCATGTTGAAATAACGCTGTCTGGGTGGCCTATCATACCACTGCAAAAGCTAGCTTTTGGCGTCAGTGTCTGACACCAAAATCACCAACAAAGCGGTGGTATTTAATGACTTTGGAATGACAACGTGCTAATGCGGTTTTAGTGACACACACATGGGATTGAAGAAATTTACAATACTATTTATGATTATTAATACAATTTTACAACCTGAGAAAGTTAAGACTCTGGCATATCTTTTTTTATCAGACAACCCTGTGTTTTTGCTGGAGCCCACTTTAGCATTTTTTACACAGAAATTGTGCTTTGGGGCCGGGTCGTCATGTCACCTTTGCATTTTTACACAGAACCAAACAAAGGAGGCATCATGCCACTCCAGTGTGTGATTGTAGATAGCATGCCAGCATCACGGAATCAAAAGAGGCATGATGGGTGTGACATGACACAACAACGTCGGCTTCTAGTGTGACATATATGCCTTGCCTATTATAAACAATAACAATGGCATAACATGGCGATAGCAATCAATAATTCCTGTTATATGGTGGCTGAACTTGTCCTCTGCTCAGACGGTAAGGAGCACCCGAACCTCATTGTTTGCCCAATATACAGACATTTATGGCTGCTGTTCTTTGTCTCTGAGTTAGCTGCTATCAGCAGCTACTTTTTAAATCTCCTACTCACGCGTTGTCAAAACATCACTTCTGTGCTGCCTATGGTCCTATCCTGTGGCCTGTGCCATTTAGGCAGACATCATTGTGGTGCTGTTACTACATCCAGTGCCTGCTTAAAGGTCACACAACTCTGTGCCCCATTCCATGGTTGTACCTTTCATACAGAAGGATGAGGGAGCATAATAGCGTGAAATTCCCACCTTAGCGAGGCAGTGTAAAAGGGGCTTTTGTTGGCAGCCCCTCTGTGCTGCTAGGCTGGGATCATTGCAGTGAATGAAGGGGGTTAGTATTTTCATGCATAGGTAAATTCAGTCTCAATGCCTCCTAGGCTGATTTACAGTTGTGCTTGAAGCAGTTATGTGTAGCCTATGCATGTAACTGTTCTTGTGCACTTCCTAAAAAATGTAACATGTGGGACTATGACAGCTATGGAGATACTTTTTGGGGACTGCAAGAACTGTGACTTGCTACTTGTGTTTTCCCTCACATGTCTGTGAACTGTTAGAGATGACTGATAGTGAGGACACCATCAAGACAGTTAAAAAAAGACTCAGTAGTCTTCCCCTTTTCTGTAACACACATCTAACAAAGCCATCTCCACTGCAAACCCCCTGCTCATGGCAATCATCACTCTCTATCACGCTGAATGAAAGGTAAACACTGCGATCGCTTAGGAGTTGTCTCCTATTCAGTAACGAGAAAAGGTGAAATAGAAGATACCTGAAAGTAACTCCACGAGTAGAACAGAGAACAATGCAGCGTATCAGTAGAAGAGCGGACAGTGAGGAGTGCTTTGGAGCTGTGAATACGGCCCTGCTTCTCCCTAATCCTGTATGTGTCTGTCTGAATCTCTTACTCTCCCTCTCTCTCCATCTCTCAGATTCAGATGCTGTGTAAGTCTGTCGGCAGACAGCAGCTCGGCTCTGTTCCGTTGTCTTGTGCTATCATGGGGGGGATTCTCAGGGGATCCCGTGTTCACATCACTCTTCTACCAGGCGTTCGACAAGAGCGCCTTGTTTGTACACGTACAAAAGTGCTTGTCATTTTTATTGTTTGCTGTTGTTTTTCCGAGTGATATTTTTTTCCTCTTTGGTGCTATCTCCTTTTTATTCTCTGTCGTCTGCCTCCGCTGTCTCTCAGTATGTCTGTCTGTCTGTCTGTGGCTTGCCTTTCCATCCACTTCAAATTCAACCTCATGATGATTTTCCCTTCCTCTTTGTCAGTGGTTGCCTTTGACTGAGGCGGCAGGCTCGGATGTTTGGTAATGGCCACTTAGAGTAATCAATGGGCCTCTTAGAAGTTGTGAGATGAAAGAGGAGTTTGACAGCTAATGTGTGCCTGTCCTGTGACGTGAACAGCATGGCAATGCCTGCATGCTTTGAAGGCACAAGGATGGGTGCACCAGGTTGGATTTATCCCACACTGAAGACTCACCTCAGCTGCGGAGCTGGCACAATGGCAAGTGGCAGTTGCTCTTTCACTTTCACTCCTCACAAATGTACAAAAACACACACCCTCACTTTCTGTGTCCTCCTCTCTCATCCTCCGCCTTTCTCTCTTTCACCCTGTTTTATATATCTGTCACATCGGCGTACCTCCTATGCAGCTCGTGCCAGCTCCCATTCCACGCTCTCCCTCAGAAATGTGTTCAAGTAAACATTTCACGCTTGCTTATGCTAAAGGGAAGTGGCAGCAGCAGGTATGTGACAGGCAGAGAACTGTCTGTGCCCAGGGCTGCCATTGACAAACCGAGCCCCTCTCCTTTCCATGCTGCTTTTATCTTCTAAATAATGGATATGTGTGATCGGAGGAGAGCATTTGATGATGCATTCGTTCTATTCATCAACATGCTCAGAGAGGACACCCCCAGTGAGGGAAAAACAAAGCAACACTGCTCATGATTGTAATGTAAATGATTTGTGCTAAAATGAAAATGAGCTTAGCGGAAGCGATGCGCTATGCAGTATATGCAGCTGTTGCATTTGACTCATTTCGGTGCGCTATTAGTCCTGCGCATCCTGATTCGCTCAGTAGAAAGCGAGTGAAGCATGTCCTTTGAAGCAGAAGGAGCAAAGGGGGAAATAAAAGGGAAACATTTACAGAGGGGGATCATTTCCCATAACCACCAGCAGTCTTTGAACATGCTCTGTGGTGGTCTGCAGCCCCTCCAAGGAGATAGGGATGGATTTTTAGGCAGCACAGGCCTCCCCTCCGCACACACACACACACACACACACACACACACACACACACACACACACACACACACACACATACAGGAGGTGGAGGGGGAGGATGGGGTATGGACAGGAAGTGATCTTAGAGTCTGCAACACTCTTTCCCTCCCTCCTGGGGGCTGTTAACTTACTGCAGAGCTCTTTGGTGTGGTTTAGATGGTGTATGTTTGCTGTGTGTGTTGCGGAGGTTAAGGCACCAACTGCAGTGAGTGACACTTCTCTTTTCTTTCTTTCTTTCTTTCTTTCTTTCTCTCTTTCTTTCTTTCTTTCTTTCTTTCTTTCTTTCTGACAAACGCTCAGGTTAATGGTATCTTTAACTCTACCACATGCTCCTCTAACTTAAAACACATGAAGTGTGTTCAGCCAGCAGGAGTTTTTCTCTGAGCCTGCAGTTGATCCTGGCTTCAGTTACAGGAATGTCAAATAACAGTGGCATCATCACCACCTTTGTGCCTGTTCCTCTTGGGTAAGTTTAAAAGGAAAGTGGAGACTACAACGGACTGTTCTGTTATGTCTGATTTCCAACAATACAATCCAATTTACACTGTATTCAGCTGGGACTCTCTACAAACATGGCATTTCGCCCGTGGGGGTGGTGCCTAATGTTCTGCGTCACATTGTATTGTAAGCTAGCAAAACCATAATCCTTAAAAGTTTATTAACCTAATCTTTGCCTTAACCCTCATATTAAACCAACAGAAGACCTCACACTTATCTGTAACTTCAAAAAGAGGTGATTTTATAATTTTTTTTGTGATCATCAATTTACAAAGATAAACTGAGATTTTTATTCCTCATACCGCTGGCACAGCTGCAACCACAACTGCACTTTCCTGCAGATTTTCAAATGACCTTAACCAGACAGCTAATAAATTCTCATGTTGACCATCACCAGGTTTTCCTGTAAATATGTTGTATTTGACATACATGGGCGTAAGTGAATTACATGTAAAGTCAATGTAAAGAGGCAATTAGACTCGAACTCCGACTGAGCGGCAAGATGGATGCAATGCAATTGACACAAAATATGTGATTTAAGCGGCATGAATTAAGCGAATTACACAATTTTGTGTCATACGGTTATTCGCCAGAGTTGAAAAATCTGAACTTCAGCGACTGATTTGTGCTACGATAGCCAATCAGCATTGAGATCCTTGGGAGACATATCACACTGAGGCGCTGTCCATGGACAGGTGCCCAAAGAAGTTTGAGCTCAAGGGCACCTCGGTAGTGTCCAGGAGGCAAACTGGCACCTCTCCAGCTACCAGTCCATGCTCCATATTTAGTCCTGACAGGGACTTAAACCCACAACCCTCCGGCTCCCATCCCAAGTCCCTATGGACTGAGCTACTACCACCCAAGTAATATATTGTGTATGTCATATTTGTAGGTAGTATTATTTGGCCTAGTTTGCCTAATTTTCAAACCTTTAGAAATGAAAGTAACCCATACTTTGCTACTCAATCTAATTTCTCATTTTTATCAATCACAATAATTCATGATTTTTGTTCTGCATTCGTACAAAAGTGCACGCAGGCTATTATTCAGAGTATGAACGAGCCCTCACAGCATGGGCTGAGACAGCTAACTGGAGATTGCTAACATGTACACGGCTATGTCCTCTAAAACCAAGCCCATCCGAATGACATACCGTGTTTTTCCCTTGACCACTTCATTTTTTCATGTCTGGGAAAAGGTATTTCAAACAATGTTTCCTTATTTGTTTTTAAACAAAGAACCTCCTTGTTGTACAGTAATCTCTGTCATGCATGTATAGATGCAGATTTCGTCACCTGTATTCACCTGTATAACTCACACAGGACAAAAGCTTTGTAAAGCAATGAGTGCCTCAGCAATGCCTGTTCATCTCTTTCAGAGATTGCAAATACTTTATCAGCTGGCTTTGCTCAAGTTAAAAGTACAGATTGTCATAGGGGAAAAAATATTTGCACAAAGACATATGCTGTACTTTCAGCCTCTGATCGTGCAGAAATGAATGAAATATGCAGCTATATCACTTACAAAAGAGAAGAGAGGAAATGAGAAATGCCAGCACTGCTGTGAAAATTATCTAAATGTTTGTCGTTTTTGCTCCTCACTGTCAGAGGCTTAAATCGTTTTGGCAAAAGAGAAATACCAGTCTAACCCTGGCCACGAAATCACATAAAAACAGCTTTTTTCTGGTCACTATTACGATATGGATGCTTTATCAGAAACGGAGACTAAAGTTTCATCTTTTCACAATGGCTCTTCGCTCTTTCTGTGTATGCATACAGGTACTACCAGGATGCACGCCATTAAATGTTTGCACTCATGTTAATCCATGAAAATTGGTATGAGTCTTATCACAAATGCTGGTTTGTTAAAAATAAAAAAAAGCCTATGTGCAGAACCCAGCCAAGGTTAAGCCCAGAGAAAAAACTGTAAGAGCTCAATCTCTGCATATGGAAATATAAATAAAAGAGGAGAGTTTAGTGAAGGGACACTTTTTGGTGTCCCCCTTTTCTCTGCTGTTCTTAATCAGAGACTCTTTAAGTCCTTGGTTTGATCCAGCTTCTTTTCCCCCCTCTCTTTGGTAAGCTCCTCTGTGTAAAAAATCTCTGCGCCAGTAACACCACAAAGGCTTACTTATCTGGGCATTACCTATTAAAGGTTTAAACCCCCGCATCTCTGATAAACACTGCCTATAAGGCTTTTATCTCCCCACGGCCTTATCGCACTCTTGAAGGTCCTTCTCCCGAGGCGCAGTAATTTGTTTAATTAAAGTGTCATTTTGGGAGGGAAATATAGCCACAGCTATGGTACGTAATGCAAAGAAGTTTACCAGTGTGTTGATGTGGAGCATTTCTCCTCTTCTCTCTGCCTGCCTTTCATTCTTTTTCTCTCTTTCTCCCCAGTCTTTGTCCAGGGCTTAGATTTAGATTAACTCACTGGTGTTTTCTTTTTTTTCTCTCTCTTTTTTTATTTTTTATTACTGTGATGATTTTTTTTTTTTCTGATTTTTCCAGACAGCAGCCATGGCAGGCAGCAATAGAACTGGAAAAAGACAACAGAATGAAATCTAGTTTGAGAGCATCCCCTTTAGCTGCTATCTAAATGGAGCCCTGAGAGGATTGGCTTTCTGGCCTTGAAGCTTGTGTTGTCAGCACTTTGGGCGATTTGTGTGTGATTTCATTAGGAACCAAAATAACAGCCAGATGAAGAGGAAAATAGGGTATGCAAAGTGCTGCTGCGATGCTGGTGCAGTGTGTGCTCTTAACACTCTCATACTGCCTCTCAAGAGCATGTAAAGCGTTCCATCACTGTGCACATCATGGACACAAACATTCATTTGTCTGTAATGTGAATGCATAAAGGCGAGCACATCCTCAGAAAGTTCATGAGCACATCTGATGCAGTGTCAAAAATAGTTATAGAGTGCTTGGGTATTTTTTTAGCCTAAATTCTGTTTTAGGGTTTTTTACGCACTGACAAATATTTGTAGTTTGATTTTTTTAACAGTTAAAAAAATAAATAAATAAATAAATAAAATATTCACCCTGTCACCTACCCTGGGTGGTATCTGTATCATCCTCAAGATCGGGTCCTTTACCAGAGGCCTGGGAGTTTTAAGGGTTCTGCACAGTATCTTGGCTGTTCCTAGGGCTGCACACTTCTGGATTGAGGATTCGGATTTTATTCCTGGAACCCGCCGGAGCCACTCTCCCAGTTTGGGGTTCACTCCCCCAAGTGCTCCTACTACCACGGGGACCATGTCAACTTTGACCTTCCACATGTGTTCCAGCTGTTATTTCAACCCTTGATACTTCTCCACCTTTTCATGTTCCTTCTTTCTGATGTTGCTGTCGGCTGGTATCGCCACATCTACCACCACTGCCCTCCTCTGGTGATCGTCAACCACCACTATGTCCGTTGGTTAGCCAGCAGCTGTTTGTCAGTCCCACAGGATCTTAGCCCTGTTGTTCTCAACCACCTTCAGTGTTGTGTCCCATCTGGATTTGGGTACTTCAAGTCCATACTGGGTACAGATGTTCCTGTACACTATCCAAGCCACTTGGTTGTGCCTCTCCATGTACGCTGATCCTGCCCGCATCTTACACCCTGCCACTATGTGCTGGACTGTCTCAGGGGCACTTCCGCTATCTGATGGTGGTATGCACCATGTAGGGGCTTGTCTCTCCATGTTGTTTGCTCCTCCGCCTCTTTGCCCTTTGTTTCTGTTGTCTAAGGCATTCACTAAGCAGCTTGTCCTTTGGGGCCATCTTCTTGATGTACTCCTGGATTTTGGATGTTTCATCCTGGATAGTGGCTCTGATGCTCAGTAGTCCTCTGTCTCCCTCTTTTCTTTTAGTGTTTAGCCTCAGGGTGCTGGACTTGGGGTGGAACTCTCCATGCATGGTGAGGAGCTTTCTTGTCTTGATATCTCGCTCATTCTTGGCTTACAGCTTGATGTCATCCATATAGAGCAGGTGGCTGATTGTTACTCCACTTCCGAATTGGTATCTGTAGCCAGTCTTCTTGATGACCTTACTGAGGGGATTCAGGTTTATGCAGAACAGCAGTGGTGACAGTACATCCCCTTGGTATATGCCGCATTTGATGTTGACTTGGGCAATCGGCTTTGAGTTGGCTTCTAGGGTTGTCTTCCACATTCTCACTGAGTTTTTTATGAAGGCCGTTAGTGTCCTGTTAATCTGGTATAGTTCCAGACATTCCAGTATCCACGTGTGTGGCACTGAGTCATAGGCTTTCTTCACAATCCAGGCAGTACACAGGTTGGTCTTCCTGCTCTTGCAGTCTTGGGTGATTGCTCTGTCAACTAGTAGCTGGTGCTTGGCTCTTCTGGTGTTACTGCCAATTCTTTTCTGTGCCTCACTCATGTATTGGCCCATATGCCAAGTTATCTTAGCAGCTATGATGTCTGACAGGAGCTTCGATGTTGTGGAGAGACCGGTTATCGGTCTGTAGTTTGATGGGATGGTTCCCTTCTGGGGGTCTTTCATGACTGACTTACGCTGTGTCATCTATTCTGGGTGGGTCCCATCTCTTAGCAGCTGGTTCATCTGTGCTGCTAGGCGTTCATGGAGTGCGGTTAGCTTATTCAGCCAGTATGTATGGACCATATCAGGGCCCGGTCCTGTCCAGCTCTTCATCTTTGACATTCATTCTTGAATGTCTGCTATTGAGATGGTTACTGGTTCTTGTTCAAGGAGGTTGCTTTGGCCAGCTTTTAGGTCCAGTAGCCATTGGGCATCAGTGTTATGTAATATGTAATATGTATGTGTTATGTAATATGTAATGCTTCTCTTTCCCTTATGCCCTTCCATTATGTTTCCATCTCAGCTCTTGGTGGGTCTGACCTGCTGTTATTCCCCTGCCACAGAGAGAACACCTTGTCTGGTTTAGTGGAGAACATCCTGTTTATTTTCTGCGCTTCTGCTTCTTTGGTGTATCTGTTCAGCTGGTTGGCCAGAGCTGTTAGTCTTTGTTTGGCAGTCTCATGTGCCTCAGGGATGGAGAGCTTGTTGTATTTCCTTGGTACCCCTTTATTCACCATGTTCCCTCTATGTAGCTCTACTAGTTGGCTAACTTCTCTCCGTGTTGCTCTTCCATGGAGGGTACTGGTTCTTATATACCGTGTCCATCCTGTATCCAAGCATCTCCAGGATTACTGTTGCTGTACTTTGAAGTGGCTTGTCGGTCTCAGTGATGGTCCTTGTAGGGGTGGTATTTAGGGCAGCATTCACATCTTCTAGCAGATCATCTGAAGGTACTCGGCAACTCAGCTTCGGAATTTTAGGCTCTAGGTTTCCAGTTTGCTCACGATCTTCCTTCTCAGGTGAGTTGCTCTTTCATGAGGCTGTTTGTATCTTTTGGGGCTTGGTACCCAATCTCGTATTGGGGGGGGGGGATGATGACATCACCCTAGTGACCTGGCGTCCTGGCTCCCCTTTGCTGTAGCATTGTTGTAGTATTTCATTGATCTGTAGTTGTGATAGTAGTTGGCAGTTATGGATGTTGGAACACTGTGCTACCAGATGTTTCTTAGTTAGTCTTTTTTGTGAGTTTCAAAGTATCCATAGGTCCAACATTCTCCGCATATATCCCTTCTCTCTGGGATTGCTGGTCTGTCCCTGTCCATGTATGTCTTGTTCCAGTCAGCCATCTGGCATCAGATTGCCCTGGTTCCCTAGCAACTGACGCGGACCTTGTTGACCCGGGGGACGTCTGAGCCGGTATGACTCTTTCTGTATTGTAATCACTCATATCCGAGGTAGGCAGGTGTAGGGGGATAAATATGATATAAACAATTGTGTTATATCTATATATATATATATATATATATATATATATATAATATATATATATATATATATGTATTAGGGCATTAACAACTGATTTTTTTCAGGTCAACTTATCTGTCAATGAAGTCTAAGTCGAGTCAACAAGTCATTTGATGATGTCATCACATTGACACGGCGGAGGAAAGTGAAGTATCTCAGAGAGAGAGAGAGAGAGAGAGAGGGAAAAAATACACAACTTGTTGACTCCTCCTGGGGGGTGTCGACTTGTGCCACTGATGTTGACACGTTGACAGATCGACTTTTCTGTTAATGCCCTATTATATACTGAACAAAAATATAAATGCAACACTTTTGTTTTTGCTTCCATTTGCCCTGAGCTGAAATCGAAGATCTAAAACATTTTCTATATACACAAAAGACCATTTCCTCACAAATATTGTTCACAAATCTGTCTAAATCTGTGTTAGTGAGCACTTCTCCTTTGCCGAGATAATCCATCCCACCTCACAGGTGTGGCATATCAAGATGCTGATTAGACAGTATGATTATTGCACAGGTGTGCCTTAGGCTGGCCACAATAAAAGGCCACTCTAAAATGTTCATTTTTATCACACAGCACAATGCCACAGATGTTGCAAGTTTTGAGGGAGCATGCAACTGGCATGCTGACTGCAGGAATGTCCACCAGAGCTGTTGCCTGTGAATTGAATGTTCATTTCTCTACCATAAGCCGTCTCCAAAGGCGTTTCAGACAATTTGGCAGTACATCCAACCGGCCTCACAACCGCAGACCACATGTTACCACACCAGCCCAGGACCTCCACATCCAGCATGTTCACCTCCAAGATCGTCTGAGACCAGCCACCCGCACATCTGCTGCAACAATCGGTTTGCATAACCAAAGAATTTCTGCACAAACTGTCAGAAACCGTCTCAGGGAAGCTCATCTGCATACTCGTCATCCTCATTGGGGTCTTATCCTGATGGTAGACAGCGTGTGTGGCACTGTGTGGGTGAGCGGTTTGCTGATGTCAACGTTGTGGATCGAGTAGCCCATGGTCGCGGCGGGGTTATGGTATGGGCAGGCGTATGTTATCGTCAACAAATACAGGTGCATTTTATTGATGGCATTTTGAATGCACAGAGATACCGTGACGAGATCCTGAGGCCCATTGTTGTGCCATTCATCCACGACCATCACCTCATGTTGCAGCATGATAATGCACGGCCCCATGTTGCAAGGATCTGTGCACAATTCCTGGAAGCTGAAAACATCCCAGTTCTTGCATGGCCAGCACACTCACCGGGCATGCCACCCATTGAGCATTTTTGGGATGCTCTGGATCGGCATATATGACAGCATGTTCCAGTTCCTGCCAATATCCAGCAACTTCGCACAACCATAGAAGAGGAGGGGACCAACATTCCACAAGCCACAATCAACAACCTGATCAACTCTATGCGAAGGAGATGTGTTGCACTGTGTGAGGCAAATGGTGGTCACACCAGATACTGACTGGTTTTCTGACCCCCCCAGATCCCCCCAATAAAGCAAAACTGCACATTTCAGAGTGGCCTTTTATTGCGGCCAGGCTAAGGCAGATCTGTGCAATATTCGTGCTGTTTAAAGCCTGGCTCACACTACAGGATTCTCGGGCTGATTTAACCCAGATTCGGCCCTCCTGACGATCAGCGGAGAAGTCGGGTCTCGGACCTTAATTGGCCCCGATGTTCGGCCCAGATTATCTTCTAGTTTGAGCAGGTGAAAGATGAATCTTAAACTCGACGATCAGCTCACATACATGTTGAGGCCGACCCGATAATTTTTAAACATGTTTGATTTTTATCGGGATGACACCGGAAGTGGATGCCAACTGCCGTAAAAGAAGCAGATGAAGAAGAAGAGGCCGGACGTAACGTTACCTAGAGACAGAAATAGTGACTGCGAAGGGGCAACAGAGCAGCAGGGTGCGTTGGACAGTGCATAGACATAATAAACTAAATAAAAATAGACTTTTTTTATGTCTATGAGACAGCGGAGATGGCGTTTCTTCCTCTTGCCTTTTTCACTGCACAGAATGGCAGGTACTGTTGACTTCCGCTTCCTTGTGAGATGATGTACATTCCGTGGTGCACCGCTCTCTGGTCCGATAATCTTGATGGCATCCTGTAGTGTGTGCCGGTCATTATTTTCAAATCTTGTAGTGAGTACGCAATGAAGATTTTAGATAAGATAATCTGTGAAGATTCTCGTTATGTGTGTGATACAACCTGATTTAAAAATCTTTTAAGATTTTTTAAAATCCTGTAGTGTGAGCCAGGCTTAATCAGCATCTTGATATACCACACCTGTGAGGTGGGATGGATTATCTCGGAAAAGGAGAAGTGCTCACTAACACAGATTTAGACAGATTTGTGAACAATATTTGTGGGAAATTGTCTTTTGTGTATATAGAAAAAGTTTTAGCTCTTTGAGTTCAGCTCATGAAAAATAGGAGCAAAAACAAAACTGTTGCGTTTATATTTTTGTTCAGTAAATATGTACATGTATATAGTTATGTAAATATTTATATTAAGGTACAAAACTGAGAGTTAAGATCTTTACGTGCCCAGTTGAGATCTGCTATTTTAATTTATCTTTTAACTGCAAGGCTTTAAAAAACAAAAAAAAAAACATTTGTCAAATGTGCCATAATAATAATATAGGAAATGGGTTTCCTTTTCAGGGTCCGACATTAAGGTTTTTTCCTACTTGCCCTGCCGGGCAAATACTTCTCAAATCTACTTGCCCCATCTAAATTCTTACTTGCCCTGCCTAAGAGGTAGGGGTGTGCGATATGGACGAAAAATAATATCTCGATATTTTGGGGGATTTTGAAGATAACAATAATGAAACAATATTCTTTCAAATGTGTTTTTAACAGCCTGAGTTATAGCTCATTAATTGTTTCTCATGGATGATATTAATGGAAAAATGTTCTTAACATTTCTTGCTGCTTTTTTACCTGCTCTCTCCGTTTGACTCTGGTGACAGCGTTATAGCATCAATTCCGGCTCCATTTGCAACTGTTCAGATAGGCGTTTGTGCCACAGACTCACCACAAGCCTGTCCCACACCATCTCATTATGTAGAGCCCCGTAACTGTAGTGCTCCATCAGGCAGTGCAGCACCGTAATGAAACTATCGGCCGTCTCGCCCGTTTCTTGAAGCCGCTGATTAAACTTTGCTCTCTCAAAGATCACATTCAGCCTGGTTTCAACGTCTGTTTTCAGTTGTTTTTGTGAAGGCATTTGCATACTCGATAACATAAATTTGCACATCGTTAAAACAACAATGATGATATCATCGTTCATCGCCCACTCCTACTAAGAGGTTCTTTTTCTGGCTGTGTGGTGCATATTTTCGCTCAACTTATATCTTACGTCAGCAGAGACGCTCAGCCAATGGAGGCAGCAGCACATAAAAAAGCAGCACACTGCAACTGGCCCCTCTGAGGACAGAAACAGGAAAGCAAATAAACGATTACAGGCCTGGAATTAAGTCATTTTTAGGGCAAGGCCACTTTGGCCTTTGATAAATACAGTTCTATTGGGACATCACGGCCAAAATATGGCCTTCCTCAGGTGGAGGAGTCTAAGTATCTTGCGATCTTGTTCACGAGTGAGGGTAGGATGGAGCGGGAGATTGACAGGTGGACTGGGGCGGCGTCAGCAGTGATGCAGGCGCTTAACCAGTCCGTTGTGGTGAAGAGGGAGCTTAGCCAAAAAGTGAAGCTCTCGATTTACCGGTTGATCTATGTTCCAATCCTTAGCTATGGTCACGAGCTCTGGGTCGTGACCGAGAGAATGAGATCGTGAGTACAAGCGGCCGAAATGAGTTTCCTCCGCAGGATGGCTGGGCTCAGCCTTAGAGATAGGGTGAGGAGCTCTGACATCCGGGAGGGACTCGGAGTAGAGCCGCTGCTCCTCCACATCGAGAGGAGCCAGTTGAGGTGGTTCGGGCATCTAGTAAGGATGCCATCCAGATGCCTCCCTTGGGAGGTATTTCGGGCGTGTCCAACCAGGAGGAGACCTCGGGGCCGCCCCAGGACACGCTGGAGGGATTACATCGCCCGGCTGGCCTGGGAACACCTCGGGGTTCCCGCGGAAGAGCTGACGGAAGTGGCTGGGGAGAGGACTGTCTGGGCTTCTTTGCTGAGGCTGCTGACCTCGCGACCCGGACCTGGATAAGCAGAGGACGACGAGTACGAGTATGAGTATGAGTATTAATTCTCTTCAGGATCTCGTATGTTCTTTAATGTGTGTTCAATTTATAAAAAGAAAAAAAAACAAACAAAAAAAACGTTTTGGTGAACCCTGCAGCAAAGTGATCCCTCTTCCTCAGAGAGGATCTTTGCCTCCCAGTTTGTTCCTGGCGGCAGAGCAGAGTGATCTGTCTTTGTTCTCAGAGGATCTTTGTCCCATGACAGCAGGCAGTGTAAACAGCTTTCGCTGGCGATTTGACACTAGAGCACATTATGACCCTTTTTAAAAGTTTCTGTGTGGTACCTGTGTTGTACATGAGCTAACGTTAGCGGCTAAGTACTGAGAGGCTGTCTGGTGTGTGTGTGTGTGTGTGAGACGGAGTGTCAGTACGGTAACTTAGCTATAGCCTTGCTATGCTGTTTGTCATAAAAAAACTGGACATGTGGAGGGGCATTACAGCCACACACTGGGGACTCCATGGCACTGGTATAATTCCTGCCCTGTGATTAGAAATAATAAAAATTTTAAAAATCCGAGTCGGTGCTGCTTGCCCGATCGGGCATGTCTGCGCAGGGTCTGCTGGCCCGCCGACTATTTTTACTTGCTGGGTTGCTTTGTCAAGAGCCGTGAACGCGCATGCAGCGGACCAATCAAAATCATGAGAGAAGCGCAGTGTCATTGAGCGTCCTCACAGAGCGCCGTATGTGAGGAAAAACAAAGTTTTTCTCGTGAGGATCAGAGATTAATTCTACTAAAATATGAGGAGGAGAAAAGCAACATGAACCAATCAACATTATGCAGGAGGAGGAAACATGCGTGACAACGTATGACGGGATGAATAATGTTTAGTTTTAGTTTAGATTAGATTAGTTTATTTGCACATAATGTTAAAAACAGACAGTATAAAATTTAAAAGATTAAGAAAAGAAAAGTGCCGAAGAGGTTAGAAGCCACTAAAAGCTTATCAAAGAAATTCCCCTGTCAAAAGAAAAAAAAAAAAGGGTCAGGAAAGAAGAAATAGAGGAGGAGAGAGGGAAAAATCAAGACAAAACAAGGTAGCAAATAAAATTATGTGTAGGTTAAATTACTCATCACTGGTTCAAGTAGCTACAGTAACCTGTACCTGTACATCTGACACTGTTCACACCCTTGAATCCCATGAAATCAATGCTGCGCAAATGAATTGCGTCTATTACAATTACCGTCTATCATCATTGCATCTGATAAATTGGTCTTCTTTGTCTTAACGTTATATATGCTACAATAAAGCTTAAAGCTGACGCCACAATCAAATCATATCAACACCAAATTGATAGTCTGAATAAAATCATCCTGATATTGAGCTGTGTTAGAAATTAACAGCTGCGCAAAAATATACCTAGTTTCCCTCTTTACAAAACGAAAAGGAAAATCCCTCAAACACCATGAAGTGTAGACATGATAGGCTACTTTCCACATTTCCAGCAGCAAAGCTGTCAATTAGGCCCATTATCTTTAACAGGGATAATTTCCTCCAACAAAAAAAAAAATGTTGGCACTAATTAATGGTGCTATTAAGTGTCCGCAAATTATCAGTTTCTTCCTTATGGGATGAGATTTCGACTTCTTTCCACTCCTTTTTGAACAATCTTTTCATTGTCTGTTGTTGTTGTTGCTTTCTTTTCTTTTTTAATGTTCAAAATAAACTTTCAAATCAAAATCTATCAAATGAATTAAACTTCCCGTTATGACTGGGCTGCATTTCTGTCAGCGGAGTCATTTTTTTCCGAACAGCTGATTGGCCAGTAGGGCAGTCAAAATTGCTCAAAAATGACGTTCGAATATTCCCTCTAAAAATAACTCATAGGTTCAAAACATTCAAATTTCTTTTTTTTTTCGCATTATGTCCACAAGAGGGCAAACTAATACAAGGAAACATAATTCTATATGTATTAATACAAGGAAACATAACTACTTGTAGGTATTCTTATTTCAACATAAATGTATTTGAAAACCTAAATACCTACACATTAAAACAAATAAAACAATTATCTGTAACATTACATTATAAACGACCGCGGACCTCTCACTCCCCCCCCCCCTCTCTGACCCATCAGGCTGCCCGCGGAAGCGCTGCAAATAGCCTTGAAGCGCCTCGAAGCGAAACCAGTTTCCTTTTGGCGGCCATGTTAACCGATTGTGTCATCCACGCCAGCTGCGCCGCACTGTGCAGCTCCATGGCCGGCTTGCGCCCTGCGGCGATCGTTTCGGCGTCTGGTCTATTTTCTGGTCTATTTTTTTTCCTTCACAATCGAATATCAATTTTCACATTCAAAGGTCCATTTTTTTCAAATTTGAATTTAAATTCGAATTTAGAATATTCGTTGACAGCCCTATTGGCCAGTGGGTGGTACTTTTTATAGGATCAGATTCAACCCTGAACTTACTCTGAACGGCTATCCTGCTCCGGAGCAGGGTAAGTTACCATGGTGATCTACCACGGTCACGGGGAAATCATGGACTCCATAACAAATGAAAAATTGAGCAATTTTGCTCGGTTTTGGCCTACTTGACATCCTGCTGTGTTGTGCTATGGCATGCTGGAATTTGTCATTTACGTGACAACGCTTGAACGCAACACAGGCTCGCTTCGTTGAGTGTACAGTTCCGTGCTGCGCTGCTGTGTGAGCAGCGTGTTTGACTGTGCTCAGTCTGTTAATGGTCATTGACACACTGTCTGTCCATAACAATAACTATGTCAGGTCAGTCCCCCCCTAATATAATATAGGGGAAACACTGAATCAAGCAAAAAGACTCATGATACCATTTATTTATTATATTGTATATTGTAATTATATTGTAATCGTAATCGCAAATCGCGATATTGTCTACCATAATCGCAATTGCACATTTTTATCAAATCGTGCAGCACTAGTTTGGACTAAATATTTCACTGGATTTAGATCGTCTGGTATGTATGAGAGATGAAATAAGAGCTGTGTAAACTTTAACTTGGTCTGGGAAATATGATTTTTGCAGTACGATAATACTTCATGTGTGAGTCAAAACTGTTGATTTGGGAGGTTTTTTTTGTTTTGTTTTGTTTTTTTTGACTCACATAAGCGTTTATAGAACCTACTGTAATGGTTGCATCTTAAAAACCAATCGAACCAGAAGGAGTGTAGCTTTTGAATGATAGTTTGTATGAGTAAACCATTTCAACACAGCCTATACAACAGTTGAATACATATCATCATCTAATAAACCATATGAGGGCTGTCAGATTGTTAAGAGGTAGTGACTTGGAGAGAGCCTGACAGGTAAAGAATAATCCTTTACCAAGAGAAACTTTAGGTTTGAACTAATTCAAAGCGTAAGTAAAGCCCACCCATATTCACTCTTGTTTGGCATTTCACCCTGCTATATTTGCAGAATTTCTGCGCTGGCCGCTAGACTTTAATAAAGGTAGGTCATAAGTGGTGACTGAGAGGGATACCTTCTGTATTAGTCTAGATTTTGTGTTTTAGGAAAATCCTGCATAGTTTAACCTTGTTTGATTAAAAGCAATGTCTAGTGATGGGTCATCCGATTCTTTGTACAGGTCCGGTTCCTTCGAGCTGTTACATGTAATTCTATTGGAACTTCCACACCCTTTGAGTTATGATACAATTTGCAACATATGGTGTGGATTTCTCTGTTACACTCCGTCAGTACATGCACTTTTGACAGCTAGTGCTGCCCGCTCCACAAAACTTCTCTTCTGTGCAGCACCAGTCATGTAGTGCATTTCAGCAGTAGCACTGCAGACGTCTCAGCCTTGTGCTGCATTCATGCATTCACTCTTCATCATCAATGTGTTGTTTAAATGCTGGGCAAAACACAACATGCCATCTTTGTAATGTCCATGTTGTTTCCATTTTATAACTTAAACCTCACAAACACACTAAACTCAGAAGAACGACCGTGGAGCACATGAATGCACCAATGGCCTTGGCTGGAGGACGTCTTGACCTGAGTCCAAATTAAGCAGTAATTTGTTTACAAACACCCAACAGTGCATATTTTTGAAGAAAGAAACACCAACACTTCTGTCACCTTTACAAATCAGTACAACAACCAGGTTTAATTTTGTCAACCATTAATGCAGCTGGTTCCCCAGGAACAGAATGGCTCACATGGTCATGTTCAATGAGTGTAGCTGCTACACTGTCTAAGCTGAAGTTGGATTCAGTTGCATCTTGTTCACTCACAGGCAGTGAGAGCGATACCCTACTGTAACTTCTAGGGGGCGGAGGGATTCATGAGCACTCTAACGATTCGATTTTTATCAATTAATTCAAATTTGTAGTTTAGGCCCAATTTGTTTTAATGAAAATTGAGTTTCTTTTTAAAATCAGGCACCGCCGCTCCTCGCTGGGCTCCTGTAGTCAGCCTGTAACAGCCTGTTAGTTTGTTTAATAAAAGGACAAGGTATAGATAGACCTGTTCTATAGGAAAGGTAACCTTAATGACTTCTGTTGTGATCCAATATGATGGTAGGGGAAACACTGCTGTATGATAAGACAGGGGTCCGGTGGAAAGCGATCACAGATGCAGTCGCTATGTATATTGCTAGAGATATGGTGCCCATATAAAGGCTACCGTGGAAAAGCTGGGGTTTATTCACATGCTGAAAGTTTTGGACCCCAGGTATGTGCTACCAGGCCGCAGATTTTTTTTATTTTATTTTCACTAGGAGGAGAAAAAAATCTTTTTAAATCGTGAATCAGATTTTTTTGTGAAAAAAAATCAGAGATTTTTTTTTTTAGGCCATATCGCCCAGCCCTACCTGGTTCATATCGGACACCTACAAGAGTCATTCAAAAAGATGTTTCTTCATTTTTGACCATCATTAGCAGTGTCTTGTAGTCCTGTGTCATGGCCAAATGTTTGACATGACATGCAAATAAAAACTAAATGACAGCGATAAATATGCAACAAAATGATGCTAAAGGGTAGGTACAACAGATTGTCTTTCACAGCTAGAAGACATTCAGGTAAGTAACTTTTTTTTATTAATACCAAGAATAATTTATATTAAAATGCTTTTATTAACTGTATACATTTAATTGGACACATTAATATCAATGTTACCTGAAAATGGCATCAGCACCTTGGTCTCATCCCTAGCTTGATGGATCTGGTATTCCTCCTCGCGCCTCAGGTACTGGGGTCAGCAAAGTCTCTGCCTTTCGGGGCTCTTTTTAGGGAACATGTATACCAAATAAGGGGGCAACAGCAACCTCAGCTGTGTTCACACACCCTCCAATGAACACAGCAACAGGGCAATGAGAGTGAAAGATTTATGAGCTGTTGCATGCAGACACAGCGGAAAGCTGCTTTCAAAAGGAGAAAAAGAAATGCAAAAATAAAAGAAAACAGAAGGGGGATACAAAAAGATCAAATGGCAGTGCATGATAAGGCATGAAAAACGACTCAGCGTGGTCGTAAATTAATGGAGAGAGGAGGGTTGTCATTATCCACACAGGGGCCCCGGGACAGAAAGGTGTGGCTCCCAGATGGTAGGGGAGAGATAGCTGGGGCCAAGTTTGAGTAATTGATGACTTAAAAATAAACCACTAGCGTTCATCTTGGGAGGGATAGAAGAAAGATTGCCTAACAACACAAACACATAACATCCAGGTCAAGAGCATTTCAACAACTTCCTTGTAAAAGTTTGAGAAGGAAAAAATTGAAGGAAATAAGGGCACAAAGAAAACTCAGGTCTTAGTTAACTTTTTTGACACTCATATGCCTCCAATTTAATAAACCCTCTATGGGACAACTCACAGCACCTTTGGACACAGGGTACACATATTTATTTATTTTTTTGCAAACTTATTTTTAAAGCAACAAAATGTTGCATTATTGAAGCATTGTTTGATTAGATGCTGCACATTCAGTGTAAGCTGTACCTAATGTAATGCAGGGCTGATAAAGTAAAGAGAAATACTTACATTTGTTATGTGCATCATTATAGCATTATTACTTTTTTTTGCTGACCCTGATTTTAAGAGCGTTTAATGTGTTTTACAATGTATTCTCATAACCTGTATGTACATTTTCCCACGAAAAGCCAGTAATTTGTATCAAAATGGAAGCAGTCAGTCCTCAGGACTTTCCTGAGGCGACGTGTTCAAACCTGTGAACTTTGAGTCGTCTTGAGGAACGTAACTACATAACTTTATGTTAATTATGCAACTTTACGTTAAGATGTAACACCATTTGTGGGGTGCTTATTTGTAGGATTTCATACAAACTGTTTTGTGTGCAAGGTGACACGGTGGTGTGATGGTTAGAACTGTCGCCTCACAGCAAGAGGGTTTGTGGTTCAATCCCATGTGAACTCCTTTCTGCTCGGAATTTGCATGTTCTCTCCGTGTCAGCGTGGGTTTTCTCCAGGTACTCCGGCTTACTCCCACAATTCAAAGACATGCAGACTGGGGACTAGGTTAATTGGTGACTAAATTGGCCGTAGGTGTGAATGTGAGTGTGAATGGTTGTCTCTATGTGTTATAGTCTGGCAACCTGTCCAGGTTGTACCCTCCCTTTCGCCCAATGTCAGCTGGGATAGGCTCCAGCCCCCCCGCGACCCTCAAGAGGATAAGTGGTTGAAATAATGGATGGATGGATGGATGGATGGATGGATGGATGGATGGATGGATGTTGTGTGTGCATTTTTGGATATCATATGAACCGTTGTATGAGGATACGGTGTATACCAACACAAACTATATTGGGCCCACAAATCATATGTACTGTATACTGTATAGAGTTAATGGTTGCATCATTCTAAAAAACACAAATTAATGCAAAGATCTAGCTCCCTTGGATTTTCTTGACTTGTAGCTGATATGTTTATTTTTATTTTTCTTAGTAAGTCAGATTGAGGCCAAACCCAGATGAGAGAAATGGCAAGATAAAAACAGAACAAGAGACTTCCTCTGTCAGCAGTAAGGACACTTGCTCCCCTCTCTGTCTTCCCCCCTCTTGTTCCTTTCTTTCCTATGTCCCTCTTCCCTCCTCCAGCAGCTGGTTATAAGGCTGCAGGTGTTGTTGTCCTGCTGCCTTTTGAGGATCTGATGATGGAAACATGTTTATGTAGTACAGTGCATTGTATCCTCCCAGCATTCTGTTCTTGTCAGAGAGAGGGACCAGCTCTGAAACATTATTTAAATCACTGGACACTAAAATATTCCAGCACTTTTTTTTTATTTTTTTCATTTTGGTTTACACTGAGACCAGGTGTCTAAACATTTTATGGCAGGAGAAACTGGTTGTAAAGTAACAGGTTGGAAATAAAATTTATATGTACAGTACAAGCCTTATAATCCTATAGGGGCTTTAATTTTAGCATTTGCAAGCAAGCCAGTTAATATTAAACTGTTCAAATCCAAACTAGAAAGGGGGGTAGGGAAGGCTAAATTGTGCAAGAGAAAAATAATTATGCAGATCTGTGTAGTGTGAGCATGTAAGAGCTAAATGTAAAATCTGTCTATCGTCTCCCTGTGATTGGCTATCTCTGAGACATGTTTTTAAAGCCCTGACGCGTTATTAATAAAACAAACTCTAATAGAAATATCATTGGGCTTATTTTTCAATCAGGCCCAGCATCGCTGCAATCTGCAAAGCGTGACATTAATTAAAGATTGATGGCCAGGCTGTTCATCTGAACCGCTGTTGATCTGGTAATTAAAATGACAAAAAAAGGATTTATTTATAGAAATTTGCCCAACTTGTTTCATTCCCTTGTCAATGGGGCCTGATTTTCTGTCTTTTAAAGAAGAGGAAAAAGTGCATGTGTTTTTCATCTTCCCCTCTCCCTGCTCTCACTGATGGACGTTGTCAGACTAAGCAGGGGTTCAAGGTAGTGAGGTGAAAAGGAGGCTCAAAAATGAACAGGCCACGAGGCCGACGAGGCTTCTCGCACACTGGCTTCGCCCTGCTCAATCAAACTTTTCAAAGGGATAAAAGGGAAAGTTTCAATGACCTTAGTTCAGCAGTAATTCAGAAAGAGAAGCAAATACAAATGAAATAGCTTTGCATTTTTATTTTGGTAAAGTAATTATGTAGTCTCTTGGAGTTTGACAAGGCTCCTAATGAGTTCTCCCAGGACCTCTCTTTTATTTGTTTGTTTGTTATTTTTAAGCTTGATTAAGTCCCCTTGTATTTAGCGAGCACAATCAAATCAAAGGGGAGGAAGATTAACTGTGTACATTTCTTCAACATCTTTAAGGAGGTGTAAGCATACTGCTTTTTCTTTGTGCTGCACACCGGTATCCCTTCTGCTGTAGTCAGTAGCCATCTGTTCTGGTTGTGTATTCCACTACGCACACTGAACCAAGTACAAAACACACACATACAGTGACAGACATTATTTAATTACTGTCAGTTATTTATGTTGAAGTTGTACTTAAAAGATCACTGACACCAGAAAATCCTTGGTTATTGATGTACAGTTACAGTTACTGAAAAACTACATGAACATGACAATGGAAAAGGTTTTGTCAGGTTTCCAACTCTGCATCCTCAAAAAAATGCATGTATACTATATTGTTTTTCCTGACATGCTTTTTATGAAATAGAATTGCTGCGTGGATCATGTTCACCAGAAACTTTTTTCAAACCAGTCCTCCAACCCATACGACCACATGGGTCATTTCTCCCTACCATGGATGTATAAAGAGAACTGGATACAGCGTTGGAGGCAGGGCCCCATTCATTTCCATTAAAGCTTAATATTTGCTGTATGAAATTACCCAGATCTTCCACACTGTGAAGCCCATACAGCAAGTGCACTGAAGACTTTCGGCCGCTGAGCAGCTAACTTATGGTTTAGGCTAACTTGAAGGGGGATAAAATGTTTTAATTGTGCAGTTCTTCTAGACATTAACAACAAACACACCCAGGGTGCCTTGCACATCATATGTCGATGTGAAAATTTTATGACCAAGTGTCAATATGTGATGAGGTGGGAGTGAGAATATGTTGGGGTCTTTTTGGGCCCCATTGCATTACGTGGCTGACCCACAAGTTGTAATTTCACATTTGGCCACTATGTCAAATTGGCTTCAAGTCTTGTTGAAGTCTTGTTGTTTCTGGGGGCTTGGTTTCTTCCTTCTGCAACCCACAGTAGAATTTCATAAATCAGTGCTCCTACTGGTCGACAACAGAATAGTAAGTATAGGGCTATTGAAGGTCACAGTTTAAACACTTAATGTTGTGAAATGGTCTTACGGAAACTATGTGGTTATTTAGGCGGCAAAACTTAAGTTAGGTTTGGAAAAAAGGTCATGGTTTGACATAAAATAAGAATGTTTGTTACTTACATATCATGGACTCTCGAGGGTCCTCTAAGATCTGTAATGAAGGTCATGTGATCAAGAAGCTAGTGCTACCTTTAGCAAGCTAATCTGCTAGCTCAGTGTCTTTTTTCTTCCCCTTTGAGGAAGAAGAGGAAGCAGCCTAACCCTTTTGGTGGTGGAGGTCATCAAAGAGAGGAGGTCTCTCAGATTTCTTTCAGCAGGTTTCTTCTCTCTTTTCTTTCTCATTTCAAATGTCAGTATTCAACATTTTCATTTCCTTTACTTTTTTTGCTTTAGAAGTGGAGTTTAGTGTAGGCAGGTATTGATTACATAATACACAAACAAACATCTATCATCACAAAAACAGAAATAAACCAGACAAACAACAGCAGACAAAACCTAAACAATGCAATGACAAATAATCATACAATAGAGATTTTATATTGGCATAACAATATTCCAAACCAGCTCTACCGCAACGAGTACAAGTTGTCAAAAAAGTCCCATTGTCCCCTATCTTTGTTTGTGTGCTTTGTTAGTTTTCAACATGTTTGCCACTCATCCATGCACACACTTACAGTATAGATTTCACTCATTTCACAGAACATTGCTCTGTTTATTTAAACGGCTTAATATATCTTACTTTTGTTACAAACTACTCGTATTTTCTGTTCGTCTTGTCTCAGTGTTGAGCCATTCCATGACACTCTTTGCCACCATTTTGCCTGTGCAATCTGTTTACAATTTTATTTTATTTTATGGACCAAACTAGGTTTGACAGTGTGTTTGCTGATTACAGATTAAAACAATTTCAACAACTAATCTAAAAAAAAGAATGGATCATTTCAGCAGGAAGTGATAACTGAATGTGACTTTTTACTACAGTGGCATTTAGCTGCGCTCTCTACATTATCTGATAGAGAACAGAGTTAATAAAAGCTTTTTGCTGGGCAACAGAAGAAAATTATGTGATAATGCAACTGTAATACAGTAATGAGAGCAATACTTAGAATGAATGTTAACCATTATTTTGACATGAATAATTATGGAGGTTGTAATATATGTTTGGAGGGAAACTTGCTCACAACATTTTCAAATGTTTTTCTCATAATCATAACTTTGACCTTTTGGATTGATTTCATTTCAGTCAGTGATAAGGTACTGCTTTGTCAAAACTAAATAGAGATGAATGAATGGCAAGGAGTCATAGTAACACAACAAGTTTATTAGCAAGCTTTTTTCATGTGCTGTAGAAGTTTACTCATTTTCAAGGATGGTGTGGTATGCGCTTAATCACTGATTATTTCCTGACAGCACAAGTAGACAAACTTTGTAAGCTAAGCTATTGAAAACTGGCAGATACCTAATTAATATTTCATTGAAAGGATGTTTATGTACCTAAATTCTTTTTATATATTTGACAAAACAGAACATAGCATAAAACAACATACAGCATTGCAGATGCAGAGAGGCAAAGAAAATCTGATTTCACTGGCTTGTTTTCGAGTGAATAGATGTTTTAACTTTTTATGATCGCTCTTTTGAAATGGCAGAGGCAGACAGCCGGTTGTAAACTCTCTATAGTATACAAACTAATGAATCAAAGGCAGAAACATCTAGACAAAGTGAATTAATGACACACACAAGGCCAATTTATAAGACTCCACACTAGCTTTGTACGCAGTCCTATACACCACCCATATCTGACCCATATAGTTCTACATGGCAAACAGCCCAATTTCTCTGCCCGCCCGTAAAATGTATTTCCACGAGGAACTACTAGATACAGGATTTGGCACCAGCTTAGGAACCAAAAGTAAGAGGATGGAGGGGAAAGAGATGTATTAAATGATTATAATGACTGATGATATTACCTGTTTCTACAAAAAATGACTTCAATAGTGTAATGGTCAAATGGCGAGTAAGGATGACAGAATTATTAAAAGAGAAAGAATTGAGTAATTCCTGCACATTTATCAGTCTGCACATCACAGCTTCACACTCAGTTAATACATACTGTAAATCTCACTGATCCCAAGGAGGTCTTTTTTTATATTTCTTCATATTTTGATCCTATTAAGTAACATGCTTTGAAGTGCAAGTTAATTTCAGAAGGCAACAAAAAGAGGGAAGGGATGTGAAGGGAAAAAATGGATGAGATTCTTAATCTTTTTTATATATATATATTTAAGATGTGAACAATACAACAGGCCTCGCACTGACCACGGTACAGGTAAATGGGATCGTGCCTGCACCATCTATTCCCACTGACATGATAAATACTTAATGTGCTTCATGATGAATGCTCTTTATAACGTGTAGCTGAGATAAGATTCCAGTATTCATATTTTTCTATCATGTTAATGTGTGGAGATAAAGCTTTGTATCCGGTGTGCCGTTTGGGGGCAGCTGGCCGGTCCATTGCTCTCTGTTGGTGGATGAATAGATGGGGGTGTGCTCAGATGGAGACATCAGAAAGTACAACTGCTGCTGGTGTGGACCTTTTCTTAGGGAGCGATCACAGAGATGAAAGACTCTAGAAACGATATGCCAGTAAAACCATTGTTTTCCTATGATATGGCACGTCTGCCCGGCATTCAAGCGTCTTTTTAGATAGGTGTTTTTATGGCGTCTTTTTAGACACGCGTTTTTGTAGACACTTCTTTTTAGACATACGTAGACACTGAAAAGTTAAAATATTTTCAACTTTTTGAGCATCAGGCGCCAGTAGCTAGCGCGCACTGAATAAGCACTTTGTTTACATTGTATTGCAAGATATTTAAATGGACTGGGCAAAGGAAAAGTGTGTCAGATGGCACCAAGACAAGCTGGACCCCACAGAGACTGGACTCTGTCGTCGTTGACTGAAGCTGAGCTTGTCCTCTATCTCATCAGCAGTTTAAGTTATGATACCAGTGACAAATTTAGGAATGCCAAATCTTTAAGGGCTCATGGGCAAGCAAACTTTGGGTAGGCACAGGACCTCCAAACTTAACACCTTAAAGAGAAGGCCGTCGTCATTTCAGTGGTATGTAAACTTTGCAAGCCTCACTGTGTCCCACCTCCGTGTGGTGCTGCCTGTTTGCTTGCTCAGGTTTTGACTAACATATCTTGGTGTCTGTTGGACCAATTTATTTGAAACAAGAAAATATTTTGAAGCCTGAAATCCACTCTGCATTTATGTGGTAAATATGTATGGGCTTCTTGGTTATTTATTTCAGAATTGGGGCATTTTCACAATGTAAATCTCTTAACTCTCCATCGTCATACATGGGTGGGCACAACATGGAGTTTATCTTTATTTTTAACTCCTGTGGAGACAACTGAGAAACAATGTTTTTAGTGACATCAAGATGTGTACTTTTTTTTTTTTTCTTTTTTAAAAAACAAGATAAAAAATCCTGACTGCACAGCTGTGTTAGATTTGTCCCTAGTTCTATTTCAGTTTTTGTTATCAAAATATATCACATTATATAGCCCATCGATCTTCTTTCTGTAGCGATCGTGAGAATGATTGTGGCAGTTAATGACACAGCAAGTCTGCACCATTTTCAAACAATACAGTTACTTTTAAAATGCTAAAACAACAACAACAGAACACAAGCGTAACATTGCGAAACGTAAACAACTTTCCAATTGCCCGCAAAGTCCACAATGCATCATGGTTTTTCCACCTCCGTTATGTCACTCTTTTGAGCCCTATAGTGCTGTGGTAAGAAAGAGTGCTGCAGCACCAAGGGGCTGAGGTGGACACAAAACTGTAGAATACAGTGAACAAGAGGGTTTAATCTGCTAAATTTTTTTGCCAACACCGATCCAGTAAAAATATGCCATCATCAGGACATTAACATCTGTAACATTAACCAAACACCCGATTCCTGAAGAAAGGTCTAGTAGTAACTCTCTGTTTAGCTTTTTGGTTTTCACCAACTCCTGAGTGAAACAGCTGACCCATTAGCTGCTAAATGCTTCACCAACTAGTTAATTAGAGCTTTTTCATTGACAAGTGCTGCTGCAGCTTGAAATGAGCTTAATGAGAACAAAACAGTAAAGTTGCTGATAGTAGGGGGATGTAATTTGGTTAACACTGCATTACTTCTACAGCATGTTATTGCATATTCAGAAATGGAGACTGTACAATATATTCTATGACACTGACTCATTGAAGTAAATTTTAAGTAAAGAGTAGGTGTAGGGTTATAATGTAGGGCTGCAACGGTTTGTGAAGGTGCGCCAAACTGTCACGTTCTGGTGCATGCAGTCACACACACAATACATAGTATGTAGACTGATGCAAATAATGAGGAACCAAATTTCACCAGTGTGTTTCACCTGAAAACTTTAAGCCATACATGTTAGTAACATATTGCGCAACAAACCGACTGGCATGCAAATCAATCACACAGTAGCAAGCGTAAATAAAACAAAGAGCTGGAAATGTGCCTATGGGTTCCTGGTCAGCTACAACACCAGCAAAGGATTTGTTGAGCATAAAACATGGATAAAGCAGCAGCGTTGCTCCACTCATGTAGGGGATCACCCAGATGTGCCAGTCAACAGTCTTCCTAATGCACAAGTTTTATTTATTCATTTTTATTTTTTTTTATGTATTTTGTATTTTCCATTTCATAGCATAGAATATGCTTTTCATTTTTATAGTCTGTTTTGACCCATTGTATTTTGAGAAGGCGTTTGTTCAATATTCCTACAGTGTAATGCAGAAGAGTTTTGATTGTTCCTTATTTTTATAATGAAAATAGCAAACCAAAGTTGACAGTGGGTAAAATGCTACCTAAGTCCCCAGCAGAGGGATTGTGTCTGTCTTTAACACTTGCACGACTGTCTGCTCATATTACCTGAAAAGAATCCTTGTGATTTAAAAAAAAAATTAGAATTTTTTTTAGCTGTACCAAACTTGCAGAGGTGACTCCTAAACTGGGTTAAGACCCAAAGCCATTGTTGCTATTCGGTGGAATGGTTAAGTTGGTTGGCTGGCATTTCCTTCCCAATCATGTCTCGCAAGTCCTAAAAAGAACATAAGCTATGACTGATCAGAATCCAAGGTACCATGTCTCTCAACTATATATATGCTCAGCATAAATGTGTTGCACACTGTACTTTTTTTTTTAAATTGCCATTTTAATTCTACTACAGTACTTTTTTTTTATCACAAGCATTGTACAAGTACTTTTAAAGCCCCATCCATTACAAAGGAAAACTGAATGTACTGCTACACAGTCACCAAATAAACACAGAGGTGACTATAAAATATAGATCTTCTGCATGTAATGGTGGAGTATCAAGGTGTGGGACATGCAGTCTTGTGCTGTCAAAAGTGCCATGAAATTGAGTTTGAATATTTTTGAATTAATTTAGTAGAGTTTGAATAATATTTGAATTTTTTTTTTTTTAACAAACCAAAAACCCACAAAAAATAAGCTGCTTATTGCTGGCGCAGTATGAACATGACACTTGCTCTAATAGACATTGGTGAACTTTGAGTCCTACATTTTAGTTTAAACTGTGTGGACCAAAACAGTTGTAGCTTTTAATTCACTTGATGTAGAATACCATGCATGCAATACAATTTTATAGATGAGCCCTCTGCAGTTTATGCAAATGCGCAAGTAAAAAAAAAATCACTTGGATGCTATGGATTTAATTTGCCACAACTCAGCATTTATTGGGCGAATCATACAATATCACCACCAAGGCAACTGCTGAGGGTACTTGACCCACTCACAACAAGAGCAGAAATAAATAAAAATGTTTTAACTGAACTTGAGAAGTAAACTTAGCCAGCCTATTTTAGTGTGGCCTACTTGAAACAGCAAATAGATATCCATCTGTAAACAAGAGGGGACTTGACCCAAACAAACAAAAATAAATAAATGTTTTACCTGAACTTGTTAGGGTTTAGTAATAAACTTAGCCAGCCTATTTTGGCTTACTTGAAACAGCAAATAGATGTCCATTTGGAAACAAAAGCAGGCTATCACGGGAGGTTATTGGCAAGGAAGACGAGCCGATCCACTTGATCTGGGTCGAGGGCTGAACGTTTTTTCTTAACAATGTTCCCAGCAGATGAAAACACCCGCTCTGACCTCACTGAAGTGCCAGGTATAACCAACTTTTGCATCGCAATCTGAGCAATGTTTGGATATTTCAGTGAGCCTGTAGTTTTCCACCACAAGAGTGGATCCTGGTCGGCTCGTAGTGGTGTCTCGCTCTGGTAACATTCCATCTCCTCTTCAAAAAGGCTAAGCAGGGAGGCAGCAGGTGCAACACTCTCCCTGTATGTCTCCCTAAACAGGTCATACATCGCAGACAGCGCAGTGGGTGGTGTTTGCGCAGCGGGCTCCTCCGTCGGCGCCTCTCCCTCCATTGACGCCTCTCCCTCCGTCTCTGCGTCCCTCTCCAGCCCGGCTTGTGCACGAGCCATCTCCACCCGAACTTAAGCGTAAACAAACTGCTTCTCGTCATCACACAGACGCACTAGTTTGTGAAAGCGAGGGTCGAGGTAGCTAGCTACATTTAAAAGCAGGACTGTTTGGCTCTCATCATCCTTATTATACCGTTTTCCAAGATCATCACTTATTTTCTTTCTCATATCTCGGACTGCCGGGAGTTCATCAAGGAGAGGTTTTCGTAGCCGTGACAGAAGGATGTGCTGCAACTGCACTACAGTGGATGCTGTAGGGTATTTATCTGTTGACAAAGCTTTGGTTGCCACCTTGAAAGGCTTCAGAACCTCTTTAACTTGTTCCAGCATTCTCCATTCATTTGCTGTTAATTCAAGGCGGGACATTTTTTTCTCTAGAATAACCGCAGCAACCACAGCCTGTTGCTCAGATGCGCGGCAGATCATGTCATACGTGCTATTCCAGTGAGTAGGGCAGTCGTTGACAAGTTTGTGCTGTGGGAGGCCCAGCAAGGCCTGCTTGGACTGTAGGAGGCAGCTGCCAGTGGGAGACTTGTCGAAATGGGCCGCATTTTGTTTAAGTCTGGTGAGAGGAACATCAATGGCTCTGATGTCAAGCCCCTTGCGCACAGCCAGATTTATTGTGTGAGCCACACGGGGGATGTGTGTGGATCCCATATAGTTTTTGATTGCATTTATATAATTCAGCGCATTATCTGTTGTAACTGAAAGCACTGATTCACGTTTAACACCAAAACTAGCCAGAGATTCACAGATTGCATCACTGATGTGGGCCGCGTCATGCCGGCCTCTCAACTCGCGTGTTGACAGAACATAGTCCTGTATCTGCCATTCATCTGACAGTACGTGCACTGTCACTGTCACATATGCATCTGTGGCAAACGAACTCCAGCCATCTGTGGTTAGGGCCGCTTGCTTGTCCTCCAGGATAGTTTTTAGGTTTGCGCGTGTGGTGTCGTACAGTTTCACTATTCTATTTGTCACTGTCCCCCGAGAAGGAACTTCGTACCGCGGTTCCATTTCCTTACAGAAATTGCCGAAATCCCACACCATCAACAATACTTATAGGACGCATGTCCTTGCAGATGAACTCGGCAAGCTTGCTCGTTATTGCTTCTTGTTTTGCTGGAGGGAGGGCGGCAGTTGGAGCAAAGAATGTAGTCATCTTTGGCTGTTTAGCCAGTGGCTCCTCGTTAATTTTTTTGCTCCACTCCCATGGGTGGGTCACAGACATGTGGCTCCTCAGGTTGCTAGTAGTGTTTGAATACACGATGCTTGCTTTGCAAAGCTTGCATTCAACATGGCTTTTATCCGCGACTTTGCCATTGACAGACACAAATCCAAAGAAATCCCACACAAAGCTTCTGCTGCTCGCTAATGGGAACAACTCCTCCTCCTCCTCCTCAACTGTCGCCATTTGCACCTTACCTAATAATGAATGCTTTTGTTTTGATCCCCCAAAGTCGGCGTGGCGCAATTGACGTAGGCCTATAGTGGCCGGAAATGAATGTTTCATGTAAGAGCATGATTTGCCGTGATATACAACATTATTAATAGTATTAATTAATTACTAATGATATTCGAATTATCAAATTTAGGTTTGAACTTATAAAAAAAATATATATTCGAATATATTTCGAACTTTGAATTTTTTTTGACAGCCCTAATGCAGTCACACCCAGGCTGGGCCTAGCAGTTTGCTAACAGTACAAAATGGCCAACAATGCCATATAATAAAGTATTACATCATTATGGACGCAGTAACCCTTATTGTATCTCTGCATAGTTTAAAAAAAGTGTGTTGCACTCCACAGTGTAAAAACTGTGCAGCTCTCTTTGCTTTAATGTGTGTTTGTGGGCTGCGGCTGCTTTGGAGTTTAAATGTGTTTTGTGTTATATATGTTTATTCTGCTGTTGCTCTTACGATAAGTATCAGGCTATTTACTTTATGTGGCTTAATATTGCTTGTTGCAGTTGCCATGGTGTCTATAGCAATTTTTATTTATTGCTGGCTGCTTTTGTTAAATTGTTTGAGTTTTGTCTGTTTTCTGGTTAATTCTAATGAGGCTGTACTGAGGGGGGTTGCTCTGTATTTATAATTAATAATCAGTTGTATGTACAGGCAGCAAAGTGCTGTCTATAAAGAAAGGAATTATTGTTGGTTTGGACATTAGGGCTCAGTGCTATGATATTGTTTCACAAGTGTATACATTATATATATATATATATATATATATATATATATATATATATATATATATATATATATATACACAGTTCATTTTGTAGCCTAAAGGTGTTCTTTAATTTAACAATAGTGTTATATATCATGTATAAAAATGTAAGGCAGTAACATTTACTCATTGTATTTTAACATTTTTATGTTATGTCTTCTTGAGTATTTCTCTTAAGTAAAAGTACCCTTTTTTCACTTTTTCAACAATTTTGATTGCATTTCCTTTTCAAACAACAAAAAGGAGAATCTCGTTTGAGATGGGGATGTGTATGGAGTCAGGCAGGGAATTTCTTTATCTCAGTCTGCTGCTCTGGGTTACGACTGCCACACTGTTCAGCCCTTTTACGGTTCCCAGGTAGAGACACTGGCAGATGTGAGCAGTAAAAAAATATATCTATATAGCCAACATGTGCACATGTAGGGATATGCACATCACTGTGCACAGGCATTCTCTTGCTCACACACTCTCACTCACACGGACACACACACACACCACAACAGGCCGGCTCGTAGGCACAGATGTGTGCATGTCTCACCTGAGTCCAATAACGTCACCTCGTTCAGTACCACCATACGGCTTGGTAGGCCCAGTCCTGCATGGCCCCTCTGTCTTTCCCTTTCTGTCTCTCTCTCTGTCTGTCTCTCCCCTCTCTCTCGTTCTGTCTCTGTCTCTCTTGTGCCTCGATGGCACTTTGAAGCTTCTCCAGTCATCCTGCCATCCTTACATGCACCCAGGGTCCAATTAGCCCTTCAAACACCCCTGCAGTCAGCACACAATGCATAACCCTGCACCAGTAATGTAGTCTACATTGTGATGCTTTCATATACATTAGCCTGAGGGGGGCGGCTTTATGTTCTGTGGACAATTTAGTATTGATTAAAGTGATAGGATGGAAAGAAAAAAAAAGTCAAAATGTTGTTTTTTCTCACTGGTCAGTTTAACATAAAATGTTGTTCAGTATTCACAAAATAGCCAAATCTCTGCATGGTTTATGAGCATAAAGCTTTCTCTTTGGACAATTCTGCAAGTGAGCATGACTTTCATGGTGCTCTTGTCCAGGACAAATTAAGAGATATGACTGTAGCCAGGCCCTTAGAGATTGTTACTGGGTGAATTAAACGCCTTAATTGCCATTGTTGCCTAGGAACCTTTAAATTTCTAAATTATTGTCTACCATCATCATCAGTCAATATTATGACACGATGAATAATTTAATTCCGTATTCTGTGTTTTCCTCTAAAAATCAATGATGCCTGCCACAACGTTTGAGCAATTTTTAGCTTTTATTTGTCCTCTAAAACTGTCTTTTGCTAAATGATACTGACCCTTTGAATCTTTTAACAGTGCAATCAATAAAGCATGTTTATGCGTGGCTTGCAAAACCATCAGTTTGGGACTTTTGAAAAAATATGCCAGCGGCTGCAGCTTGCTAAGTGCAGAGCGCTAGCACTAAATCTTGGGAGTTAAAGTTTTACTGGGGCGTTATGGGTAAAAATGCCTTGTCAGCCATCTGCCACCTCCTCTCCTGGCAGCCATATTTCCAGGTCTGCTCAAGTCCTGGGAGAGAACACTGCATCGCCACCCAGGGCCGACCGCCACTATTACAGCCCTGCAACGGGAGCTGTGGAGGGGTGAGTAAAAGAAGGAGAGAAAAGGAGTAAAACTGACATGGATGCAGATTCACAGACAGACAGAGGACAACTGCAAACTAAGGCAGTTTGATGATGATGATGTACAGCATGAAGGTGTGAGCAGGAGGAGGCTGTGATGTATCATTTTAAACTGTACAAGGTTGAGAATGATAGCGCAATATTAAAATTTAATATGATGCTGACTGCATGTTGAACCAGCTTCAGGTGAGGCAAAAACTGTCCACCCTTAGTTTTAAACCATTAGTCTGTACAGTTCAATGAAATAAAGGAATTTCTTGTGCTTAAACATACTATAACAACTAAGTCAGATAACTACTGGTAATATAAAAGGAGTTGCTCATAGTGACAAACCCACAAAATTTCCACCTGACTGTGCTGTTCCCCTCAGCTCTGGGGAATTTATAGCAACTTTCAGGTCATTCTGTTTGTTTTTTATGGTCGACACCTTTATTGTTTTGATTCAGTCTCACCGCTCTCATCACTGTTGTTTCCAGACACACTAGGCAGCAGATTTTCTGCAAAAAGTCCTAATAAACCCAACACTTCCTTCCCATCAAAGACATACAGAAGTTAGCAACCAGCTGGTGAACAACAAGGATTTAGCAGCAAAAAAAGCTATTTATTTTTCTCAAGAGCTGGTGGTGACCAAATCAGAGCTAAGACGAGTGTAAATTTTGGACCAGGTCACTTGAAATGGAATCTGCTGTATAATGCAGGATGTAGTGGCATTTGCCAAAATGTGGTTGCAATTTCTAAAAATCAGTGCTTTCCCTATTATTACAAGCGTTCTTGTCACAGCACCTAAGGGCTCATTTACGCTCAACATTAGAGACGAACAGGGACGGAGCCATCTGTCCGTACTCTGTGTGTTCATTTTCTGCACATTTTCTGAGAGCTTATGGATACAGGCAAATGGATCAGATTCACCGGAGATCATGGAGACATTGCAGCGTAGTTCAAATGAGATATGACCATAGGACACAACAAAGGAATTGAAATAATGGGTGAATGGAAGAAACTGGTATTAGAATGAAAATAATTCTCCATCCACGTGTCGGGATGTGTGAAATGGCTAAGAAGACCACCACAATACTACGACTTGCTCCACTATCGCCCAATTTGTTGTTGTCAGAAATGTTGGCCCTCTAGTGCCATCTATTTGCTGTATCCATGCCAACATAAAGGACACATGCAAGGGGGCAGGATGTTTACAGTGTTTGAAACTGACATATCTTTTTTCGTATGTAAAGGGAGCAGAAATTAAACTTATGCCAAATGAATGGGAAAAAAATATGCCTCTATCTTTTGGCGTCACTGAGGGCAAATTACTGTTCTGTGTGGGTGTTTCACCGAAGGTGGGGCTCAGCTCCTCACCACACACTGGCAGGGCTGCCGACATCAGGGGAACACCCCGCCAATTGTCACCAAGATGTTGCGCTGGATAGAAAATAGTTCCTACATAAAACTGCTCACAGCACGGTCTGTAGATTAACTTGTGCAATTGGGTCATGATGTTCAAGAAAGAAACATTGCTGTTGAGTTTTTCAAAAGTATTTTCGATGCCTTGCACACCACAAGCCTGGCACCAAGTGCCTGGCTGTCTGCCTTGGTTATTATATTTGAGAGAAGTCAGACGTCCCTACTGCTGATATCTCCAACACTCTGCAACACACACCAAAAAAATCTAGATTCAGCAATAGCACTACAGGTGAGGGAAAGATAAGTATTTTTGATTTGGGCGTGAACTGTTCCTTTAAAGGACCTAGTTGAAGGTGGTTTCGACATCTGAACAAGACTCCGAGTGGGAATAATCCAGACACGTCCAACAGGTAGAGGATCGGGTCAGGCCCCAGAAATATATGGATGCTTGCCTGCTGTGTCTAGAGGTGACAAAGTTGGCTTACTAGCACCTCTAAAGCTGCAAGGCTTTAGGAACTCATTGTCTTATAAGGTTAAAGAAAAGCAGTGTTGATTGTTGGTAAGCTGATTTGTGAAGTGTTGTTTCCTGTCTCAAAGTCACAAGCTCTGCTGACTCAATTGCCTTCAGATGTAAATTTAGTGGTATAACAATGTCACACTACTTCCACCACCCTACCTAGAAAGGACAGAATTACTCTCATGACCACAAGAGATTACTTCAAGTACTTGATAAACAACCTAATGCTGTCACTTTTCTGATTGAGAGTCTTTTAAATTTCTATTTTCTATCATTTATCTCATTTTATTTTAGTTTAGTTTAGTGACAGTTTCTATGCAAATCAGTCAGTCTTCATTAACCCATTTTGGTCAAACCTTATCAGAACATGTTTATTTACATACATTACCATTTACATGCACATGTGGTTCAGCTCCTGTGTTCAGATTGTCAGAAGTGAGAGAAAGAGACATGAGAGACACAGTACAGAGAGGCTGAGCATAAACAGTGAAGCTTCCAGCGAGCTTTGAGCCCTCCGGCAGGCCCGTCTCGTCTCTTCTCCAGGTCCCATAATGAACGGTGGTGCTGACCCTGTCAGCCTGACGAGACTGGCAGCTTAATGCATTGGAGAAAAGGGGGAGGGTGGAGGTATATAAATAAATAAGAGACCTACATCAGGGCCCCTCGTTCCATGAGGCCTTGCTAAATGCTAATCATGGCTGATTAATCAGGCCGTAATTCCACTGAACCAAAAAGGTTCACTAGTCAATTGTGCAAAATTAGCCCGTTCTCACGTATGCCGTCACATTTAGTGATGGCAGGGCAGCACATTACAGACCTGATTCAAGGCGGTAGATCACAGCTGAGTCTTGGTGCATGCAGCACATTTGGGCATCACTTTGTCTCACAGTGATCCACTTATTCAGTTGTTTCATAGAGAGCATTTAGATGAGACCATATCCACTGACTTTCTGTTTTTGTTGTCTTCTTTATCGTTGCAGAATGCTTTGAAGCTGAGGAAAGTGTTTTAACTGCGAAGTGCTGATCAAAACACTGCTTAATACACTCACTTCTCTTCCTCATAAATTGGTAACAGTGGAATTGATTCTCTGATGTGTCAAGAGCTGGATTTGTAATTTAAACTGGAAATCATTCATATCATAATTGCTTGCGCACTGCAAAAAATGTCAGCATGACTTGATTCTCGTTCTCAATCTTGTTTCAGAGGCAAAGTCTTTTTTTCTGAGGTTTTATAACTTTTGTAGGGACTTTTCTGGGGGGGGGGAACTATTTGATAATAATTTAATATTTTCTAACGGTATTGATTAAATCAACAGACATCAGAAAAACGGAATTCTTGCAAAAAACTTTTTTTTTGGCAAAAAACAGATTCATGTTGTGATTTGCTGAAATGAAAAAAATGCTTGAAGTGTGAACAACATGCTAACATGTAAATATCTTGAAATGTGCAAACTAACAGGACTGATTGAAAGTTATTTTACTGAAATTAATAAAATTACATCATGTTCAAAAAGATGTAAAAATAACTATTGAGAATAAATTAAAATTATACAAAACTGTTTCTCTGTGTTTATAGACTGTACAGGTCCAACTAAGGCATTTGAGCTACTGACTCACCCTTCCAGCACCTCTTCTCTGTATTTATGTTGTGTGTGTGTGTGTGTGTGTGTGTGTGTGTGTGTGTGTTTGCATGCAAGTTTACCAATCCATGAATTAACTCAAGGAAGTAAAACCCACGTCGTACATCAGCAACTACACATCTCCACCACACAACAAATGCCTCTTCACCCCTTGATATCCCACAATCCCCACCGCACACTCCCCTCCACACACACACCACACACATATATACACACACACACACACACTCACTAACCCAGCCCAGCCTAGCATAGCGGAGAATTAAAGAGCTAAGCACTCATAAATCAGCAGGCCCGCTGATCTTTCCTCTTCCTGGAGACAGACAGACAGAGGGACAGAGACATAGGTGGGGGTGGTGTGTGGAGGGGATCAAGTCGTTGTATATGGGGGAGGGAGGAGGAGAGGCACAAAAGGAAGGTGGTTTTAAATCTCCCACGAGTGATCTAAGGCTTGTAAGTTAGGCTGGCAGAGAGACGAGAGAGGGAAAGCACCTCTACACATGGTGTTTATACAAGCCATGATGAGTGGAGGAGAGCAGGAAACATGTCATTACTGCTGATACTGTACTTTAGCTCAACTGTTTGCTTCCACAAAATGGAGACACCCTTTATAACATGTAGCATGTGCTTACAAAGGACTGATTTGAAATGAACACATGGACTGCAATGGTACAGGTACAGTTAGGCATCTTGATCACACTTAGTTAGACTGATATTCCACCACAGAAAAAAATGGCTCTAAATCTCATCTAAATGTCTTGTTGTCGTTTCAGCCATACTGCTAATACTACTTGTGACTTGACCGGGACTTTACTCTTGTGACACTTGTTTAGTCCTCAACAAGGGCCCGTCTACAACGCCAGGTTGCATTCGTAATTCAAGCTGCCAGCACCTAAAAAATGAGCTACAAGGAACAAAACCATTTTAATGCCTCTGTGGTAGCCATGGCCGGAGGCATAAGTTTTCAGGTTTTCTATTCGTCCATACATCCTGTTCTCGAGAACTGAGTATCTCCAGAACACCTCAATGGAATTTCTTAATACTTGGCCCCAGCGTCCACTTAGACTCAATGATGAACTGATTAGACCATGGTAGTCTAAGGTCAAGGTCACTGCGACTTCATCTGTTTCATTTTTAAGAACTAGGGATGTCCCGAACCAGCTTTTTCACTTCTGATCCGATACCAATATTACAGCCTTGAGTTCTGGCCGATACCGATACTGATTCGATCCACGTGTGTAGTCATTTCATGTCAGCCATGTTAGAAAAGGTTTGATCAAGCAATATTATTCTAACAAGAACAGCTACTTACTCAGGTTAAGCCTGATTTATGGTCCTGCGTTGAATCAACGACGTCGCTACGTACTTGCCGTGACGTCGTCGTGAACCCTTCGAACTTCTCCATCACTCCGTTTCGTCGTGGTGCAATTCACCACCAGAGCGGTAGGAGGCTGCGTTCCTTTCCTGAATGGTTATCGTCATCTCTAGTTGATTCTTTGTTTAGCTTCCGTCTTTTCTGGTCACAGAGAAATGCACGCGGAGCACGGACAGACGGCTCCGTACGTATCTGTATCAATATTGAACGTTGAGCATAAATGGGCCTTAATACCGCAACATCTACATCGCAACAGAAGATGTTTAAAGATGGCGCAATCTGGAAATACGGAACCGGAAATGCGTTGCTACCAAGCAAACCAGTCACAGCCCTCTTGGTCTGCGCTGGGTCTGCGACGCCTCAACGTGTAGTTACATTTTTGGGGAGGTGCACATCAGGCTACGCCGGAGGCTACGGTGAGCCTTCTGCGTAGCCACGTACCCTACGACGTAGCGACGTCGCTGATTCAACGCACGACCATAAATCAGGCTTTAGTTAGAATGATCCACAACAGATGGTATGAAAAACTAACCTGTTTATTGTGAACAGGGTTAATTAGACAAACTTTAAACTTGAACACTGACATTAAATAAAAAATAGAGCTGGTTTGCTTTGGCTGCTTTGGCCCCTTAATAAATAGAAAATAAATCAACACAATAAATCTTTAAAATGTTTAACATTGAAATTAAAATAGCAGCAAGACTCCACACACTTGCACTTTGCCCCCCTGATAAATAAAAAATAGATTAACACCATGAGACATTGTTGACATTTAACAAACAATGCAGCCTTTCATTCTCAGTTATTTTTGTAGTGTCAGTGCCAGCCTGGTGCTGCTGTTTCCTGTGTGTCTGCATGCTGGCCTGGTGGGTTGATAGTAAGTGCTGGAGCGGATCACTGGAATGGACTGCTTGAATTGCAGAGCATTGGGCTGGCCGGAAAACCTGGATTGCTGTCTATGAAAAACTGGATCGGAGTTCTTGGATCGGCATTTTTCCATGCAGTCTGATCCGATGCCATTGCACGTTTTTTGCAAATATCAGAGGCATACAACCATAAGTCGTTAGTTCCAGTTTGTACCAGACTGATGTTTAGCTCTGCTGTAAAGTTGGACATTTTAACAAGGGGGTCAAAGGGGATTGAGTCACTGTTGAAGCCAGCCTCAAGTGGCCATTTATGGGAATGCAGTCTATGACTCTTTGCATTGACTGAATTTTAAGATCCGGACGTTGCTGCTTGGAATATATTGTGCAAAACACTAAAGCCAGCTATTCCCATTCCAATTAGTTTTCTTTTTGGTGACATCTTTATGTGGTGTGTGTTTTCCTAGATCATGATCTTGAGCGTCTATTTGTGGTGTCCTTTTCTCCCTTTCTCTGGCAATAACTGATAATGGTAACCATCTGATAAGTTTCTACTTATTCAAAGCATAAATATAAACCTTACACGTTACAAGTTTAAAACATTTCACCTCACTGACCCTGCACCCCTCCCCTGCTTATGCCTCCTCTCAACCGGACTCTTCTGAAACAAATATCATCTGCCTCGTTTGCCAAAAACAGCCTTGTCTGTCCACTTGTCTTCCAATGTGTCTGAGAGTGAGGGAGAATTAGCGGCGACTTGTTCTCCTGTTCTTGTCTGTCTACTGCTAGGGCTGTGAGCTGACAGCACAGCAGCCTGGTACATGACATGTATGCATTCCTAGTTGCTCCACTGTTATTAGCACAATGCAAGGTAGCTGGCGTCAGCCTTGTAGGGTAACGCTCTGTTCACTTCCAGTATAGCTGACAGGAAGCTTCTGGATGTATGTATGGCAGGAGAGACAGTAGCGAGGGACGCAAGAGGGTGGAAAAGAAAGACAAGTGTAGATGAAATACAGGGAAAAAGCTACAAAGGAAAGGAAAGCAAGGAGAAGATGGAAGGGAAGACAAGGAGGGAAAAGGGAGGGAGAGGAGATGAGAGAAAGAAAAGACAAGTGTCAACAGAATACGGGGAAAGAGGGCAGGAAAGGACAGAGGTGGGATGATAAGCTAACAAGGTGATGCAAAAGCCAAAAGGGAATGGGAGAGTCACACAAATGACATTGTCACCTCTGTATCTCTCATGCATAGTTAGATTACGCTGCTGTTTATATTCATATTTATTTAACTGGTCATTCATTCATATTGTACTTTAAATATCAGATACTTCTTCTAGGGCTCTGCTGGAACTGTCTTTACACTCTACATGTGTGCTTTTATTTATCTGTATAGAGGTATGTATATTTGTTTACATGTATGTATATATGCATATATATGTGTGATGTGAATATATATATATATATATATATATATATTTATTTAAAATAAAAATATTTATTTTTTAGCTTTATATTTTATATTTTTATACTTGTATGTGATATACACACACACGCATATAGATATATATATATATATATATATATATATATTGTCTTCGTCGTCGTCCTCTGCTTATCCGGGTCCGGGTCGCGGGGGCAGTAGCCTCAGCAAAGAATCCCAGAACAGTCCTCTCCCTAGCCACTTCCGTCAGCTCTTCCGCGAGAACCCCGAGATGTTCCCAGGCCAGCCGGGCGATGTAGTCCCTCCAGCGTGTCCTGGGGCGGCCCCGAGGTCTCCTCCTGGTTGGACACACCCGAAACACCTCCCAAGGGAGGCGTCCGGATGGCATCCTTACTAGATGCCCGAACCACCTCAACTGGCTCCTCTTGATGTGGAGGAGCAGCGACTCTACTCCGAGTCCCTCCCGGATGTCCGAGCTCCTCACCCTATCTCTAAGGCTGAGCCCAGCCACCCTGTGGAGGAAACTCATTTCGGCCGCTTGTACTCGCGATCTCATTCTTTCGGTCACTACCCAGAGCTCGTGACCATAGGTGAGGATTGGAACGTAGATTGACAGGTAAATCGAGAGCTTCGTTTTTTGGCTAAGCTCCCTCTTCACCACAACGGACCAGTTAAGCGCCCGCATCACTGCTGACGCCACCCCAATCCGCCTGTCAATCTCCCGCTCCATCCTACCCTCACTCGTGAACAACATCCCGAGATACCACCTGAGGCAGGACCTCCCCCCCAACCCGGAGTGGGCAATCCACCCTTTTCTGGCTGAGGACCATGGCCTCAGACTTGGAGGTGCTTTTTCTCATCCCAGCCGTTTCACACTCAGCTGCGAACCGTCCCAGCAAGAGCTGGAGGTCACTGTTCGATGGGGCTTGGAGGACCACGTCATCCGCAAAAAGCAGGGACGAGATCCTCCCGTCACAGAACCTGACACCCTCCACCACTCGGCTGCGCCTAGAAATTCTGTCCAGAAAAGTTATGAACAGAACCGGTGACAAAGGGCAGCCCTGGCGGAGTCCAACAGGTCCGACTTATTGCCGGCCATGCGAACCAGACTCGTGCTCCTTCGGTATAGGGACTGGATGGCCCTTAGCAAGGGGCCACCAACCCCATAATCCCGGGGCACCCCCCACAGGATGCCCCTGGGGACACGGTCGTAAGCCTTCTCCAAATCCACAAAACACATGTGGACCGGTTGGGCAAACTCCCATGCCCCCTCCAGCACCCTGGCGAGGGTGAAGAGCTGGTCCACGGTTCCACGTCTGGGACGAAAACCACATTGCTCCTCCTCAATCCGAGGTTTAACTATCGACCGGACCCTCTTCTCCAGCACCCTGGAGTAGACCTTACCAGGTAGGCTGAGGAGTGTGATCCCCCTGTAGTTGGAACACACCCTCTGGTCCCCCTTCTTCCATACATATATATATATATATATATATATATATATATATATATATATATATATATATATAAGGCAAGGAGGCAAGGAGAGAGGAAGAGAAGATAGGGCTGTCACATGCTTCTTGTCTTGTGTTTGATAATTAAAAATCAGATTTATTGGCATACATCACCACTCTCTCTCTCTCTCTCTCTCTCTCTCTCTCTCTCTCTCTCTCTCTCTCTGTCCTTTACTCTCTACCTCAACATTTCCCCAGGCTAAAGTTTACTCGACAAGTAAAGATGATGGGAAACAAAGGCTACTGTCTTCCCATGCCCATGTCACCCCTTTTTCCCTATTCTCCATCTTCCTTTATTGCTGCGAGTAAAAATGTTTATCAGCTGTTACCGTGGCAACCAGTGAAGGCATGAAGCAGGCCACCCAGCTGACGAGGATAATGAGGGGAGGGAGAGGGTGACGTTTAAGTTTCAGAATGGTTTGGCTAAGGTTTGGATTACGTCACTGTCTTGAAAATGCAATGAAACATGTTATTCTTCTATTATTTAGCTGATTTCTCACAAGGCAGCATTTATAAAGACCTTATGTTGTGAGCAGTGTTGTGCAAGGTACTGAAAATTAGTTATTTGTTACAGTTACTCCTGTCAAAAGTAATTGTGTTATTTTAATGATTACTGCATGTAATAATAATTAGTGAACTAGGGAAGGTAACCTTTGAGTTACTTTTGAAATAATCAATTCTGTCATTAAGGCACGCTGAGCTGATACATGAGTGTGGCTGTGGAACAGTGTGGAAGAACACAATTGTCAAATTTGACTGTACCCATTATCACTGTGAAGATAAGTAAGTAGTGGAACAATAAAACACAATAGATATGTTTTGGTAGGGCTATATATTGTAGCCTGGAGAGACCTTTAACTCAGGCAACACAAGTGAGTTTTTACTCTTTTGGGAGAGTAAAATGATAAAGCTGTTTGTCAGACATTTGACAGTTTTTTTTGTTTTTTAGTATCACAATAGGTCTAATAACATAAAAGTGAGAAAAGTTATTTACAGAAACATAAACACACTGAGGTGTATCCTTTAGCCTTAGCAATAATTCAAATTCTGCAGCTCACCACTATAGGTGCTGACTGATTGATTGATTGATTGATTGATTGATTGACAGCATTTAATTATGAATCTGTATGTGACTGGTGATGTGCCAGTTAACTAAGGGGCCCGCAGCAATCCAAGTAATGTTGAGTTATTATTGTTTAAAAATAAATACATTAAATACTACTACTACTAATAATAATAATAATAATAACATCTAACAAAAAGTACTCACATCCATGAATCAAATTCATTTTTCTACATTAATATACACCATAATCTAATCTAATGTACAAGGAGCTAATTACTCCTCAGACACATAAAGACTGTGTACACAGTGTGTGCTTTAACTTAATTAATGGTTATAATGGTAAACAAATCTACAAATATATACATATTTTTAATATATAATGTAAATAATCTATTTATAAACTAATTAAAAGTACAACTGGAATTAAGTTTATTTTGTTTTTAGCTATAGAATACAGATCTGCCCTCAAAACTGTGCATACACTTTCATCAGCACCCAATAGAGATTCATTTTTATTGGTGCATTTACCAGTGAGAACATTAACGTTTGCTCTCTTTTTACAGCTGTGAGTAATGTAAAATGCATTATATATTGCATAGCTGTGAAAACCACTGTCATAGGTTACTCCCAAAATGTATCCCTGTATCAATTTTCACTTCTGTCTCAGTCAGAGTGCTGCCCCCAATCAAATTTTACCCACTGAACATGTAACATTTCTTTAACTTTACACACTTTTGTGACTAAATCTATTGCCCTCATTTCATGTTTTGTTTTTAACCTCTATTTCGTCAAATGCAGAAGCTTTACAAAAGCTCTCGACCAAAGAGATCTATGAAAGCGAGACGTTTCCACAATCACAGGAATTCAGAGTCTATAAACAGGTACATTTTCTCTAATCAGCCTGCAGTCTTTCTTACCTATTCTCAAATTACTCCTTGATGGTTGCCAAATGAATTGTGCAGCCAACCACCACATAAATGCATGCTGTTAAGCACTCAAGAATTTTGTGATCCCCATTAGCATTCTTCCCGCGTACAAGCTAATTGGGTTTTCCATTAGAATACACTGGGTCTGGTGGTAATGAGTAGAAATGGTAGTGGCACAAAGAGGCTTTTTGCCGGAAATTACGCAATGCAGTAATTTTCCAAGCATTTTCACAAAGCCTAATTGTTATGAAGATAAATTCATAGACAGCATCAAAACAGAGGATTGTGATTTAAGGGGCACAGCCACTGATGTCTGTGTTTCCGACAGTTTTTGGCACTGCTGTGATGTTATTAACGGATTTCAAAAAGGAGAAGTTTCTCTAAATCTATTTGGTGCTACCTGAAGTTTGAAGTCCACAGTGACAGAATACTTGCTGTTTAGTGGCAAAATTATGCTCTTTCTCCTTCACTCTTTCCTTCTCTCTCTCTGTCACACACACACACACACACACACACACACACACACACACACACACACACACACACACACATACAAGCACATGGCCAGACCTGCACAGTGTGATGAAATGACAGCAAGCTCTGGGCTGTCTCTGTTCCTCACTGATGTGAGAGAGAGAATGTTGGATTGTGTGTGTGCGTGTGTGCATGTATGTGTGTGTGTGTGTGTTTGTGTGTGTGTGTGAGCGCTGAGGCCTGGGCAGATGACACTTCCATGGCCCAGTGAGACAAGCGTAGCTAGACAGGCGTCAGAAAACACTCAGTCCCCTTCAGCGTCCGCAAACACTTGACACACACAGGTGTACACACACACACACACACACACACACAAGCATGCATGACTAGACACAAGCAAGCTCACACATTCATGCACACAGATTGCAAATGTCCAAAAAGGCTCATTGTGTGATGAAGTTTTGTTAATCAGCAAAAATCAAAACTGCACTCTTGCTAGCCCAAAATATGCCAAACATTTTTACAGTTATGATAGCCGGCAGAATGTGTGTGTGTGTGTATGTGTGTATGTGTACCAAGCTCGCTGCTTTACCTTAGAGGCCAACAGATGCTGTTAAGCTCTCTCCCTCTCCATCCCTCCTCTTTTTATCATTCCCTCTCATTCTCCTTTCTCTCCCCACTCTACTTTACAGTTTTCTCCCCACATACAGTGTCCTGCATAATGAACCTGAATCATTTTGGGCTCCATCCCGGAAGTCACAGAGGCATGTGGAGCTCAGTGGAGGAGGAGGAAAGGAAGGCATGTGGAGCAGGGTCGAGAGGAGAGCAGAGGAAATGTGGGTAGAGGAGACGAGAAAAAGAACAGAGGAGAGCCACGGATAGGATCGAATAAGGGAGATTTGGGTTTGAGGAAAGAAAGGAGAAGCATAGAAATGAGTTGAAAGAAGGCTGAATTCAGATGTCAGGACTGAGCTGAACCTGGAGACTTTGAGAATCTGCAGGCAAGTACCTGTAAGACCCATAATGCCTTGGGTTGTCTGGTTCTGCAATTCATTTAATCAACAAGGGGTAACAAGCACACTGTTTGCCTCCCTCACTTGCATCTCTTCCATCAATCAAAATTAATGCAGCAGAATATGAGATACCCCCCTTACCTGTAAACAGACTTTGATGTCTGAAATCTGTGAAGTTCCCCTTAAAATGTAAGGAAACAATTAAGTAACAATTTAAAAGAAAAGGAAAACACTTAATGCCTGATGGCCTCTGCTCCATTACCAATTATAGATATATTGTGCTGTCAGGTCATCACAGGAAGTGACTGATAGAAATAACACCACTAGAGAGTTATATTTAGTTTATTACTGAAAGGACAGGATGGACATAAGAGAGCCATAAATGCTCCAAATACAAGCTATAATTTGTCTGTGAAATGCTGCAAGTACAGTAGCTGTGCTACTTCTCAGGCTGTTATTATAGGAGCAGTAATAATGGTGCAGCACAGATACTTGGACCTTGTTTCTCCTGAATGAGCCAAGGTGCACTTGGACTGTAAAATAAAAATAGAAGGAGGCTGATAAAGAAAACGAAAAGATGATGCAATAATATGAATAGGCTCTATTAGTAATGCTGTTGTTTCCACGGCAGCTTACTGCTCTTTTTAGTGCCCCATCAGATCAGCTGACCAATCACAAAACAGATTCCAAATGAAGGCGTGTTGTTGTCAACTGCATAGGATGTACCTCAGTTTCTTCAACACCAGACTCCTCTAAAAGTCTCCTCTCTTCTTAAACCTGTCCTAAAGGAGATGAGACCCTCCATAAAGGCAGCCGGAGGACAGAGCAGCAAGGGCCAGAGGAAGCATGTTTAGCTGGGGGAGCAGGCTGTACCACACTATGTTGGGAAGCAGAAGCATAGCAACAAATTCTGGGCCTTATGCATAAGCAGTCTCTGGGGGTCCCCGCCCTTCTCTTCATGTTCATGTCTCTCTTGTGCACCTTTTAAATTTTGTTTGGACAAAGTCAGTTTCCGTTCCTTCAATCATTTCTTTCTTTGTTATTTTTGTCTTTATTTCTTCTCCATTGTGGAACAATGATTATCCTTTCTTAGCGGAAGACAAGACAGTGCACGTTGATGCCCCAGCAGTAAAAGCAGTCACTCACTCAGATTTAGCTTCATTTGGACACAGTCCTAGTGATGGCATGGACTAAACCATTTTGTGCCTGTAAGGGTTGAGAAAATTTCACTATTCTTCTTCAGAGTTCAGACTTTCAACCAATTTATTCAGCCAGTTTGACTTTAATTATGGCACTAATTACCTGGAAATAAAACATTGCAAACAAAACCAAACTTTTTTCTAGGCTTTTCAGGGCCCCTCTCCCATCGGGGTCCTGGTTAAGCAGTCCATTTATTATTATTATGCATATGTTAATTTATAGTGAGGCATTAGCCTAACATCGCAAGACCAAATCACAAATGTGTGTTAGTGTGGGGCATTATCAACAGCTGTAGATTAGTATGCCTCTGGATGCTATTGCATAGACATACAACCAATCAGAGTACGTGTGTGTGTGTGTGTGACGGACGAATAAATGTAAATGGACTACAGTGGACAGAAATGAGCTGTGATGGAGTAGCATCAGTATGTCTGTAAATGAATGTTTTTGAAAACAGTATATCGATAGAAAGGTGTCAGCTGCAGCCATCTCGGTTGTTTTGTAAAAATGCGTTAAAAGGCTCCTCTTTAAGTTATCAAACCCACATCACATTAGATGAATGGTTGTGATTGGTTCAAAGTGGGCTAGGGTGGGTGTGCATGAAATGGAAGGGGGAACCAGACGCATCAGCCAAAGCAAATAAAACATGAGGTTGTAGAATTGTCTGGTTCCCAAGCATGATGTTGTGCGACAATTCCAATGTGAATTCTGATGGATTACAGGGTTAAGGTCTTGGCATTGGTCATATGCATGGCAAATTGCAGTTTCAAGTTCCCCTCACAGTTCATAAGAGCAAAGTCTGCAAGCTCCCAGTCCTCAAGTCTGCAGGGTGAATCTTTAGATCCAGTCAATAAGGGGATAGGACTGAAAAGAGGAAATGTCGGTAGGAGAGAAGTGAAGAGAAGAAATGGGGAGGGATAGATTGAGGAGAGAGGAAGAGAAAAGTTTTAGATGGGAAGGCAGATGAAGCCTAGAGAGGACAGTAGATGGAGTGATGGCATGATGGATAAGGAGGGTGAAGAGGGGATGATGAGAGAATTGGAAAAAGAAGAGGAGGAGAAAGGAAAAATGGTAATGCAACTTTTTTTACGCCTCAGTTCTTCTTCTTGAAGAGACAGCATCTATAGAAAGATGTAAAAACCATTAAAGGAAAGCCAGTAAAAGACATTATGACACATTATAGCTGCTTTGTATGTATTTTCATGCCAAAATAGCACCATAATAAATTTACCACTGAAGTCTATTAAGTGCAACTGATCTGAAATCACCTGAGAACTATAAAGATGCAGTGAATGAGTACAGTTCCTCTAAGATGCATTTCACTTCTGTTGTTTTTTTCCCCCTCTGTTTTCCCCGGTCTCCCCTCTGCTTAACAGAGCAAAGTGCTTATAATGCGCCTCTTTGTGAAGACGTCCCGTTTCCCATTTAAACAAGCATCTCGATTGGCTCACTCTCCCTCAGCAGAACGGCAGCAAACAGTTCGGCACCCTCCGCTCACTTTTTAATGGCCTCCTCTACTCAGCTCCATCCCCGATTTTATTTCACACTGGAGACGGGCGAAGCGTCTCCTCAGCATTTCCACCACTCCTGTCCTCAATCTCTTCGCGCTTAATTCCCCTTTAACTGTGTTCGCTGGAGTCGTTAACTGATTAAGCAGTTTAATTAGGCCACGCAGTGGAGACACACTGAAGACCCAGCCAGGAGTTCCAAATGGAAGTGCAACAAAAAGACCAAACAGAGAGTTTTTTTTATGACAACAACTGAGCATTGATAAAACCATTAAATTTAAAATATTACAGTGAAACATTTTGAGGCATAAATACTGGATGTCAAAGGTCAGGGATGAAAGAGTGTTGTAGTATCTGTGGGTTCTTGAAAAGTTTGAAAACTTAAAAGCTTAAAAGAGCTTTCAAATATACGTGCAGAACCTGTGTCACAGAGTTCATTCTAACTGCTTTAGGCACTTCAGGCCTATCTCTATAAACTGATGTCTGCATATATCGGCAGAATATGTATGCAAATGGTATCAGTAGCATTCTGGTTTCTGATTGTAGTCTGTTCAAAGTCTGAGTAGTATGAGCCCGTTCTCTCTCTGAACTCATCACATACCATCAATTTGTCAGTGGACTTTGGCATGCGGTGGCATGTGGTTGTTTCTGACACAGCGGGCAGCAACCATAGTATAAAGAGAAGTAAAGTGTGCACAGGGCAGGTGGGAGGGGTGGTGGATGGGTCAAGCATACTCTGGATCTTCATCCATGTGGAACAAAAAGTCAATAGAGTTATTGTAATCAAGGGCGTAGGTTTGATTTTCACATTGGTAGGGACATAAAAGTGCTCCATGGCGGCGACCTGTACGTTGATGATTTTTAAATGCAATTTCACGTCATGTGAAACTGATCACTGCTTTATAATGCATATTTAGATATCTACACTAAATACAAGAATTTCTTGGTTAATGTATTCTCTAATGTTATCAGTTACATGAATTTATACTGATAACTTCACCACATCTGTCCGTATGTGCTTCCCAGGGTAAACTATAATAATAACAATAACACTATACTCCGAATAGGCGTAACTTAAGTACCAGCCTGCAGTCGGGTTGGTAACAGTGATCCGAATTGACATTGTTGTCGGGTAAAAACATACATTATGCACGAATCAATATTTTTACATACCCCTAGTCACAATGCTGAATCTCACTATCAACATATATCCTTCATGATTCAATCTCACCTGTGAGGCCCCTGTCTCTCCTCTATCTCCCCGTCTCTCCTCCATCTCCTCCAGTCTCTCTCCTACTTGTCATCTGACCAAAACACAGACTTTTATTGCCTAAACTTAAGGAAGTCAACCTAAAATTGATGATTTCTACCTACGTTGTACGTCTACCTACGTTTCTAGCTACGTTGTAAGTTTATTTTGAACAGACACAGAACATTTTGACACTCACAATGCATGTAACAAGCCTAAATCAACAAACATCCAAAACTGACTCAGGAGGGTGCCTAAGTGTGTAGGGATGAGTGAGAACACCATTATCAGTATCTGTATCTCTTCAGCCACTGCTGAAGCCATCTGTATCCATAGCGATACTCAAAATGGGCAGGGTTTAAACAGGAACTAGGTGGGTCTTAAACTGGAAATGAGTGGGATCGTACCGGAAGTTGATATTTTAAACTGATATTGATATGAGGTTAATCAGCAGTTGCTATGGTTATTATTTATTAGAAAACTACTTACAGAACAGCCTCAGGATTGAGCTTCAGGTTTTTTTTTTCATCACAAGAGTCAAATAAAGATATTTCTTAATCACCAGTACAGATAATGAGACATTACTCAAATGATTATTGTACTCATAAAAAGTAAATCCTTTGTACAAGACACTTGTTTCATACGAGTACTCTGTTCAACCAGTCATAAGTGATATTTTGACCTGCATGTCCACTGACAAAGCAGTGGTATTTCACAAGCTGGGATAAAGTCATATTGGTATTTACCAATCACGATGATTTAGCTTTTTATGAGCTTCTTTTTTTTTTTATTATTTGCATTTATATGCAGATACTTGTTTAAAGAGATTAGCCAAAATGAATGGTAAATGGAAGAGTCTTATATCCAGTGGCAACACTGAAATCAGTCAAACAGTATTATCATCCCAAGACTGATGGCTGATGGACTCCAAGACTGTACCCAAGACAACTGCGCTTTTTGCTCCTTAAAACAATACTTCACCCACAAAATGACCATTTGTAAATCAATGACTTTAAATTCATGAAATGAAGTGAATGAATGCCTCAATGAAAAATGGCAAACGTAGTGATTTATTGATTGATTTGGGACCAAATTCAACAACAGCAAAATTATTTCAAAAGATCTGTTTACAAGCTCTCACAGATCTCATGCTGTGTAATACATATCTCATGTATCCAGTCATATGCTCAATATTTCCTAAACACTTTCACTTCAGCACAGTGTAAATGGTACGGTTTTAGTGAAAATGCATGCATTGTGAGTGAAGTATTCCTTAAACAAGTGATTTGTCTTCCTTTTTTTAACTTTTATTCTATGTCTTAAATATTGCTTATTAGTAAGTCAATGCTGCTTCAGTGATGGATGTTTATATCTGAGCTAGATGAATTCACACATCAAACCCAGCAATTTCACTTCATATTATTTCATGTTTCAGAACAGAAGAGGCTTGTTTACTCTGACAAAGTTGTACATTTTTGGTGTCATTTGGTCAAATTTACATCTGCAAAATGTTATCATATGTCAGCACATCTACTACATCCCTACTGTTTCCCAGAATTTGAAGAGTTTATGTTGAAAGAACATAGTATCCTGAATCCATGACTGCCTGGCTGCTGGCCCTCTCACACCTCCTGCAGGGGTCCGGCCTCAGGGAACAGGCTGCTATTATAGGTGAGATATCCTGTGTGGGCCCACAAGCCTGGCACTGGATTACACATCAATCCCCCACTGAGACACCCAGCAGGGGGGCAAATAAGCAACGCTGCCTCCCTCCAGCCAACCTGCGTGCAGGCCTGTCCTGCCGTGCTGCTGGATCAAACACCTTTAATTGAATCAGTGCTTTTCATGCAGGAAAACATGCTACGTACACACACACAGACACAGACACACACACACACACACACTGCAATTGTGGTTGTGCTGCAGCTGTGCAGAAACATAGTTTAAATTACCTGGATTAGAATTCAGAGTCAAAATCTTATATTTATTTTGTTCACTTGTGCCAAGTATTGTTTGTGTGAACCTTTGGTCATTTATATTATGTTAGTAGAAGTTTGTGCTTATGTATTCTGTCAAAATATCTACCCTTATTTCTAGAAAATCAATCCCAAAAGATTAAAAGTAATTCTGGATTTCTGAAATCTTGAAGGGATGAAAACAGAAAGAAAGAAAGAAAACATATCTCTGACCAACTGTGTTTTTCACTTATTTACATATGAAATAAAGAGACATCTTTTTACAGCGTGCTCCTGCCATCACACTAATAATCGTGTTTGCCACATAAGAAGATTTCACTGACCCCGTGGCATTACGTGTATGATGTGGGGGAGAAGAAGCTGGTCTAACCTCTGACCCTCTAAGTGGGAGCAAGTCTGGGTCAAGAGGATCCACAGCAGGTCAGAGAACAATAGCCAACACTCAGGCCTCTCATAAAAGAGAGACGAGATGACGTGTAGGGATGTTTTCAGAGGTCAATCAAGGTAGGTGGTATTATAAAGACTTTATGGCATATGTTGGACAATTTAAGGTATCTTACAGGCAACATTAACACTTAAACACGATAATAAGAATTATCTTATATAGTATGCTGAAAAACAAAGTTCACTTCATATCATATCACGATAAAACTGCATGAAAATAATGAAAAACATGAGATGAAAGAAAAATAAAATCACACTGATTATGTGAAAGTCTGAAAACACGGAACAACACATACTCACAGCCAGTAATGATGAAGAAATAATCAATATTTTAGATGCAATACAGTGTATGTTAAGTCCCAACACATTCCTAACCCAACTCAAATAAAGTCACTGTGACTGAAGACTTACACGTCTAAATATGACACACTTGGTACCCTCCTTTGGATGTTCAGAGACAGTGTGTCCATTTATGCTTGTTATATTCATAGTGTCTTTTCAAAATACACTTCAGTTTTCACAGGTCATGTACAGTTTCTACTTGTTACAGGCATACAGTATTTTTGAAATTAATTTACAATATAGGTAAAACCTAATTTTTAAGAATATCTCCTCCAGTTTAGTTAACAGATGTCAACAGTAAGGTTTAGAAAAACACACATTTTTGCTCAAAATTCACAAAGGAAGCAAACAGTGGGGTCCTAGGTGAAAGTCCACAGTTGGTTTGACCTATCCACCACCCCTCCCGCCCTCCCCATATAGACTCTGTCACTCTTTATATTATGACAAACTCCTTTTATATTGCCTGTTTAAGGCAGGAATATTATGTCACTATGCTGCCTCATTGTTCTGTATATTAAGTATGATTGTGGAATGGAGGGACAGGGTTTTCATGCTCTGAACCAGGAACAGAGGTAGTAACAGCATAAACGGGAAAGCCGGCAAGACCAACATATTCTCACTCTGACTTTGTCACATATCGACAATTGATCATGGACTTTCCATATTGAGATACAATGTGCAAGGTACCCCGGTTGCATTGGCTGTTGATGTTCTGAGACGTCATGTCAACTTCAGCCTGTTATATGCATCGTCTGTTTTCAAAATACACTTCAGTTTTCACAGGAAATATTCAGTTTGCATACAGTCTCTTTCAAAATAAACAGTACCGCAGTACAACATTGTGAATTGATGTGTTTCTTTTCCTTCAACAACAAATGCACATGGTTATGTTTAGCCAACATACGCACATGGTTGGGATTAGGCAACAAAAGCACGTGGTTGGGTTTAGGAAAAAAATAACATGGTTTGGCTTTACAATCTTAAGGGAAGTGAACATCAGCCTCCCAGGTGAAAGACAATGGTTGTTGACTGGTGGACTGGTGGTTGTTGACTCTACAAAAATTAGGTGACAGTTGATTAACCTTTAAAAGTCATCTATGAAACAAAAATGCAAAAATTACAATCATTTGCTGGTTCCAGCTTCTCAAAGTGAGGAAATTCTGTTTTACATTACATTACATGTAAATTGAATCGGTTATGAAATGGTGGTTGGACAAAACAAACATTTTGAAAAAGGGATTTTGGATATTGTTCCATTTTTTGACTATTGTTTGACATTGCACAAGCCACAGGATTCATTGAAAAAAAAAACCCTAGAATTAAAATAATTGCTGCTCTTGAAATGTATAGTAAATCATAAAAAGTATTTTCTTTGAAATAATACTGTGTGTAGCACACTGCAATATCTCTATGTTGTGTCCGAAAGTTGAAAATCTTGTTACATTCCTCTCCATTTGGTGATACTATGATTCTGGCTGCGTGTTTGATTTCAGCAAAGGCATAGGGGACACAATGTAATTTATGGTTTCCATCTTGCCGCAGATGAAAAATAATCAAATCCAAATAAAATGCAAAGAGGAGGAAGTGATTATCTAAATGATGGCTGCCAGGTTTGGGGAGTTTCATCTGACAGCTGAGCGCACTGTCTTTATGGACAACTGGAGGATAGAGGGAGGAGGAGGAGGGAGGAGAGAGAGGAAAAACACAGGCACAAAGGGGTGGTTTAGGGGTAAAATGGTGAAGGGAATAGGGGTGGGGCGCTCTCACATTTGGGCACTTTACAAGAGGAAAAGATCAATTCCGAACACACACACATACACACAGGCGCGCTGACAGCCTGAGACAGAGCATGACATTTAAAAGGAAAAAGCTGACATTGACTCCATCACTGTCACCCCGACTGCCATAAAGCAGCTGCAAATATTAAAACATTTTTCATCTGTGCCGCTCGGGGTTATTGGCACCAGAAATTGTTTTCCTCTCCGTCTGCTGCTGGCCTGCTCTGCCGCAGCCCTCCCCTGAGACCCTCGCCTGTTACCGCCGCCTCACAACATATTGGCAGTTGATGTGAAGCTATCCATGTACACTTGCCACTCACAGAGTCTTTATCGCCTTCCACTCTCCCTCTGCAGCAAAACCCTCCCTCCCTCCCTGCCTTACACACACACACACACACACACACACACACACACACACACACACACACACACACACACACACAGCAAAGGCAAAAAAGCACACAGACATGCACTTCTGTACACTCATTCTCTGCTCTCTGGAATAAATAGTCAGACAATGAAAGTACTATTGAATCACTCAGATAGGAAGCCGTTTTTGTGTGTGTGTTGTGGGCACGCATGCATGTGTTTGTGATGGTGCTGGTGATAATACCACTTTTCCTGCCATCAGCATAATCCCCCAACAATCTGACTGATTACTTTTCCATACAGTTGAGCTTTCTGTCTGTCTCTCTACCATTGTGTTTTGGACAAAACTGGTTTCCCCTGCAAAAAGATCTTTCATTCATTCATTCATTTTCTCAGCATCAGCTCAGCATCTCTCTTTTTTGCATGCCGGGCAATCTAGCAAGCTTTGAGATGCTGATTGCCCCCGGTCTGGCCAGCATATGGTGTATATTTAAATATGGTTTGAAAATATTTGAAGTTGGGCTGTGCTCAAATTATTTGTCCTGACACTTGAAAAAGCCTCCAATAAAGACTCATCACTTGTCACATGAGTCAAGTGTGCCCCATGTTTCCAAATGTATTCAAATGTATTTGGTTTGATTGGTCTGTAAATAGAATGGCACCGTGTGTTTTCTTTGGAATTCAATTGCGTTATTTGGGAGGAAATCTCACATATCACTGTCTCTCTTTTTTCCTCTTGTCTGGGTTCCATGACAGGTTTTGTATTATGAAACACACCTGAGTACAAAGCAAGTTGCCCCTCATTTGCATCAAATAGATGGATACAGTAATGGTGTAAGCACAACACAGATTCCTGATGTGTTCCTCCTGCAAAATGGAAGATATTGGTGAAAAAAGTCACTGTTTTTACATGATAATTAGATGAATGTATTCGATTTTATGAATTATGACATACAGTATATGCAAGTGAATTTGCAAACTATGACATTTGACTTTTAAAGTCAAACTGAAATTGTAATCCCATTTTTTTAAGTAAGGGAATATTCTAATAGTGTAATAAGCCATTATGGAGACAGTTTTCAGTTTTTCAAAGGATGATAAAGTTCTCACACAGGTTCAGCTTTCTAGTGGGCTTCATGGGTAATACTCTCCAATTATGAGCATGCATTCACACATTAAGCTTTGCATATCAGCATGTGCCTATCCGCATACATGCGGAGCCCATAGTATACACAGGAGACATATGACAGTCTCAGCATTGCCTAATTCCTCAGCAATCAGTGATTTGCCCTCTGACCCCTGCAAGGTTAGGCCATGGCTCCTCCTACTTCCGTTGGATACTACCTGGGTTGGCAGGGGCCCTGTACCTTTTCAATGCGAAAGCCTAGGTTATAAAGACATAGACGGCTGTGACAACGAGCCTTTGGCCAGTCAGAATCAATGTGGCTGGGTCAATGTTATTTTATGACAGGGCATTCATTCATCAGGTTCCATCCACTATACCCATAGAGTCCAGTAGAGGGTGGAGCCTATGCGATAGAACGAAGGTTACAATACTGTAATCCTGGTTCAGGCAGAGGGGCCCTTGGGGCTGTGTTGCTCCTACGCTGCTCACTGAAAAAGGTGTAATATGTTGAGACCATCATACATGTCTTACATATTAAGTGGGCTCTGCACATATTTGGGTAGGCATGTCCTGATTGACCAGCTATATTTATGCAAATTCAGTGGGCCAATGTTTGCACGTGATTGAAGGAGAATACTATCCATAAGGTCAAGTGGAGAGTTCTGCTTATGCCTATAGAACTAGGGTTACAATATTGTAACCTTCAATTTTAGACATGCTTGTGAAAAAAAAAAACATCTAAACCTTGAACCTCTGTAGTGGCTTCAGTTGTATGTAACTGACTGTAGCATGTCAGTAACATAGACTACAAATGTTGAAATTTGTTTTTTCTTCATCTTTTAGCATTAGCTATCAAACAAGAAATTTAAACAGTCTGTCTACTCAACACAATTTATCTGCTCAAAAAGTAGACAAAGAGAAGTGATTTCTTCCCATGCACGATGGCTGCTTTTCAGACAGATAAAAATCGCTTTGAGTAGTTGGAATGTTGGGCTCCTTTTTGTACCATTTATATCACTAACGGACACAGTAATCATTTTTCCCTGGGACAAATGACCCTGCAGTGGCTCCAGCAGTAATCAATGTAACATTTTCATTGGCTCTCATGCTACTTTCTACTGTTTACTCACCCTGTTTTTCTTCGTGTTCTTGACAATTTCAGTCGAACCTGGCAATACCGCTCCAGTGTCACATAGTATAAGACTTACATTTTCTTGAAAAGGGTGATATTATCTTGATGACAAAAAAACTAAATTATTTCTCCCCATTGGCAGTGTCAAAGAAAATACAATTGTAAGACTCAGTAAATATTAACCAATGTTTTGAAATGGACATTTTTCCTCTGTGTAGCTGCACAAAGCCGTAAAGCCTAATCAAGTGTGTACAGGCCGACAACAACTTTCCCCTACAACTCACATCACCCTGGACCAAATGAGGGGTGCAGCTAACATGGCTGTTTCTTTAGCCCCACAGGCTGTCTTTAGGGCTGTGGAAGATATTTGCCACTAATGCTCGCCAATGAGAGGCCCAAATGGTCTTATTACAGCAGCTCCCACAGCTCGCACTATACATCAGGTAGGAACACACGACAAAATGGAGACCCTGATTGTTCTGGGAGCAACAGCGCTCATTACTCAACACGCCTTGCCCTCCCTCGCTACAAGCAAGTCTCTTTTTCTTTCTTTTTCATCACCCTTTCCCATCTCACTTCCTCTTTATCTGCCTTTACCTCGCTTCCCTCTTTCTAACTTTACATTAGTTTCTGTGAAAGATAAAACAGTCAGGAGGCAGCGACTGGTAAAATGAATCCACCATTTCATATTTTACATATTTGAATGAAGTGTTACATTGATGGAGAGCTTGGAATATCATGAATATGTACCTCATCACTGTTGGATAAAAACACCTTTTAAAACATTTTCAGCACTGTTTGTTATGTGTAGCATCACACATCATGTAGATTCTCTTTTAGTTGGGGTATTCCCCTTGGTTTCTGTGCGCATGTGTGTGTATGTGTATTCTAACACTGGTCCTCAGCCTGGTGAACTCTGGTTGACCTGTAGGGGGGGCACAGCCAGGTCAGTTGTCTATTGGTCAAGATAAATAGCGGCCAGCACCAATCACATTACACGCATCCCCTCCAGCCGCCAGCCTTGTTAGTGCAGTAATCACTCATTGTTAGAGACCTATCCTCAGGCCTATCTCAATCTGCCCTTTAAGACTATTTGTACACCATCTATCCCTGCTTCACATGCATATTTATCATATATTCATATCTATCTATCTATCTATCTATCTATCTGAGATGTGTGCTTATTCAGGATTCTTATCTGTCTGTATGTATGAAGGAAATTCCATTGCAAAAGTTGATTCAGACTCACTCATTTATATGCTCACATACACTCTCACTGCTGTCAGCTGTCTCCTCAGCCATCTGCTAGCTCTGCTACATCCGATGAGCTGTCAATCAATCAAGACCAGGAACAATAGACAAAGAACAAGCAAAAAAGAGACAGAGAGAATCCATACATAAGCATGTTCCTTAAAGCATATACCGTACTATGTGCTACACCATAATTAATCAGAGTCTATGTGAATAATTACAAATGCATAATGTGACAAGCAGTGACATGCTGATGCAGTGAGATGAAAGTGTAAACCTACAAAAGTAAAAGTCAGTCATGCAAATTTTGATGGGAGAATACAACCATTTTCTGACATGGATGTATAGTGCATAAGCCTATATTGACACATTTGGCTATTAAGATAAATTAATTAAAATTAAAAAAAAGAAAAATGCAAACTTTTCATATGACAACAATATTAGACAATAAACTAAACATTCATCCATTTACCATAACCACACTCACAAGCACACACAAACAAATGTCCGAAACTCAATCACCAGAGGTCGTGTTAGTGAGTGGGGGAACAGATTCGATTAGCGCTGTATTAGATACGGGAAATGATTTCTGTCAAAGCCATCTTTACTGCAATTATGATATGATAATTATGTGTTTCATCATTTACGTGGGATAGATACAAGGCTGGTGGCTTCTGGCTGGAAACACCAGTGGATAGACAGAGAGGTAGAGAGAAGGCACAATTCTGGGCAGAGGAGCATTACAGAGATTACAAAATATAAGAGGAGATGAATAGAAAGTGTGTGACGGTGCTAAGGATGTGCATTACAACTGCACAAACTAGGGAATCATAACCTCTCAGACATAAAATTATTATAGGCCTCATAAAATTAGCATCATTTGTGTTTATAAAAAAATAACATAAGCTATAAGCCTCATAAACAGTGTTACAAATATGTTTTTCCTAATCCTACGTGAGTGACTAGGCTGGTTGGCTGATGTCAAGCATGTTTTATCATCTTGAGGGACATTTGACTGCTCCCTCCAACCCTGCTGTTAATCACCCTTTGTAAATTCATATCCGTCTTGTTCCTGCATAAAGTGGTCTGTTCATCCAAACCCCATAAAAAAATCTCTACCCGTGGTAGTAATGCCATGCAGATACAGTAGGTTTGGTTGTATTCCCTGAGCTTTGAAGATAGTTGCTAGACTTCTGCTAAAATACAATCGAGGTGAGTGAAAGTCCCTTGGTAGTGCTCAACGAATTAAAAAAACACTCTTGAAATGATAAAGTGTGGGGAAAAAAAAAAACACGTACATAATCTTGACTTATTTGCCAAACTGGGACTTTATTTCTGTTGCTGTGCTTACTGGTTGTATGATTTACGATAAAATTGTTGTACACAAAGTAATAACTGAAAGCTGGTTATGTGGTAAGATCATTCATAATAGAGCAGTAGTCTGAGAAGTTATAAACGAACCACCCATCATAGTTAACAGACAAAAAAAAGAACAACAAGCATAGAATAAAAAACACTTTTTATCCTAATTAGGGTTACCAGCGTTAACACATTGATCACAATGCGATTAAGTTTTTTTTTTGCATTAATCACATGCTGCTATTTTGCTATTTTATAACAACACCACTATACTTTAAAATGGCATGTTTCACTTTAAAGAACTCCCAGAAGGTTCAGTTGATAAGTCCAATTCAATATTAACATTGTGTCAAACAGAATTAAATATCACCAAATTATTTTGAGTTTGAGCTATTACCTATGAGCTAAGCATACAGCTAATCAGACTGTTATTAGCAGGCATACACATCACGAAAGCCGGCAAAGACCAGTTTTGGAGCGTGCAGATCACCACAGACCTGTGGATGAAACTAAATTGCATAAATTAACTACAGCACTTGCTAAATAGGTGGCAACTAACTGCAGACAAATCAACATTGTGGAACGCTCAGGTGTAGGAGACATCCTCACATTGACATGTGGTGACCAGTCAGATGCCTTATCATAGCAGGGATCAGTAGTGTCATGCATACAGCACCTGTATGGACCAGAGAAAGCAACTAAACTTGAACACCTAAAAAATGCAGAGTAAATTTCTTTGCTCTGATTTGATTCCCAATCAAGACACTCTGGTGAGAACTGCTTAACCTTGTTAATATGGACTTCAAAACTGTAACTGAAATGTGAAATAATGGAATTTTACATGCAACTGAAAATATGATTAATAAATAAAATAGCTCTACACCTTTAACAAACTGCCAGTGATTTAAATGGAAGCATCACACCTCTAAACAGTTTTACAAACCAGCCTGGACTCACACCACTTGGGCAGCGTCCCCGGTAGAGATGCCGGGGGCACTATTTAGCATCTGTGTGAGATGCCACCAGCTTTCTACCAACTCCAATGTAAACCCATCTGCACCATCATTAGATGCTTAGAGTAATGGACAAAGTTTTAAGAGCATGAAAGTCTGCTCAGGGTGGGTGGGTCCAACAAACACCAGACTTTGACCAAGGAGAGGGTGTTTTTTAAGCATGTACCACTACCTCTCAGCCACAGGTGTATTAGTGTTAAGAATTTGCAAACTTCTTCAGTATAGCAAAAAGGGGGGCCTCCCTAGTGTAGTGGTTAGAGCATTCTTTTTCCATGCGGAAGATCAAGGGTTTAAATGCTGCTGGGGTCAACATCAGCAAAGCCAGGCTCCCACCACCGAAACAAACATGATCAGATTCTTTAAGGAGACCTCAGGATAAGAGAGTACCTCCAGAAACTGAGCCAAGCCTCAATGAATGCGCATCTCAAGCCTGTTGTACACAGGCTTGACTTGACTGGGCTGCAGGTGACCCTTCAGTAAGTTACCAACTGTTCCCTATTCGCTAAAGAATATCCAAAATACTGCTTAAGGTTTTGGAGCTCATAAGATTTGTTCATATGCCAGTGTCACACAGTACACTCAACATAGCCTGTGCTTACTTTTTTCTGGCACTACTTTTTGGTACTTTTTTGTAAAAATTAAAGGGCTGATTGTTCTTGGGAAAGAGGGCCCAGGGTAAAGGCCTGTGGAGAGGCAGCTTTTAGATAAAAGAAGTTGACTGAAGTTGAAATAAACTAACATATTTTTTAATTATTTGGTTATGAAAAGATCAATCCCCCCCAGGGGTGGCAGTGGATGTCTGGGGTAGATTACCAGAAAAATGTGCCACAGAGATATGTTATGCTCTTTAGCCTTACACTGGCTGTGGATTGTAGGTCAAATAATGTATAAGTGCAGAGAAAAATAATAAACAACCCTCCTGTTTTCCCCAAAACACTACTCATCGTAACAACCACTAAACACAGAAATGCAGCGTATCTCCACTGAAGCAATTGAACTAAAGCCTGCACACTGACAGTCTTTGACAGCAATCATAATAGACAGCAATGAGAGCTACAGTGACATTTTCTACTCATAATCCATTCAAATAAAGTCGGTGGAGACACAAACATACCTGTCCATGCACACGCCTGCATTCACACTCACACTCACACACCTGCATGTATAAACACAAACACACACAGACACACACACACACACATCTTGTCATTCTGCATTGGAGCTTCCAATTTGCCTCTCATTCTAGCCCTCATCTTCAATGTTAGCGGTATGAGAGTCCCATGCCACCTTAACATAGCTAAACCCGCGGCGGGCCATCGGCATCTGACAACCCAGCCTCTCTGCGGAGTTCACCAGTGGTTTAGGGAGCTGTATATTCCAATTAGCTGCCAGGATCCCGGAGCTATGGATAGTATACAGAGGGAGTCACATTCAATTACAGTCGGTGTCCACTGTGGATTTGTGTGTTTTTTACCTGTCCTCATGCATAAAGTAAATACCGCCATTCCCATGTGCACTGGTGTCAGAATGTGTGAGAGTGTGTTTGTGTGTGTGTGTGAGAGAGAGCGGGTGGTGAGCCTGGATAACTGTGCATCTATGTGTATTTATGTTTATGTGCACGTGTTTATATGTGTGTATTTAATGGCTCCTCATCACAGCGACATCATTTACATTAAAAACAATGCCAGTTATGTGCGTGAGATCTGTGCTTGACAGACTATTTGCAGAAATGCCACAGCTTGTGAATGATGGTCAGCAAGCTGTCCTACATAACTCCAGCTTAAGGCAAATAAAAACACGGAAAATATGGTAATGTATTCAAGTTGAGGAAAAAAAATACAATAAGTGCCATAGTCGTGCCCATATATCATTATATGACTTCCCTTTTGATTTCCTCATTTTCTCTGACTTATTATCATATGAAAATAATAAGGAATTTATTTTTAAGCGGCTGCAGCCTGCGTTCCTTTGCTATATTCTTTACATATCAGAAATCGTTTGATGTTTTTTGAAATGCGTTCCTTGAAGAAAACAAAGGCGTGCATAAATTAGTGGCTAGGACTGCAATTAGACAGTCACAGTGATTGGAAAGGAATAATTATTCAGAGGCTGGCCTGCTTAGGGCCTCTCCAACCACTCAGCCCTCAGTGAAAGTGAAGAGAAAAAAGGGGTGATGCAGATAATAAAAATAAATAAATAAATAAAATTATAAAAGCATATTATTTTGACCAACAGGGATATAAATGAACATAATTATCAATTATTATGTTGTGGCTGGTATTAGACCCACCAAAGCACTTGCTGTTTGTCTATATATTTGAGGATATGTCCTTTAACACCAACATAAATCAAACTTAAAGGGTGGCTTTTTCCCTATTGTAACACAGCAAAGTTCAGGTACATCCTGTCTTAAAAAGATGATAAATGCTTAAAAAAAAACTACCATACATTTGGTATTACTAGGCTATATCAATTCTTTACTATTAGACTGCTCCAATAAGTCCTTAAAACCTCTAGCTGATCCAGAATGAAGTACTGACATGCATTTAAAGAGATCATATTTCTCCTGTTTTAGCATCTCTGCAGTGGCTCCCTGTAGAATCCAAAATTGGGTTTAAAATCCTTCTCTTCACCTACATAGCCCTTAATAGTCAGGCGCTATTACATCTTAAAGAGCTCATTATACCGCCCCCTTTCACCTGACTAGACCACGCTTTCAGTATGCAGGGTTACTTGTGGTTCCTAAAGTCTCCACAAGTAGAATGGGAACCAAAGCCTTTAGCTGTTCAGGGCCGTGTCCACCAAAGCGTTTTTTTGCCAGTTTGGCCAGTGTATTTTTTTTTTTAATGCTTTGCAATGGGAGTGCTGCGTCTTTATGCTGCACTACAAATGCTAGCAGTGTAGCAAGGTGCTGGCATGAATTCTGCACTGAAAGCTGGCAGTCAGACTTTTTTTTTTCTGAGCGCCAGGCAGTGTTAATTTTGTTGACGAAAACTACAATGAAAACTTCAATCACCAACCTTTTTCCCATGATGAAAATGAGACGATGACGAGCAAATTTTCATTGACGAGACAAGACGTGACAAAAATGTTTGTGGTGGACTATCAGACACATCAGACGCCGGAATGGCTGTGCTTGAAACTATCTTCAAATGCTGCATCAGCGACAGGCTGGCAAACTCCGGTAAATATTCGGCGCCAGGGTGTTTCCCTAGCTGCTGAATAGCAGCAGAGCAAGCAGCCACCAGCCACCACACTTCACAGCTGGTCCCTGTAGGACTCTTCTCAGTTCTGGACCTTGAGATGGTTTATGGGTTGATAATGTTCCATTAAAGCATGTTACTAAGCTGGCATCGACCGAGTCGTTTTTGTGCTCTTCTTCTCACAGGTTATCCACTGATCATGTTTCACCTGGATCACGGTTGTGCTTGCTGCCGTGTTCCAGCTCGCCACCCACTGCTTCTATTGTTATTAGTCATATTTCAATTATGATTGTTATAGTTGTTTCTGTGATTAATGTTGCTGTTGTGCATCCCTGTCATTCAGTCTCTCCCCCTCTTTCTCTCTCTCTCTCTTTCAACCCAACGTGTCGTCCTCCTCCATCTTTCTGCTCACGGGGGAATGTTAGGCCTCTATAAATTAAACAGCATGGTCTTGACCTGTATCAAAAGTGTTATGCAATAACTTCTGTCCTGATCCAGCTTGGTGCAGTGACAGTTTAATGCCAAAAGGCTTTGCCGAAGGTGTGCTAAAAGCTCACCAACTGAAACCAAGTCTACTGTCAACGCAGGTGGGCCACAGCCGGTGTAAGCCGAAGTTTGGCTGACCAGCAGACAGTGCGCACACATCACCAAAACCTCACAGGCAGGTTTCCAGAATGTCAGGCACATTAACGATGCAATAAATACCCACAAACACCACTATTCAATGCAACTATCTGCAATCAGCACATAAATGTATCTCTATATCGACTGTCCCGTCACATCTGATGTCAGATCAAAGGCACCGTTTGGCACGCATAATGGAAACCCAACCTGATTTGATTAACACAGCTGCAAATGAATGAATTCACATCCCTCTCAGCCAACCACAAACAGCCACAGCATCAGATAGGGAGTATATATTCAGCATCTATCATCTTAGAAAAGACAAAAGAATAGAAACAGAGTGAGACTGCAAGACAGAAAGAGAGAGCGCGCGCACATGAGAGAAACACAACATTGATTTACAGTTGTAGTGACCTCCTCCCAGGCTACCTTTGCATCATCAGCCCATGGAGGTCTGCTCGCAGTTCTGTATATTCAGACACTGCGAGCTTGGACCTCCCGGACCAAAACATCAGTTTCCCCCTGGGAGTCTGGCCGTCTGACGCTGCTGCTCTCTTCTGCCATGGCGAATTGAGTAAACTCTCATTACGCCTTCACGTGGCGCATTTAAGGGCGAGGAGAGGGGCTCATTTGATTGGTGTGATGTGTGTAAAACCCACTCCACGGCCTCTCTCCTCCCTCTTTCCGACCTGCACAGGTAGGAGGGATGGAGGTGGGATAGAGGAGTAGCTGCGCCAGGGCGCACGGTGTGCCAAACTTACAAAATCCACCTGGCCACACCCAGTTGGCGAAGCGCAGGTGCGCTGCGACTCCACTGCGCCCGGTTTGCAAAATTAGAGCCCGTAATGTCTGAGACAATATGTGTAAAATAGATTTTTGTACGACAAGTGTAAAATAAATTTTTGGAGGAAATGTTGCTACACTGTAGAACTACATGGAGTATTTAGCATGCATGGTGTTGTATAAATGTCCCCAAGAAGTTTTCTTTGGGCAATGCTAGCGGTGGCCAAAATTCAAAACTCATAACCTGTATTTTTTTATAGGAATGCACCGGATATTCGGTAACCAAATATATTCAGCTGAATATTGCAAAAAAACACACATTCGGTATTTGGTGGAATAAGTTAAAAGCAAGGCCAAATAATAGCGGTGTAATAACACAATCAAACAGCGTGCCGTGACAGGCGGAGTAAAATGTCGGCAGTGTGGCGATCCTTCCGTCACCGCACTCGCATTTGCGACTAAAAATAGTTTTGAGCGAGCAAAATAGGCTTAAATCATTCATCACGCTGTGTGAGTACAGATTTCAACCACCAGCAGAAACGACAGGCGAATCACACCGTTTGAACGGGAGTCACAGACACAGACAGTAATGTAGCCTATTCCTGTCAAATACGGCGGCCATCGGCTTACCGGCAGCGACAGACAAGTCGGCTCCAATAATATCCTCTTCTTGGTGTCATGACTGCCCAGTAGTACCTGAACAGCCGAGCCAGCCGAACACAGGTATGTGGCGTGTCAGAGGAGAAACGAGCCGTTCACATTTCTGTCACTGTGGCAGGTAATGGCCCACAAACCTCACCGCACTTGGATCCATGTCATTGGTCCGACAGCCCATTAGTTCGACATCCCGTTAACGGGATGTCTGACTGTCCGCGGTGCTGCGGGTGGCGGGCGTATGATGCGCCGTGACCGGCTCTGGGTCAGCTGGGAAAGGCTTGAGGCGAGCAGGCTCAAGGCTTATGTGTTTGTCACTTTCTTTTTCATTTTAACCCACACCGTGATCCAGGGCTGCCCCTCCCTAAACGTAGAACACGCGCTGTGCGTAGGGCCTCATCTTCCATGGGGGGCCACACTTTGTGCAAGGGGACGCATTTGCGCATATGCCCAATGGTATGTGCGGGGCCGGGAGGTCGGACGCTCCCAGAGAGGAGAGAGAGAGAAATATAGCTAAATAAGATGAAAATAGAAAAAAATGTATCTGTATTTTATTTCTGTTCTTAGTGTTTAATTAAGGTGGGAGAGGCGCAGGGCTGAGGGAGATCGGACGCCTCCAGAGAGGGGAGAGGGAGAAATATAACAAAATAAGATTAAATAGGAAAAACCTGTCTCCCTCTTTTATTTTATTTTCAGTGTTTAATCAAGGGTGGGGGATTGAGGTGGTGGAAGTTACTTTCTTTTGATAAGTAATTGACGGTTATTTGTGACTCAGATTTGTTTATTTAGCCTATTCAGTTTCAGTTTGAAGTCATTTATATTTAATATTTATTTATTTATTTCAGGTTGAATTTTTTATTTTATTTGACTCATAAAGCCAAACTACTGTATCTACAGTTCATTTGTTTTTGCCAATAAAGGTTGTCAAGTTAAATGGCAAGTTGTTCTACGGTCATTTTGTACCTATGATACAATTGGAATGGGGGCCTCCAAATAAAATTTCGCATAGGGCCCCAATTTGGTCAGGGGCAGCCCTGCCATGATCTTTTCCTGACTCTAACCAAGTGGTTTTTGTGCCTAAACCTAACCAGACCTTAACCACAGGGCATCATGATGATTTCGGAACGGACTTCGGAACAATGGGCAGTTCCCCCGCACTTTAGGGAGTGTTCTTTACTTAAGAAGGAACTGTCAGGGGAGGAGGGTGGCTGGTTGATTCTTATTTTATTTATTTATTTTATTTTGATCCTCCCTATGTTAATCACTTATTGATGCTGTTTTTGAAGTATGAATAAGTCAGTAAGTGATTTATTCCATTGAAATATCATTGATGTACTATAGAAAAGTGAATTATCTTTTTATAAATTACAAAAGGCACATCTGCCTCATTTTTGCTGTGGTATCGTGATACTACTCAGAACCATGATATTTTCACTAGTACTGTACAGTGGGTCCCAATTTTGGTACCGTGACAACACTAATCTGGAGGATGTTCATCTGCAAAAACTAAACAACGATATTCACTATTTGGTACTCGGTATTCGGCCAAGCGTTTAATATTATTCGGCTTCGGCCCCAAATTTTCATTTCGGTGCATCCCTATTTTTTAGATACCAAAACATTCTGCATTCTAAATAGCCTACCTTACTCCTACATGAAATAAGATAGGAAAAAATATCAGGTGAAACAGTGTGGAGCATGTTCTGTATGATCTGATAAAGGCTGTAGGCCAGGGGGGAAAAAGGGACACTTCAGCTATGTTAACTATGTCTGAGTGGCCTTGGTGTGTGAAAAGGTGAAGGAGAGGTAAATTTCAAGTGCTATATAAATGTAGCCATTTACCATTTAAGACTTTCACTTAGTAAATTAAGCTGTGGATCACTATTTGACAGTATGTTTGAAACTTCCATTCAAACAAACAAAACAGCTTGAAAATATTTTTGAAATCTTTGATATGAGTGTAATTTTTGCAGGTAATTCTTGTGAAAAAGAAATACCTGGGACTGTCCTGGTCTGTGAGGTTAATTGTCCAACAAGTTTAAGTTTTATTGTTTGGGATTTAAATACCTTATATTAGCTGAAGATTCATTTTCACACACCTAATGAGCAGTATTGCAGTGTCATCAAGATGTAAAATACTCACACTTACTTATACCAGCTGCTCCACATCACATTTCCTTTCTAACCAATACTACTCTACAATTGGCTGTGAGCCAATGAGGATAGATTTCCTTAGACTCATATCCACCCATTAAACTCCAAACTCTTTTCTTTTGTTTTTGCCTATTGTCCACCTTTTTCCTTCAAAACATGGCCATGTCCATCCTTCTCTCTCTACCACTGAACTTGGAGCAAAAACAGTCTAATTCACAGGGAAAACTTTCCCTTCTCCGATACGTTGATTTGATATACTCCAATAGAGCCTTTCTCCCAGACACCATCAATTGTCTATAGATTTTTCTTAGCTCTCCTCGGAAGAGAAACAAAAGCAGGCCCTGAGAAGCCTCGAGCCTAAGAGGCTTTATTGATATCGATGTTGGCGAAATATCGCCCATTTTCACCAGGGGATCAATCAGCCCGTCACCGCTTGCTTTACGAGCTGCAGCCTCTCTGCTTGTGGGCCTGCAATATGTGTGTCTGTGCTTGTGTCCATGAGATAGAGAGATAGACAGGGAGAGATACAGATGGATAGATTCATGGTTGGATAGATTAACAAATATATTGTGTTTTAACTTTGGTGTAATGAAAAAGTTTGCAAAGGGTTAATATCAGGTTAAATAATTCCACTATTCTGCAGACACACTGTGAATCTCCCTCTGTATTCTCACCAGCACAAGGGATAATAACATCTCTCTCACAGTCCCTGTCTGCCGTCTGAAGTGTACTGTCCACCAAAGACGATCTGCATATCATAATTTAGAGAAAACCTGGGAAAATCCTTTTTCCATTTGGTTAGCTGCTTCCCTTATCTGAGGGACTTAGTGGACGGTTTATAATTCAATTACAGAATTGGATATATTACATTGAGGTAATTCAGGTTAAGCACTGAAGATGAAAGCCTTGGATTCTCACAAATAAATTGAGACAAGTGATTCCTGTGATCTGCCATGCAGTATAGGCCTATGACATCAAGGGCTGAAGTGAAATAAGAAATACTTGACTCTCATAGCAAAGGTGTTTTATTGTGGACTTTTTTTGCATGTTTTATTTAAAAATCAGTACCTTTACTTCTGTCTCTCAAATACTTTTGCATCTGTCACAGAGTAAAAACAAAAGTCACATTAAAAGTAATCTCATCTCATTTTATCTCCAAGAAAGTGCCACTGACATTCTGTAAAAGAATTGTTGTATATGTGTAGATTTATATGCATTCACACATGTATCAGGTGTTGCAAGGGGTGCACTCACAACAGAGCTGGGCCTGAATAGTATGAATTGTACAAAAAAGGCACGGCAATGCAATAAAATTATGGAGAATGTCACAATGGGTTAGGGGTGGCATTACTGTCAGTCAAACACACCCACACTGTTGCGTGGCCAACAGATGTGTGCTACATCTGCCAAAAATGCTCATGGTGGATCCCCCAGCAGTAGCTTCTAGATTCACTGAGGAACTCCACTGAGGTGTGAGGCCTTTCTGCTGTAATCCCTGGCACAGCTGTCATTGTAGACATCCATTGAACTCAAAACTTTTGAAAATCATTCAGGGGGTGCAGTGGGACCTGAGAGGTTGAGTAGAGGTATACCCAGAGCAGATTGCAGTGCACAAGACTTCAAGACAGGTGAGTAAAACAAGAAAATCATTGACTCACTGATGGTTGAAACTTACTTTCCAGAGAACATCAATAACCACTGTGTTGTCTAGCGACATTTCATTGTTTGTACTGTGAAACATGAACAAACTATGCAGCTCCCTTTTTACTTTATTATAGTTGTTTGTGAGCAGCAGTCCTCTAAATAGGACGAAAGCCCTGTTGAGAGGCAATGTTTGGTTTGTCCGTCCTCTGCTACTGTAGCACAACATGGAGGACCTCTTGGGAAAAGACTTGTTCCGTATTAGAAGCGGCTCATTCTAAGGTAACAATAACACAACTAATTCTATTTTCAGGTGATTATACACAAATGAAAACATAGTTATGAATATAACATGATCACCATCTTCAGAAAAGGAATTTATTGCTGGTTTGGACCTCTCACGCCAGCACAGTGTCATGTTTCCCCAGTGTATATGTTGACATGCTTATTAGCAAAGGGCATTAATTAATTAATTAATTAAATAGGATAGGACAATATCCATATCAATAACTAAATTATATTGATATTGTGATATAAGACAAAATATTGTTTTAGATTTTGAAATATCACAAGGGTTATCTTTTCCAGGTTTTAAGGTCTTCATTACAGTAAAGGGATTTTTTTTCTCAGTTTAGCAGAATGTTCTGGGTGTTTTATTATTTGTGTTTACCCTCTTGGTCATTACATCTACATTATGATGATAATTCAATTAAAACATTCACTGTAAAAAAAAAACTACAAAGTAGCCCCAATAGTCAACCCTGCTATATTGTTACAATATTGATATCAAGGTATTTGATCAAAAATATCATGCTATTTGATTTCCTCCATACAGCCCAACCCTAAAATGTAATATTTTTTATATAACATTAACATCAACACATGACACAATAAAATTTCTTTAAAGGGAAATTGTGTAATATTTAGGGGGATTTAGTGGCATCTAGTGGTGAACTGCAGATTGTAACCAGCTGAAACTTCTCCTGGTTAGAATTCCTTCAGTGTTCTCTTTTCAAGGTCCGTTCCTCTCCAGTAGAAATAGACCTAGTAATTAAAACCGGTAAAAAAAAACTGAATAAAGTAGTGTCATGCTAAAAAAAAATCTGTTTTCCAACAATTTCATTGCAGAGTGGTTTCTAACTATGTTGGCCAAGGGGTAAACCTGAATGGCCCTATCTAGAGTCAGTTTCTGGTTTGTCCATTCTAGGTTATTAATATTAATTTTTGATATGACTAAGTCATGCTATGGTATGCTGTACATAATCTGTCTGTCCCACGTTTTTCTACTGACTGACGTGGTCAATCTATGTGAAACTGCACATAGGCATTGAGGATTGGCATAGGTAGAAGGTGACAAAGCTTCCAATGGGTATGGACTAGTTATATTATATTTCCGCCAATAGATCCCCTAAGTCCTACACACCGTATCTTTAAAGTAACAGTACTTTTATGCGAATAAAATATTCATGTACTCTCTCCATCCCTGCTACAGTTTTGTCATGTTCGAACAAACTCTGTAGCCTCTGCCTTTTGTGTTCTTCCCTCTGACTCTTCTGTTCTCAGTCTCTCTCCATGAGCATTTAAGATTAGTCACCCATTTCACATTATTCACATTTTTTTCTTTCTATGATGAATGGTGACAAAATGCACCCTCCTGCTTAAACAGTATGTACAGTATGCTCAAAATTAAATGAACGTACGAAAAAACAACTGTTTGTCATGCAGAGAAAATAACAGAAAGCAGTTATCAAATAATTCAACTTGAAAATGATTCATGTGTTTTAAAAAATACAAGAACAACATGTGGGTGTGTGGTGTTGCTAAGTTACTGCATTAGCTTGGAGGAATTACAAGGAGAACAATGTTGATCTGATGAAAACTAAAATTGTTTAAGTTCAGTGGAGGGAAACAGGGACCACTCACAGACTAATGTAAAATGCACTCTTGACAAGGCTACTTTCTACACCCTGCACCCTTTGAATAGATGAGTTAGCTTTGAGTTATACTACACAGATCAAACAGCACTAGACAGATAAATGATTCAACATACTGTAGGCCTACATTCAGTCATGTCAGTTTACCCAATTTAAAAGCTAAATCTGTTTTCATGCCTATATGACATTATTGTTCACCATCAGTGCTGTTTAAGGTCCTTATTACACAAAATGTACTTTACCAATGCTAATGCTTAAAACTATGCATACCATAAGTCATATTACATAAAAGGACATTTAAGTTGCTATGCAAACTGTACACATGATTCATCTTGAGTCGATCTGAAGTAACATATGGTAAGGGACTGTTTTTTGTTTGGTGCCTTTCAACAACAAGTCAATTCCAAATGGTTTCCTCAAGACATAAGTAGACTTTAAGTTAATTGAACACAGGCTAAAAAAGGATGGAACCACAGGAAACAAATTACAGCGCATTAACGGTGCAGTAAGAGATATAAATAAATTGTATCAAATTTATCCTCCTGCATCCCTGCGTCCTCATATGAGGACATTTTGGATTAGCTATACCTTATGCTTCATTCTGTCTTTGACCTTTAACCTGGTATCCTTGTGGACACTAATTTGGTGTCTAGTGATAGCAAGACCAAAATACACTTCTCGATGTATCAGTATCGCAGCCATCTCTGCCAAGTCAGTCTACAGCTGATCACAGCACACAGTGGACAAGGTACAAAAGCTAAAGCAATTTTTGTGGTTGAAATTTCTTTTGTTTATGCTTGATAACATTTGTAGTTTGATATTGCATACAAATTTGACAAATTTAAGCAATAGCAACAATGACAACGATGCTGTTTATTAGGAATTTGAGGACACTGGGACTTTATTATTGTATCATCCCAGCATTTTATACAGGCCAATCAGGTGAGACAGTTCCTACAGACAAAAAACGACATTGCTTGTTTGGAGTATGGAGCATAGATAATGCATACAGGGTTTCAAAAGGAACTAATTACAGGACTTTTAGATATGTTGCATTATTTTCATTTTGTTTTTGCACAGCCATGTTCAGATATTGAAATGAACAGTTTTGAACAGTTTCAGATTTGAACAGTGACATCTAACACAAAACATGAAATATATGTTCCATTGTTGCACACTTGTGACGATTAAAAAGAAACCCAATATCCCCCTATGAGGACTTTTTTTGTCGTTTTGTTGTTAATAAAAGGCAGTGGCAAATAAAAATATCTCAGGCCTCAATTTCAAAGATCTGAGAGATGTTGTAACTGAGTTTTGACTCTGGGGACAGTAAGCAGTTCCTGTCCCTCTAGGTGGTCTGGATGGTTCAAAAGGGAGCAGCAGATCAGAAAATGTGTTTAAGCCCTAAACCATCCAGTGTTCTTTAAACCAGCAGTACTATTTAAAATCAATTCTTTGACACACAGCAAGCCAGTGTAAAGATCTGAGAACTGGAGTGATGTAATGGATTTTTCTTAATCCTGCAAAGTGATAGTTGGCTGATTTCAAATTGTCTAAATGTGGCTAGTATACTGTAGTAAATTTAGGTCTGAGGTCAATGGCCACACCATTTAGCCAGGTTTTTGGTCTTTTATGTTAGCGACTAAAGCTATGCTCCAACTTTGCCTTGCTTCTTTGGGTCTATAAACAATTAGTTCTGTTTTTTCTTTATTTAATGAAAAATAATGCTAGTAACAAAATGAAAAACTGGTAGCAGTTAGGTTGGGTGATTCATGGCCCTAAGAAATAGATTGATTTATCCATGAGAATGTAGCACAAGCCACAATAAATATTATACAGACATTGAAATTTCCATTGTGGCTGGGTTGAAACATTCGACTAATGGCATCATTGCAAAATCAAAGCCTCAGTAGTGTAGGTTTGCATTTTGCCTGGAGAGATGACAAGATTTGGGAATTTAGGACGGTAAGGACTGACACCGGCATTGTCTGACAAATTCGAAAAAAAGCAACAGACTCTCTTATCTATGACCAAATAACAAACCAGCTACATGATAAAAACATATAAATATCATATAAACCTGTGCAACCTACACCCTGCACACTCCTCATTGCCAACAGAATTTACTGAAGATCCAAATGTTTTCAAACATGCAGAATATGTTATTTCAGTTATTGGGGAAAAAAAATCAAAAACCAAAGTATTATAACTGTTATGTGCCACAGCATCTTTGTCTGTGCAAGTGTGTCAGGCTTCGAGTTTTAATTGTAGTTATCAAGGCATTAGGTTACTCAAGCTAGTCTACTGTAACTCTAATTCTAGTCCCATTTTGTTTTATTTTTTATTTTTTTTAAAGAATAGGTCGACGTTTTGGGGAAATGTTAAATGAGATAGCACTTATGTCTATCTGGAAAATATGAAGCTAGAGCAGGCTAACCTGTCGGCTCTAACTATTCCTTTATTGAAATGTTCCATTCAGGCAAATTCATCCATTGTAATAAATTATGATTAAAATTGTGTGTGGTAATAGAGGAGACTGAAATATAATGCTATTGAATGGTAAAGAACACTTAAGCACATTTACTGGTCCAATGTATTGATATTGTAAGATAATAATAATGTAAAGTTAGGGAGGTTAGGCTCAGGCAAATAAAGTTACTGTGGTTAGGTTTAGGAAAATAACATGATGAGAATGTACTATAAATGACTCCAAGTTCACTCAAAGTTCACACAGTTCTTCCAAAATACACTGGTTATGCATGAATTACTGGGTCATAATTACTTTTCATAGGTACTAACAGTTTATGTGATCAGCAAGACTGGTCCAGTGTCATCAAACACAGTGTCAGCACAGACCAGTTAAAATGGCACAGACATGCAGACACACTGTATACAGTGACATGTGTAGGGTTATGCACAAAAACACATGTATTTACACACACACACATTCTGTATGTGCACACTCACACATGGCCACCCCTACATACCAGTTAAAAGGGACAATGGCTGTGGCTGTTGCCTTTCCTGCCAGCTGGAAAGTGCTGATGGATTGTGATTGTATGCAAGTACATGTGTGTGCATTTTCAATTTGTGTGTGTGTGTGTGTGTGTGTGTGTGTGTGTGTGTGTGTGTGAGAGAGAGAGAGAGAGAGAGAGAGAGAGAGAGAGAGAGAGAGAGAGAGAGAGAGAGAAAGAGAGAGAGAGAGAGAGAGAGAGAGCAATTTGGATGTTGGGGGAGGGGGTCATCATGAAGGAGCAGAGAGAGGGATGGGGGTGGAGGGTTGCACACCTGGCATGGATGGGCATAATCATCTTCTTTTCTAGCCCTACCCAACCCCCATCACTCCACACACGCCCCTGTCCCCGTCATCCATGCTGAGGTATTCACGCACACACACACACACACACACACACACACACACACATTGTTAAATGAGTCAACTCATACTGCACCCTGATTCGAGCACCAGTCATGCCAGAGTTAGATTGCCTGAATTGGTCCAGCTGACAAAAGCAATTACCATCTATTAGAGTCAGAAACACTTGTGTAATGTTTGTTTGTCATCCAAATAAATTTCCTGGCTGTTATCAATGAAAAATGTGTCTCTACTAAGTTAACTAATTTTAGCAAATTTTTGGAAGAGTTTTGTTTTTCAGTGGTTTTACTGATTGCTCTATCCAAACAAAGGGAGACAAGTATCTCTCCAGAAGATATACAGGTATGATGTGGATTAAGTAGTGATATGATGTAGTTGCAACTGCACAGCTTTATTGTGTGGACAGGACCAGCAGGTGCTGTATGTGGCAGCTGGTGCTAATGTTAAACCCTAAGCCTATTTTATAGGCCTCTGCTCGAAAATGGCATATCCATAATGAAATGAATATATCTCTGCAATCACAAGGTCTATTTGAATATTTTTGGTGTCATGGTAAAGGGAACACTTGTGAGATTTGTTAAGATGTGTAAATATCAGTATATGTGTTATATGTGAAGAATAAATGAAGATGGCACACAGCACAAATCAAACATTTTGAGGTTCGCCTAAAAAGAAAAAGCATTTTCAGGATGAGTATCCCTTTGAAATGATGCAGCTGCAGCTCTAAACCTCTATCAAATCATAGTACAATATGTGAACATTAACTCTGCAAAGGTTGATTCTGATAAAGTGAAGCAGAACAATATTAGAGAGGTATTAGTACAGAAAATTCAGGCAAGCTCTCCAAAAGTGCACCGTGCTTGCATGTGATTTTTGTCACGTACAATCCTACATCTTTCATTTTTTGTTTCTGTAAATCCCTACTGATGTTTAGGATATACACATGCAACTGTATGTTTATTTCTTTTCCCACTCCAAACTGACCAATACACACCTACATTTGAAACCGAGTTTCTATTCTGAGCTTTGGAGGCTCGTATCTCTGTGACGGCTTGGTCGATTTGAGTAATTGACACACTCCTTAGAGCCAATAGAATGACGCTATACCCACCAAAACGAGATTGATAGTACTGTAAGCCAATCAGAGTCAGCAGAACGCGTTGTGGGGGGCGATGTCAGCTGCTGTGAGTGGTAGGGATGTCCCGATCTAAATTGGCTACTGATATTAGCAAAAAACGTGCATCGGCATTGGATTGGACTGCATGGCAAAATGCCGATCCAAGAACTCAGATCCAGTTTTTCATAGAGTCCGATCCAGGTTTTCCGGCCAGCCCAGCGCTCCGCAATTCAAGCAGTCAATTCCAGTGACCCGCTCCAGCACTTATCAATCCAACAGGCCAGCATGCAGACGCCCAGGAAACAGCAGCACCAGGCTGGCACTGACACTACAAAAATAACTGAAAAGGAAAGGCTGCATTGTTTGTTAAATGTCAACAATATCTTGTGGTGTTAATCTATTTTTTATTTATTAGGGAGCCAAAGCACAAGTGTGTGGAGTCTTGCTGCTATTTTAATTTCAATATTAGACATTTTAAAGATTTATTGTGTTGATTTATTTTCTATTTATTAAGGTGCCAAAACAGCCAAAGCAAACCAGCTCTATTTTTTATTTATCACATCCGGTAAAACAAGAATGAAGCGTGATTCAACGGTAAGAAAAGGTAAAGACAAGGTAAGAGAAAAGATTTCTGTTGTTGTTGTTCTTTGGCCTCTAGCTCTCTGATGGTTTGTGGTATAGTGATTTGGTATATGTGTGGAAACAGCGGAGTCTCAGCTTTCAGACTCGAGTGGGTCGGGATATCGGTGCTATATGGAGTTAGTTGTTGCTGCTGTTTATTTAGTTGTTGTTTGAGCTATGTTTGGGGCATGTAAAAAGGGTTTTTACAGCCGTGTAGCCCAGGTTCTGCTGTTAAATTTGATGTGCTACATCATTATATTCTTCGTGATCAGTGTGTTGTTTCACACTGTTCTTGCAAAGTTGCTCTCAAAGTCTCAAAGGCTTTCAGGTGTAACAGGTTTTTAAGCTAGCTGTGGATAGTCAGTTATTACCTTCAAACTGCATGCTGGCCACTTGAAAAACCACAATGTCTCCTTATCCGTTTCTACTGGTGTTAAAAATAAAAAGGTAACATATATTGTGGAGGCTTAGGAGTTAGTTAATGGCACCTTTAGTCTGACTCAGAGGATGTGGACTGAGTATATAAGTCTTCCATTGGTGGCCTACTTCAGGCGTTATTCTCCTCCTATTCTGTTATCTGCTGACACTATTTTGCAAGAACCTCGTTGCGGCATTCTGTGCTTAGCACTGCCAAAGATTGTGATTGGTTTAAAGCAGGGGTTCTCATGCTCATTGCTCAAAGGCCCACATCTGACTTTTAATCAAGGTCAGAGCTCTGGAACGACTGCCTGAATTGGGGCAAAATGAAAACATATATTCTTGTCTACTCCTGTTTGAACACTCAGTTTTCTTGGTCAGCTCTTCTGGTTTTTTTTTTAAAAAATAACATCTTCCCCTCTTTGGGATTCGAAATTGGTCGACACAAATATCAGTAGGCGCCTGCATTTCCTCATCACTCCACGTATGCCCATGAGCCATTTTCCAACTTTTTCTGTTTTTTACCTCTGCTTCTCCCAGTTCGTGCTGTTAGCTTTGTTTTTGTCTTCTACCCAAAATGCACTGTGCTCTACATCACTTCCTCTCTTTGGTTCACTGGATAGTCTGTTTGCATCTCCCACTGTTAGCGAACCTCACCAGGGTTCACTCACAACTGAACCGAGACTCCCAGTTTCAAGTGGACCATAGTTTACTCATTTGTTCTGCACCAGAGTTTGAATGAGCATTCTCACCACTCCAAACGAACTAAACTATCCAAGGAAGCAGACCCTGGTTCATTTAAAGTGGACCAAATAGCACCAGTGTGCATGTTTCCTTACACTAGTTGTAGAAACTGTATATTAGAGAAAATGAGACACATGCTGTATCTGTGATGAAGGAGCTGATGGCAATTTCTCTGGTGTAACATTTATAAATGAGCAAAAACACAGGTACATCTAGCAGTTAACGTCACTATGACAATGATGTGAACAACAGGGAAATAAGCCACATTAACAATACATTTAACTGGAAACAGGATCACTGTTAATGATCTCCAGCTACACTGTATTTTCAACCTTACTAACAATTTGTTGATGGATGGAAAAAATAATTTAAAATCAAAAAGTTAATGTCACTTCATGACGTATTAGATTCATAACTGGGTGTATGGGCTGGGCATGAATTGACCTGCTGTTGTGAACCTTGGTCCTTTCAGAACCCCTGGTTAAAGAAACACAATAAATTCAGAGTATTTTTTGATCAGTTCAGCCCCATCTTTCACCAGGGCTGACACACTGACTAAATGGAAGGAGGAGATAAGTCTGCAGGTAGAAAGAGTGCAACATGGCGGAGAAGCAGCCGAGACACGGTTCAGAAGTGGATCCTACCACAAAGAAAAAGCCTGAATGTTCGGCTGAAGGTCTATTAGCAAAGAAGGAAAGTGACCGACGGACAAGGCAAACAAGGATTTGTATTGGCATCGCTTTTCCTCGGCCTTGAAGGAAGAAATTGGGCTGAGGGCAGTCACGAATGTTGCCTTTCTGCTGTTGGATAAGTAAGTGACTTGGTTTATTAGTTGTAATAACGCATTATCCGCTGGGAGGCGACACCTCCATTCCATTTACTCACATCTGACAACTAACCCAACAATCTGACAACAATCTCTATAAGCAGAACACTGCAACACTTTCCATGAGCACTGTAGCACTTTATATCCATGGTTTCGTTGTGTTTCTTAATCCATCTTAGCACAACTCCAACAAGAAACCTTGCTCTGGTCTTTGCATTGCTGCACCTTCATCTCAATTACTCATCCGACAGTTCATCTTGTTTTTAATTGCACCACACATAAAGGTTTTTGTTATGTATAACTGTCTGTTCTATCTGTCTCTGTAGTATTGTATTGATTGTCCCTTTCTCAGTGTCTTGATATGTTGCATTCTTACTTCAAATTTTATCTCTCCTATGTCCCTGTTTTCTGTTCTGTTTTGTTTTTGTTTTGTCTTGTTTTGTTTTGTTTTGTTTTTATTATGTATTATGACCCTTGTATGTCTCAATGGCTCTTAACACCATGCCGGAGGACTACGGTTGGAAACTAGCCTTTGGCTAACACTGGCACATTTACAGTAATGTATGTTTAATGTGCACTGTCCTCTTTAAATAAATAAATAAAAAAAAAAAAAAGAAGTTACGCACTGTAGCTTTAAAAAAGGGAGTCCACAAAACAATCAGTGACATCACGGTGGTTGTGTCCATCATTTTATACAGTGTATGACTTAATTTCAGGGTATAAAAAGTGTAGCACTGTAAAAGCATTATTTGTCTATTCATATCTATGTACAGTAATTACCAGCAATGTATGTAAGGGCTTTTTTACATACATTTTTAAAAAATCATACCAAGCCAAATTTGCAAAGATGCCCCCCCCCCCTCCCCCTTTACTTTAAGTTGTTTCCTCTTATTTAGTATATGCTATATTTTACCTAATGACTTGCAAGAATACTGGTGTCTGGAATTCATTCTTCCCATTGTTTTTCATGCCAGCAAAACCAAAATAGCTTGAAAAATGAGTGGTAGTTAAAGAAAAAAGAAGTAAATAAATGGTTACAAAAGGCCATATGATTTATCAAAAGAAAAAAACAAATTCCAGAGGAAATTTGGCAGGCTTAACAGGGAGCACGTTTCATTTTGCTTCCCCCCCTCCCCTCTTATCCTCCTTTTCCCTCTCACCTCGTCCACCCCTGAGGGGGAGCCCGCCATTTCCAGGCAACAAAAGAGGGACATGGCCAGCAGGCTTTGATGTTTATTTTAGCAGGCGGTCCCCCCTGCTGGTTAGCCGTCTTTTGTGTCCGTCCAGGTACAACAAGCTCTCCACCACAAACCCCCCCCCCGCCAGAAAACAAGCCTCCTGGGGCGTCTTCTGCGCTTGACCCCGGGTCAGGGGATGTCCTGTACTTAAACCCTTAACCTGCCGACACCCCTTACTCCGCCTCCAGTCTTTCCTCTCTCATGAGCTGTATGCCTCTTTTTACTTGATCCTCTTCATCACAGAGTCAGCTATCCCCTTCCCATGGACTCCACAGTGACTTTCACCCTGTTTATACACAGATGATACTGTTACAATCCCACTCTTTTGACTTTTGTCTCAGATTTGTGTCTGTGTGCATGTCTGTACTTATTTATTTTTCAGCTGGCATTTGGACATTGCTTCACAATTTCCACTAAAGGCATCTATTGTGAAAATGGTGCTATACATCCTTGTTGTCATGTGTCTGTCTTTCAGTTTGTTTGTGCTATCAAATGCATTTGCATAATCTCAGCAGCACTGTAGCAAGGGGGGGGGGGGGGGGGGTCGGCGAGGAGGGAATGGGAGATTGGTGGAGGTGGTGGTTGTGGCGGAGGGGGTTACGTTTCCTTTCACTGGCTGCCAATCCATCAAGGCTCAGTCTACCGCTGTGCGGCCGACAGGCAGCACAGAAAAGAACAAGGCCCGGCAACAGAGCCCCCTCTCCATGGCCATCACTCATCCCCGGCAGGCTCTGAACTCTGTGTGACCTTTCCAGAGCCTCCTCACCAACTTCCACTCCTTAGCACCTAGTTAGCCTTAAAGTCGCAGATACAAAACTGTCAGCGTCTGGCCACTGTCGCCATTTTTTTTCTGGTGTAAAATGTGTTAGACTGAAGACTTTGTTAGGTGAATAAAGCAGAAGAGGATGAGTTCAGTTGTATCATCAGTTCTTTGTTTATATATGTCTGTGTGGTGAGGGGGGGGGGGTTACATCTCATCCCTACAGCAGTGCAGCCTCTCCCTGACAACCAGATTGTCAGACAGCAAAGAGGAAACACACAAAAAGCTGAAATCAACGAGCTACGCACACACACACACACACACACACACACACACACACACACACACACACACACACACACACACACACACACACACACGCGCGTACCCTGCAGAGGGGCGGTGAGAACACTAGTTGACATCATTAGGCCGGACACATTTTTGTCACGCTTCCAGATTCGACGCGTCTGCATTTTGCTCAATGCCGACTCGGTCTCGCTGTTTCTCTTCCCTCCCACCTAGCCTCATTCCCTCTATCTCTTTGTCCTGCTTACATGTTTAATACCGGAGACGCCCCGGCTCATCAGAGCTGTCCAGACTGCACTTTGTACTGGTGTGGGAGGAAATACAGACCCAAACAAAAGAAAAAAAAGAAAGAAACAGAGAGAAGAGAGAAAGGATGTACAAACAAAACAGTGCCCTTGAGATCCTGTCTGTCGTGTACATACTCCAAGGCTTGTATCAGAGCTAAACCTTTCAAGCCTCTCTGAATACAACAGAATTCAACAGCTCCCTTTTTCCTGGATTTATTTAACTCAGGTGTCCTCTCTTTCCATAACAGATTACTCCTTGTCTGTCCAGTCCCAGTGCATTAGCCCTGGTCTGGACACATCAGAGTAATTCATACTTACTGGGCAGTGTTGCACTTTTTGCTCTGTCCCGTCAGCTCAATTGTTTTATCTTGTGTCTTCCGTGTTTCCTAAAAGGTTCAGCAGAAATACAGTGACATGATGAGTGTGTGTCCCACAGGAGAAATCTTGTTACTGTGATGAGGATCTGAGGGCTGTGTGTGTGTGTGTCTGTGAGACTAAATAATATCACAACTGAGGCTTGCACACCACAAAACAAGCAAAGCACTGATATTAAATGAATCTTGCAGGTGAATAATTACATTTAGACCTTCCACCTGTATCAGTTCTATGTTACGTCTTGGGAAATTCCAGGCAATATCGACCACTGTGGATAGACCAATGAAGCAGTTTGCTGTTTCGCAGCTTGTCCCCAGCTTAGGACACAAACTTTGAATTTGACCTCCCTCGAAAGGGAAAAAATTACAGATACAATTTGCCTACTGAACTAAAGTGCTGTGTTGGTGATGAGTCTTGTCTATCAAGAATTCGGTATTAGTGTTACAAAATCTCTTACCAGACATCCACCCCAAAAAACAGCTCTGTGTTCAAAAAATGCAAGGGGCTCTGGAAATTTACCTTGTGCCAAAAACAAATCCTTCAGTGTACCCAGTAAACAATACAAATATGCTGTTTACATTACAAAGTAATCTACCAGGAATGCATGCATGTATGTATTTGATTGGCCAGCACAGCGTCCTGCTGGATGACGTTACGCCGTGTTGTATTGCGTTATAACAGTTGAGCCAGGTTTAAGCTATTTGCCAAGTGACCCTGCATGTTGTCCTCTGTGTTTGCACCCCAACTGTCACACTGAAATGATAAAAAGGCTGCACTTTGTCGGCTCACACTGTTGTCTGTCTGAAAAGGGGCCTAAGTGGGTGTTGAGACTGAAAACGGCCCTGTGTTAAAAAAGAAAGAAACTGCAAGATGCTGCAATGATGAGGGTGTGTTGTTTCAGGTACCCATGCTGGAGGAGCATTTTTCCCCATTCTCCCAAGTCTCAGCCAACACTTTTATTAACTGTACTGTTAAGTATGCATAATTTACTGACACACTGAAGTAGTTGTAGTCTTCTGAATTTGAGTTTGAGTTTAAGAAATGTTGGGAGTATGGAAACATTCCAGATGTGGTTGTACAGTGGTGTTTCACAGTTTTTTTTTACCCCATAAACAAACTTTGATGGATTACAGACACCAGATTGTAGTGAGCACACAAGACTGTTTTTTTGGCCTGACGTCGGTGCCGGCTTAAAATAGGGAGTGCCAACTGGACGTTTTGTACACTCCTGTTTGCTTACAACAAAGAGAAAGGGAATAATATGTTTATTAGCATCATAGCTTACTGAATCTGCATGTTTTCCAACATGGGTGTCACAACAGAGTCAATCACTGATGCGACCAAATCATTTTTCACATTCACAAAATGATCCCAGTGTAGAGGCTGGTTGTCATTAAGGGGAAGGACGCTGCAACGTTTGCAGGCTGAAGAAGACAAAACATTGAAGAACTACATAAAGAAATGAGCAGATTTTGATCTGCTTTAGTTTTGTCGACACCGATCTATTAAATTACACATCTCACAAATTAGCCATGGCAGTGCAGTTTTGAAGGTCAGAGTTCAGTTTTGTATTTTCCTTGAAGGTATAGCACACTAAAACAACAAAAGTGTAACAGCGCAGCAGCACATGCATGCTGACATGTAGTTTAGAAAACACGTCTAACTTAAAACATCTTTATATGCGTATTTCAGCGTGAAGATGGATGCACCAGCCTCCGGAGTGATGGGAGAAATGAATAACTCACTAACATCTGGGCAAGCGACAGTAAAGAGGGATTTAGTGTTAGCCCCAGGAAGGCCGGGAGAAGCTGTGTGTCCATTAAACGCTTTATTACAGAGCCAGCAGCCTCATGCTAACTCACTTAGCCCAGTGTGCAGGAGGCTCTGCTCAGTGGCCTGACTGCCTGTCAGACTGCCTGCTACTCAACACACACCGTACTAGAGGCAGCAGCCCCCTTACGCACTCTGGCTAGCTTAGCCTGTCTGATAATTTATCAATTTGTCAATCAAAATACAAAGAGTGGTTTGCACTCAAATGTACTGCAAAAATAAATGGTAATGAAATAATTTTTACTCCATGTAGAATGATGTCCGTGATGCTTTTTTTTTTATTATTGTCAATTTTTAAAAAAAAATAAAGTTCTTAAACACACTGCTGTTCAGCAGGTTACCCTCAAGTTCTGAATAAATAGACTTTCATACCAGCATATGAAAACAGTCATACAAGGCAAGCTGTGTTCCTTTTTTCCTGCCTCTGAACACAATGAAAATAACTGAGGCTCACCAGCCAGATATGGACTTTGACATATTCAAGTCATGCCTATCTTCCTGCTTGTCGATTTTACTCACAGGCCATCAGAGGATTGTTGTGTTTGTCAAATTATTTATCTGTTTTTGGTGTTGGCAATAAATCAGGAACATTATTAAAAACTTAATCAAAACTAAGAAAAAACATACTGGAGCACATACAAGGTGCCTGCATTGCTTCCTCTATCTCTGTGTGAGTGTTTGTTAGGTACAATGACAAATAAATGAGTCGGTGGGCATCTTAAATATGTCTGTTTTAACACTGCCGACCACATTTTAGTTTGGAGAGTTTTGGAAACTATGTGGCAGACACCCTGATCATCTTATCAGGACCGGTTGAGCCAAAATATTATAGTCAGGTCTACATAGCTTTTATGATTTCATCCTTGTGTGTGTACTCCGGTCCCATTGCCATGGCGTCCAATGAATAATCCTCCAGGTACTGCTCCAATATGTTGCCATATTTGTTTCCTGCAGCCCTGGCTGCCTCATATTCAGGTTACTTTCTGTAACTGAGCAACCAACTGCAGAATAGACAATCTGTACATGAATGGTCATGTGATAAGCGTTTTCAGGCATGTTAGTATGGACAGGTATTATTTCTGAAACCGTGTTTAAACACTCGTGTATGGAGATTGTTTTCCCTCTAAAAAGTTGGTTTAAAATGAAAACATGTTAGTGTGGTTGTAGCCATAGTGATGTACAATTACGAAGTTAGTGGGTGGGCAGAATGAGTGTTAATTGGCCATTGCTGAACTTTACCATTCACTTGGAGCAATTTTCCTGTCAAATGGAAGTCCATAATTCACTTCTTAACGCTCTCTTTGGGTCCCAGCAAACTTCTGGGGGAAAAAAATAAATAAATAAAATACCTGTTGCATGCTGAGGCTGAAATTGAAGATGATGAGTGGTGAGACCAAACGAAAGTCAAACACAGTTGAGGGCTGTAGAACCAAAACAATGAGCTGAAAGATGGTAAAATGCTCTGTAGAGCTGTGGGCAATTGCAATCACCTGTCACAATCCTTTGTGGTCACACCCTTGCTCTTCAAATGATGTGAATTTCAATCTCTAAAATTACACACAAACGTAGGCTTTTAATAGGCTCTGTGTGGTTTGTCAGTCACGTTAAACCTTTATTCAGCTGAGAAGGCCATGTTTCAACTCGACTTCCTTTTTAGTAGACTGCATTTTGAGAAGTGACAGATCTATGTGCTAAGGGCCTGTTGGGGCCCTGATTCATATTACACTTGAAACGGGCCAGATAGGAGACTGGTAACAGATCGTCACACCATGACACTATGTGACGGACTGTCTCATTATGTGTCCCCACACTCCATTTAAAACCACTAGCTTCCACTGTGTGTGTGTGTGTGTGTGTGTGTGTGTGTGTGTGTGTGTGTGTGTGTGTGTGTGTGCATAAGTGTATGTGTTGTTAGTGTATTTGCTTTTGCAAATTTGCATCTTGCATATATGTGTGCACATGTACAGCATGTTCTTGAATGAATCTGTACACGCATCTTTGTCTGTCTGTGTGTGTGTGTGTGTGTGTGTGTGTGTGTGTGTGTGTGTGTGTGTGTGTGTGTGTGTGAGAGGGGAGCTCCTGCAGCAGGAAGAATGAGTTGATGCCCTGTGTTTGGCTAATTAAGACAGCAGTCGACAGAGAGAGAGAGAGAGAGAGAGAGAGAGCTGAGAGATGGCAGAGAGGTGCTAATTCATAATTGACGTAATGGATGAAATCTGTCTCTGAGCTTTTTAAGACACACGCAGACACACACTCATACAGACTTGGTGATTTGAGTCTGATTAGCTGGCGCGCACCTTTGTGTGAATGATGAAAATACACACCATTTACCAGAATCCTTAATGAATAGCAAATCTCTCACTCAGTTAACACACACATACGTGTATGCACGCACAACAAAAGCTTGAGTAGACGTGCAGAACAAATACACACATACAGTGCGTCATATGCCTATTAGGCTGCTAAATCAGAGGAATAAAGTTGGCTTGACATTGAGACTTTATTCAGTAAAATCTGATCATATTGTATTAGTTGACTTTCAGAGTGTCCGGGTAAGAGGGGACATCACTCTTCATTTCCTCATCCCCACTGGGAGTTCATTCCTCACAAGTGAGTCTTCTGGGGAAAAAAATAACACTTGCCACTTCTTTTTAAGAGTGAGTCATTACTGTTGTGCACTGAGCATGAACTTGTATTTTCGTAAGTTGTTCACCTTCCTCCCTCAGTGAAAACAAGCCTCATTGTTTTTGGTGAATGACCATTACACACATGACATCCACATCTATTTGAGCCTGTCCATTGAGCTGTCAGGGGGGAGGAACAACACCTACATTTCCAGTAATGGCACCATTGTGTGATTGCTCAACTCATACATCGAGACTCATTTAATGACTATGATTACTGTTATTCTTTATTTTGTTGCATAATTTAGGCATTACACTGAATCACATAGGTTCATTCGTTTTTAAGGCTGTAGGTGTAAATGCAAACCGAGGTGGACATAAGCATGTGTGCAGTTATTGGTGTGTACCTACAGTCAGGGCTGCAGTTACCACTGAGAACACCAGGGTCACCAATTTAGATTTGGCTATTGTTTTAGACAAACACATGCATACACAATTAAACTAAATTATTACTAAATGAATGTATAAATTAAAATAATATAAACATAAAATAAACATTTAACATGTCCTCATCCAATGTCGTCACATATTGTCACTTTCTCAAAGGACTTTTACATTTACAAATTACATGCTAAATATCCTTCTGCGTCTGCTGTTGACATTCCCGAACACTGCAACCAACACCGGGACATAAACAAAAACACTTGGTTGGGTTTAGGCAACAAAAGCAGTAGTTGAGGTTTGGTTGAAGTTTAGGTTAACATCATGGTTTGGCTCGAAGTTCATAAGGAAGGCGAACACCAGGCTGCTGGGATTTGGTGAAAGTCTGGGATTTGTTTGGCCCATCCACCACCCTCCCACCCACCCTATAGGGACTTTCCAGCTCCTTATATTTCGTAGTTACTGGCAGCATTTCAGCCTGACCCCATCCAGCCGTATGTCATACTGCCACAACAGGTGCCGTTCAGCCACGTTATGAACTGATGCCACCCAAATGCATATCATTCTGCTGGGACAGGTGCTGTCTGGCGGACTGATGGTGTATCATTATGTCTGGCTGCGTCACAAACTGATGCCGCCCAACAGCGTATTATACCACTGCAAAAAGTAGCTTTTGGCATCAGGTGTCTAATGCTGAAACCGCTGTCAAAGTAGTAGTATTTGATGACTTCCAAATGAGAATGGACTGATATATGCAGAGCAGTGTGGAGAAGATGCATTAAGACAGTCCCTTGGAACAACAAATAATATAGCTGAAACATAAAATAGAAAGTATTATCTGAAAATAATTACAATTTTTCCTCATATGATGAGTATGATGAAATCATATCACTATACATATATATATATATATACATATATATACACACATACACATACACATAAATTAAACTGAATAAAGTGGAAAAAACAAACAACATTTTCATTGTCACTGACTCTTCTCTTAGTGGTAGTATATTTATTTACAATATTTTGGTCTACACAAAAATCAGTTACTTCACCCCCTAATGACCATTTGTAAATCAGTTACTGAGTGTATTATTTTTGAGGAACACTTTTTTCTCGCATGCCTTCCATAAAGGGAGAATCTACCAGCAGAGAAAATTCTTGATGAACTCATAGGTATCAGGGTTTAACAACAGCGAAACTATAGTAAAACATCAATTGACAAACTCATGCTTGAGTGTTGCAGTTTGATCTACAACACAATGCCACAGATATTTTGAGGGAGCGTGCCATTAGCATGCTGACTGCTGGAAAAGTCCACCAGAGCTGTTGCCCTTGAACTGAATTGTCATTTAACCACCATAAGACATCTCCAGTGTCATTTCACTGCCACGAATTAGGCAGTACATCCAACCAGCTTCAAAACCCCACCAGACGGTTGCGATGATTAACTGCTGTCGGGTCAAGACCCCAGTGAAAAAGGTAAGCGTGCAGATGAGCCTCGTTAGTTGTGCAAACCAGATGTTGCATCAGCTGTCTCAGACTAGCCACCTGAACAGTAAAAACCAGGTAAACCACGTAAACTACAAGGAAGATGGCTTAAAGTAGTGAAATAAACATTCACTTTACGGGCAACAGTTCTGGTGGACAATCCTGCAGTCAGCATGCCAATGGCAAGCTCTTTCAAAACTTGCGACAGCTGTGACATTGTGTGATTCTGTTTCATCATCTTCTTTTTTTCAAATTTGTCAGAAAGATTGTCAGTTTTATATTAATACATCCATCCATTTTCAACAACCGCTTGTCCTCTTGAGGGTCACGGGCAGGCTGGAGCCTATCCCAGCTGACATCGGGCGAGAGGCAGGGTACACCCTGGACAGGTCACCAGACTATCGCAGGGCTGACACATAGAGACAAACAACCATTCACACTCACATTCACACCTACGGACAATTTAGAGTCACCAATTAACCTAGTCCCCAAACTGCATGTCTTTGGACTGTGGGAGGAAGCCGGGGTACCTGGAGAAGACCCATGCTGACATGGGGAGAACCTACAAACTTCGCACAGAAGGGCTCCCACACCTGGGATCGAGCTAGGAACCCTTTTGCTGTGAGGCGACAGTGTTACCCACCACATCACCGTGCCGCCTCTATTATATTAATATATTAAAAATGCAAATAATCCTCTCACCCCAACTTGGTGGGGGGTGGTGTGTGTCTCCATCAAGCTTGGGTTCTCTACCAGAGGCCTGGGGGTTTGAGGGTTCTACACAGTCTCTTAGCTGTTCCTCAGACTGCACTCTTTTGGACAGAGACCTCAGATGTTGCACCTGGAATCTGCTGGAGTCACTCTTCCAGTTTGGGGATAACAGAGGAGATGTGTACATATAGTACAGGCCAAAAGTTTGGACACACCTTCTCATTCAATGCGTTTTCTTTATTTTCATGACTATTTACATTGTAGATTCTCACTGAAGGCATCAAAACTATGAATGAACTCATGTGGAGTTATGTACTTAACAAAAAAAGGTGAAATAACTGAAAACATGTTTTATATTCTAGTTTCTTCAAAATAGCCACCCTTTGCTCTGATTACTGCTTTGCACACTCTTGGCATTCTCTCGATGAGCTTCAAGAGGTAGTCACCTGAAATGGTTTTCACTTCACAGGTGTGCCTTATCAGGGTTAATTAGTGGAAGTCCTTGCTTTATCAATGGGGTTGGGACCATCAGTTGTGTTGTGCAGAAGTCAGGTTAATACACAGCCGACAGCCCTATTGGACAACTGTTAAAATGCATATTATGGCAAGAACCAATCAGCTAACTAAAGAAAAACGAGTGGCCATCATTACTTTAAGAAATGAAGGTCAGTCAGTCCGGAAAATTGCAAAAACTTTAAATGTGTCCCCAAGTTGAGTCGCAAAAATCATCAAGCGCTACAACGAAACTGGCACACATGAGGACCGACCCAGGAAAGAAAGACCAAGAGTCACCTCTGCTTCTGAGGATAAGTTCATCCGAGTCACCAGCCTCAGAAATCGCAAGTTAACAGCAGCTCAGATCAGAGACCAGATGAATGCCACACAGAGTTCTAGCAGCAGACCCATCTCTAGAACAACTGTTAAGAGGAGACTGCGCGAATCAGGCCTTCATGGTCAAATAGCTCCTAGGAAACCACTGCTAAGGAGAGGCAGCAAGCAGAAGAGATTTGTTTGGGCCAAGAAACACAAGTAATGGACATTAGACCAGTGGAAATCTGTGCTTTGGTCTGATGAGTCCAAGTTTGAGATCTTTGGCTCCAACCGCCGTGTCTTTGTGAGACGCAGAAAAGGTGAACGGATGGATTCCACATGCCTGGTTCCCACTGTGAAGCATGGAGGAGGAGGTGTGATGGTGTGGGGCTGTTTTGCTGGTGACACTGTTGGGGATTTATTCAAAATTGAAGGCACACTGAACCAGCATGGCTACCACAGCATCCTGCAGCGACATGCCATCCCATCCGGTTTGCGTTTAGTTGGACGATCATTTATTTTTCAACAGGACAATGACCCCAAACACACCTCCAGGCTGTGTAAGGGCTATTTGACCAAGAAGGAGAGTGATGGAGTGCTGCGGCAGATGACCTGGCCTCCACAGTCACCGGACCTGAACCCAATCGAGATGGTTTGGGGTGAGTTGGACCGCAGAGTGAAGGCAAAGGGGCCAACAAGTGCTAAACACCTCTGGGAACTCCTTCAAGACTGTTGGAAAACCATTTCAGGTGACTACCTCTTGAAGCTCATCAAGAGAATGCCAAGAGTGTGCAAAGCAGTAATCAGAGCAAAGGGTGGCTTTTTTGAAGAAACTAGAATATAAAACATGTTTTCAGTTATTTCACCTTTTTTTGTTAAGTACATAACTCCACGTGTTCATTCATAGTTTTGATGCCTTCAGTGAGAATCTTCAATGTGAATATAGTCATGAAAATAAAGAAAATAAATAAATAAATATATAGTCATGAAAATAAAGAAAACGCATTGAATGAGAAGGTGTGTCCAAACTTTTGGCCTGTACTATATATATATATATATATATATATATATATAAGTCTGTCTATCTATCTATCTATCTATCTATCTGTCTATCATAGATAGATAGATAGATACCCAGACTTGAACCCAGAAACAAGAAATACAGACAGCCAGGTTAGAGCAAAACTTCTTGTCAACTTTTATCCAGCAGCAAAACCAGGAAACCAATCAGTATAGGCAAAGCAAGGAATGATCAAACAGAGAAACAGGCAGGTTCATGCAGGTAGAATAAATGATGCTGACAAGCTAGGGCAGATTTGGCTGACACAATCTGGAGTAAACGAGTTGAAGTTAACCGGTATAAGTACTGTATATACTACTGGGCTGATTAGGGAAAATTGAGAGCAGGTGAGTAGGAGGGTGGAGAAAGTCAGGTGGTGTAAATGCCAATAGAGGGGTTGCTGCAGAACAGGAGGGAGGGGCTGGATATTAAATGACACGATAGTAATAGAGCATTACAACAGAAGAAACATCTACGCTGGAGTTTTAATGGTCACAGTCGCATATTGTCATTTTTGATTGGTTGACAGCCTCAAGGGAGTGGGGTCTTTCCTAATTTGAGTAAAATATTGGCAATTTGAGGCCTTGCATACAGTAAACACAGGAATGGATAAAAATACATGCATTTGATTTTTCTGCATTGCTTTGAGATCTTCAAAACCAGATACAAAAGAGGTCATGCTTGTTATTTTATTTGTATTCTACGTGTGACTGCAATCCAGATACATATTACTATGTGAACACATGGCAGACAGGGAGCAATGGAAAATAATGCAGACTCAGATTTCAATAAATCCAGCAACAGGAATCACATGACAGCCATTTCCAGGCCAAGTGTGTGTATGGAGCGATGCAATCTTACGAAATCCTATCTTTAACATCAGGTCTTAAAACTCAGGGTGAAATGACAAGTGTCACCACAGCCAATGGCTATTCTCCAATCTTTTTTTTCTGACATATGGATGGATCCTGTCTTTCAGAGCGTATTGTGTGATTGTAGGCTATCACATACTGTCAGTGCGGGCTGACGTGTTAGATACACTGAATACAGAATCGGCTTGTCTGCAGTGTGCTGAGGCTGTCTTTGACAGTGTAGCGCTGTCTGTGTCACACTCTAACAGACAGCCAAATAACCCCTTGGCAGTGTAAACAAAGAGAGATTACACCCTGGTGAGTGGAAGGAGTCTGCCTGTGTGCTCCCAGCATTGAGGGGAGAAACTGACGATGGGTGGTTGCAGCAGAAAAAAAGAGACAGTGAGGGAGAGAGAGAGAGAGAGAGAGAGAGAGAGAGAGAGAGAGAGAGAGAGAGAGAGAGAGAGAGAGAGAGGGAAAGGGAGGGAGATAGCAGGAAGACAAACACTCACTGAGATGCCAAATATAGAGGATAATGGTTAAAAATACCCAAAATGCACACAAACCTCAACCTTTCCTGACTCCTTTTAGCGGATATAATTGGAGTAGCACCTAATGGCTGCTAACATTTGGATCGTATTTGAAGTTGAATATGTATATTGTGTGTTATTTTGCACAATTTTAGTTTTTGCTGCATTTAAACCTGCATATATAAGACAAACAGAAACCCTGTAACTGACAAAGCACCCACACCCCTGATTCATAGTCCCAAAAAAAGAACTAGTTCAAGCCGATGTGGCTGATGTTCAGACTTGTTTATTGTCTATTACAGTCTGTAATGATTTGTTCATAAATCTCCTGCAAATATTTATATGAACTGGCCTCAGCAGTGCTGGTAGCTGTGTTGTGTGAATTGACAGTTGCACTACCTATGCCAGTGTCATGTCAAAGTCTGTTTCCCCATTAACCACGCTCATGTTCGTTAGTTGTAAATGGGTATGATCAGTTCACCACTGACCAAAAATATCAACAGATTCAATACATATGCTCTTTTATTTGCATAAAACGGTGTAGTTGTGTCAGTTACGGTGAGAGAGAGATCACCTAAAGCTACATAAACAGTAAGAAATCTTCCGCCAAATAATCACAAACTAGCGGAGCTTTCACGCTGCTGCATGGTAACTCACCACCTCTAGTCATTTCAGTTAGGGGAAGGCAACACAGGGCAAGCACTTTCAAACACAGCTACAAGGATATGAAGCAGATACCGCCCACGTAAATGCAAACAGATTTTGCGCTGTCGTGTAGAGTACAGTGCTGTCGGTTTCCACTTGGCTTTGACCAATCAAATGGTGGGCACTGCGGAATTAGAAAGCTGAAAAGATGGAGGAGCTGATGTTGTCGGTGTCTGAATACCCTAAAATGACAGCGCTAGCAACCAGAATTGAAACTGGGCCTGGGATAAAAATTTCACCAAACTTAAAATAACTATGATCTGTATTTCTGTTGTCTTGCTACAGTATGCAGCTACAAGCTAGCTTGCACTATTGCCAATGTTCAGCGAAATACCTGCCTGTCATCCTAGCTGTGGACTGTGGTGGCAGCAGACACCTAAAAAATGCTTTGCTTTTTGGGGGAAAGCTCCTGCAGGTTGATGGTTTTCAGGGCTGTTACTGCATGGCAGTGTGAAAGCAGCTTAACTCATATATTCGGGTCTCTACAACTGAACTCCCACTCCTGTGGCAAGTGATGTCCTCCTGCCTGGAAGCCACACCTATTGACTGCCTGCATACAGCTTAAGAGGACAGGGACAAACATTGTGCTGTTGAATGGATAATGCATAGATTTCTTGATTTTTCCCTGATGATCTGAATAGGTTGCTAAATTTTTACGTCACCACTCAGAAATTAAGTCGCAATCTAGCAAGAAATTTGCCAAGCTGGCAACACTGAAAGTCAACATGGGTATTATCAAAGTGATCAAGAAGTGATCTAATCTAATTAACGTTGTGTTTTCAGGCTGCTGAGAAAGAAAATATGTTTAAGTCTTTCATCCCTTCTTTATTTATTATATTACAAAACTCATCAGATATTTGCAAAAATGTTACAGACACAACCACTGTTACGTCACTTCTTGATTTATGGACTCCCATTTTGAAGCATTGAATTTGGCATGTTGGCCATCGCTACCTTCACCATCACCCCCGTTATTGGAGCCATTAGTGAGCATAATTGGGCGAGAGGAAGCAGCTGTGGAGGAGTGAGGGAAGGATCTGATCTAGACTGTGGTCATGCCTCACACACAGCCTGTCAATCAAAGACGGCATGCCTGTAACTATGTATAGCTTTAAGCATCAGTGTTTTTTTGTTTTTTTTTTGTACCAGGCTGTAAACATGTTTATTTATGCTGTAAAGTTAAGCATTTTAACATGGGGTCTTTAACGATTGACCTGCTTTTGGAGCCAGCCTCAACAGGCCATTAGAGGAACTGCAGTTTTTGTCACTTCTGTGTTGGCTTCATTTATCAGCCCTGGAGGTTGACACTTGGATGTGTGGTGATCACAAGCAGTAGAATCTATGCAAACAAATTTCTGCTTCCAGTGTAGCATGAATTAAAAATCAAAATAATTGAGTCTGAACACATCCTTGTTGAAATGTATAAGGTCAGATCACGAGCTTGAAACATTAAAAAGGCTGAGAAATAGTGTTTTCAACTAACTGAGCTAACATCAGCCTTCTTAGCTAACTAGCTAAAGCTAATTAAATCTGCGTGTGACAGCTATAATTTTAGTTGTCAAATTCAGTGGTTGCTAGCTTGTCAGGTGCCTGCTTTTGTCCATCTGTGTCTAAAATCAAGGACCCAAAAATGACTAAAGATTTTGAGTACTAGATCTGTCATCACTGCTGATGTATACTGCTGGAGTGCTTAGCAAACACTTAGTTGGCTTTTGATACGTTTACCATCCACTCTGTCTGCAAAAATGCCTCAAACACAGATACTGACAAATAAGCCTCCAAAGACATACGAAATAAACCACTTTCTGAGAACTATCCAACATACAAAGCCCAGTGCTCAGACAACATTGCAATAGAACTGCTCCACATAGCAATGTTGTGATGAGCAGCAGAGATGAAGTGTGTCATTTAGCTGCTGCTCTTATTAGGTCCTGGTCGTTTTCGATCATCACCATTACCTGCAGTGCAACGTATCCCAATGAATGAGAAGAGGAGGGGACAGAGTGTGTGCTATAACCATCAACTCTGTGCTTGTGTGTGGATATGTGTGTGTATGTGTATACTCTAACCTTGCTGTCTTCCTGGGCCAGCTGGGGAACATCAGAGTGTTTGTGTCGGTGGAGCATGATTGAGATAGTGTCATCCCGCCTAGCCTGGAGCCCAAAGTGCATTATGTGTATGTCACACCATTATCCTAGACATTTGGCATATCTGAAAAGGAACACTGCCTTCTTTCCATTTCTCTCTCCCTCCCACTCCTAGACTGAATAGTTCATATGTTATCGCTTGAGAGCTCTCTGTTTCAACATACTCCTCTCTTCCTTAAATCACCAGTCTCTAGCTTATGGCTGCAGTTCTGATCCCTTAGATCCTCTAGCCCCTTGTAGTCAGTGTGTACAACACTACATCGTATAGATTACTCATCTGTCAGCACTGTTGATAGGTAACATGTTTGTCACAGTGCAGTATTTATTATGCTGGTAATGGGTAACAACAGACATAAGATAATATTTCTGTATATTCTGTATCTGTATTACTTTGACTTTTTCACATTAACCTTTCAAAATATCCGCCTTTAGTCAACGTCAAGTCCAGGCCCACAATAAATTGGTCTGGGAAATGTACTTTCTTTCTGGTGGATGCATTTTGACTGATCCTGATCACTCACAGGTCGGGTGGTATCAGATATCCCTTTTTTTCCTGGAAACTGATCCTAGATTAGGTGCTTAGACCCCAGTTGGCACTGTTCCATAGCTGCCCTTTTCTGTTACCAGAGAAGGTCTGGTGATAATTTCCATCTAACAAAGTCCATGTCATGACATGATTCATTGTGAACAGTAGTCATATAAGGACCAACGTGCAGATAGAGGCAGGGAACTGATGCCGTGCTTAAATTAAGTTTTGTTGACTCGGCAAACAACAATCATAACGGCAAACTGACCTAACAAAACTAGTCTTGAACTTTCAAAAGGTATGTTTCCATCCAACTCTTTTTAAGCGCATTTTTAATTTGTGCATAAAAAACCTGAGTGGAAACAAAAACAAAAGTTTTAAATAGTGCAAAAAATAAACTTTTGGGGGATGTGAAAAAGTTGGTGTATCAAAGCAAGGTAAATAAGACTAGGTTCAATGGAAATGGAAACAGATGATGATGATGATGATGATGATAATGATGTAACATGATTGTCAATGCATGGGCACAGTGTATCCTCATATAACAGTATGCATGATATCTAATTAATTTGTGTCTCACAAAGGTAATATTAAGTTATCTAGGCTACTTGATGCAAATTTACCTAAGTTAGGTTAAGGCAAGTAAAGGTACATTAGGAAAAGAACCTTGCTGACAACGCACCTTAAAACAACTGAAAGTTCACTTGGTTTCACATAGGACATGATCAGCAGTCACCTGGGGGAAATTTTTTGTTTTGTCTCCATACATAGAGTTTTGCTTTTTATACTACTTCCTTTTTCACTCCCATCAGTGCGTTGGTCAAGTGATCGCAGCCTTCCTGATTATGTGGGTTATATACGAATCAGTGGCTCATGATAATATGTATTTTATACAAATGGACTTAGCTACCATGACATTACCCATTGGTTTGTGGACTCCCATTGTGAAGCTTCAAGTTTTGCATTACACACAGCCATCGTTATCTTCACTTTTTGGTGACAGAAGTGACAATATTTGGACAAGAGTCTGGTGCTGTGGAGGAGTAAGGGGTGGATCTGACTGAGAAGCCGAGGACACTATCAGCAGACAGCCTGTCACTCAAAGCGGCCCGGCCTTAATTATGTGTAACTTTAAGCCTTAACAAAATGGAAATGGATGAGTTATATGAAAATTCACCAACCGTACGTTGGCATGAAGGGTAAAATTAACTATAGAGACCAAAACTATTTTTTCATACCAGGCTGTAAAAATGTTTATTTATGCTATAAAGTTGGGCATAGTACATCCATTATTTATTATTTTATATTTGTCTGAAGTTTGACTGGTGCTCCTTTAATTTAACTACGCCATTTCATTGTGTCCTCTTCTGCAGTGGCACCTTTCTGAAGAATCGGCACCATCCACTACATTTCTGGATGAACAAACTACCATTATCGCATAACAGTGGTGGATGGAAAAGCACATAAATCTCTATTTTCTAAGACTAATAAGACAAAAAAATCTATAGGTCACTTGCTGAAACTTCCCATTGGAGGCACATACAATTCTTGTCGCCTCTCTTTCAGCTCTGCTAAATTTTGGCTAATTTAACTAAGTTTTACTGGTGCTTTTGGACCATGGTGCCATGTGGCTGCCAGTTACTCATCGAGATGAGAAAATCAACCCACCAGTCTATAAACTTTCCTCCTGCCAACTTCTGCTAGCTAGCCAGGCCAATATTTTCAAATGTAAAAATCAGTAAAAATTCAGGAAAATATGGAGAAGATGGGGCACCAGCTAAACCGGTGTCCTGCTAGCCATTGTACATGGCCACTGAACGTTAACTAATAAACTGGGTGACCCCCAAGCTGCATCAGTTATCAGTGGGATATCAGGAACTGTAATGTACTTTGATTCGCCAAAACTTCAAACAAAATCCTGGGTCGTGCCTGTCAACCAGGTGACTCTTTTTCTATGTGTCGAGCTGACAGAGCAGAGGACTCTGGTGAGAAAAGGAGAGGAGCCGAGTGCTTTACGGTGAATAAGGGTTGGTGTGATGGTGGAAATGAGAGGTGTTGTCCCAGTCCTGCTGTGAATTACTGAATCCGTTCAGAGGAGGCTGCAGTGTGCTGCTGCCAGCGTTCGGGAGGAGCAACCATGCGGCTGTCTTGTTGAGGTCGGGATGTGTGAACAGATAAATCATTCAATTATAAATCAGCAGCCAACAATGTCAGAGGAGGAGTTAATGAACAATATAAATGTGTATGTATTATTCCTCCAGAATAAAAGGCCATATCAAGTATTTGCATGTGTGTTTCTTTGTTGTTGTTGTTGGTTGTGTTTGTCTTGTTTATGAAAAAAGGAGCATTACTGACTAATTTATGTTTTCTCGAAGAGTTTACCTGTATGTACTCAAGTAATGTTCCTGAATAATATATTTTATATATATATATATATAATATATATATATATATATATATATATAATAAGGAATCATATTCTAGATAGAAATACATGACAGAGGATGAAAACTTTTGCTAGAATCCAAAACCAAAAAAACATGCAGATAAACCAAAACATGAAGCTACACAATCTCTGAACTGTCTCCAGAAATCTTTCCTAACAGAATATTATTTTTTGTTCTATCACCCTAAACCCACCCCTCTAACACTAAACATAGCCATATTTACTTACAGAAGAGTACTGATGCTTAGAGTTTAATTCTTCCTCTCAGTGGTACTCTGTTACTGCTAATATCTAAAGTTGCTGTTGGTCTCCACAGCACTGATTTAATGCCTGGCCATGCTCACTTAAAAGGAACCACTCAGCAGTTTAGAAACCAACATGTTCAGCAAACACTAAGTTCTTTTATGTAAGATAATAATGCAAATGCTTGAAAAAAAGTTGCATGAATCCATTTATGTTAACATAGCAGTGCTATTAATATAACAGTCACACTGCAAACTCCCTAACTGTAGTCATAAATAAGGTTTCCACTTTTGGATCCTAACTGGGATTTTGGGGGGGGGGGCTCGTCTCTGTCAGTTGACTTACAGTCAACTATCTGTTGATTTCCAAACGGGCCTACAATATGTGGCTTCTCCTACAATGATTTCCCCCTACCATTCTGTTCCTATCAGGGGCTATCTGTGTCAACAGACCCTACTCTCTCCTACATCTCCCTCTGTCAGGGGCTATCTGTGTCAACCCCCCCATCCCCCCCACCCCAACTGCTAATAGGCCTGTCAGCGTTGGTCCATGGCAGGGTCGAACCACGTGACAGCACTGGACGTCAGAGCCGTTGCCCATTAGCGAGCATGACTTGCCTGTAATGTCAGCACCATGACACGCCTGATTCACTCGCTTACACACTGACCATGATATCATATTAGCCGAGAGGTCAAGGAGGAGTGACCCTAATGAATACCAATAGGATATGAGACGTTGAGTGGCACAAGGTTTGGTGTCAATTGCCTGGTTTTTGAAATTGCTAGTGAAAATTTTACCACCTCTGCAGAAACCAGAGATATGGAGAGGTCACGGTAAGCTTTAACAAACGGGGAAAGAGTCAGCAACAAGATGATTAATTAGTTAACAATTTATATTAATGTTCATTGAAAGACCTCCACTTAGAGCGCAATTAATTCTAATTAAAAGAGCGGCTACGGTTATGTCGGCAAGTAAAAAAACCTTACAATATAATCAAGCTAATTAAATGGGGGTGGTCTGAAACCCTGCAGTTATCAAGAACCGATGATGCCTGAAAATCAAGTGAAGTTGATCCATGTGTTTATGCACGAACACATAAAACAGCTAGTTTTACAAACAAGTCACAGCAGTATCTCAATTCATTACAAGTGCAGGAGATTACACAATGAAAAACAACAGATGAGGATCATGGAGCAAACCTAAATCATGCGTTCCTAGGTTGGAGAGTACTGTGCGTGCATATCAATCCCAGACATTTTTCCGTCTTCCTTTATTTCTCTGCCCTCCCTGTTTTGTTCAAGTTTGAAAATCCCCATAAGACAGCGGGAGATTGACGTTTGTTCAGCAGAGTTCACAGTGGAGGAGCTGGTGTGATGCACTGAGCCCACCCAAAACTGTCAAGGCCGACAAACAGCTCGTCTCCTCGCTGACGCCAGCTGAGATATCACTACACGTGTCACTGCAAATGGACCACATCCTCTGTGTGTGTGTGTGATAAGGCCACTCACCTCCATATGACCTGATCTCTCTTTCCCCCTCATCCTACATCCCCACTTTTTGTCACTTTAATCCAATATGCCCTCCTTCCTCCCCACTCTACACCGCCACTCCTGTGGCACACACATGCATGCAAATGTTAAAAACTCTTAGATAAGACTCCCTGCGCCAGTCGCCCTCCGCTACTTTTACTCACTGTGACAACCTTCTGTCCGTCAAACGCCACAATTGTCGTGTTGCCGTCGCCTTATGTCTGATGGTGTTCGGTGTCACGCACCAGCTTTAGCTTGTCACACTCCATCTGTCTGTTAGCCTGTCACTACTCTGCGGCCCCGCTTTCAATCAAGCCTGTCAGTCAGCTTGTCCCCGAGCCGTCTTTTGGTCTCCCCGTCTGTCAAACGCCAATTTAATTTGTTCATCAGTTCGTGAGTCCTTTCGCTGGTTCCTCTCAGTATCATGGGACCCACTTGAAAACAACCATACGCTAACACTTACATAACTGACTGACATCCCCTGATTGAACCTGTTCAGCGGTGACATGTCCCAGGCTACCTTGATCTCATGGCTGGTTTGGGGAATGATGGAAGTGGGTGGGAGGAAAACTCAACTTCATTCCCTTTCTCTCTCTTATTCTCTCTCTCTCTCACTCTCTCTCTCTCTGTCTCTTTTTTAATCTAACTTTGCGTGTCAAAACGTCAATTCCACACCGAGGGGATGTGACAAGCTCCAGGGCCCGGGGGGGACGGCTCCAAATAGAGGGCCCTGGTACAAATTGATTTTGATTTTCCTCCAAATCAGTCAAAGTGTTTAGCTTTAATGCGAGCTGATCAGAGAGCCACTTGGAGCACGACAGGACGAGGAGAGCGGGACAGTAACTGGGGAGATTAGCCCTGTCACTCCAGAGATCAGTGCCCATCACTGTTGCTCACACACACAGGGACACACACACACACACTTAACATTCTTGATTTCTCTCAACACACACACACACACACACACACACACACACACACACACACACACACACACACACACCCCCACTTAACATTTTTGATTTCTCTCAACACACACATATACACAAACATACAGTGGCACACATGAAATTGTCATTTGTCGCACTTATGGTTTTTACTCTTGTGTACATGCTTGTAAAAACCACACAAATATAATGATTTGAAGTCCGTACAACCACACTTTCACTCTCTCCACACACTTGCACAAACACACACCTTCTCTTCTTATCACTGTATCTGTCAGCTGTGTAGTGCAGACAACAAGGTAGAGCACAGTGGATCTTTTACATAACACCACTGCAAACTGCAGAAGAGTCACGCACTCAAAAACACACTCTCAAACACACACCACTGTCTTTTCCTGTGGCCTGTGTAGATGATACTGGGTAAGTGAGTGGAGTGTAGCTCTGCTGACATTGTCATACATATTCAGGGAATGCTTATCTTTTAACAGTAGTTTGTTTATAGCAAGAGTCCACATGAACACATTTTAATGCTTTCTTTAACCCTGCAGGTGTACTCATAGTGCATTCTCATAACACTGCTCTGCTAAAGGGCATTTTGATGGAAGCTGCTGTTTACAAAGTGGTCGGCTGGGAAAGTGATGCTCACTTTCTCACTCTTCTGATAAAACTTGGCTAGAAATGCAACCCAAAAACTGTTAGCGGCAGGGGTGTTTAAAGTTTTTATGTTGCATGGAGAAAAAGTGTTGGTCCTTGGCTGTGAGAATTTTATTTTACTGTAAAGCCCCTTTTACACTGGACAAAACCCCCACAGACAACCACTAACATCTGGCCCTTGAATGTAATAGTAAAAGGACACAATTGGCATTGACTCTCGCGCATCTGCAGCAGTCGTAGGTATTTATCGGCCCCAGCTCCTATTGACTTCAAATGGCAGTGGTGTAAACACAAATGGTCACATGGTCACACAAATTTTAGCCCCAGTGCCAGTGCGATGCGATGACAGGCCACCACTACATACCATCCATCTACATCCAAGCAGAACTTGAACATTGTTCCAAGTTTGAGTTACATTTACAGGAAAGACGTAACCACTCTAACATTTTCAGTGACCTCTATGCTGCTTTGTACTGTTTACTAACCTGTCAGTGACATCAAATGTGACACACCAGAAAACAAACAAAGAAACAGAACAGAAAGGCATCCTTGTCTTGGTTTACTGGCGATGGGAGAGCAGTCTTTTATATATTTTGACAGGTTTTGTCCCTTTAAAAAAAATGCATACCCGTACTAATTTTGGTGGGAAAGGGGTGTAAGAAATCTTAACTTGTGTGTTGTTTGCGTTTTTGTCACTCAGCCAATGTTTTTCATGGATCCCCAACATTATTGTGGGTTTGACACAACTGTCATAACAGTTTATATAAAAATACTTAGAGGTGCCATATGTTATTCTGGAGAAAGAGTTGATTGTTGAATCTCATTCCCAGGTCATCAAATACCAATGCTTTGGGTTGGCAGAACCACCAAGCCAGAGCATCGGTATTTAACAACCCTGAAATGAAACTCATCAGTCAACTATCTTTCTCCAGAGCACTTTTAACAGAGACCAACTTAATCTCAATAAAGGAAAATAGACAGCATATATTGTTAATATTTTCCATTTACCATTGTCATTTTGGTAAAACAAAGTTCAATTATAATCAAGATATGGTGGAATAAATCATGTTTATCTTGAGCAAACAAATAAAACAAAGTTTCCATCAATAATAATGTTTTTTTGCTTCAAACTGAAAGAATAAACAGAAAGCATGCATGTAAATTATTGACAACAAACTCATGTTGGTCTACAACCAACATCAAGGACAAAGTTTTAGACATTTTTGGGACATTAGGGATCTATCATCAATATTACAAATTGAATATTCAGAATTGATGACCCTGTTCTCTGTACTTAACAGCTGAGCTTGAAGCTTGTATTTCAAACAGTTTCTAGCAGCATCTAGCAGCTTCTGCTTCAAGAGCTTCTCTACCAGCTTGTGAGAAGTAAGTTGTTGTGACCATATCCCTACATAATGTCCAACACAACCTGCATCCCGTTAATTCTTCTCCTGGGTGACTTGCAAGTTCCATGCATTTGATGAAGCAGCATCAGAGGCATCCCAGGTCTTAATTCCATATTTGCAGTTTGGGATGGCGACTGAAAGGACAGTGGTCCCTGAATGGCATAAGCTGCTCATCAACAGTCACATTGGGCCCAAGGGTGTAAAACAGGGTTAGACATTCCACCCTCTTTTACCACACTGACCTGATTGAAGCTAACTTAAAGTTTTCCAGAGACACTGTTGCCCGAAAAAATTATCTTCCATTTTCTCCATCCCTTTAGGAATTCTGTAGATTCACCATTTGATCTCCTTCAACTTTTCTCCAAAAACACACCTTCCCTTCATATTAGTGCAGCTCACCCCAAGTTTACAAGCTTGCTTCCTGTCTTTTATAACCACCAAGAACCAAGTACAACTGCAAAGTTAGGATGTGACAAACACAGTCAGCAAGTTCTTTCTTGTTGAGATTAAGTTGAAATCAAGTTTACATTGAAGCAACATACACGTACCTATTATTTAGCAAGACATTGCCTTTTAACAGCCTACACGTCAAGTCCCGTGTGTACTTTGTTCATCATCTGAGAACATGAGGTTTCCACTCAGTCAGAGTAAGAACGCACGTCCTGGTCATAGTTCAATTATAAAATCCAAGCGCACCACGGAGCATCTTTCCCGCCTGGCTGCTGACAGTGCTGTCAGCTGAAGAGCCAATCATACCGAACAGTACTAACATTAAGCACTGGACCAGAGACCGACAAAGCAGCAAACAGAAACAAGTCACGCTGCGCTGCGTCACCCTGCCCTCCATCACACTTCCCTCTGTTTCCATCACAGTTAGTTTTTGTAGTTAGGTAATTTTGAGACAAGCATTGGTTTGTAAAAGTTTACAGCCTTAGTTGTACTATGTACTATGATCACAATATTCCTATTTATTATTCAACTAGCTCAGGTGATTGGCTGACACTTGAAGCCCCCCGTGAGTTTTTGCAAATGTCCAATGTCAGTCGTCTTGTTCAGCGACAGGACTGCATTTGAATCATTTAGAAATTCACTCTAAAATATTTGAAGGTGTGTTCAGATGAAACACCAAAAATAGCCTATGTTACAACTGTGTCACTGCTACTTGTAGCTAGCTTGCAACATACAGAACATACAAGTGATTTTAGAACTTGCAAAAAAATTAAGAACATTCTGCTAAAGATGAAGCATTTTTATTTTGTGCTGACAAGTCTTGGACTCACTTTGTATTTGACTCAATTGTCTGCATCTTTTCATTTACTATTATACATTTGCCTTTTCATTTTGCAGTTAGCTTGAACATGCCTTAATACTTGGGCTGTACCTTTTGGCTATTCAATACAACGCCCTACAGTTCTCAAAGATGTGTATTTTTTGGGGGAGCTCCTCAGTGGGCAGTTCAAGGTGTCCCTAGAAATGTTTGGCCCGAAAATGCCTGATATTTTCAAATCTCTAGTGCATAAATAACTTTTTGCTCAGTGCTACATCTTCATTGTTTTCACTTCTGAAAAGTCAACATAAATCAATAGATGACTTGAAACTCTGACATGTTTTCTCTGACATGTTATCTTTTGTTGTTGAAGACAACATGAGGATCCAGTTTTGAGCATGCTTTGATTTCATTTTGATTCATACTTTTCTAGAAGGCACATGACTGGTCGCACACCATCACCCCGCAGCTGAGAAAGTGTAACACTGGGCATGGGGACGGACAAGATGCCCCTAGCCTCACCACTCAGTACATCTCCTTGCGCCAGTGTCTGCTCATTTGCAAGAGCTTGATGGCCTTGAACTCTCTGAATGGATGGGAAGTGACAGCATCAAAGCCTGAGCTGAGCCAGTCAAACTTCACAGCCCCTCCTGTCAGCAAGAAAATCCCACGAGGAGGGAGGGAGGGAGGCAAGGAGAGAGAGGGAAGGAGAGAGATAGAGACAAAGGAGAAGTTTTCACAGCTCAGCCCATCATTGCAATGCACCAGCCAAGCGCTTCCCATTACCACGGACCATGCCAACTTAGTGGTCTTCAAACACTAAGAGGTAAAAAGCCTCTTGCGTGACAGCAACATTGCTCTTTGAATATATGCATACATATCCATACAGCCATATATTTCTTACTCCTACCCCTGATCTCACTTTCATGCCAGTTTAAGTCGTGTTATGTTTTTTATAGACTTTAAAAGGCCGGAGAGAGGATCAGAGGCCTGTTTCCCATGAGGTCAGCACTTTCCTCCAGCGCCAGGGATGAGCTTTAAGGTGCCTTGTAATGTGCAAGGAGACGGGATCTAATAGATTGATACACAGGTTTTGACATGCTATTTGAGCGTGCAGGCCCGCTGTAATTGGCCACGTCATCATGCATTAAATTAACGATATATAGAGGAGTGCCCTGAGACGAGTGTCTTGGCCCGATCCGTCAGCCATCAGAGCAAAGTGCATGTGACAGGCCTCTCTAAGAGGAGGAAGAGGAGAGAGGGGGAGAGGAGGAGGGAGGTGCTTTTTTAAAGTATTACTCTGATTGACATCTGAGCTCAAACTCTTTGTCTCTTGCTCTACTCGCTGTCTTTCTTTCCAGTCATCTAGAAACCATCCAGCCATCAGGGAGTCATTCACACCTGGTATGCCAGAATAATGTACTTAACTAGTTTACAGGATAGAAAACCACAAGTACTCTCAATATTGAGGAACTACCGAAATAACTGTTCAAAACCAAAAGTAAACTGTCAGTACTTTTAAGTTAAGTTCACTCAACTCTTTTACATAGTTAACCAATTGACAGCTTAAAGATGCCTCAAAGTATGGTCTTGACTATCTTTCTTTATTGGTTTTTAAGGAGGGTCTGCTCAAAGAAAATGGTTTATTACAACTTCGGAATTTTGTTTTTGCAACTCTGGCCATTCATGCAGTTAGTAAAACATAGTACTCACCAAAGCTACAACTAAAATCTCAGAATAAGGCAACAAGCACGACTGGCCAGATGACCATACAAACCCAGAGTGATATGTATTTGAGAGAAAGTAACATTAGAGAAATGTAATGTTACTGAAAGAACAGTAACATTACAACACACAATGTCCCACATAACATATAGCCAGACTTCGTGGTTCAACTTTAACCTATCACATATGCCATACTGGTGCGAACTCATGGTTATCCTGTGCAATAACAAAAATTTGTTTGTTATTGCACAGACTTTATGATCATTACATAATACAAGTTCCCTCTTAATTTAATTCTTCAAACATTACCCAGTGTACCCAAATCTGTCATCAGGAAAGGGCCAACGCCCTCATGCTTTTAAGATTATATTACATTCAACTTTACTGTTATTGCACACAGTAAGTGTGAAAAAAAAAGTTTAAAAAAAGTAAGTAAAAAACGTTTTAGCATCTAAGCATGCTTAGATGCTAGATTGTCAAAATGACATACAAACTTTATGTCCACTTGACACAAAAACTCATCCTTTGTGAGTGTAACATAATGTTTGTGTTAAGTCAACAATTTTTAAGTTTTGAGTTAATTTGACTAAAATCTATAAAGCCAGTTTTACCTAATTAGTTTAAGGCCAACAAACACCACCATCATTGTGCACTTAACATATTGTGACGTGTTGGGGCTAAATGGGTGAAATTTCCCAGCATGCCGCGAGACAATGTGTTTAAGCCAAAGAAAACTGTCTTTAAATGTGTTCTAAATTACTCACGTTACCCATTACACAGGGATTTGTGTTTATGTATTTCTTAATGGTTCTATTGGGTTACAGTTAATGTGGTGATAAAAGACATTTTGCACAATGAGTTAAGTCGAATACAACAGTGACCTGCTGCCTCTGTGAATAGCAGAGTATCTAACAAAAAGTTGTGCTCAGGTGAAATAAAGAGCACCTCCTGTTCAGTATTCCTCTCTTTGCCTTATTCTAGCAATCAAGCAACCTAAGGTTGCCACAATTAACTTTTATAGTTCAATGACATTGAAAAAAATTGTTGTAGAATGTGTACACAATGTTTTTATGTTTATATGACATAGAATTAAAAGCTCCAATGACAACAACAACAAAAAAGTTGCTAAACTGACACAGAATTCCTATCAGAAAACATGTGGTGTTTATTTTGTGTCTGGTATACTCAAAACTTTTATGTTACTGTATTAAACTAAAAGTTTTAAATACAAGCTGTTTCTAGAATAAATTAATGAGCGAATATGGGGTTTACGATGCAGTGCAAAGTCTAGCACTGGTTCGGTGCTAACCACTATAGTGATATATATAGATTAGCACAGTGGTGTAGTCTACATGATACGCAGGTATACGCCATATACCCACTTAGAAAGCTCCAGGATTTGTGTATACCCACTTTGTGACAGAACTTAAACTTCAGTGATTTTGTTTCGCAAATACCGGGTAAATAACTGCAATAAAATACATTTTGCAGGGTAATGCATCTCCTCTTTTGCCCCCATTCATAAAATTCACCCTGTGCGCTCTACCGCTAATCAATTATGTGTGAATGCACGTAGCCTACTGTATGCGTTAGTGAGTGTAGTGGTGCTTATGGGGTGTCGGTCTGGGACGTGTGTGTATGAGGCTGGGAGGGAATCATCACAGTATACCCACTACAATAAACTGGACTACACCACTGGATTAGCAGTGTCCCCAACTAAGAATTTATATGGTGGAATCTCATTGGTCAAGCTTTGCATATTGTTGACTGACTGACATGCAATTTATGGTTCTGTGTTGAATCAACACATAGGTTACAGCTTGTAGGCTATTTGTGAAACGGAGCTTGTAGGCTATTTACTTTCAGTTCACAGATAAGAAACAATGAATTGTGAAGACAGTAAAGCCTCCACTAAAATAGCATTTTAAGTCTTGTGTGTGATTTATCCTTCAGGGATTTATACTTCGGGATTTATCCAGGTTTCATATGAGAAGAGGGAAAGATCGCCGGCCGCTAGGCTAATCAATACAATGTAAAATACCATAGGCTTGGGCTAATAATGTTAGCATGTTGTATTTGTTTGAAAAACGTGTTTAGTACTGGACAGTTGTTTTGTCAGTGAACCTTGTGAGTTGTAATGGAGCCAAACTGTGTACTGTTACCTTTGTTAAATGTTGCCATTGCTCCTGGGTTTGTATGAGAAGAGGAAAAGATCGCTAGTTGCTAGGCTAACTTGTACAACGTAAAATGCCATAGGCTTGTGCTAATAACGTTAGGATGTTGTATTTGTGGGGGAAATGTGTCTGGATTAACACAAGTGCATGTACTTGTTTTTCAAACTGTCTCTATTAAGCCATGTTTAATGTGTGTTTTGGGTGTACTTTGAATCAACTAAACTTTACAGCACTTCACAGAAACTTCTGCCGCTGACTAGTGTTTTGGAGGTGTAACTGCAGAGTGACACGGACACACCACCACAGAAGTAGAAATGCTCACAACGGCATAGGCGACATGCGTTGGCTATGTGCATAGGGTCAACGCACAACCATGAAACCCCTTTGAGAGAGAGAGAGATGGCTGTCTGCACCCCTTCCTGCTGCTTTTGACAGAGAAATGTTCATAGGTTCAAAAGATATTTAGCACTATGCTAGTGCTACATTCTTATCCGAGCGTGCAGGTTATTAAACACAATGATTGTTTTTGAAACAAAGGCCTTTTGTTGCTGTTATTTAGCCTATATCACGATTTTTTTGGTGGAAAACCCAAGCAATGTAAAAATATGTAAAATCAGACATTCAACCCCCCTATTGCCTGAATGAAATTAAATTTGTTTAATAACCACATTTTCCCCAACTGCAATAGTCCGACTGTATGCTTGGCAGTCAAATTAGGCTCCTTAGATGGAATCATTGGCTTTTCGGAGTCGCCCATAATACTGAGATAAACATAGAGATATACAAATATATGTAGATATATAGAGATAAAGAGAGATAAAATCAATTTACAGAATGAATAAGAGACCAGTCTGGTAGTAGAGGGAAAAAAGGAATGTGCCTGTAATATATACAGCACCTCTGTAGCAAGAAGCCTGGACCCTTATGTGACCCCCCTGTCATCAATGTCTATCAATGTTCTTTGTCAAATTATTGACATTTATTTATTGTTGTGGCCATAGCCTCCCTATTTTTTATTTAGTTTTCTTAAATGAGTGAAACAGCACCCACTCGGGTTATAACAGCTGCTAAATGGTAGCTGTGTGAATTCAAATACAATATGGCAGCCTTATTAAAATGATGGAAGTTGGATCCTTTGATTAGAAATAGTGTTTAAGTATCATGCAGATAGAGGTCACTGTCATGTCAGTGTGTATCTGTGAATGGCTAAATTGCCAAAAAAAAAATAGTAAAAGGTTTGTTGTGAACAACAGCAACATGTATATATATTTATTCAATACACAGGATAAAAATAACACCAATCTTCTGAAGTTCTTCTAGAACTGGAGGCAAAACCCTGTAAATAAAAACTTCTGTATCAAGCAAACAAGTAATGTCATTTCCACTGGATAATCCACAGCAACAGAATGGGGGAAATAAGCCGGTGATTCATTTGAACTAAACTAGAACAAAAAAGTTAGTATACTTTATTTTTTCAATTAATATTCACTTCCATTTTCTTTTAAATCAATTTAAAACTAAGCTTGAGTTTCAAGATCCAAAAGTAACCCATATGACCATGTCCTATGGCCGGCTGTATTTCTTTTTCACTGCTAATGCAGAGGGAAGTCTGCACCTCATTTATCATCCACAGAATAGGGTCGCACACATTTTCAGAACAAAATAGAACAGGCTCGAGCAAGAGTCTCTCATGGGATATTAAAAAATAGTGGGTGTGTGCATTGAGTCCTTGTCAGGCAACAGCAGGGGTTTAGTGTAGCCTGAGCGCTGCGGAACAACGCTCCTCCATGTTTTGAGGATTATGTAACCCCTTTTTCCCTTAGTGTCTATAATTTACACTGAGGTCACACTCATACAGATTAAACAGGTCCTAGGTTCTCAGCTAAAGTTGGTGAATTTGCTGGGGTTTTTCTCTGCTGCTTTAGATAAAAGGGACTCTATCAATAGGATGAGAAGAGGAAGATATTTAGCGCGGTGCCTCCACTGAAAACTTACTATGCTACGTGAGCACTAGCAAAAATACGTAAGCCCTCAGAAATACAGTTTACTCCAAAAGAATGTTAAACGACCATAGGTAAAGGTAAAACACAAACATTTATTTATTAAACATTCTCTTTAGTTCTTTGGAGTTGTACCTTTAAATGAATGAATGCTTCAAGAATGAAATAAACAAATAAAAAAAATAAGAAACAAAACACTTCCTGTATTTTAACTCTTTTTACCCTTTCAGTTCAATAAAACAGTTTGTAGTTTACTTCAACCAAACAATGGAGTGTAGTTTTTAATTCAAAAGAGTATTTTTTAACCCCCTTTTTTTTTAACCTCACATCAATGAAACAAAAGTTTTAATTTGAGCTCAATCTCAGCTCTTTTTAATGGAAAGCAACCCTTATGAAATTAGTTTCTTTTTAGTCTATATGTAAACCAAATCAAATTATGGTTGTATTTTTAATAAACCAATACTTATGAAATATCTACCTAGGTGTGTTTTTAATCTTTTAACTGTATTCACCTATGGGATGCTCACACAAGGACCCAAATGCATAGAAATATCAAAACAGTGCTTTGTGTATTCAAACACAATAACCAGTACTCACACCTGTACCCCAAAATATTTTCCACAGTTCACATAACTGATAATGGTACCAGTAAAAGTCTAACCCAAGCGCTTGGTTAATCTTCCTAACCGTTGGGGCCCTTTTGAAGAGTTGGTGCACATGAAGTTTTATCCAGTGAAAGAACTTAACCTTTACTGTGCGTTCACACCAAACGCGAATGAAGCGAATTACTCGCGCGTATCGCGAGTAACGCGCCGCCCGTAACGCCCGAGTTTCGACGCCTGACCATTTTGTTAATTCGCGTCATCGCGTCATTCGCGCGAGTAGCGGGGAAGCCGGCGGCTGTGCTAACTGCAGCTAAGCTAGCGCTAACGTTCGTAGTACAACCATTCTGCAAACTAATTACAGACACATATTTACAGAACTTACCAAGTAGACCAGTCTCCTCGGCGTCTTTCACCCAAGCCTGCTCCTTTTTGTTGCGGTCTCTGTAGAGTAGACACGTAGTATCATATAGCTCCGGGTAGCCACTGACGACCACGGCAGAGATAACCACCATCGCCGCTTTGTACCTGCTCTTGAAGTCCCAGATGCATCGGAGGGCCAAACGCCGTCGTTATTGGGTTCACCCGATCCTGCAGAAGCACATCCAACTCGGCGAGTTTCACCACCTCCTCCAGGAACTCCGTCTGGATGATAGCCGCTTTCAGCGGTACTTCAGGCTGACTGGGGACCAGTTTGAGGACCTGTTGGCGAGGGCTGGCACCAGGATCTCCCAGCAGGACACCAGCTACAGGCGCTACATTTCAGCTGCGGAGTGTCTGTCCATCTGTCTCCGGTGAGTAGTAGTTTATTGTTGTGTCAACAACTGGACGTCAACCATGACGTCGGGAGAATCTCAACGCTGATTGGCTTTCGCGGCTATGACTCACGCGAATTCGCCTCAAAAGTTCAATATTTTTAACTCGAGCGATGAGGCGTTGGACGCGAATTTCGCGTCTATCGCGCCGCGTCCATCGCGTCTATCGCGTCCATCGCGTCGCTCCAAACGCGTCCATCGCGCCGCCCGGCGCGAATTCGCGTCTAATCGCGTCTTTGCATTGACTTTGTATGTAAACTTGACGCGCGAATTGGCGAATTCGCGTTTGGTGTGAACGCACCTTTAGAAACCCGGGACAGTTCACAGTCTGCTTTAACACAGTCTGGTGCCTGTATCCTTCACTCGGTTCCGTTCCAATGTCAAGTACTCACGCGACCTCGCACTGTAGAAGCAACATGGCGGTGCAGCCAGCCAGGCCGTAGAGCGATGTCCAGACAGCTCCCGCCGAGTCCCGTAGCTCCAGCTACCTGCGACGCGTCCTCGTTCCCTGCTGTCACCTCGTCCGCTCCGTCTGCTCCGTCGTCACCGTCCTCCCGCGCGCACCAATGTCCGTGTAGGCTTCCTCGTGTCCGTTCTGTGAAGTCGGCTAGTCCTCTGTCACTGAGCTAACGCTCAGCACGAGCTAGTAGCGGAGTCCATGCTAGCGCGGCTCGTAAACATCACCGTTCTATTATCTCGACTGAGATATGTGAAAAGAGCACTGTGGCCGGTTAAAGTCTCTCTGGGCAGCGCAATATCTGGGCCAACTTTTAGTTCGAGTCTCCAAACATTGACTTAGCGCTCTCTGCCTCTGCCGATGAGGAAAGTGCCGCCAACTCCTTCACTGTCCCGGTGGAGTCTGGGATACTTCCTCCTGGAGAAAACTCTAGTCTTTTTTATTAAAACACACAAACCTGACCTCTATAATTTTTATCGACCAGAGAATATTTTTAAACATTATAAAACATGAATGACAGAGTTAATATATGAACAATATTTATTTTAACAGGACTATCGGAAAACCCGAAAAACCAGAGGATTCTGGGAAATGAAGTCCTACCTTACTCTGTGTTTTAAAAGCAATATAAAGGCAGAATACGCATATTTTTACCATCACTCAGATTACAGAAACACAGTAAAATAGAAAATGAGTGTTTTTACTCATTTTTAGAGAACCCTACAATTAGAATATATGCAGTTCTCAAAATCCAGTCGAAATTTATATATGTATTTTAAATGCTTGAAGATCCACTCATTACTAAAAGTCTATGCCATCCAAGGGAAACAATACCAACAAATGGAATGGTAAAAGTTGTCATATTGAAATGTAAGAAGTGTTAATGGATTTACGTTGGCAACTCATGTATTGAGCAGCATGCAAAATGACATTCCACCATACTAGCTGCTGCTAGAGGCAGTAAACATTCTTTAATTTTATAGTTATAGTTTAGTAGTGAATGTAAAACTTCCTACAGCATGAACTGTGGTCACATAAGCCTCAAAACCAACCACAACTCAGCTCTGAGCAAGGGTGACTGTTGTCTGTTGACAAATTAAAGGACTACAGTGTTTCTAGCTCCACCTTTTAGTTATCGATCAGTGTGCTAGGTACCCCAACAGAGAGGTGATAAAAAAATGGGGACAACACAATGGAAACAGAAAAAAATTACCATTCTAATGTGTACTGAACTGAACCAGACTGCTTGGTGGAAATGAGGTCCCATTTATACGACGATTTCAACCAAAAACAGTAAACTTTAGTCGAGTTTTGGCCGACCATTTACATGAAAGCACCGTTTTGGGTGCCTGGAAATGCAACGTTTTGAAAACCAGAGTGCAATTTTTTCGGAAACGACACCATCTCCGTTGTCATTTAAACTTGCAATATGCAGTTCCTCTGAAAACGGAGACTTTTTGCACATGCGCATCACAGTTCTAGTCACTCGGCATGCCTGAGAAAGTCGACCTTCGCAACAACAATAGCGGACTCCAGAGCTCTGTTTGTGCTGCTCACTTTGTTGAATTTATCAACGCTTCTCCAGTAAAGTTCTGTAGCAACTCCACCTCGTCGTCCATCCAGACAAACATTTGTGTGGTGCCATTTTGTTTGTTTATTCATCACTGCTCTGTCGAAGGAAGTGCATGTGTGCAGGCGTGTGTTGTTTCATTACAAAGTCTCACCGCCAACTACTGGCCTGGCATGTGCTTCTTTCAAAACGAAAATGAGAAACGATTCCGTTTTCTGTGGATCGTTTTCATGTAAACATGGCCTGAGGCTTTACACCCTGTATGTAGTCACGAAACAATGATCTTTGACGAAACTTAACAAAGTATTTTTTGTTCTCTACCTCTCATCAAGTGTTTTTCTTCTCCTAAAAACTTGCCAAACTCATCATGCCCACCACCCGTAATGCCTTGTGAAGAGGTCTTGTCTATTGTATGTATTTCTGTGAGGCTGTGATGGATCAAAAGGGAGCTTGACATCAGTCATGGTATTTGGGGGGTCATATTGGATGCTTTAGCAAATCAGGTACCATTAAGTAAGTCAAAGCTTCCATCAAGGTAGCTAGTGGTACTACCAGCGACTGACATTTTCAGCAGGCCCTCACACCAATCAGTGACAACATCTGGAGCTCCTCAGCATGGGCAGCTTTTAATGACATTCTAATCTGTCAAACAAGTACTCGATTCAAAGAAAAGAATGGAAATTCTATTATTAGCTGCTTTGGGAATTAGAGTTGGACCTTGCTTAGGTATGTGCAAATGGTGCCCAGATAAGTTTGCATGGGTGAAGAAATGATTAAAAAGTCTCACCTCAGGCCCCTTCTCACCTCAGGCCTCCTGCTTCATGTGAATGGCACACGTGTGTGTGTGTGTGTGTGTGTGTGTGCTTGTCTGTGTGTGTGTGCGCCCACCTGAATGTGTGTGTGAGTGTGATGGAAACACTGACTCCTCTAATCTTTAAATTACCTCAGAAAAAGAGAGCGCTGACCTTTACACAGAAGTTATATAAAGTTCAATTTAACAAGCCTCTCCTCTATGATTTATTAACCTGAAACCTGAAGTGGAGCCCATTTCTTTACTGCTGTGCCACTTGGTTTGCTGCAAGAAGGCACGGGTAGAGAGAAGAGTATCACCTGTGGAGAATTTCAAGAGTTTGCCACTCTTTCCAAGTTTGTATCGGTATGCGTTACATGCCTCTCTTTCTGTTTTGTCTCAGCTATTCCCCAGATGAACATTAGCGCTTGTATATTAGCTCAAGTGGCAGCTCAAAAATGACTCAGGCATTGAAAAGTAATCACGAAATGTGAGTCATGCTTGTGTGCCGTATGTGTCAGTTCATTTCCCCTTCTTTGGTCCTTGGTTTTCTTTGGCTGCTGGTATCATTTTATCCCTTCACCTCTTTACCCACTCCTCTCTTGTTAAAGCAACCCTCCCATCCTCCTCCCTCATCCCTCTCACTGTACAGCTTGAGCTCAAAAGAGCAGTTTTATTTTCTTAAGACGGGAAGAAAGGAGGGGCAGTTGTAGAGTCAAGTAAGATGGAGCGAGACAGGCCGAAAGGACAGAGGTAAACAATTGAGATGAGAGGGTGAATGACGAGAGAGAGAAAGAGAGACGGAGAAAAAGGGGGAGGATGGGAGGAGGGAGATCTCCACAGAGCAGCCATGCGGTGTTTGAAGCAGGAAGCTGGCTAGACAACACAGGCAGCTTTATTCCACAGACACAATGAGCGAACGCCACAATGGGAGTCATGCCGAGAGCAGGCCTGCACTACACCGAGCCGCACACACGGGATTAAAGCGAGCACACACTTCAAGATCCACCCCATGAAAGGAAAGGGAGGGGATATATCTTACACACAGACACCAACAGAGAAAATAGAACACAAAACGCTATCTGGTGCGCTTCCTTTGATGAAGACATTTTTTGAATAGTATGTTTGCTCACCCTTTCATAATAGCTGTAGGTGCATTGTGTATACCGAGCACCTTTTTGCCATTTTGAGAGATGATCCCAGCATTAGGGTGAATGGAGGAGGGGGGAGAAAGGGACAAGTGGGTGGAGGGGTGTAACATCATAGGTGCGGTGTTGCTTAAACAAACCTCTTGTCCAAATCGGCTGTTTGTCATTCGGTGGGGATTTTTATACCTTTTTTTATCCTATCATCCCTCAGTACACCTGGGCCTTGAAGCCACTCTCCTGCTCTGTGTTTCTAAAGCTGTCGAGACAAATTTGCATAGAAAAGCCGTTTGCATATCAAACAGCTGGGATGCAGAGCTCACATCATCTTTCATTGATTTACAGGGAGATGCATGTTGCGCTGACACGCTGGAGTGCATGTCCCCTTTACCTCCATCTGCCCTTTGTGGGCATATCTTAAACGATTACCGGCGGCTGTGGCGAGCGTGTGTGTCTATGCATGTGTGTGTGTGTCTATTTTGCCATAGTGCCACTATGTGTATGCGTGTGCTCTTGGGTGACAGACAATGTGTGTGTGAATGCACAACAGCGGACCTTCACTACCTCTCTCTCTCTCTCACACACACACACACACACACACACGGTCAGCCCTCTTCTTGACAGGGTGCAGTGTGGCTGCTAATAAGGGTATTCGTCACGCCAGCAGCTCGCCGTGACAGCGCTCTCCGATCGGCCGCCTCACAATTGTCCCTCAAATATGAACTTATCATTTAATTACAGTTGGGGAGGGACTTGATTGCCTTGTCAAGATGCAGGTTAGTTAAGAGGAGAGAGATCTCGGCTGGCGACCTCGCCGTCCTGACAAGCGCTCAGCTCATCACAGGATCATCTGAGCTTCACGTCCACCCCGCAATGAGATCTCATTTCTCCGCCTCCTCTTTCTCTCCTGCTCTACAGTTCCTCTTAATCGCATGGTTTTTAACTCAAAACCCTTTCAGGAGGCTTTTCTCCAAAGAGAAGTTGCCTTCAGGACTTGAGGCGGTTAAGTGTATTTTCCACTGTAACTCTCTTCAGTTTCCCGCACAGCAGACTCGCAAGGCATCAGCAAAACAACAGCTCTGATTTCCACAGGTTTACTAACAACTTGGGCTTTAAGTTCAGAATCCGAAAGTCAGAAGACGAGAGACCTGGACCTCCGGGATCACTTACAAATACATCAAATGAAACACAAGCTAACAACTGAGGCCGTAACACATCCCCATTTGTTTTCAATTATGAATGCAGTTTTGTATGAATTCAGGGTTATGCGGTTTGCTGGTGGGTAAGTGTCGGCTGTTTTGCATGTTGAAATCCCATTCCTTCGCTTGCCCTAAATTAGTCCAGTGTCTGAGGTAATGAAATCACTCACGACATTAGGAAGTAACTTGGCATTCCTTTTTATTTCCTGTGCACTGTTTAACAGTTCTCCTGGGGGAAACGGGCTCTTGCCAATGAAAGTTCCACCCTGGCATTAGCTGAGCCTTCACAAATGAAGACATATGTCACTAAGAGAGAGAGAGACTGGAGCAAAAAGGCCTGGAGAAGTTTTTAATCCGGCACATACCTCTCTGTTAACAAAAAGGCCTCATAAATTCAACCTTTCCAATGAGACACAAATGAAATTTGGAGCCTGAAGTTTTGGCCGTTTCTCTCCTGGATGATTGGAATGAATATGGGGTAGTTAAAGTTTAATATCCTATTATGTGTGTCTGTTTAACTTGCCTGGTTGCCTGGACTGTCAGGGATCTCTCTCTCCTTTCTTTGTCTCTCACTCGCCGGGATTTTCCAATATTTTCCAGTGCTTATGAGCGTTTGTAACAGCCCAAATATGCTTTTTCAGTCGACACGTTGTGCCTCCAGAGTAAGATTTGTGTCATTTAGGAAGGTTGAGTCTGCAGCCGCTTATGTGTCACACAAAAGCGCATGATGTGTAAACCAGCTCAAAATGTGCAGCTATAGTCATAGTTATTTCAACTGACAAATGGAAAATATCATTCAATAAGTGACAGAATGTATAAAAATGTGTAAAAAGTACAAAGAGCCTTCCATGACAGAAATGGAACCTCATAATGCATATTTCATGGTGAGACAACCACAGTAATGATAATATCATTTATTTGTATAGCACATTTGAAAACTATGTTACATAGTGCTACACAAGGAAGACAAACAAAAAACACAAAAACATTAATGAAGTAAAAATGATCGGTAATATACTAGGTAAACAAGGCATGGTACATATGAACATTTAAAAAAATGAATTTTTAGTAGAGATTTGAAGGAAGTCACGAAGATAGTGTGACAGGTTGTCTCCCTCCCTCCCACAGTAGCAAATCCAATAGGAAAGCTCTTTCTCAGTTCGGGGGCCCAACAGCAACACAATCCCTCTTAGTTACAAGTCTAGGATGGAGACTGCTAGCAGAGTTTGTTGCAAGATCTGAGGTTGAGCTCAGGCACATATGGGCACAAAAGCCCACAAGTCTATGTTGGAGCCACACCATGGAGTGCTTGAAATATAATGATTATAAAATCTTAAAATCAAATCTAAAAAATAACTTGACACCAACACAAAGAGGCTGCAGTGATCTCTCTTGTTTGTGTTAGTTAACAGTTTGGCTGCAGCTTCATATATAACCATAGACAGTATAAAAAAATGGACGTACCTACCATGATGTCACCCACTGGGTTGTGGACTCCCGTTCTGAAGCCATTTTGGCCATCGCTATCTTGGAAGCCAGAGGTGATCATATTTGGACTCAAGGGTGGAGCTGTGGAGGGATGAGGGGTGAATCTCATAGACTGTGGTGACACCTTGCAGACAGCCTAATACTCAGGTTAGCCTAATTATGCATACCTTTAAGCATTAATAAAATGTAAACCAGTGAGTTATATAAAAATTCAGCACTTGTGCAATCGTCATGAAAGAGAAAATTAGCCATAGTGGTCAAGACCATTTTTTTTCCCCGGGCAGTTATGGTGTAACACAACTATCAAAAAGATGTGTGCATAATTTTAACCATTCGAATTCATAATGTTAACATTTGTATGTCAATAAAATTGTTGTACACAAAATTCTGCTGTCATATATGTGAGTCTGTGAAATTGCTCGGGTTAGGATTGTTTTTATGTGAGTATGAATCTAAAAGCTGTGAGTGCAAAGTGCACAACTCTAATTTCTATGACTACGAAGTCCTCACTGTGAACACGAATTCAAGTTTGTGGGTACCAGTAGAAAAGTGTTGAAATTACGTCACTGAGGTCACAGGCAGGTCACAGGGGAAAGTAATGATAGGATTAACTCACTTTTGAAGTCAACTTCAAGTGGCCATTAAAGGAACTGCAGTTTGTGGCACTTGTATGTTGGCTTTATTTTTCAGCCCTGGAGGTTGCCTCTTGTGTATAATTTGAAGCCACAACTTGTCAAACTGTTTGGATTTACTTTGAATGGCATCATGTATGACAAACATTACTACAGCTGCACTAAAACAAAATCTGAGTTTTTGTAAAGCCTTAGAGACACTGGATATTTGAAGTAAATACTAATATCGGTAGTGGAGAGTTTAAATAATTTGAGCTACTTTATGATAAGACACTTTTTATTAATTAGCAGCCACAGGGATTTTTCCACAAACTAGCAACCCATTTCGGGGCAACCCAAAATGTTCCTGTTGAGAGTTTTTCATAGAGCTTTAAAGGATTATTAAATGATTTACTGGCCATTTTTAAAGCCATTTAGTTACAACTGTTTTTAAGGGATCCTTTGTTAGAAAGTGGATCCAGAATATCTAATATTAATGTATGGCATTAACAAACATGTCTTAAAGATGGTTTCTAATCAGAGTTTTTAAGTGTGCATGTGAATTAGAGGTTGACTTTTTTTTACAGGAATCTGGGGGCCCTTGAATTCCTGCAGGATTCCCACACACAGTATGGGAGTAAATTTCATTATGTAAAGAAGAGTAGTTGGGGAATCATAATAATAACAACAACAATAACAACAACAAATAATAATAAATAATAATAATAATAATATTGAGCTAACAATGTCCATCCATCCATTTTTTAACCGCTTATCCTCTTGAGCGTCAGCTGGGTGCCTATCCCAGCTGACATTGGGCAGGGTACACCCCGGACAGGTCAGCAGACTATCGCAGGGCTGACACATAGAGACAGACAACCATTCTACGGCCAATTTAGTGTCACCAATAACCTATCCCCAACCTGCATGTCTTTGGACTGTGGGAGGAAGCTGGAGTACCCAGAGAAAACCCACGCTGACATAGGGAGAACATGCAAACTCTTCCCGCACTATCAGTACAAGTGTCATTTTATGTTTTAAGGATATGAAGTAAAATAGATTGTTGGGTGAGATAATATTATCCCAATCGTGATGCTAATTTCCATTAGCACCTTAATGGTAATTCTCATTATGTGTTAGCATCGAGCTAATGGACTCAGCACTAGCGTTAGGAGTTATTTCAGTATTATGCTATACTGACTGAATATGCCTGATTTCTATACATGGATATGCAGTTTTAATATGAATAAAAACTATTGTCATTATTCAAAATCACGACATGGGAATGGGAATGGGATAGAAGTCATTCTTCTAGGACTGGGACGAGACAGGATTTTTTTTTTTGTTTACTGTTGTGTGTTTTTGAGAGACTGGGATGGGACAGGAGTAAAAATCCACTCCCATGTGAGAGAAAAAGCAATAACTACTACTACACTCCTATCACTTGTATCAGCTGAGAAAAAGTGCTGTCTTCCCATTTCCTTTAATTAAGTCTTATTTATGCTTTTATTTTATTTTTTTACCTGACAGTTTTTCCTTTTCGCCACTCTGTGATAAACCTGGTAATGCGCTGAATGCACCATACACACATTCCACATCTGCATCATATTCTGATGTGACAAGCGTGGAGGAGTAATTGATTACATTAATAGCTAATTGCTGGCTCATAATTGGATCTGACTCAATTAAAAAACCTCTGGGTGATAGTAATGAAACAGGGCGCTGCGGCTGAGCGGGTGGTGGTGCGACCACGCTCTCCGGTGTGCCACAGGCAGAGAGAGAGAAAGAGAGAGAGAAGGGGGGGAGGAGCGAGCTCTTGATACACCTGCAATGCTAAATCATAAGCGCCTCACTAGATAGAGGCTGGCCTGGGAATGCTTTGTGCTGTTTTTGCAATTCCTCAATGCGGATTTATATCTTTTGCTTTGAGAAAGGTTGTAATATTTCACCGGGTGTGCGGCGGTGGGAGTGCACATGTGAGGATTTGGAGTGGGGGGTGTGGGAGGGTTTAGGTTGCTGGAATACGGTATCAGCATATATTGTAATTTCATTTTGATAAGGCCATGCTTATAGCCTGGTGTGGCTCATCTTGAGCAGAGTGAAGCGGGTGTTATTTTACATATTCCCCCAGCTCAGGGACACTGAGGTGCCATCATTAGCAAGGCTGCGCTAAAAGGGGATAGGATCTGCAAATTAGGACAGGTGCTCAGCTAGCGTTGCTAGCACAACACACTGGGATGCTGTGATAACACAGACCTGGCTTCAAGTCAGTTTATTTCCTGAAATGCAGATTTGATTGTGTGCTGATATTTGTCTCTGTACATGTGTTTAGTTGAGTTTGTATGCAAATAGGTACACATTAATATTCCTGCACAAGTGTGTATCTTGTGTCTTAATCTTAGTGTATGTGTGTAAATGTGTGTCTGCTGCTGTGTATCTTCTATTCTGTCTGCATGCTTGTGTGTGTGTGTGTGTGTGTGTGTGTGTGTGTGTGTGTGTGTGTGTGTGCGTTTTCTACCTCCGTCGCCCTGTCAGAATTTCCTTTCAAAGCCGTCTGATCGGGTCGGGCCTCGTCAGCCTGTCACCGAGGCCTATTTCATTAGGGCTGCCGCTCTCCGTCCGTCCGCCCCGCCGAGCACAAGAGCTCAAACACATGCGCAAATTAAATCAACATCCAAACTCACTCCCATACACAAAGCAATTTAAATGATATTCATTAGAGCGATGACAAGTCCTGATGAGCCTTTCAGTACTGCAGAGAGGAAGGGAGAGAGACTGAGAGACAGAGCGAGGGGATGGAGGACTTTCTGTTTTTTTCCCTCCCATCAGCTCTGTGCCAACTCTGTATCATGGACACTCAGGTGTGGCGGCCATCAATGCGCCTCCACTTAAATAAAAGAAGAGCTAAAAAGAAAAATACCCATAGTGCAAAGAGCTTCCTTGTTTGTCTCAGATACACTCGTGTGTTAAGTCTGTCTCACTCTTTGGAGCTTCTCATTTCATCCTGCATTGTCTTACTGTCTTTGCATTGAGATACATATGTTTCCTAAAAAGTATAAGTCTGACACCCGCAAACATCTCTTCCGCAAAGATTCTTACTGAAGATGAGAATATTAAAAAAAGTGAATAAGATAAAAATAATATGTCACAAATATAAAGTATTTTCTTACATTAGCATACTGGGTTTGAACAGCTTAAGCCCAGTTCAGTACACATTTTTTCCATTTCCACTGTGAAAAGTTGTGGATGGTTCCAATTGTGCCATTTACTCCCCCCCATTTCTGGTCATCCCTCAGATGGCGTACCTAGCACACAGATCAGGTAACAAAACGTGGAGCTAAAAACACTGCAGTCCATTGATTGGTCAATAATGGGTGGTCACTCTTGCTCAGATTTTGAGGCTGTAACCTCTGTTCATACTGTCTTAAACATATTAAACTGTATCTATAAAATATAAGGATGTTTTGAGGCCTCTAGCATCACTGTTCAGACTGCTGGCAACTTTTCAGGTGGAACGTTTACTTGTAATGTTACTCAGTGCATGAGTTGACAATGTGAATCTATCAGCACACCTTAAATTTCGATATGACAACTTTGACTATTTTATTAGTTCTTATTGTCTCTCTCTTGGATGACATGCACTTTCAGTAATGAGTGGATCTAACACGTTTAAACATATGTATTTTAATTTTGACTGGATTATGTGAACTGCATATATTCTAATCCCCACTTGGAGAAACAAAAGTGCAGCAAAGCACCGTTCCTGTGGGCTACGGCAACACTAAAACCCTGTGCTTGCCTGAGAATGCCTAAATGCATAAACATGCTATTTTTAGAAATCCCATGGAGAGAGACTCTCACTGCAGCCTGTTCTATTTTGTACTGAAAATATCAGTGTACAACCCCTTCTGTGGACAATATGTGTGGTGCAGACTTCCTTTTGTGTCGATGGTGATGAGGAAAATCAGCGAGTGCTGGACACAGCAGGAAATGACAACAACCCTGCCCACATTTAAGAATAGTGCTGACGGTGGAAATGCTTACCGGACCTGGGGTCTAGGTACCATGTCTGAAGGGTTACTTTTGGTTCCAAAGGTACCATACCGAAAGTGTTTGATGGAAAAGGGACTTAAATGTATCCAGTACTTTTATCTAGCAGTATATTGTGTAGCATTTTATAGTCTCGCAAACCTTTCAGACCACGAGACTGCAGGGTGCACTAATGTTGTTCAGCTATCGAGTGGAAGTGAAGCAATGTGCTTCATTATCTTCTCAAATATTAAAGGTATACTGTGCAGGATTTTCCTTAAAAACAATGTATTGATTTTAGGGTTGAGCCAAATACACGGATTAAATGAGTATCTGGTTCTAGTAATGTCATTTTCATGAATACAAGTATGAAACTAGTAAAATGTGTCAATATGCTTGTGATCAAGGAAAAATTCTCTTTTGGGTTGGGAAAAACCTCTGACTGGCTTGGATGTTTTCCCAACCATGGAAACAGCTGTCAGTGAGCACAACATACCAGTTGCTAAATAACTGGAGAAGTTGGAGGCATTTCAGAGGTCCAGCTTCTGGTGCATCTTGAACAAGCCTAGTGCTAGTAAGTCTTAAGGGTAGCAGGACAATGTAGTATATTGGTTTTTGGAAAACAATGGCGCCGTGGCACAGAGGAATAAGATATGTCAGGCATATATACAACAATAAACTATACTTGTTAGCAGGATCAATTCAATGTTGGTTTTGGTCTTTCCATGTTATTTGTTGACAGTGATGAATAATAAAAAAAAATATCACCAGCTTTATACTTTAACATTTGTAAGCTGTTAAAGTCTGTTATTAAAATGATTGTACATATAGCTTTAACCGTGGCAAGTCAACACTGTCAACTGCTTCTGATGTATGCAAAAGTCACAACTATCCTCTCTCCCCCTCTATTATTTTCTCTGTCTTTTCAGGCACAAGCCAATTAATTCAGGCCTCTCCTCACAGCCCCTAATTAACCCCTTCAGGACTGAAATTATGCTTAACACTGGTGATTGAGGCCAAGCCTGAAATTACCCATCCTGCTCTGTCGTAATGACAAAATCCACGTCCTGGGTTTGAAGTGTGTGTCTGTGTATGTGTGTGTGTTTGTGCCCCCACACAGATCTTGTCTTTTGATACCTCTTGATTACCACTATCCCTTTGTTAAAGCTACATGTATGCCTCCCTTCTCTCATTAGCATGTGCATAAAAGACATGAACTCTTTTTTACATACACACACACATACACACTCTCTCTCTCTCTCTCTCTCTCGCTCTCACACACACACACACACACACACACACACACACACACACACACACACACACACACAGACTGCGGGTAGTGTGCTATACATTGTGTGGCATATGTAATATGTTTCTGCTGCCATTAGAGGCCTGCAGGCCCCACTGAGGGCCAATCGTCTTTTGTTCCTGTAGAGGCCAACCACACACACACACACACTGTCTCTGATGTTGTAATCAATTTGTGCCAGACGTGGTCTGGACGTGTGTGTTAATTAACGTTCTTGTGGGAGGAAATAATTTAACCGCGATAATGAGCTTGAAAAGGAGCAGTGAGAGGGGTGTGATCTCCGGGATATCAGGCAAACAGAATAGGGAGCGCCCTAACCCTCCTTCTCCTGACTTCATCCGGTCATGGAGAGCACATGAGAGGTGAGTTTGAAAAGTGATTGCAAATCAAAAGTGGCAGCATCAATTTGTGTCAAATGTGTTTCTAGGTAATATCTGTAAACATTTAGACACAAAACTTTTTATTTTTATCCATACAGGGATGAAACTTTGATTTCAGAGGTGGGGGGAACAAAACTAGCTTGAGTCCTGGGGGGGTGTCACCTTTTTCTTGTGAGGGTGTCCCTCAGTGTAATTAAAATAATGTTTGAATTAATGAATATCTGCCCTACGCCTCCAAGCAAAATGAAGTTCAAAATATGTGCCTTTAACTAACTGGCTCAAAATTCCAGAAGCATTTTTTTAACAGTGATTTAATTAAAATAATACAATTTAATAATACTTGTGTCTGCAGTGGTTCATCCAGAAAATGCATTTATATAATGTAAGAGAGGATTAAAACATGATTTTTTTTTTGAGGCGTTGTCAATCAAAATTACTTTTCTTTTTTTTTCAATAAATATTTTTAAGTTTTCCTATGATCTCAAAAAAAGGAGCCCCAGTTACCCCCAGATATTTTCCCTATGAAATATCTATCAAAATTACGAGTAACTTTCCATCGCTTTCCTGCCACTAAAGTGAATCCAGGCTGCTGTGGTAGCAGGCAAAGTAAAATGGCCCAGACGCTTCTTTCCAAAGCTATTTCAACTTCTTGGTGATCTACAGACAATCCCAGGCAGGCCGGATGGGATGATCAGATGTCTAAACTACCTCAACTAGTTCTTTTTAAAGGACAGATTACCCCTAAATCAAAAGAACATCTCTCTTATTAATTTAATCTATTAATCATTTTAGTTTTTGTGCAAGTTGCCCAGTGTTGGAGATTTCAGCCATAGAGATGTCTGCCTTGTCTCCAATATAATGGAACTAGATGGCACTTAGCTTGAGGTGCAGCAATGTCTCCAGAAATCATGAGCTGGTTACTCAAGATAATCCACAGACCCTGTTGTGAGCAATTTCATGTAGGAACTATTTTCTGTCTACTTAGCTACACCCACCAACTCTATCACCAAGCAGAGGGAGCTGTAACCTTAGCTTGCCCTGTGGTTCTACATGAGCTAGCAGTAGAGAAACAACTCCTTCTGCATGGTAATAGGGTTGGTGGATCTAGTTCGGTAAAAGGTAACTATTTAAAATGTTCCAAGGTTCCATCTAGTTCCATTATATTGAAGACAAGGCAGACATATTTATGGCTGATATCTCATGATCATGACAACTCTCCTAAATAACAGAGGGGAGGGAGTGACATTGGACTGGTAGGAGTCTCAAGGATTTGACATTGTGAGATCCTTCATGACCACCTGGGACCACCTTCTACTTCAGTTTTGACTGATCTAAATTTACCTGAAGCAACCTCATGACTCATTCCTGTATGAGACATCATCATTTAGGAAAAATCTGCTTGAAAAACATTGCCATGAAAGTTTATATTTCTACAATAACATTCTAAATACATTCACCCAGAAAACATATGTATTATGATTAGCAAGCTAAGGAATTTAGCACTGCCATGGTAAAGGCAACAAAACTTCAGCTAAAATGTTCGTTTTTCCAACTGAGTGTCCTGTATCTGTGAATAGTCAGGAGTATAGTAAAAAGGGGTTTAGGGGGTGTCCAGCATCATGTGTTATGTGATTGCCATACGAGTGAATCTGTTAATCTGTCTGTTAATGACATCAGAGAGGTTGGGGGTTGGTAGACCAAGGATTTGGAAGCAGTGTGTGTAACTTAGGACAACTTGTTCTTGTTGGAGACAGACAGCATGTTGAGAAAGCAGTGGGAGCAGTGGAGTATTTTGCAGGAACAGAAGGTGGGGGCAACAGAGAGTGCTTTGAGTTTGGTAATGGCTGAGAGTCTTTGCTGGCAGAGTTTGTGGAGGTCAAGTGGTGTGTGAGTCAAAACTGAGGTTATTGTCCAGTGCGATTCCAATGTTTTTATTTAATCATTTCTTTTTTAAACTCTCAACCTGCTTCACTGTCCCACAACTGATGGAAATGCAGTTTGGGGAAGTGCAGCATGTGTTGAAGGTGCCAATGATAACCACTTGCAAGTACGACAGTGTGATCAGAGTACTTAAAGTATGTGGTGATGAATGAGTTGTGTAGTTATTAGCGTACAGGGTTTAGAGGGAGGGACTGAGGACACTGTCTTGTGGGACTCCAGTGTTGGTAGTGGTGGTTGGAGATGCTGCTGTGCCAACCCTTACAGTCTGTGGTCTTGCACTGTGGAAGTTGTGTATCCAGTGTATGAGAAATGGGTTGACCCTGGATTATATTTAACTGAAGTTGATGAAGACAATTCTGACAAAGTTGCCCACTGATTCTAGGCTTCGTAGCAAGGGACAGGAAACATGCTACAGCATCCTCAGTTTCCCTTCTGGCCTTGTTGGCAAACTCGTGGAGATCCAGCCATAGACTGACAGCTGGCAGGGTGGTGTTCACCAGTTTTTCCAGGCATTTCATAATTATTGAGGTAAGTGCAACTGGCCAATAGTGGTTGGGTTTTGATAGGTGGTATTTCTTTGGCATCTTTATGACAGGCGTAGTTAATATGTTGTTTCCAGTTTGGCAATATCCAAAAAACAGCATGTGCCATGCCAGATGCTGGTTGCAGTTTTATATCAACTAGTTCTCCAATGCTGCTTTCACTTATTATGGAATGAAAAAGAAAATCCCTTGCTCTCATTTGCTTAGTATTTATCATCAACATTCTTAACTGTTCAGAATCTTTCCCTCTTCAGTGTTAGAGTGCTGATTTAACAAGTCCACCACTTTCTTGCTCAGTTTTCATGATATCTTTGTATAGCTTAAAGGAGCAATAAGAGAAATTCATCATTTCTAGATTGAAGGAATTAAATAATTGCTATGTGAAGAGCTAGTGGTGTAATTTCATCTGGAGTATAGCATGACCTCACACACCCTCTCTCTGTGTTGATCTCCAGCCCATTGTTTACAAGCCGGTCCGGCTGCGCGTTCATGTACGTTCATGTGAATCTTAACTCTAGCCAACCCAGCTAGTGCTAACACCGGGAGCTAACGCTAACGTTTCTCCTCTTCTCCGTGAGTGAGAGCGATGTTTTAGCCTAGCAGGCAGCCCACGAGCCAGGCAGGTAGCCTGGTGGGCTCTAGCCAACTTGGATCCCGGCTAGTGCTAATACTGGGAGCTAACGCTAACGTTCCTACTCTTCTCCATGTGTGAGAGCAATGCCCGCAAGCCTGGTGGGCTGCTCAAGCTCTGAAATGAGCCCATCCTGGTGTTTCCTCCGCAGCCTCCACTTCACCCAGCTTCACTCAGCTGCCTGATAAACCCGCTGCTTCTTCCCACTTTAACCTGAAGCGATGTTTTAGCCTAGCGGGCAGCCCGCGAGCCAGCTGCCCGCTAGGCTAAAACATCGGTCTCACTCACGGAGAAGAGGAGGGACGTTAGCGTTAGCTCCCGGTGTTAGCACTAGCCGAGTCAGCTGCCACCGGCTACTGGAGTAACTTAACAGCTATGGAGCGTTTCTATCAGCTCCTCTAGTCACTGAGCCTCGCCTCCATCTCAGCATCTCAGTAATTGTCATTTTAAAGACAATGTGTTATTTACAACTATCTATTGTGACATGGATCTCACGTGTTATGTTTTTATGAAATGTGGTATTTTCAAGTGAAGCACGTAGACATGACTATATGGAGTCTAAACAGCACTGGTTAGGATGACCAGCGACCTGCTGATGACGGCTGACCCCGGATCCCCATCCCTTCTGATTCTCTTGGACTTGTCCACTGCTTTTGACACTGTTGACCACAACATCCTGTTGCACCGTTGTTACACCATCGGCCTCTCCAATTCCGTCCACAACTGGTTCTCCTCCTATCTCACTGAGAGGACAGAGCACATTGCCTTGGAAAAGGCTAAATCAGAGACCCACATCCTCACCTGCGTTGCTCCCCAGGGCTCGGTGCTAGGACCAACCCTTTTCACGCTATATCTGCTTCCACTTGGTCACATCATCAACAGGCATGGGCTGTCATACCACTGCTATGCAGACTACACGCAGCTCTATCTGAAAGCCGACCCAGCCACTCTGCACCCCTGTCATCTGCTAGCCTCGCCACCTGCCTGGAGGAGATAAAGGCGTGGATGAAGCTCAGCTTTCTTCAGCTAAACAGCTCCAAGACTGAGGCCATCCTAGTCAGCACTCCCGCCACGTCCAAACTTCCACCATCACCAGCATCACCTTCTCTGGTCAAGATATTCCACTATCTCCAGTCTTCACCAATCTTGGTGTAAAAATGGATCCTTACCTCACTTTCAACTCCCACATCCAACAACTCTGTAAGACTTAATTTTACCACCTCAGGAACATCACCAAACTCTGTCTATCACTCACTCTGGCAGATGCAGAAAAGCTGGTCCACACCTTTGTCTCCTCCAGGCTGGACTATTGCATTGCACTCCTCACTGGATACTTAGCAAGTGCATTCAAAAGCTCCAGTACATCCAGAACAGCGCTGCTAGGGTCCTGATGAGGGTGCGAAAATTTAATCACATCACTCTCATCCTCAAAACACTCCACTGGCTCCCCGTCTCACTCCGTACCGAACACAAGGTCTCCCTTCTCACCCACCAATGTGTCCATGGAACTTTCCCCTCCTACCTTAAAGACCTCCTCACTCCTCAGACATCATCACACTCACTCCGCTCCTCCTGCACCTACCACCTAAAAACCTCCAGTTCCAAGCTCCACACCATGGGGGATCAGGCTTTCAGTTCTGCAGCTCCCCGTCAGTGGAATGCCCTACCAGAGCACCTGAGGGCACCGCAGTCTGGACACTTTTAAACGTGGCTTGAAAACCCACCTTTTTAAAAGAGCCTACTTGTGTTGATGTTAATGTTGTTTTAGAGTTGTTTTTATGAATTGTATTGTAGCATTTTGAGATTGTTTTATAATGTAAAGTGCGTTACAAATAAAATCTATAATTATTATTATATTATTATTATTATTCACATTAGCCACCATACTGCTGATTGGATTCAGTGCAGCTGCAGCTTTGTTAGAAACACCTGTGCATTGAACTGTAAAGCAAATCTGATGAAGCCATGGGCAAAAGGTGTTGTTTGTAACATTTCAAATAAAGTTTAAACTAAAAGGATCTGCACTCCTCTGACTCCAGCCTACTCTCCATCCCTCACTCCTGCCTCCAGACTTTTGGTCACTGGGCCTTTAGCATCGCTGCCCCCCACCCTCTGGAACTCTCTCCCCCCTGTAATCTGCAGTGCCCCTTCACTGGACATTTTCAAATCCACCCTAAAAACTCATCTGTTCACCATGGCCTTTTAATTCAATAATCAATCTCATGCCCAGTGTACCATCACACAGTTTCTCTGCTTTCTTCTGTTGGTTGTTATAGTTTTGTTGCTTTTCTGTACTGCTTGTGTTGTATTGTACTGTCCTGTTGGTGTTATTGTTTCATTACTATGTATTGTAAAGTGATCTTGGGTTTCTTGAAAGGCGCTATATAAATTAAAGTTATCATCATTATTATTATTATTATTAATATTAATTTGTCCAATACTTTGGTTTAGGACCAAACACCTGCACAACTACAGGCACTGGGTGCGGTTACATGATGGCTTCAGTGAAATGAATCTGAATGAAATCATTCAGAATTAAAGTTTTTCCAGGTAGTTTACATGGGAAATATTCATTCTGAATGAGGGTTTACAAGATCACTTTTAATAGGAATGAACTTTCATTCAGAATGAAAAACAATTAAACTGTCCATGTTAACGCATCAGTGTCATCGACCTCGGCTGTACTTTGCTAATTAGCAAATGTAAACATGCTAACACCCTAAACTAAGATAGTGAACATGGTAAACATTATACCTGCTAAACATCAGCATATTAGCAATGTCATTGTGAGCATATCAGAATACTGACATTAGTATTTAGCTGAAAGCACTGCTATGCCCAAATGCAGCTTGCAGAGCCTGTAGCATGGCGGTTAAGGCCTCTGGAAAGTTTAAAAGTTTAAATCCATTTTTTATTTTTTTTATTTTTTGCTGTTGTTCATGCAGGGTTTCATCAGTCAGAATACGAAGCTGACTGAGAAAGGAGGTTTTCGAGGCCTATGACTCTTAATCTTCTATTTGTTTGTGCAGTTTTTACAGTTATACTCACAAGCCAGGTTGCATATAGTGTTGTCAGAATAAGTAAGTCCTGTTTGTAACAGGGAGGGAGACACATCAGGGAGATACAGTGATGGTAAGATGGAAACACAACTAACCTTACAAGTCATGGCTGCAGTCACCACCCTAATGCTTTGCCACAGTACTTGAAAACTTAATATTTCGACAGCCCCACTCACTTTATTGAGCCTTTAGTAACTGAGGCCAAAAGAAAATACAAAGCTTCAACTACCCTGTTTACTCAGTTGATATTGATTGACTGGGCTTTCAACCCAAAGAGGGCTTCCTAACAAATATCTGCCAAGAGCCTCTAAAAGGGTAGTCTGCCTTGCTTCAGCATTGTCAGATTCAACCAGTCTACTCACTGACCTAAAATGATCTGGATTGATTTCCAGACAGTTTTACTGCATGTTTTTTGCCTTGTTACCTAAAGTCATTATTCCCCTTAAATTCACATGTAGCATTGTGGGTCTAGCTATGGACTCTAACAACCTCATGCTACACTCTCTACAGTCAAGCAAAACCAGACAAATTTATTAAAGCAAAATCTTAGGCTGTGTCACTGAGACTTGTCTGGGACTACACTGACAGTGCACACTAATTATATAGAGATATGGGCGATGTTGCTGTGTTCAATCATATCCAAAATTCCATAAATACAAGCTGTCAATCGGGGAAAAGAGTTTATGTAAGATAATTACATGTGCGACATATGGAAATACTTTGTGGTCACTGATTTCTTCCACTTGGCATCTTGAATTGCTGAAGTTTGTCAATAGGCAGAAAACACTGCAGACATCCACTATTGCTGGTATGTCATGGTGAGAAAAATCAAAGCCCTTGATGACATTTGCAACTAATCTTAAAGTTAAAGAGCAACAAAATGCTGTTCACCATCTTTGGTGTGGGCAAACACCTGTAGCTACAAAATGTGTATGAAGTGAAGACAGCATAAGCATTTGCACTACAGTAACAAACCAAATTGAAGTCATTCGGATGTAAAACATCAAAGAAATGTTCTGTGAGACCAAAAGATTGCTCTCTGATTCTCTGTCTTCAAGTCTCTTAGTCATTAATTCACCAGAGCAAATCTTCTTGGTCACATTACCAGGGCCTTGATTCACTAATGTCTTGCTTTGGGAAAGAGTTATTCATTTGTACAACCACTGATGTCTCAGATCATAGGAATGGCATATGTAAATTCTGTCTGAGCTGGTTCTTGGGCTACATTCCCTAAGAAGACTATGGGAAGTGTGCCAAGAGACTGGGAAGTTGCACATCAAAGTCATACATCAGAAGCAGCTGGAAGGTGGAATCATGACATTTACTTGCTCTTATAATCAAATATTTAAAGAATCCTTACAAGGGTTAACTTTAAGGTTGTGGTGCTCTGAATCTTCTTATTGGTACGTACAAGAGAGAGAACAAAGGAGGTCATATAAGCAGAGATGTACATTTATACATTATGAGCACACAGATACCATATATACAAAAAAGATTACTATATTTGAGTGCATTTTCATGTATAAAATACTTTCTATTTTCTAAAATCATGTATAAATTATAATTATTGGTTATAATCATTATTTAGACTAGTGTTAAACTTTTTCTGACGAAGGCATCTACCAGGCTCCTTGTCATTTTATTAGGCCTGTAAATAAAAACTGTCCAAATATCAACAGAAGAATTATATTCATATGGGATAATTTGTCATCCATCTGCACTGTAAATATATGGAAAATTGTTACATGTTTGTTGCTTCAAATTTTGAGGAATATGGGGAATGGGCTGCGGCAGTGCTGCGTTCCGGCTCCGTCTCAGCTCCGGCAGTCCGGAGGCCTCCGCAACAGATACGCAGCACTTCTATTTTTGCCGGACGCCGGAGCACAACGCAGCAATTCAGCACAGAGCAGATCGTGCAGGGCAGGAAGTCGTGCAGAGAAACACAATAAAACATCCGGTTAATTTTCAAAATAAGATACACAGTGTTCACGGCGGATCATATTTCCCTGCACTACACCTTGAAAACTACATAATGGGCAGAGGCAGGCCTGAAGTCAACAGGTCAGAGGAGTTCAGACGTCATTTCACCCCGTTGACACCATGGACGAGGAGATATTCATCATGGCAGTGCACCGAGATGTCTTCCGGCGGAGCTGCACCGCTCCGCACAGCAAACGCAGCCGGTGGGTATTGACGGACGGCGGAGCACGCAGCGGATAATCAGCGCTGCCGTACCGCAACAGACACGCATCCAGTGGAAATCCGGGGTGAGCCTTGCCTCCAATTTGTCCCAGTGGCCACTGGCGGTATTACAGTTAAAATTAAAATCCCCTGTGATGTAATAAGCATTTTCCTCATAAAGATCTGTGACGTCATCACAATGTAAAGTCAATGGGCTGAGCGGAAACTCATGGGCAGAGCCAGCAGGAGAAACACACTGTTTCACATATTGAGTGGGCCACAAACCCTGAAAGTAAACCTGGAAGCTAGAAACTTATGGCAGCGTATTTGCCAAGTGAGCAACTCTTATTGGACTGAATAGGTGCCATCTTGGGATCTGGTATGCAGTTCCTATTACACTATACTTACATTTAAAGCAAGTATGCTCTTAGTTTTAATGAGGAGTTAAAAACAATTAGAAATCCGACAGCACAAATTTGAATTATGTGAAACTTCAAGATGTGGCCCTATTGAGTTTTTCCAGCGAATACCTTTTAATTCTAGTCATCTGCAGCAACTTTTTTTTCAAGAACATATTCAGGTGAAGATAAAAAAACAAAACAAAAAACCTTTTATTTAAGAGTGCTGACACATATACTTATACTTATGTATAACTCAATGACAGAATTATTTACAATGATTCTCACTGTTGGGGAAAAAACTTCAGCGATACCTTTCAAATGAGACCAAACATGGATATGTACTAAAAATGGAACATGAACAGCTTTTAACGCCAGGGCCACACTGCCAACGAAGTGCTGCGAAGCGCAGCGCACCAAAATTCTCACACGAGCCCGTTCACATCAGACGCGCATTTCTCCATGCCGGTCGACAAGCGCTTCTGCTCCCAGCTGTTGTCTCTGTCACATTTGGGGCTGTTTATCCATCATGGGTATCTCTCTCTGTTTGCGTGTGTGTGCCCCAACCCCCACCCCCCATAGCCGGCCCTTTCTCTTTTCTCTCTCTCTCTCTCTCTCTCTCTCTGTCTTTCTCTTTTTGTGTGTGTGTGTGTGTGTGTGTGTGTGTTGCTCTGTTTAGATACCACGGGGTGTTTTATTTTGAAATTTGTTTTATTCTAAAAATTGACCGGATGCTGTTGTTGTTCCTTTGTTTGACTTCCTGCCAGGCTTGACACATTCATTCGCAGCTCGCGCAGAAAATAAACCAGGCGCCGGCCACGGAGCTGGGCGGTATGGCCGGTGTGGATAACACAATCATTTAACATCGGTGCCAAAAGGAAACTGGCTTCACTTTGAGGCTATTCGCAGCGCTTCCACGTCTGGTGTGGCCCTGGCGTAATTTACTTTCAGTATTCTTCGCATAGGCCTTTAAGGTCATTTAGATTAATTTCACGGGGCCTTGAAGAGATTTAGTGAACTTTGGTATGATTGTGTTGTTGAACAATTTTAAACCATCTTGACAGTGCTGACCTTTAGAGGAAGGCAGGTACTAAGAGTGGTTGGCAATTAGTTGTGAGACAATATTTGATACAAATACATCTCTCAAAGGTAGCCAGATTAGCCACTAAATTCCACAGTGCCACTTACTGGACTTACTGCAAGGCTTCTGTACTCAGGTCAATTAGGTGTATCAGTGACACTTTATATTAAGGTACACATTAGTTAGCTGCTTACAAGCCACACAATTTGGCTCCATTTCAACTCACAAAGTTCACTGACAAAACAACAGTCTTGTACTAAACATGTTTTCCAAATAAATAGAACATGCTAACGTAATTAGCACAAGCCTATGGCATTTTACATTGTACTGATTAGCCTAGCGGTCGCCGATCTTCCTTCTTCTTTTATAAAGTCAGGGACAACAGCAACATTTAACAGAGGTAGCGGCACACAATTTAGCTCCATTACAACTCACAAGATTCATCAACAACACAACAACAACAACAGGGCATTTTACATTATATAGATTAGCTTAGTGACAAGCAGAGATTTCCTCTTCCCATATGAAACCTGGAAAAATCCTGAAGTATAAATCCCTGAAGGATAAATCACATCTTAAAATGCTATTTTAGTGGAAGCTTTAGTGTCTTCACAATTTATTGTTTTTTATCTGTAAAATAAAGGTAAATAAAAGCTTTGTTGCACTGAGGGAAATGGCTTCGTCGCGTCAGGCTACAGCATAGTTTACGGCATCCCTGTTATTCTGCATGACCATATTTGACAACTGCCAGGCCATCAATTAAGAGTCTTCCCTCAATAACCTCTTATTTACCACTTATTGATGGTAGGTAAGGAAATTGTTATGCATGAATTACAATTTTAATACAGTCTGCTCTGCTCAGTGTGGGTCCCACAAGGTGGTGGAAGAGTAGTTACTCCCTACCACTAACACTTAATAAATACAGTCTACTCTTATGTAAGGAAACACAAACTGCACATGTAACAATAAATATAAATTAAGTCTTTCTAACTCAGAATATGTCCCACATTCTAAAGTGGGGGCTTGCTCCTAACAGATTCACTACTAGTTTGATGCTTATTAACCCACATAAGTTCCCTATTCTAAAGTTGCCTTCTCTTCATACTCAGTAAATTCTGTATAGCACACAACTGCTGCAATTAATGCAAAAAGATCTGTATTCTTAAGTGATGGGTTACAACCTGAAAAAGATGAAGGCCTATTGAGATGCACAGGTTTTATTCCCATCCTGTGGTAGAAGTCAGCTCAAGTCTAAAAAAAATCCCTTATTAATGGAACACATCAGACATTTTCAAACACATCTACTAAAATATTTTCTGTTGAACTGGAAGCACAAAATATTAATTTAGCAAAACAAAAGGGTAAGTATATCTTGACCTGTGTAGGTTTATTGTTTTATCTTTATGATTCTTTGGTACACAGCAAAAAAGCTCTGTCATCTGAAAATTATAGCGCAAGTAATATTTTTGTGCTGCATTGATACAATACAGGTATGTGCGATTGCCAGTTTTCAGTTGCATTTGTTGTATGGTGGGATTGTCAGTCCAGTTGGCATTGTTTCTGCAAATGCATACATTACATCTGAGACAACTGCCAAGCTGCTGGCCACTGCAGACATCTGTTTGAAACCAACAAACAGCAACACTAGTTGTTTTAAAATGACCAGTCGCCACTGTCTCGACAGCTTTTGGGCCATTACATGTGGGTGTTTTTAGCGACCCATTAGTGCTTTTCCAGCGGCTCTTGCATTACCAAATGTGGGTATTTTAAGCCAAAGCAAGATATTTTCTTCAACATAACAAGAGTTCTTTGTGCCTAAACATTAGACAACAACAGCATTTTTAGAAATGTAAAAATGTAAAGCTTAATCAATGGAACACATTTCTGGTTTGCACAAACAGACAGTGCCAACATTTTTCTGGCAGTTGAGTTGTGATTATATAAACTTTTAGTCTTGTCAGTAACTGTAACTATTTACCATCCCAAATCCGACGCCTGAAGACAGAGAGCTGTTGTCGTCTCTGGAGCTGCTGCCTGGCCTGTCATCAGATTTGGGTTTTACGGTGCTAAATGGAGCCTGTCTCTGAGAAAAAGAACATTGACAAGTGTCAGTATTTACATAAGCGTGTCATACAATATGATAACAAATACATAAAGATATGGTTGAAAATCTGTGCAATGCTTTACACACCAAAAAACTTTGTCAGCTGAAAATTATACAGCGACTTTGTTCGCTCTTAGCCTTGAATAAACTAATTATATAGTTTAATTGATATGTTTGATCATTTCTGAAGTGAGCCAATAATAAAGGAGATATTTCTGTGCTGACATTTTTCTTCTACCAGTGAATGTGAATAAAACCTCATGTTTTTCAAGGTGTAACCCCTTGTTTAAGAACATGGTCTGTTAATTGCAGTAGTTGTGTGCTAGAATGGATTTGTGAAGAGGAGGCAACTTTAGAATAGAAATCCTGTGTGGGTTAATAAGTGTCAAACTGCTTGAGAATTATTTACGAGCAAGACTTCACTTTAGAAACATAAAAAAAACCCCACTTAGAAACACTTCAGGAACATATTCCGAGTTAGAAAGACTTGATTTTATTTGGATACCATTAACACTTGAAGTTCTGTGTTGTGTTCCATAAGAGACGTAGAGTGGTAGTAGAGTAGTGTTAAGAGAGAATAACTATTCTTGTGGTACTACTACCACATAAGGCCCATACTGAGCAAAGCATATTCATTTATGTATAAAAACATCCACGCTTATTATCGATAAGCAGTAATTAGGAGGTTATCGAGGGAAAACTTTTAGATAATGGCCTAGTTGTTGTAGAATAGGGTCGTGTAGAATGAGGCAAGTGTTATTTTGAGAGCAAATTGCACCACAATATGTAAATTTATCTCCGAATATCTATATCTATCTATCTATCTATCTATCTAGTAGTAGAGTCATTTTAACTTTTTGTAACTTCAGTGATGAGTTCTGCTGCATCATTGTCAAGCCAGCCATGAACTCAAAGCAGTAATATTGCTTAAGAAGTTACATGTAAACCAATGTTCATGTTCTGCTTGAATCATTCCAGCTTAAGTGTAATGCTTTTGTCTTTGTGGTGTTTAAGACATTAAAAGTGCAATATTCTTGTGATCCACATTCATAAAATGTCTATTTGTTTTTTACATTGAATTGCATATCTTCATACAGTATAAATCAAGCTTGAAAAAACTATGAAAATTGTAAATTTCTATCTGCTTCTGTCATGCTATGGACACTAGTTCTCAAAATGTGACTTTTTAGAAACTTTACCTCCATCTTTTGTTCTAAGTGGTAGTCTTTATGATGTTCTTGCAATGCAAATGACAAGAGAGGATTCCCCCCTCAGTGTTTTTCTTTCCTTTTCTTTTTTAAAAAAAAATCTGCCATGACGGCTATCACTTCCCATGCTAACTACCATGTTTCAAAGAATGACGTGATATGAATTTTAATACACACATCACTCCATCGACGAGTCAGTCAGTCATTGTTTGTTACCTGTAGCACCGTAGATCTTCTCTGGCCCCACACGTTTCCAAAGTATCTTAAAATAACGCATGTGATGAATGTGCAATTTCCCTAATTTACGGCTGGCTGCTGTACTCAGGGCTGTGGGCTGGATGGAAATCTTAAATGGGGCTTGAACAACACTCCACACAACAAGAAATCAATATGCCATGCAGCCTAGAGAGGCGACCCGCTATCTACTGTGGCCGAGGCAACGCTTGCAGTGTAATTTCCTCTAAATGCTACAAACACAGCTCAGCCACTTCACCGACACAAATAGAATCCCAGTCACACGCTCTGACATGCATACACTTGAGAAGATGCATGCTGAATGTGTTTGGTTGTGTGTGTGTGTGTGTGTGTGTGTGTGTATGGGTGACATACTAAATAAATTATAAATACTGAATAGACTGAATGTACTGAATGTATATGTGTGTTTTAGGTGTTATGAGTAGCGTATACATATAATTTGCTTGTGAATAAACTGCATTTTTGGGATAATCTGTGCAATGTGGTTTGATACTTCTGTGTGTATTTAAAGGTATGATGCAAGTTTGTCCGCATGTGTGTGTTTCTGCGTATGCCTATGTGTCAAACTCTACTCAGCAAATACTCAATAACATATTTATCACACAGTATACATACTATTGGAATTAAATGAGAAAAACAAAAATGAGTGAAAGTGTATTTGAGTAGACACATTTGGTAAGCAATTTTCAATTTTCATGATGAAGAATCAAATCATCTGATGCAAATAAGATGGACTTCATGGATATTTTTATGATTTATTGTTGAATTATAGATAGCATTCTACATTGTTCATTCTACATTTTGCTCAGCCCTCTGTCTCAATCAGAGGCCATGTATATTGAGTCCTTAGTGTTGTGCTCACTTTGTGCCATGATCTTGATCATTCTTAGTGATATTTTTAAATTTATGAAACCTGTCTACACAATGCTGAAGCACATTGCTGACAGCAAAGTCTGTGAAGGATAAATTAATTTACTTATTCCTCACTCCTCTCTAGCATCACATGGCCAATGAAACTAAAGCCCCATTTCACTTTCAGTATGGTACCTTTGGAACCAAAGTAACCTTTCAGATATGGTACCTAGACCCTCGGTCCATTAAGCATTTCCACCGCAAACAGTATTCTTAAATGTGGGTTGTTGTCTCACACTGTTCCGTCCAGCATCTTCTGTGTTTCCTCATCACTGGTGACACATATGGAAGTCTGCACCTCATTTATCGTCCACAGAACAGGGTTACATGCCAACATTTTCAGAACAAAATAGGACAGGCTACAGTGAGAGTCTCACTTGATGGGGTATTTAAAATAGCAGGTTTGTGCATTTAGTGCATCTCAGGCAAGCGCAAGGGTGTATTATTGCCGTAGCCTACAGGAACAACGTTTTGCTTTTTTTTCTCCAACTGAGGATCAGAATATATGCAGTTCACACAATCCTGTCAAAATCAATACAAATTTTAAAATGCTTGAAGATCCACTCATTTCTAAAAGTGTACGTCATCCAAGAAAGACAATAAAAACTAATGGAATGGTCAAAGTTGTCATATTGAAATAAGGTGGGCTGATGGTTTCATGCTATCATCTCATGCATTGAGTAATATTACAAGTAAATGTTCCACCTTAAAAGTTGCCGGGAGTCGGCACAGTGAATTAAGTTATTTTTTTCAGTCTACAGCTGCTGTGAAAGGCTGCAGAATATTATTTCATTTTATAGTTATGCTTAACTAATATATGCAAGAGTAACCATGGTAATAACAGTGGCAACATAAGCTTCAAAACCAGCCACAACCAGTCAACGGCCTGCAGTTTTTCTCGCTCCACCTTCAGATCTGTGTGCCAGGCACCCCAACCGAGTGGTGACCAAAAATAGGGATGGTAAGGAACGTTCCATTTGTACCATCCACAACTTTTGACGGTGGAAACATAAAAAATACGTACTGAACTGAACTAAATTATACCAGACTGCTTGGAGCTTGGTGATGCTCAACTGACACAGAGCAACATTTTTATTCGCATATTATTTATTAGCAGATATGTTTCAGGCAACCTGACAATTTCAAGTCCAGTAGTTTCTCCTCTTTTAGCTCTGTTTTGGTCTCCACTGACTCCTGAGGGAAATGTCTGCCTCTTTAGGAGCTGAATGCTCGACTATGTTCTCCGGCTAGTTGCTAACTTTGTCTGGTTTTGGTTGTGGCAAGTTGGGTTAAGTGGGTTTATCAGATCTTATTTGTTGAAAACAGCTGGCTGCTGTGGCTGGAAACAAGGCTGATGAAAATTGTGAAAGAGAATCAAGCAGCAGCCTCTGGGGCTGAAAAATGAAACCAACACAGATGTGGCAAAAACGACAGTTCTTTGAATGGCCACTTTTGGCTGGCATCAAGTCAAACCCCATAGAAACCCATTTCAAAATGCCCAACTTTACAGCAGAAATAAATGTTTACAGCCTGGTACCAAAAAAAGTAAGTCTTTATAGCTAATTTCAACATTCATGACAACTGTACAGAGGATGAAATTTTATGTAACTTACCTGTAACATTTAACGGCTTAAGGTTACTCATATTCAAGAGCGGCCGCTTGAGTAACAAATATGGTCACTTCTGGCTCCAAAAAAACAAGATGGTGTTGGCTGAAATGCTGAACCTGAGGCTTCAAAATGTGAGTCCACAAACCAGTTGTTGACATCACATTAGCTATGACCATTATTTGTACAGTCTGTGGGGTGAAAAGTAAAGTTGTGGTCCATAAGCTGAAAGATGATCAACTATAGAATACTGTCACTATAAATGACTCCTTTAACATTAATTGTAACTATATGATTAACTGTTAATAACAAATATTGATTGCTGTAGCTTTAAATGATAAATAAATGAGCAACAAATAAATAAATGATGAAGGGATTTCCTAAATCCAGCCTATTTCTATTAAAGAGTGGTTCTGCCTTCATCAAATAAAGTGTGTTTAATCAAATCATCCATGTTTTTATTAAAACAAGGTCAAACTTGAAAGCATCAATTCACTTATACCTTGATAAACTCTCTTCTTATCATTCACAGCCAGGCATGTATGGAGAGAGATTTGTCTTAATATAATAATTTGTGTGAAGAGATCAACGATAGTTGTGTAGATGTGTAATTTAAAAAATAGATAATGCCTTCCACTAATACAAGCATAAATAAATAAATGCAAATTAAAAAAGGGACGTCAATAAAACAGATCTGCAAATGCACAAACAAACTCCACAACCAAAAACATAAATGTCTGTGAATAGATTAAATGCTCTTTCGAATAAATAAAAAGCATTTTTTGATATCTTCCATTTTTAACTTTCTAACAGGCATTTCCCAATCCAGCTCCCGCACCATCAGCAGGAAACCATGTGCTATTAGGAAATGGTCAAATTATACAAGTTGATTTTCATTCAGACTGGAGGAGAGTTTGTCTCCAAAGTCCATGTGTGTAAGATGCAAATCAGCAAGTGTAGAACTGACACCCACAAAATCCCTTTTTGATTTACAAATAAAAATTGGATTCACAAATACCTGTGAAAGTAAACATGTTAGAACGATATCCACACATGCTTTTCATTTATTTGTGAATTAATTTACTGTATTCACAGATTTTTATTTTACTTTTTTATTTATTTGTGGACTTTTTTTGTGTATTTGCAGATCCATTTTATATTTGCAATTCTTTTTACATTTACACAAAGATTGTCCATCTGTATCCACAATTGAGACATGCAATTTTTTAAAGTTAAGATAAGTAGAGAAGCAAAGTATATCAGTCTCTGGTCTCTATAAGCATCTGACACAAAAGGCTTACAGATATCAAAATTTGAATCATTTAAATTTTAAAATCTCTTCAACATGAAAATGTAAGCAAAGACAATATTGTTAATTGTGTCTTACAACATTTTGAGATCTTCAAGAGATTTCTTAACCAAAGAGCTCAGAGTTCTGTGGCTGTTCATCTGTGGATATGGTGTAATCAAGAGTAGAGCTCTCCTGAGTGAGGGAGGGTTGCAGGTAAGTGAGTCCAGACCATATCCATTACCAAATATAATCTATTCTCCACTGTAGAGATGCTATCTGTCCCAAGAACAATGCAGAGGATGTGCTAGCTCTGTTGTTCTTGGACTGGTTTCCTATGGTACTCATCAGATAAGCTGGGATGCTCACTGCAGGTTCACTTATACTACATAATGTCTGTGTGTGTGTGTGTGTGTGTGTGTGTGTGTGTGTGTGTGTGTGTGTGTGTGTGTGTGTGTTTGTAGTTCTACAAGTAGTTCTACAAGTAGCTAAAAAGTAATGCTCAGGTATGTGAAGAAGCCTGACTTGGAAGGTGGTAGGAGTCTTAAGAAACATTGTCCAAAAACCATATTTACAAGTGCCACCAAAAAAAAAAATGAGAGGAGAAAAGACACCAACTAAGAAGTTAACTTGACCAAGAGCAACTGCCCAATAAACCCTTCAATCTATGATATATTTTTGCTTTCCTTTACAAGAATGGGTTGTCACTATCAGCACAGCAGGGCACGTGGCATACACCTTCTCCAGGTCCAGACCCTTGAATCTGCTTACTCCACCTATACTCTATCACCCAACACTGTAGTATGCTTTACTTTGCCTCACTCTTGAAACTCCACCAAAACAGGTATGCTGACATGGGTCTGCTTCAGCGTGGATTTAGAATAATAAAATAAGATTCAGGTGGATACATTGGTCTTGTGATCAGCCAATCAGATCTATTCATACCAGAGATATGAGGCCTTCTCGAAAAGGTGCCATAGGTTGACATAAAATATTACCAATGAATTGCTGTATTATGTTTAACAGGTAAATACACAATAGAATGTGTGTGAGGCAGTTACCTTGTCTGACTCTGGGTCTTTGTGACTGTGTACAAGCAAAAGAAAGAACAGGAGAGAGAAGATGGGAACAGAAAAAGAAATCAAGAGAAAGTGAGATGGACAGGGCGCTCTCCCTGTGTGTCTTTGTGTAAGGAGTGTGCTTGCTTGTACCCTGGCTTTATTTGTGTTATGCCATGTGATTCCATTGTGAAGAGCAGATCCACTGAGCTTGTATTCCCACCCTCCCACCAGCCCCCTGCTTCAGATAAAGCTATCTGGATCTGCAGCACACCTTCCTCAAATGCATGTGAGCAGCTTACTGTTGTGGAGGCTCTCTCTATGTTCCTGGGGGATTCTGACGGTTGCATTGTGTGAGCTACAATGAGGGTGTGGTATGTTGGCACATAGCACCATCTCCAAAACCACTATTAAGATGTTAATGTTCCCTGGCATAGCTGGCTTCAGGCAGTGCAGTCCTTTTACATCTCAGAGAGCCTACTTCCCATTTTATATAGTCCACAGAATAGGCAATCATGTTTAATTGCTATGCATTTTCAGACAGTTAGGAGGGCCTCGTGTGCAAGCTATTGATTATTTTTGTTTTCATTACATGTTTAAAAATAGTGAAAAAGTCATGCTGGCGGCTCTGTAAGGCTGAAATTGGGCACGGCAGTGTTTTGTGCTAAATGCTAATCTCAGCATGCTAAAATACCTGCAGCAGCACTGCTAATATGATGATGTTTAGCCATTCTAGTGTTTAATGACTTTAATCAAACCATTTTAGTTTAGTGTGTTAGCATGCTGACATTTGCTACTTACCTTAAACAAAAAGTACAACTGAGGCTTATGTTAATGTATTTAGTGACCTTATGATGGTGCTAGAGGAAAAGTCAACCAATCACCAAAGTAAGTAGGATTCATCCTCTGTGAACGGGAGCTGCCCATTGGTCCGACAGCCCATTGGTCCGACATCTCATTGGTCCGACATCCCATTGGTCCGACAGCCCTTTGTTCCGACAGCCCATTGGTCCGACATCCCATTGGTCCGACAGCCCTTTGTTCCGACAGCCCATTGGTCCGACATCCCATTGGTCCGACCATATTAAACCCAGTGTTCCGAAATCATCATGATGCCCTGTGGTTAAGGTCTGGTTAGGTTTAGGCACAAAACCACTTGGTTAGGGTCAGGAAAAGATCATGGTGTGGGTTAAAATGAAAAAGAAAATGGCAAACACATAAGTCGTGAGCCTGCTCCGCCTCAAGCCTTTCCCAGCTGACCCAGAGCCGGTCACGGCGCACCATCGAGGCAGAAATAAGCCTGCCAGGAGCCGTTCAGCACCGCGGAGAGCTCCCCACACGACCCCAACCCCAGAGTTAATAACAGGAGGTTATGATGTTTCACTCTCTCCTGTCTATGGCACTTGTATCTCAACCAGTAGTCTACTTTTGTCGCGTTTGCTGATCCTCTATGGTACACAAATACAGCATAGTCCAGTATAATCACATATCGGAACAACAGGGCGTCGGACTAATGGGATGTCGGATCAGTGGGCTGTCGGACCAATGACATGGACCCCTGTGAACCACGCGTACCTGTACAAAATCTATATCAACATCCAAACTAATCTTTTTGAGATATTTAAATCTGGACAAAAGTGGTGGACTCACTCAGTCATGCTGCTAGCATGGCTAAAAAGCAAGTTCTAATGAGCAAGGGGCTGGAACATTGCTGCTCCTTTAACCAGCTGAAGCCATTGTAGTCATACTTTACAGAAATCCCGCAGTCAGAGCTTCTCTTCTTCCAGGCATCGTTAGTGTGCATTAAGCTTAAAATGTTGTCCATCTTCTGGGTGTGATTGGTTGTCCGTTATCAAATGACATGCACTGCACATTACTGCATTCTAAAAGTTTCATTTTGTTTATCTCTGGGTGCAGCCATCGTGCCATAGAAAACACACTTCAGATCACTTGAAAACACTTGGGTGTCAACAGTGTGGCGCTTGCTTTTGAGTGCACTTTCTATGCATCTACAATGAAACAATGGATTTGAAGCCACTATAAACGTGGCATGTGTACAGACCCTAAGGTGACATCTTTCAAATTGCTTGTTTTGTCAGACCAACAGTTAGACCAACAGTTCAAAACGCAGTGGAAAGTCATCCTATTTGAAAAGCTTGAACCAGCCAATGTCCACCATTTTTGGTTAGCATTGTTTTTTAATTCTTTGTCTTGTGTGAGAATTTACTTTGCCAGTTAACCACTCAACATGTTAGATACTTGATTAGTCAACCAATTGTTTAAGCATAAGACACAAGCTTGAAACTGTACATGATGTTGCCTCATCTACAGTGAAGTTCAAGTAAGAGTAATTAAGACCTCCATTACATGAACATTTTTGGCCAGTATTTATGGCCATAATTTTTTGAGCAAAACCATGTAATGTATTTGCATTATGTAGCTGCCTATGTTGTTACTGGAAATCCCCCTTTACTGCACAGCTGGAGCTGAACAACTATGATGACTGTCTTTTAATGGTTTCTTTATTAAAACAATGTGTTGTGCTGTTTTTTTTTTTTTTTCTGTAAACGGATGCACAATTCGCTCTGCTTCTGCTGCATTTTGAGTATGAGAGTGTTTTAATTGCCCCCAGTTGTCAATATACGTATCATTTTGAATGGAACACTTTAACCTGTATCATTAAAGTGCAGTTGCCATTACCACCAGTCACCATATCGTTGTCAAATCAACACTGAAATTGTAAAGATTATAAGCTTAACCAACTTTTCCCTCTTTTTATGAACTGTGGTGTATGTCCTTATGATCTATAAAAAATGTACAGATGAAAGTGTTGTGTTAAGTTGTGGAAGTTGTATGAGTGTAGGGTGTTTTCATGCGAAAAAAAAGTTGGTGTTTGCCTCAGGATGATCAGTACCAGGAGGTCAGCATTTACTCATCATTTTACCTCACTGACTGAAACTAATGGGGTTTAATGCAAGTTATGATTGCACTGAGATACATAGTAGGTGCATGACTTGTGAATGTGTTTCCCTATGTATGTTGGTGTGTGTGTCTGTGTGCGTGTGCACATCCCATTGGTGGTCTCCTGCATGCTAGTTTTGAACCTTAATAAGCCCTTGCCTCTGCTTGCCGGATGTGAAGACAGGGAGAGAGAGAAAAGGGCTTTCTTACACTTCAATTTCATGCATATTTTCTTTGAGGCTAATGAGAGCCTTAAATACGGTGCCAGACTTCAGGCTGCGCTGTTGAAGGCTGACATTTTCACACACAGTGGCACCTTGTCACTGCGGATGAAGTCCTTCTACCTGGCTGTTGAGAGGTGTGTGTGTGTGTGTGTGTGTGTGTGTGTGTGTGTGTGTGTGTGTGTATTGGCCTTTTGTGCATCTACCGGCATATGTGTGAAGAAAAGAAGAGATTTGGTATCCTGGTCTGTACAATTCAGAGTTGCTGTGTGTTTTTGCTTGTGTGCAGGTGGGTGTACCAGCCCATGTGTGTGTTTTGATTTTTTCAGGATGGTATATTAAGAGACAGAATGGAGCAGGAAAAGTGATGTGGTTCAGGAACACAGCACTGTCTCACTTTGATTTATTATATGTGCTTTCTATATATGTTTGTTGAATGCACTTGTGTGTTTGTATGGGCACATTTCGGCAATTTGTTGATAGACAGTGTATGTGCTAGTTCTCTCTCCAGCTAATACCTACCTTTGTATATCATCCTTCCCTTATCTGTGCTGAACATATACTGATTCTCATGTAGATCTCTGGACAGAAGGCAGCTCTGATAGATCTCTTCCTTTGTAAACTTTAACTCCTGGTTCCATCTGCTTTATCTGTATCATAGTGTTGTGCAGCACATATCAAATTGATAGTGATACAATTCCTATCTAATCACAGCTCCGGACAGGTAAAATTATGAATAAATAAACACCTGAAAGGACCTGCTCATCTTGTCAGCATTGTTGTCATCTTCCATGAAGCCTAAACAAATATGTCTGCCAGGTGTCTTACCTCGCAGAGTAGTCACAAAATGGACGTTGGAGGTAATTATAGAGCTTGAGATATGGAAGGGAAACTTTGTGTGTGTGTGTCTGTATTTCCATATCCCATGCTGAAAGAGAAAGAAGGTATGAAGTATGACGCTCAGTTGCTTTTTGGTTGTCTGATTGCTCTGCTGCCCCCTTATAATGATAAAACAACTTTATGTCATTTGTTGTTCACTGTTTCTGAGGCCTTTTGTTGCAGGCTCAGTCTTATATATGCACTATACCGTGTGCCTTAGTCTAAGCCAAGGACAACAGAGAGGCTACTGGGAAAGCCCAACAATGAAGGTGTCTGTTTGCATGTCTGGATTTGTGTGTGTGTATGAGTGTGTGTGCGCATACGTGCGTGTGTTTGTCTCCCACACGGCCCCGCTGCTGCCACTCACTGTAAACTAGTATGCAGCTCGTCACAGACAGACGTTGACACACTCCCAGTCTAATGTGCTCATTAGGGACTGCACAGCACACACATAATTGATAGCCATGACACACACGATGCATACACACATTATTGCAAAAAACAGTTTCCTTTTTTTAATGCTGCAGTAGAAAACAAGGTTATATGAAGTCATATAATGGGGGTTCATTGTCAAGAACAACAACAACAGAAAACGAAAGAACGAAATGAAAAAGACTAACGGCACAGAATGCATTACAGTATCTGTGCTGTTTACATGCCGATATTTTACACATAAGGATTTTTTTTTTATTTCTCTACCCTGGCAGCTGTCAGTTACTTCAGCAAATTAACTGCCAAAAATGTAGCAGAACTTGTCACTCAAGAGGTTAGTGTAACCATGGTTACCTTTCATAGCCCAAAAAGATAAAGCTGCAGTGTGGAATCATGGCAGAGTAATTAGACAGAACAAAAAAAAAACAAAAAAAAAAAAAAAAAAAAAACCAGGACCAATCAAAAAGGCATTCAACAATATGAAACAACCAAGAGTGCTTATAAATAACAGTTTACATGTGAAATATCTTTATAAAGTAACATCTTTTTTGTACAACCTTTAATATCTTTTTAGTGTTCATACAGCGGCACATGTAGAGTAGTGTCTGGTAAAAAGAGTCTTTAACCCTTTGAGCACGAGTTGGGAATAAAAAGATTCACCTGTTGTCATCCTTTTGCTACCTATCTTTTTTCGTATCCTTTGATTAAATAACACATTTATAAAACTATTGTGCAAAACAATTTTATTTATGTCTTCATATACTGTGCACCAGCAGATAGTCATAATCCTTTTAAATTAAAAAATATAGAAATTATGCATAATTTAGACAGGAATTAGTTAATATGTTTTTATATACATATTTTACACAGACCTGAATTAATATAGGTCCCTGATCGACCAAAGTAAAAGACTTCAGATTTCTTTTTTTTTTATTTTTTTCTTACCACATAGCTTCAATGCTTGTGTCAAGTCCAGCAAACATATCTCAAACAAATATTAAGCCCAAGATGAAAACCTTGCAGTAAGTAGAGAATCTCCTTTTAAAAAAATGCTTTCATGTCTAGGATTAGACCCACTGTATGTCTGGGAAGCAGGCATTGCAGACACAATGCACACATTGTCCATCTAATTCTCACAATAGCTTCAATAATTCACAATCTCAAATCTTGAGTCAATAGTGTTTGGATCTTAGGTGTAGAAGTGCTTTGACGTACTCAGAGGGTTAAATTTTAAATGCTGACTCCAGCACAAAAAAGAAAAAAATGAAACATAAGAGCGAGCGAGAGAGTGAAAAAAAGAAAAAAAAATCATGGAAAGTGCACCAGATTTAGTTAGAAAATGTTTAACTAAACTGTTTTCTTTATGCATGCAGCTTATCACATCCCAGTGATGTCAAAATATAAAGGAACTTAATTCCATTTACACAAGTTTCAAAATACACACCACTTCATTTTAGAATCTCTTTTTTTAAACCTTCATATACTGTATCTTCTCAATGACAACAGCCCCCATCTGCACAGTTTGAAAAAAAAGTCACTCTATTCCTGTCAAAGGAGATCACTAAAATCGAGTGTCTTGGGCCAGAGTGAGTCTACCTCACACAGCGACAAAAGGAAAAAACAACTGCTACAACACAAAATTTAAAATCATGTGCCAAAACTCAAAACAGTAGTTGTATGGCATCTTTGTGCAGTTCCATCATGTTAATAATCCTTTCTTTTCTTCGAAAGAAATGTCTGTGAAAGGCTTAAGAGAGACAGAGCAAGAAAGAGTGAGCCATTACAAAATAATGCAGCATTGTCCCCAGCCAGTGCTACTGTTTCTCCAGCTCACACACATACATGAGGTGGTCCTCGGGGGACTTCCCATGAGTCTTGCTCAGGTGAAGCTTGACCGCGTGCTTGCTCGCAAAAGTCCGGTTGCAGAGCTTGCACTGGTACATAGCCCCACTGTCGTCGTCGTCGGGGGAGGGTGACGGGGATTCAGTTGAGGGCAGAGAGGTGGTTAAGGACGAGGGGAGGGATATGGGTACAGAAGAGGGCAGGGATGTGGGTAGAGAGGAGGGTAAAGGGTGGCTGGATGGATGAAGATTAGAGAGCAGTTTTTCAGATAGTCCTTTGGTGTGGCGTTGTTGATGATGTTGCTGCGAAATCTGACTGAGCAGCTGCTCCCCGGAAAGCTTGGCCAGGTCTCGCAGACGGAAGCCCAAGTGGGATTCCAAGTGGCTGACATAGGTGGACGGTGAGCGGATCTGAGAGGCGCAGTCACTGCAGAAGAACACAGGGTGACCTGAATCCAAGTTTTTCAAGAACTTGGTGCCACCGGTTCTCCTTAGCTGGTACTTGACGTTAGCCAGCCAGTGGGATATTGTAGTCATTGAGAGGCCAGTGAAACGGGAGATGTGCATTCTCTCCTGTGGGCTCAGGTCCGACATCATGTACTTGCCATCACTTGTTTGTCTCAGACTGGAAGCAAACTGGGCTTGTAGGATGAGGAGGTGTTGAGGGTTCCAGTTGGACTGGCGGCCTTTACGTTTCTGGGCTGGTGAAACATCTTCTGTCTCCTCCTGTGTGACACCTTCAATGTCGGAGCGCTCAGACAGGCTGGTAGGTGTGGAGGACTTGGAGACAGTCTGACTTTCTGTCAGGTTCCTCAACATGTCAGAGATGTCTGACAGTGCGTTTTCTCTCAAAGGGGAGGTGGACATAAAGGAAGCTACTGCAGCTGAGGCTTTGGTCATAGTGACAGTGGAGGAGGGAGAAATTGAGGATGGGGTGGTTGTGGTGGAAGAGAGAGCCGTTGAACCCAAAGAACCACTACTGCTGTTTTTATCAGCATTTTTGCCTTTGGTGAGATCTATGGGTTGGTCATTGTTTAGATGCTGGTGGTAGAAGTAGCGGTCTAAGCGGTCATTACTGGGCTTTTTGGTCTGTGCTGGTGGGGTGGAAGCAGCCACTGCTGCTTTCTCTGCCAGGCTGTTACTCATCTTGAACAGCATGCTCATCGGGTCAAGGGAGGGCAGGGCAGGCTTAGCGGCCTTCCCCAGGTGAACGTTCATTACTGACTGCAGGGCACTGAGAGGGTTGACGAATGGCTGTTCTGGAGGTGGATGGTCTGTGATGATAGCTGTACTACACATGGAGGCAGGCAGGGGGGACGTCACAGCTGTGGACTCCACTCCATTCTCCACAGACTCCTTTATAGAAATATCTCCATTTGAATCTCTGTGATTGGTTCCACCTCCATCACCTACTGCCTTTTCCGTTCCACTTGTATTCTCTGGAGTTTTACAGCCTCCTGCTCTGTTTTCTTTTGGCGATTCTCCTTGGGCTGAGTCCCCTGCCTCGCTGTTGCAAGGTGAGGGCGTGGTACGTCTCAAAGGAGATCCCCTCACAACACCACTGGGCTCTCTCATTTTCTCCTCTACCTTTGCCACTTTCTCTGTCACTTTCTTGACCAGTTCCTCCATAGCATGGAAGTTGTTTTTGGGTAACGGGGAGTTCTGGCGGCTGGGAGGGGAGATCAGAGGCTGGATCTTACCAGTGGGAGAGAGAATCTCTCCACCAGGGAACATATACTTAAGCGGAGAGCTCTTCCCAGAGTTGCCTAACGAGAGCTTCATTATGTTTGGGAGCTGGTAGGCAGCATGGATACTGGGATACCCACCCCAGCTTGGAGCTCCATTTTGGGCTTTGTTGATGGCTGAGGTCACTGTGTTCTCCAAGGACTTGAGGATGTCAAGACCCCCTTTTGGACTTTCATCCAGATCCTCCTCTGTCAGATAGGAGTATTTTGAAGAAATATCAAACTTCTCCTCAGTCTCTTCCTCACCTGCTTTCTTCTCTTTGTTGAGATTACCATTGTTGATAATGGACTCTTTAGTGCATTCCTCTTCCCTCTCCTCCTTTTTTATCTCCACAACCATGGCAGTGGGGGAGATGCTGGTTGGAGGAGGCACTGGGGCAGGTGGAGGGGAGAAGGTTGTGGCAGCCAGGGGAACAGACTGGACCTTTTCTTCAGCTGTTGCATTGGGTGTGGGGGTTGGGGTTGAGGATTCTATAATGGGTTTGCCTTTCTTAATAGCAGAGTTGGTGACTTTAATAAAGTGTCCAGTCACCATCATGTGAGCAGTTAGCTCTTGCAGTGTGTCATGAGAGCTGCCACACTCCATACATTTGAGGATCTGTGACTTCCTGGATTCAAACTGCCAGGCATAGCTGGCACCGTTCTGGTGTCCATAGCGGTTGTTAGGTGTGATGTAAGGGTTGGTGACCTTCTGGAGTATGTCATTAGAGTCGTTGAGGGAGGTGGGCTTAGGTGTGGTGCCTCCATTAGAGTCTGGTGAGCTAGGATGTCTAGTTCCATTGGGACTCTCTTTCGAGCTGAGGAGATGATCTTAGCTGCCACTGGTGTAACAGGCTCTTTCAGAGGCACTTTCTGGTAGTGTTTCGTCTTGATCATGTGGACACTTAGGTCCTGGAGGGATTCAAAGGAGTGCCCGCAGTACATGCACTTCAGAACTTTCTGGGCATCCTCCTTCCCCTCCATCTCTAGCAAGGACCTCTTTCTGGGTTTTGACCACCGTTTAGCACCCTCACCATCTGTCTCGTGGTTATCATCGCGGTAGTGGCCTGTCTCATTCATGTGCACTGTGAGCTCCACTAGTGTGTCATATGCCGCACTGCAGTCCTTACAGCGGAACTTGCTGGCGCCAGTGAATATAGAACCATACAACTTGGAGCTCTGCCGGTACAGCTGGACGGTACTAAAGAGGTTGGGTTCTGTAGACGCTGTGGATACAGCCACTGTGGGATGTTGAACCAGCCCCAGTCTGTTGTTGTGGTTCTGTGAGGCCTGTTGGAGGGTTTTGGCCATAGCTGTCTGGTGCCAGTCATATCCTCCACTTCCACAGCTACTGCTACTGCTGCTACTACTGCTGCTGCTGTGACTGCGAGGGGGTTTTTCTGCAGGAGGCTGGCTCAGGTTCAGATTCAGTGTGGACCAATAGGAGTTGGTCAGGAAGGAAGTGTAAATGGCCTTCATCTTCTCCAGGCTGTCGGCCACAGACCCCGTTGTGGCTGAAATGGCCTCATCTCCACTTACTGTGGCAGCAGCATTGGCAGCAGCCATCATGACGGAGGAGGAAGATAGGGATAGGGCATTTGAGGGGTCTTTAGAGAGGAGGACATCATCCTCATTTTTAAGTGAGGAGATCTCAAAATCAGACATTCTGTCACTGGATTCGCTCAAGTGAGACTCACTGTCGAGCTCTTGACCAGAAAAGTCAGCAGCATTGGGGGAGTCATGGAAGCCAGTGGATCCTGGCCTGTCCTTTAGAAGGAAGTCCTTGTCTTGACATAGGAACTTGGCAGCAGGTTCCTCCCCCTCCTGCGCTGAGTCATCTCCATCCAGGTCCTCATCCAACAGGGCTGCTTCCTTCTCATCTTCAGGGACGTATGCTGCTCAGGCAGAGAGAAGAAAAACAAAGAGAGAGAGATTTGTTACCATGACAGCATATCTAATGATGGAGATCCTCAACTCTGTATTCCTGTTTCTTCACCAAGCAGGGAACTGATAGAAACACAAGATACTGACATTCACACTTTCTCAAGAGGAAACAGTGCAATCATCCAATGGCATTCATAGACAAAGTATTTCCTATCATAAACAGTTGCAGTAATTCTTTTCTAACTTCCGCCTTTTACATTGACATTGTTTTCAAATTGGAATCAAGTTACCACCCCCTCCCATTCTCTCTCCACCCCCAGGTCTTTGTTCTGTACTGCAGAAAATCAGAGACAGCCAGAGAGAGAGAGAGATGGAGAATGGAAAGAGAAAGATGGAGGGAGGGAGAGGGGAAAAATGTCTCTTCAAACAGAACTTGCCACCTTATTCTTCTCAAGGGGCAACAGCTTGAAATTAAAACTAAATTTGAAATTAATGAAGCACATTCTGGCGGTGGCATTCGTTTCTGAAGTAATAAATTACTTGTATCAACCTCGGAGACAGCGGTTCCTGTCTGTCAATTAATATGTCTTACGCTTCTTCTGCAGACTCTAATGCATTCCCTAACAGACACACTCGCCATTTAAATTAAGCATGCATTTTCACTCATTACACTGCTCAGCCCTCGCCTCCTCGTAAATAAAAATGAATGTATGTACGTTTGCCTGCAACAAATCTCTCCCTGCAAAACCCATTTGCTTCAATTACCAAAGATTAGAAAAAGTTTAGAGTTATTATTTACAGTTTAGCTTCGGGGAGTGGGCTTGAGGCTTTCAATTTATATTCAAATCCCTCTAGTTTAAGAATAATACAATGGAAATCATAAAGAGAAAATATGTATCAAGACAAATCACAGTCTCGCCTCTTTGTACATCTATGAATGTTTCTTTTTTTTTTAATAAGTCTATCAAAAGGATAAAACAACATCAGATGAGAAATGCAGCATGCTCACACTTTGTGATTAAGGCTGGATTTCTGAATAACAATTGAAGTGCACGCAGGCGCATGCATACACAAACCTCTTGTTTTAGCAACTACACTGGCAAAGAAGATGAGCGTGTGTATGGACGTCAGTGGCCTTGTGCCTAGCATTCCTTTCTGTAACAGGCCATCACTCATCTGAACTGGTATGTAAACACAGAGCGAGCCGGTCAGTGGGACGGGTGTGGCACGGAAGCACATATTCAATCTGAATCTAACACTTTTAAAGTTACAAAAAGGTTAAATAAATAAAATAATATATAGTAAAATAATATGGTATAAGTAAATTTTGTTGTATCTATGATGTGAGAGAGTAAAATTATGTATAAACAGGAGGATTAAAGAGAAATATGCAAGGTAGCTAGGTTGAAAACAAAACTCCAGATAGTGCCTACAGTTATGTGAAAATGCGGGCCTGAATACATGGGAAAATGCGGGCTTCCACATGTAATACCTACACAACCTGCCAGCCACATCATACAACACACTTCAGCCGTTGCTGACTCCCGTCTCTAACTGAGCACCTCAAGAAGTGTGTGTGTGTGTGTGTGTGTGTGTGTGTGTGTGTGTGTGTGTGTGTGTATTTGCGTATGTGCTAGTACTGCATCAGCAGCAACACAGAGAGGAGTCTCTGTCATTGTCAGGCTACTGGTTGCCATCGGCGATGATACGACACCACCGTGGGACAAACAGATGCACAGAGACACAGATATCCCAGAGCCCATCACACACACAAACAGGCACACACATACACACCAGTTGTACTGTAACTGCTTTGCCTTCAGGCAATCTCGGGAACTTCTGTGTTGAACATGCAGTTTGCTCTAGCCTTCAGTCTAACAAAAAGGATCCATTTGAAACACTTCAAACACGTTATCTTGTATTAGATGTTGTTATGTGCAATCTAAAAAACTGCTGGGTCACATGACCCCTATCCACAATGCATCAGTTACTAATGTTTGTCTTTTATTTTTATTGAAGTGCATCTATCTTAAAACCTTGATCCCTTTCTGCTGCATGTTTTAACATTTATGGATATAAACACACACACACACACACACACACACACACACACACACACGAACACACATCCCCCTCTCTCACAGCTTCCCCATCTCCCCCCGTCTCGCTCTCTCTCTCCCTCTCTCTCCCCCACTCTGTCTCAGAGACACATCCACCCGCCCGCACATACGTGCAGCCGAGCAGACCCACATGTACATGCCATCTGTTCTGAATCAGCCAAAACGACAGCTGTTTAAGAGAACAATGCTCTGGCTGAGGAAACAGCCGAACACAGCAGCCTGGCGCTCTCATCAAGGCCAAACATCAATGTGAAATCTCCTTTAAAACACAACGTACGCACTCCGCTTCAAATTAGCTGCCTTTGTGTGATAAGAACACGCTGTGTATTTGTGTGTGCGTGTGCCCATCTGTGTACCTGCAAGTGTGTGATATGTATAGAGACACATGCAGAGGATCAGGGAGAAAATTGTGTTTGCCAGCAAGACCAGTATGTGCTGAATGAAACCTCAGTGTGTAGGCTACATCCACCTACACGGAGCATGAGGCACATGACTGATTTCTGGACTTGTTTGAGGCAAAGGATGTTGAAATTTGGAAAACATTTGACATTTAATAGGTGCAGTGTTACAATAAATTAATACAATGGCTTGCATTGAATGAGCTGCAGTGGCAGTTTAGGTTCAACTATAGCTGCCTGCATTGTTTTGTGACATCATAAAATAAATACCCTGTTGATTGCAGTTTCAACAGTCTCAATGTCCTTGTGAATATAAACGTCGTCCTTGCTGTGATATATTTTATGGGTGAAAATGTGGCTTGTTTAAGTTCATTTTGAACTTGGCTTACTTCGGCGTGTCACCATCCACCCAAAGCTTGCAGGCAACATTGCTGTTTCACTATGGTTATAGTCGTGGTTCCTAACCTGTTTTGTCTAACAACCCTGTTAGATGAGCGCAAGTACTCTGGTATCATCACCACCCACTATGTTCTAAATGTGTTTCAAATTAATTGATTTTAACAGTACTAATTATATAAAACTGATATCATTGCACACAAGACGAAGTGATAAATTTAGGCTTTGTTTCTCTTTTTGTAGTTCAGTCAAGTTTACATTCATAATACTACTACTTAGACTGTTTGAACCATTACTTCTAGCTATTAATTCCACCTCTCTGTTAGATCACCAGGTAGTTTTCACATGATCTCAATCCAACCCTGTGCCCTAGAAATTGTGTTTGTATGTTAAAGGTACAGTGTGTAGGGTTTAGTGGCATCTAGCGGTGAGGTTGCAGAACTGACACTTCTCCCATGTGCAAGTGTGTAAGAGAACTACGATGGCCAACAAGAAAACGATTATGGCCCTATGTGGAGAGCCAGTGTTCGGTTTACTCATTCTGGGCTACTGTAGAAACAACATGGCAGACTGTGGAAGAGAATCTGCTCCATAATGTAAATGTAAACAGCTAATTTTAAGGTAACAATAACACAATTCTTATTTTCAGGTAAATATCAACTAATGAAAACATAGTTAGGAACATTATAGACAATTTCTTCCAAGTGATGCCATTAAATCCTAAACATTCGACTTCCAGTAAACATCTTTCTTAATTATGTTGCTGTAACAACGTAATTGCAGCCTGAATTATTTTAGACAACATTTCTTTCAGGTATGGAAACACTACATTCATGGCTTCCCGATGAGGGTTTTGGACCCTGGAAAAATGCAGGACCTTGACACCTAAACTCCCCGTTTGTGTCCAGATTCTGATCCTAGGTTTAGGCAACAAAAGTCTTTTTGTTAAAGTCAGGGAGGGATAACAATTTCAGATTCTTTTTTCATCAAAAATGTAATTACAAAGACTCCTCTCTTAATGGGGAAATGTTGTGATTTCAGGTAAGCTAAATGTTAATAAAAAAGGTAATTTCAAATAACAGTGGTCACTATGAGTGGATATTATATTGCAAGGTTGTCTACTCCGCTGATAAGTTCAGTATCAACATTTTTGCGACTTTTCAGGTATGTTGATCAGCAATATTTCCTCATTATGTTAGTAGAAAATATAATATGCACGACATTATGTTTTCCTTACATCATATTTTCTGTTTCAAATGAGTTGTTTTTGTAATGTTTAGCAGTGAGGGCTGCTCAATCACACCACATGATGAACCTATGACCTGTGTTGTTCAGTCAGCCTCTAGTATGTGGTAGTCTACAAGTTATTGTGACAGTAAAGAAATTGAAAAAAAAAAACAAAACAATAATAATAACAATAATAATAATAAACAAACAATAACAAAATTTCCTCCTGAACATGTAGATTCTTTTTTTTTGTTTTTGGTAACAAAAAATAATTTTTATTTTTTCTTAAATTAGCTGCCTCACTCTGATCTTTCCTATAACCCCGTGGCTGGGAATCACTGTTATGCCCCTAACTTACTAGAAGACTTGTTAGTTTTGCCCTAACAGCAACACACTGTAATATTCCTATTGGGTTCAAGAGAGTGGCTGTTCATTGCCCCACTGTTTCTTTAGCCAGAACTTGGCACAGCATGGTTTCACTGTGTTTGCATGAGTGCAAGATGGGTAAAGGGTCACTCTACACCTTATCCATTATTGTATTTATTGTTGTAGCTAATGCAGTCAAATAAAGCTGCAGCATAATTTATAGTGCAAACCACAGAAGAAGGAGAAAGGAGACATGAATAAATGTGGTAGAAGGAGAGGAGACTTAGGGGAGAGGAGGAGGAGGATGAGGTGGAGGAGAAGGAGGAGAAGGAGGGGGGCAGGGCTTGGAAGGAAGTCAAGAGTGGGGCCACACACACACACTCGCACACAATGTGAACGTGCAGAGATGATCCCCAAGGCTACTGGCTTAGGTCCAGGCTGCAAGGTTCACAACACTATGACCCAGGATACTGAGATAAATGTGGAGAAACACACACACACACACACACACACACACACACACACACTACACACACACACACACACGCACACACACACACACAAACACACGCAAAACCGCTGGAGTAGAAGAAGCCTGGGCCAAACACACCAGGTATGCAGGTGCTCTTTTAATTAGTAGAGAGAGAGAGAGAGGGGAAGAGAGAGTTCCAGATGAATTGTTAGCAGGGTGGAAGAGGTGGTTTGATCTCATTTTCAGGCGAACAGGCCGGGGAGAGATTGCCGATTCTGAAACCGAGGCAAGCAAGCAAACGCCACAGTTGTTTCCAGGAGAGCTGGAAGGGCTCAGAAATTATTCTTGACATCTGAACAAAATTACAAATCCCTGCTATTAAAAGCAAATAATTCTAATAATAGCCAGTCAAATGAAACTAAATGGACATTTTGGATTTACAGTCAAAAAACCTGAAGCTGTGTTTGTGAACTGCGTCTCTGTATTCCTGTCTGTGTGTGTAAAGTGAGGAAATGCTTATGCACTCTGCAGATGTTATGATGTTAGGAAACAGTTTATCATGCTTATATAACCACTTAACAGCCCTATCAGACACACTGGCACGTCAGCGTTGCCTGTTTACACTTCTGCTTAAACCATGCAGTTTCAGTGTGTGTGTGTGTGTGTGTGTGTGAGAGACAGACAGACAGACTGAGACAGACTGTCCTCATCAGTCTTATGTAGGAAAACATTTTTGTTGAGACGATGCTGAAGACATGTCTGTAGACTAGAGATGAAAGCAACCCCTATCCGAACTTTCTCACATGTACACTATGTGTGAGTGTATTTATACATATGTGTGCGTTGCATGTATCCACCCCCATGCCAATTCCCACTTGATGAGATCCTATAATCTCCACCCTCACTTCCCTCCCTACCCCTTTTCCATCCCTCCCCAATCACCAGTGCAACCCACATTAATGAAGTTAATTGAATCTGAGATCGATAATACTTAATTATTGTGATTTGACATGCGCAGACAAATTGGTGGGATGGCTTCTATGTGTGTGTGTGTGTGTGTGTGTGTGTGTGTGCAGCGAGGGTGGTTAAAGGGGCATGGCTGTCTGCAGCGAGCGCCTTGGGATTGGCGAGGCGTGCCATCGATCTCGAGAGGTGTTCCATCGACCCAGACGGCTGACGAATGGAGCTGTTCCCTCAACCGGCTACATGACTTACCAGACCTGTAACATATTTACAGTATCATCGGAATATGATGCACTAATTGCTTCTCCAACGGCCCGCCATGTTGCTAGAAACATTGCTGCACATGCTGTAATAATGACTCGTGCACAAATCACCTTGATAGTCCTGCAGGAAATGTGGATGGTAATCAAAAGCAACATTATAGTTATCTCCTAAATATTTCAATATTCTCGTGGTACTATTCAAGGCATTTGAAATGTAAATATGAGATATCTCTTTGTTTTTGGTACTCAAGTTTACTTTTTAAGGTACTTTATCTAAGTACAGATATTTTACAAAAAAAAGACTGGTAGAAAGTGGTAAATGAAGCCCATGCATATGATTTAAATTTTAATCAAGTGAAATAAATAATGGGTAAATTATACCTACTCTACCTGTTTGTTAATAGTGACAGCTGCAACATAGAAAATACATAAAATGTACTCTAAGATATTTTATAATCCCTGCACTGCAACGTGCGCATGTGTTAGCACCCATGCAGCAAGGCCAAAGTTGGTTTCATTCATGAGACTGAAGAGAACTGAGCTGTATTAAATCTGTAGAGCACAATGTGGTCAATTGTCAATAGTCTCTGAATAGCAAGGCGGTACGGTTTTTAGTACTGTCATCTCTCAGTTGGAAGGTTCCAAGTTTGAATGCAATGGCCAGCTGCAGCCAAGAGTTGATATTACTGACTTTATGAGTAATTAATAGTGTCGTGTATTACAAAAATGTTAGGTATTTATATCCAGTAAGTTTAGTGTGCCATAGCTGTTCAAATAAACTGAGTGCAAATTTTTACTACATATTATTTATATGAATCAGTTCAAGAGGTTGTGGCTTAGATCGTTCTTTAATCACAAGGTTGTTGGTTTGCTTGTCAAAGACACTGGCCCCCAACCTGCCAGGCCAAGATCTTGCATGGCTGCTCTGCCACCATCATGTGTGTGTATGGGTGAATAAGGGGAAAAATTAGAAAGCACTTTGTCCGGTGAGGTAAAAAGGCACTATAAATGCAGTCCATTAACAAAATGCAGCCCAATAATAGCGGTTAGATTTTTTTTTTGCTCTAAAATGCACTTTTTTTCAGGCCTGTATCTGTATGTACTGTATATGAATTATTTCTATGAGGAACTAGCTCCATGCTGATAAGCAGTAATGAACAGCACGATAGTCCGAAATATGCAAAATGCCTTTCAAAAAAGCTGAGATAATATTAGCATATACAGCACATAGTGGCAGTGGCGTTAGCGAGAGAGAGAGGGAGGATGAGAGAGGGGAGATTAGATTTGGAGTGGCAACAGTTAGTGTGTCTGTCTGTGACTGCAGCAGCATCGCAACACACTGAAATACTGCGATTATTCAGAAACACACACACTGTTGTAGCACGCTTGTGTACGTCCTTAATTGTTTGTGTGTGCGTGTGTGTGTTTGTGTATGTGTTGTGTTAGCCTGGCTAATCATCTCCCCATGCCACTCAGCTGGGGAGCTGCTGACACTGTATTTACATGCTGCTGTTACAGTGCCAATACAAGAGTGTATGCCTGGGCTAGAGAGCTACTGACAAACTCACTGATGCGTGTGTGTGTGTGTGTGTGTGTGTGTGTGTGTGTGTGTGTGTGTGTGTGTGTGTGTGTGTGTGTGTGTGTGTGTGGGTGTGTGTGCGCGCGTGTGTGTGTGCTGTATTTATACATGTGCAGAATTGACTAAGCAATTTTCAAAATCATAATCAAAAATCAAATGCAGCACCATTTCAAATGAGTTTGTTTTCAAGACATGTAACTTACCACCTAAACACTAATTTTAACTGTGGCAAAGTGTGTGCTTGCGTGTGTCTGTGTGTGTGTGTGTCTGTGTGGTCTAAAAGCAGCAATATTCAGTTATTTATAAAAATGGTAACAAAAGTGTAAAAAACAGTTCCAACTAATTATCAAGTCAGTATTTCCAGTTATATCTGACTCTTGGCATCCTAAACACACATGAAAGAGGTGAATAATTCACTCTCTCTGTCGCTCTCTCCCCCTCTCTCAAACATACACACACACACCCAGGCTAACACACACTTGTTGTCAGTAGCACTGAGCCTCTATGTGACCTCTCGCCGACTCTAAAGCTGCTAGTTAATTAAGGAGGAGTTGTAAAGGAATAAGTGATATAGTGTAGACAACAAGGATCACTATCTAATTCAACATCTTGTGTTAAAGATTTATACAGAATACATATGCAAAACCAATCAAAAGGTGGACAGAAAACAAAAGATGAACTGGGTGAAACCCTTACATGACAAATTAAAATGAGAAAAGAAAGCAGAAGAGATGACAATGTTGGTTAAATCTGGATGATGCCCCTCTGCTGTATTACAAATGTCAAACATGCTATGAAAGGTGAAATAATAACTAGGTCAGCACCCATGCATTGGCTGCTAGAAACAGAGTATATGCCCAATAAAATTAAATCGTAATTCCCTTTTAACTGAACAGGACGAGAATTTAATGTGTACATTATAGACCACAACACATTTCACACGCCACTCTGAGGCTCTAACAACCACCGGTCCACACAGTGAATCAGTATAAAATGTGATGTGTGAGGAATATGCCACAACTGGGCCCACTGTTTAGCTTTTGCAAAAAGAACACCACCTTTATCTAAACTAGCACTTCACACACTGATTTGTGTTATGCTAGACAGCTAGCACAAATTAGCCCTTTTTGTTACATCATTTATTACCACAAAACAAAAAACTCCCACATCATTTAGGATTACAGATCATTTACGTTCCGAGCTGCTCGAGGTTTTCACTTTCAAACTTTTATCTGTAGTAGCAGTATGATAGCTACAACTTCCATGCCTGAGCTGGAATAAAGAGCTCTAAACCTGCAGCCTGAGAAGCCTACAAATTAGGCTTAGGTGGTATCTCTTTTTTAACACCTTCCTGGAATTTCAACAGGGTATACAGTGTATGATGGTATCTGTGTGCGGCACTAACAAAGTAAGCTTTATTTTCTTGTTAAATCATCCTAAAACACACTTTATTCAACCTCAATGGAAATAGAATAAAACTCACCAAAACCATCTTGGTCAGTCTTGTTAGTCATTTCGTCAGTTAGTCCACTGCTCCAACAATCAACAACTCTGGTTTGACTGAAATAAACCTCAAGCCAATGAATTAGATGTGAAAATACACAGTTTTTCCTGCTGTCTCTCTGCTCTGGTTTGGTTGTTGTGGGCACAACTCAGGCTGGCTGTCTACAGTCGGTCCTGTAACGTTATCCCCACCACTCGCAGTCAGCTCAGCCAGACTGACCTCTGGTGCACTATATGCACTATATGGGATTTCTAAAGATCTTGGTAAACTGTAATACCATTTGACAGAAGTTGACAACAAATTTACTCATTCACAATATGGCTGAAAAATATGTAGAAAACCAAATATCAAATATGATGCTTTCGACCAAACAGCCTATCTCGATATTGATACTGGGACGATACTGGAGGGTTGAATATTGTTTTGTTTTTTTCATTTAATATTTTCAGAATAAGATTTTTGATGAATAATCATCAGTAAAGTGACTACAGGCAAGTAACAGAACAGAGCAACATCACTTTACTATAATGCAGCCTTTAAAGCCAGGAAAATACAACACTTACAACATCCAAAATCTTAGAGCATATCTTGTTCTCATATCACAATTGATATAATATCAATATGTTGCCCAGCTGTAATTCATAAAACATAATGCTGAAAGTAATCAGTGTATTCAAACTAACAGCACAAACCGTGGCCCTTTTTCTAAGGATAGTTCTGTGGAGGCCATTTACCGAAAGAGGTTTTTCAGAAATCTAAGTTGTTATCAACTGAAATAAACCACATATTGCACAGTTCCTCACACAGCTCCTCCTGCTTCTTCCTGTTTAAGCAGGAAACTTGCTTCAGGTTTACAATAACTACAGCATGTGTATCTCCATTCATTAGAAAGTGCCAGAAGTGCGTACTAAAAGTATTCAGCTGGACGAAAATTAAATGTGCCAGTACTTTGTAGCGCTGAGTACTGGCCCAATTAAAGCACTGTACAAAATAATATATGCAAGTGTTAGCACAGGGCTCACTGCTATGATGTGTGTGTTGAAGACACATGGATGATTTTGGTGTCTGAGTTCTAATCACCTATAGGAGCATTTCAACGGGGCGATATATCAAGAGAACATGAAAATGAATAAAAAGTACATAGAAATACAGTGTGTGTGCGTGTGTGTGTGTGTGTGTGTGTGTGTG